>LR999971.1:6250000-7500000 GCA_905220455.2 Deilephila porcellus | reverse complement strand
TAATGAATGTTGATTTTTAATGAAGTTTCCACTGTAAATAACATAAAGCGGTCTTCAGGCACAACTTTACATTTGTCTTAAAGCCGATTTGATTTACTATGTAGTATGTACTAAGTTCATAGATGTCTATATGTATAATAGAGTACGTTGGACAAAATAACTTCCGAAACTAGAAAGCACTGTAAAGTTCTGCTCCTAGTACCCCGGAGTACTTAGTTCTAAAACTGATATTGGGTGCCAGTGATACAAAACGTTTACGACAATAAGTTTAAATTTAGAATTGTACTACATATAAATACAAGCGCAGCAAATCGAATAAAAAAATGTTCGTATTTTTAACTTGAAGATGGAAACAAAACAAATACATTGATGTATTCACATGTAGATAGTTACAGTGGCTATTGGTTAATTGACGAAATTCTCAGACCCACTTGGTCTCCGAGCATTCAGCTATCTTTATGGAGCAAAGTGTAGAGAGTCTACTAGAGAGAGCTTAATCCATAGCATAATGTAAGGGACATTATGCTATGGATTAAGCTATGTAGTCAATAAAACGTCCAGCTGTTGGTTTGATTATATTAGGCTGCACTTAATTCCTTCTAGGCCCCAAAACAGACTTTTGTATTATATACTTATGTGTGTTACGCTAAAATGCTTATATTGTAATATTTAGCTGTTTTTTAATAATTATTTTAAATTACATAATTTCGGTATGCATTTTAAAAACTACAGTAAATAGGTGTCGTATTAGGAAATGATGTAAACATGTAATCATTACAATGCCCAAATGATTGCAATCCGTGATTGAAATGGTATGAATGCCACTTGAATTGTATGATCCTTCCAGAATATAAATAAAAGACCAGTAGTCGATTACTTACTATAAAGAATTTGTAATACACCATTGTATTTTTTGTATACAAAACTTTTCGATAATTATAAGTTAAATATTTTTGTGTCATTGCTCAGGTCGCAGCTTCAATGGGTGTGAACCATGAGGCCCTGAGAAACAATAAAAGGTTGAACAATTTTCATTGTGTCCGTTTTACAACTCAGAAATTGTTTAGAATTGGATTATTTCTCATAAAGACATTACAAGCTAAACCCTTTCTCCAATGACAACGTTATAATGCAGTGTTGGGTGACCCCACGAGCCGAGAGATAAGACTAGTCGATAGAGATGCAAGATACAGTATATACTGAAGTAGCAATTTCAGACTGAGTCATATGCAAATTTGAATTAACAGTGGAGATATCGGTACCGAAAATCCCGTCATTCTCCACCCATTTCATATAAACCTTTTGGTTTCCGTTCTGTATAATTATTTTGTGAAAATGCAACAGTTAATTCCTTTGAATCAACATCATTGTATTCTTTAGTATGCAAAACTATTCGAGGACACACCGTAAACGCACTTAAAACGCTATTCTGTGCCACTAGTGTTAATAAAAATTGTGAAATTTAAATTGTGAATAAACATTGACACGGTGAAACGGGTTACATTGTTTAAAACGATAACGATAAGAATAAACAAATGGAATTTGAACGAGAATGTATAGTTGTATAATCCTTTATATCTATGATATGTATGTTAGAATACCAAATAAATATCTATAACTAAACTGGTTATTATGCGATTACATTCACTGATTTATTAAAAATTATAGTTTTGTAGAATCCGAAAAATGATCCGTTGGCATGAATCGTTGAAAACCTACAATCAAATTATTGCGTATAAAAGTTCTTATGTTATAACGCATTTAAAACTAGTTCGAACGTTAAAAATAGCACGTATTTTTTGACTATTTCAAAGATATTCTTATTAATCTAGTGTATGTCTGCACTTTAGTCAACTGACTAATATTTCGTATAAAGCCCTGGCTCGTTTGACTTTATGACAACTGAGAGACGATGCAGTTTTGTCTCGTAGTAATAGTATGCAAAGGTGTTTGATCTCTTGATGGATGTTCATAATCCCATTTTCTTAATTTTAACTAACTGTAATTAATTGAGGATCGCACGAGCTTAGTTCAGGTATATTGTTGCCTACAATTATTTATTAACGTTATGGTATGAATTATACCATTCCACTAAAATCTATTTTGGTACTACACGTACGATAAGAGAAATACCATGCTAATGATTTCTTATCAATGAACGCTGTGACCGATTAGTGGAAGTTTTGTTAGGTTTAAATGAAATGGGAGGAAAAAAATCCCAACCTAGGTATATCGTTTTTAGTTCTATGTAAAATCATAAGGAAAATACATTCTATATTAAACAATGTGTCTAGAGCCGCTACAAGGCAACTTGAGTTCAAGATTAAAGAGAACCATATTTCATTTCAGGTGAAGATTTTCCCGGGTGATAGTAAATATGAAACAACGTTACAAGAGAGCTCATGGCCCGTGTGGAACGAAGATTTCAAGTTTCAAATAAAACAAAAAGACGTAAAGAAATCTACTGATAAAGTCGACCTTCAAAGCTTGCTCGCCGGATATTTTTTGTCGCTGACAATTTATGCTATATTAGAGCCTCCCAAACAAGAAAGTGATAAACGTCGAAGCAGCAAAACTATAGACACAAAAAAGACCACGAAGGTGACCGATCAAGAAGAACCGAAACCAAAAACTGGATTTCTTGAGAAATTCAATAGTTTTAAATCAACAAAAGCTGAAGCAATAGCTCAGAAATCAATTTTAGAGAAAAGGCGAACAGTTGGCGCTGCGACGTGGAATTTCGATTCCAAATTGTTTCAGAATGATCTCAAAAATGGTCTGACGGGAACTCCAGATATTTGGAGACCTATAAATGCAATTGCAAGTGGTCTAACGGCTGTAGATTCACGGGTACGTGAAATTACTAGTATATTTTATATTTACGATAGTTATACCCACAACAAGAACATTAAATTATGATACTTGTGCTAGCAACTATTGTTCATGATTTTGTGTTATTGATATTTAGGCTGCCATGATTCTAGTTTAACTTACATACTCGTAGAACATTTTTATTTTTGGATCTTATTTGCGATCCGCATATAGTCGATATAATAATAATTATCATCATAATCATCTTCAGCCACAAGAAAGTCAATGCTGAACATATGCTTCCACTAAGAATATTCATAGGAACCTGCCATAAACAGTCTATTATGATATAATACAACAGTAATATTTATCGGCGGTTTTTTGATACATAAAAAGCAATTAACATTTAAAACAAACATATTTCATGATACACTAACTGACATTTGCAGGTTGAAGTTAATACTACAAAGATATCTTTGAATTCCATTGCACGGCCCACGACATATAAAAACATGATTAAATAATCGTATGAGTCATATCGTGTGAAATCTTGCTTCTTTATTATGTAGGCACAGCCGACAATAGAATCGTTGTGACCTCGAACGTACCCAGCTATGTATCGTGTATTTTACTGCTAAGGAATATTATAATGTTGGGCAATGCATCCACGCAATTTTCTGCACGATCATAGAATTTTAAGATTACGTCAACATTGAACTAATTATAGGAATTTGATAGCTGTAGTGCGTTAATTTTACGCAAACTTGATACACGCCTGTGGACGGCTGTGTTGTGGTGGTCGTGTGGTCGATAGTGTCATATTGATTGATGTAGGTACATTTACGCGCTAATGTTTCTTATATTTCCTAGTATGTATACATTAGTCAATTAGTAAAGGAAGCTTCGTCGCTTAAAAATACCATTAGCTTACTATTAACTACGTACTGTACCATTAGCTTGTCTATTCAACAATACTTATTGTAAAAGTTTAGAATTTTTGGATTTATCTTAAAAAGAACGGTAAGAAGCCTAGTTTTTGTTGAAATTAAGTCAGATATAAAATTCCTTCATACATTAAAACCGTGCATGTTTTTGTTGGAAACCTGTTATTACGAAATTTTATTTTACTAACATGTTTCGCCGGCGCCAAATAAAAAACCAGTTGAGTAAAATATAATTCCTCGTAATTATTATATCGTGCATATGTAGTTATTTTTATATCACTATGGATGTTTGACAGAGAGAGAACAGAAAGGGGCAGTTGGAGGTAACTCTGCTGTACACGGCGAGCGAGGATGGGCTCAACGATGTGGTGCAACTCACTGTCAACAGGCTTCGATGTAGTGTGCAGACTATGCAGGAACACGAACAGTTCAAAGGTGACTATATAAATCATTTTAAAGACAAGTATCCCCAATACGCTCACCGAGCTTCAGTGATCGGTGTCAATTCTTTGCGTGCCACTGTTGACCCGCGCTCACAGGAGTGGCAATAATGGGTGTGGGCGGGACACTCTATATAAGTTATTGCTATCTAAAGTGGTCTAAGTATATCAACAATGTGTAAGGTCTGTGTCAGCGAAAAATATAAATGGGGCTTCGCCATTGTTGATCAAATTATAGCGGACAATAACTTGCTTTTAAAATATTGTAAAATATTCTCATATGATTGAAAGTAGCACTATACTTATCTATTTAAAAACATAGACTTCAAGTGGTATATGAGACATAAAGATTGAGCACCTGTGCTATAAATCACCATTTTAATAAGACAGTCCATGCCAGGGTCGCAGTAGATGCGGTTTAATGTCACAGTAACCACATTCAATATTCACGCCTTGTTGCAAACTTACTTCGCGGTCACTAATAATAACGTCGCGAAGTCAGCCTCCCGTGAATATTCGCTCTTAAGTAAACTATGGCCCGTATTCACAAACAATACTTTACTCAGTGTTGAAGTAACCCTATGCTAAGTAAGACATTTCTCATAGTGATCGTTCCGCTCAGCCTATTTATTCATAAACAATACTTGAGTCACCCTTTTACTATGGGAACGCACAGTGTCCAATACGGATCAGTGATTGGTCAATTACTGTTGCTAATTTCTCCCGCGTATTACGTGTGAGTGTAAAGCGCCTTTGACAACTTCAAATATTTACATGCCAAATATTTTATAAAATTTCCTTCCAACATTTTTAAGCCGTAAATTAGGTCAGGTCGAAATCGACAAATGGCAATAGTATATGGAGAACAATATCTTTAGCAAATCGATAGCGTCTTCGAAATTCTTCATCATTGTAAAAAACAAAAGGATTTTGAAAATCTCGAATAATATTTCTTGTACTTATCGTCCTGCGTTCAGTAAGGACATTATTTATATAATTGTCGAACTCCTCCTCACTGCTATAATCCATCGCATTGAAAATTGAAAAAACCTAATGCAAAACACATAAAATGAAATGGCTTATACATTCACAATCGACACTATGCGTTTAGGGATTGCAATCCCGCAAAACGGGATCCCGCAATCCCGCGGGATCCCGCTGCATTTATTGGTCTGCCGGATCCCGCACCTTCAAAACGCGGATCCCGCAAATATTTGAAAATTGGCGCTAAAACTTTCGTGAAGTTTCGCGTAAAATCGCGAGTGGCGCGCGCGTGACTTTGCCGCTCCTCGCAAAGGAGCGACGACTAGAGGGCGCCTCAAGCACACATGTAGCTAGTTTTCAGCATTTTGAGCATCAGGATATATTTGCAGTTCACTCAGAAGGCTCGGAGATGAGACTATGCCATTTGTTTTTTACGAGCGTATTTTCATAAGTTATCACCATAGGTTACTCATAGTAGTAATAGCATCTAGATTGTGATTGTATTATTAGTTATTATACAGAGTATATCAAGACCGCGACCGAAAACGAAGCCAGGTGGTAGTATAAGTGACTTCAGACACAAAGCAAGTAAAAATTTCGCAAAAAAAAATCGACTACTATTTTTTGTAATTTTTTACTTTTCGTCGTATTTGGGTGATAAATACATAGTTTTCCTAAAATAATGATGTAGACCTCTTTATTTTTAAACACTCGATGGTACGTAAGGGTTTAAATTATTATTTTCGCAAAAACTAGGTATTTACCACCCAAACAAGACGATTTTTAAAAAGATTCTAAAAAAGTATCTGTCGATGTTTTGGTGAAATTTTTATTTGCATCGTGTTTGTAACCACTAAAACTACCACCTGGCTTCGTTTTCAGTCGCAATCTTGATATACCCGGTATAAATGAGACTGAATTAAAAATATTATAAAACTGTTATTAAAATGGAAATAAGGGCAAATTTAAGTTTTTAATGGTTGATTGAAGACTGATTTCTTGAACTTAATTAATTTTATTTTATTAGGAAATAAATTATTTCATGTTGCATAATGTAAGACATTTTGAATTTCTTTTTTAAAGAAAACCTAGTTTCATTTAATTCGGTTTTAAAATATAATACCAATAATGCGGGATCCCGCGGGATCCGCGCGGGATCGATCGATCCAGCATATCGATCCCGCGGGATTGAAAGAGCTGCGGGATTGCAATCCCTATATGCGTTGCGTAAAATAGCTGTTGAATTTCTTTACGTGAGGGCCTCCATAAGTGAACGCATAGTGTCACTCATCACTCAAGTATTGTTTTTGAATCCAAATTGACAATTCTGTGCGTTTGGCTACACTATGCGTCCTCATAGTATTGTTTGTGAATACGGGTGTATGAAATTAAGATAAGATTATACTTGTTGGTTAGTTCAGTAACCATAATTTTAAGTTTAACACAAATTATGGTAAGGAAAACATGCATAATGTAATAAAGCGTGAACAATTTATGATCTACTTTAAACTGCTACGAAATATGCAATTAGAAAATAACTTAACAAAAAATAGTTTATCATTTAATGTTATTTCAATAATAAAGGAAAAAGGGCCCCATGTCAAATATTTAAATTCTGCTTGAGTCGGCATAGTTTCTGGGCAATTAAACGATTAGGTACGTTGCGGCGTGATGTAGTGGAGTTGGGTTGAATTTTCATACGATACTGCAGCTTGCTTTGCCCCCGGGACCGCATCGAACACGGTGCGTGTCGCCACACCGCTTGTGTAATAACTAATACAACTCGACACTTTCCTCTCCACCGCCACTTAATATTCCATGCATAATTTGGCACTACTAATTACTATGCGTTTTGACAAACTCGGTATCTGTGCCAATTGTAGTTTCATTTGCTGAAAATTAAAATGTTTAAACTTGGTTATAAAACAGAGAATACGTATAAATAAGAATGCTTAAGAGTAAAATTACATTTCATTGAATTTAATTAGAAATGGTTCTGAAATTAAAAATAAATCTTTCAAATGACTAATCAGTAATTATGATATGAGTCCAATATAGTGAAGTGATATGTAAACTCCTTTTGTTTATTACGTGTCACATAATAGAACTCAAAATTTAATAACCATAGCACGATCTATGAGATCGTTCATCCACCCTTTATATGGAGCTGGTGTTTTAATGTCATTGTAAATAAAGCATGGTTCATTGGTTTTACGGCTACTCGCGTGTTTGATGTCAAATCTCCTTGGAACAATGTGTATGGTATTCGCCTCCTAAGATTACACAAATGATCCATTCATTGTGTTCAATAGAAATCGGTTTTATACTGGGAATTTGCATAGGAATTTATTATTTATGTTTGGTGTAAATAAACAAGCTGAAATTATTTGCGAGTAAAATAATTCACAGATTTCCTCTTACTTTGGTACATTCATTCATGTCGTAACGTGACTAATCTTTGTTCAAAGGTAAATTACATTTTTATCTAAATTGGGTCCGCGTATTACTCAGAGGTATTATTATATTCAACCTTTAAATATTTACAAAGGAGGAAACAAATAATCATTGAAGAATTGCTGTACATTTTTAGTGGCGTACAGTATGACTCGAACTTGGTTTGGAATCTAAAAGTGATATGGGTACATGTCGAGTTATTTCATTACATAATAAGATATATACTGCAGTACTTGTTAAAGAGGAGAGAGTCGTCAAACAAAACGCACCTAGCATTACAACACGAGAGTAAACAACTGTGTGTATGAGTCATCATTTTGCGTGTCTCAAGACCGGGTTGAACTTAAGTACCCTTTGTACTTGTTGTATTTTGTTATAGTAGTAATCTCTGTTATAAACTGTCTCTATATTTTACCTCACTTTGATCCCTTAAAATGTTTGACGTTGGTCGCATTTTGTGCTGACTGTATTTGTATGGTTGGCATATAACTATTAACTAATGTTCGCATTTTGATACGCTCTGTGAAGCGGCTATATTTATATGATGCTTACTTGAAGATTGATTGTATATTATTATATTTTCAATCCTTTCGAAATAATAAATAAATAATCACATAAATGTTTAAAAATGTGTATTGTATCAGCCCATATACGACTAACTTCCCTTATTTTTTTATATAAAAACCCTTTTGTTTAAGACATCCTGGCAATCATAACGTTTTACACGTTTTACTTTGCATGATTACGACATTAGTATACATAAATCAGATAAATTATGGTGTCTCGTTTTTGTCAAGGTAGTGAATTGTTGCATTTCGACATCGGAAGCGTTCCCCTTACATCCTGTACGCTATCTTATCTATACGCACATCCGAACTACCTTACTTTGTGTGTAATATATTTATAATTTTGACGTTTTTACGATTTGACTGCCACGCTTGCCAAGTGTAGGTTGGTGGTTTTCACATAATCGTAGCTTAATTTTTTTTTAAAGAAATACTCGACACGCATGTTTCCAATCGATGTTTTTCCTAACCATTGTAATAGGCGATAAATAGTTGCGTATATTGAATACTGAATACATACGTAGCTTCGTACAGTCGGAATTTGTTCTCTGGGTTCGGATTCCGATATGTAGTATTTTCTTACTCTTTTGTCTTGTCTGATATTTATAAAATAACTTGAATTTTATGCGATTTATAATTGAACTCAAACAACTTAAATTAAATACAGGAAAATTAGGATAAACATTAAGTAAATTACGTAAAGCGTCTCAGACGTCCCATTAATTAGAAAATAGATGCTGATAAATAATTATGTGTAACGTTAATTTTCAGCGCCGCTGTATCTAAAAGCGACGATTTTAGAAGCGAATAAAGCTGAGTGTTTTTGGAAGAGCGACAGATTTGTGCCCACAATATCCGCAAGGTGGGATCCGAAATCGTCGACCGTGAAACTGACGGTGTTCAAAGGAAGTCTGAACAAAGTTAGCATTTACATCAGTTTGGGTTGTAAGACGAAAATGGCGAAGAAGGAAATACTCGGCAAAGCGATCATTGACGAGAAATCTGCGTACGCGGACAGCTGGAATGAGTGCCTCAGACAACCGGGAATACCGAAAGTTTTTTGGGTTAATTTTGAGTGACAAGGATTTACGAGAAGTCATTATATAGGCACATTTTTATAAGTCTTTTATTAACTTATTGCACCAATTGTCAATTTCGATGTGCAAGAATGTCGTTAAATTAATCTTTTTATCAACGACTCAGTGCGCCGTTGAGAAGACATTGTTACTGGTTGTGAATAACAATTTCGCGCCTATTTATTAGCGAATAATGTAAAGAATTTCTCTGTCGATATTATGCTATTTAGACACTAACGTGATGTTAATATTTCTTGTAATGTATCACGCAATGACAATATGTAGCTTTAAGTAATGTATGTATGATTTCGTATGACACAAGCAAATATAAATTTACTAATATATTTATAACCAAATTTGTTTCATGTTATACCTTCCTGAAGTATGATCGAAATTAAAGATTTATTTTTGGGGACAAAAACAACCAAACCGGGTTTATGCCATTATAGCGATATCAGATATGACATAAATGTAAGTGACTGTACACAGCAAATTATATTAATGATATAAACAATTTTAAAATAAACATTAATGTGTTCTAAAATTGTTGGTCATTGGACATTGGTGGACACCATTGCAGCCCGTACTAAAAATTTCGCCGTCTCATATCTTTTCCGCACCATTAAACTGTGGAACAATTTGTCGATTTATGTGTTCACTTCTTGCTATAATCCTTCACGCGGGGCTTGAAAAGCAATTCAAGGAGCTGGAAAAATTGTTTCATCACCGGAGCCTTATTTATAGATATTAGTCACTGTGTACGGCATTGTACGCAGTGCAATAACTTTGCCAGGATAAATAAAATAAATATAGGTAATAAAATTGTGGGTCTCATTAAAATAATGGGGCGGTGGCGTAGTTGTACTACGGTACGATTACAATGCTGAGGTCTCGGGTTCTAATCCCGGGTCGGGCAAAGTGATATTGTATTTTTCAGCATTATCAGCCTGGAGTCAGGAATTAGTGCCCGATATGGTGATAGACTCGCCCCCTAGGCTACAAGGCGAAATGTGGGTGTCCTGTTAGCACCTGTGCCTACCCCTTATGGGTAAAAGGCGTGAGTTTATGTATGTATATAATGTATTAAAATAACTTCACGGCGGTTTTTATATTTTTTTCATACCCGGGCGTTTGGAAGACCTTGATAAAATCTGTCAAATTAGTTTTATTTCAATTACGTAAACATAAGAAACTATGATGTAGGTCACTTATTCGCCAAAGGTACATTTTTAACTATTGGTGGTGTCATCAACTATAATGCGCAGCTATTACAGCCTTGGCCTCCCAAATAATAATCTAAGACCGTATGCATTCAGAACGTACCGTACAAATAACGACGTAGATTATGCATACGGAGGTGCACATTGGTTTGAATTATAAGAACCATAATAACAGTTAATATTATTGTTTTAGATTAAATTTAATTAAAAAAAGAATAATCCAAATTCAAGTCTCATTAGATGTGGTAATTTGTCTTTTTTTATTATCTATACATATAATAAAAATGTAAATGGTCGATGTCTGTACATGGAAGATATTTAAGAAATTTTAACGCGAGGGGTCTTTATAACAGCAACAGAAGCCAAAACATTTTTTTTTAGAATTTTTGTCTGTCTGTCTGTATGTTTGCTTGCGCATCACGCGAAAACTACTGCACCAAATGAGATGCGGTTTTCACAGTTGTATTGCTGTTGGTTCAACTTAAAAACTGGTATATGTTGCATTTACATACAGGGTGTTTCTTTTTGTTTGCTTGCACATTACTCAAAAACTACCGCACGAAATGAGATGCGGTTTTCACAGTTGTATTGTTGCAGGTTCAACTTAAAAACTGGTATATGTTGCATTTACGTACAGGATGTTTTTTTTGTTTGCTTGCACATTACTCAAAAACTACCGCACGAAATGAGATGCAATTTGCACAGTTGTATTGCTACAGGTTCAACTTGAAAACTGGTATATATTTCATTTACATACAGGTTGTTCCTATTATTATGGAAGAAAATGAGAAAAACAATTTGGGGGATCTGTATTAACATAATAGAACCCAAAACAATGATTTTTAGAAAAATTGTCTGTTTGTCTGTGCGGTTGTGCGCGATGAACTCAAAAACCGCTTAACGGATTTCGATGAAATTTGGTATGGAAGTAGCTGACTCCCTGGATTAACACTTAGGCTACTTTTTATTCCGAAAAATACAGTGTTCCCGTGGGATGAGAAAACAATTACGATATATTTGTTACTTTTTTATACTCAAAGGGATGGGATGGGACTAGATTACATGCAATGAGTGAGAATGAGACGGGACAGGTGGGATGTAACGGGATGGGACGGGACGGGATGGGAAATTCCAATTAATCTGTACATGTATATTTTTTTAAATAAAGTTTATCACGCAGACGAAGTTAGCGGGCAGAAGCTAGTGAATTATAAAGCAATGCTTGGTATTCCACTGCGCTCGCCATCCTGATAAACAAGATGTGAAGTCTCATTATGTCCAGTAGTTACTCTGTTTACAATGTCCTTCAAATCGGAACACAACGGTGCATTTACACTACTATTTGTCGGGAGAAATAGTCATTGCGGTGGTACCTATCCAGCGGCCTCTCACAATATACGTATATGAGACACCTTCCACCAGTAAAAACATAGACATAGCATAATGCCGATTTGATTATGAGGTGCCGTGGTTAAATAAATAGACTACCGAATACCTACCGAATATGGTTTTGCCATCCCTATTTTTAAACATCTCGATTGCAGAGAAGGCACGTGTCCTGCAGTAGGGCGTTTTGGGCTGATAGACATACAGATAGAGTTTTAAATAGCGATTAAGATCGTGTTTGTAAATTTCAGCCATAAGTGGCTACATTCGACAGCCTCCGTGCCGCAGTTGGTTAGACGCCGGCTGTAAAACGAGAGGCCGCGGGTTCGATCCCCTCAGCGAGACAAATGTTTGTGTGAACCACAGATATTTTGTTTCGAGTCTGGGTGTTTGTGAGACCGAAAAATCTCGTAGTTCCATCAGGAACACTTGTCTGGAACATCTTGTGTCGTGGGTATCAACCACGACAGATGACACACACGTGGACTCAAGACTAGGTATGTATTTGACTGTTGGGTGTATTTATTTATTTATTCCTTCACGAGACGTTTATTATATTATGTTTCGCAAAAATATCTATAGTTGGTGGTAAAAAATGCATTAGTGCCCTGATAACGGTACCCCTCTGCGGTGCTGTAAAACCTATCATACCGACCCACGCAAATGTGTTGTATTTCAGCCTACCATTTGTGTATATGTTTCTAGAAGGCTGATATAATTTCACTATATATCTATTATATTTGGATTGTCCTCCAATCACCATCAAAGCATTGTAGTCCCTTTGTCGTCTTATTATAAGAAAATACTAAATTTTCTTATAGAAACAAGATTTAATGCTTGGACCAGTTTTAGAACAAATTTACGAGCGTGAGGATCTACGATTGCATACATCTCGCGGAACGGCGCTTTAGCAAACGGTCGTCTTGTAAAACGTCTTGCCTTTGACATCGAGCCAAACTTTTGTAATTCCCATTGAGTGCTTCGTTTAGTTAATGGCCTCGTTTCCAAAATATTCTCCGGTATGTTCATAATAGTATTGAGTTAGAACGTAGTTATTTTACTAGAAAACTTATAATGGTGATTTCTGTGTGCCAGCAAATTATGAAATTCTGTTTTCTATCTTAGGTAGCGTACATTTTTATCAAATAAAATTTTGCTTGCAGCAAGCAATCGCACGCCAATAATGTATTTGTTCGTATCGTAGAAAGGTTTCTCAAACATTTTATACCTTTTAAAATACGTTTCGCTTTTCCTAACTACATTTTATTAGATTGCATTGATGGTAAATTTCCAAATATTTCCTTTTATTATTGATCGTGGAAAATCTTTTTAAACTTGTCAAATATGTACAACCAATAGGTATTACTAGGTGTTATGTCTGCACCTCGCGTGGTGTCATGTGTGACTATTCCAAAGAATATAAATAACGTAAACTTGCTTTTTTTATTGCCAAAGGACTTGAAGAAAGATTAAAGTAATCAAAACTAAAATCTATTAGAAGTCTCTTGGTTAATTATAATGACAAAGCAACGGACTTTTTTTATAAATTAATTTATAAAATATGAAACTATTGTCTAGCGTTATAATTGGACAAGACTCAGATTTCTTTGTCTAGAATTTGTTATAAAAGTCTTGTCACGTAAAGATATTGTGCCATCGCCTAGTTTTCGAGTGGTAGGTATTTAATAAAGTTTTCGTTTATTTTCTAATAAGAAAATATCATGGTTATGCTTTTTAAGGAAAAAATAGAGCAATGTATTTTTAATGACAAATATAGATAACGTATATAAAGCTGCATTACATCTAGAGCTATTTATAGTAGCTATTAATTTATTTAACATCGCTAATAAAATATCAGTGAATAAAATACTATGAAGTTAATTTTATTAATAAACTTACATATTTAATTCGCACTCACATTTATTAGACTTAAAAATTAGCAGAAAATTATCTTATTTCGAAATAACAAGCTCAAACATTATGTTAGTAATGTGTACAAGTGTACTTGGCAAAAATGAAAAAGTAGTAAGAAACCATAACTTTTGTAGCAAGTAAAGTAAAGACTAATAAACTAACAATATCCTTATGGTCAATGGAAAGGTAGCCAGCTGTGAAACATGAAGTCGCAATCCGCGCGCGAAGCCAAATATTGTGTATTTCACAAGTTCTTGATTACTTCAGGTGCTGTTGGGCAGTTGGGCTGAATAATCCCTTGCGGCTTTTTTTAAGGCCCAACTAAAAGCGGCGTGGGCGGTGTGGGCGGCCGCCCACCAACTCGCGGACTGAGGTTTCTCATGCTTTGAAGATTTGAGGAGCTTTCATAACTTAAAAGTAAAATGTTTATCAAAGATTACTTAAGTTCGACTCGACGAATATCTATAGATATTACTATTACTAACTAATTGCCATCGGTTTACAAGAATAGGGTATAACATCGCCCATTGTATTAATTTTTTTAACTAAATTCAACTAAAGGTCTCCGGAAATGTATTTTCACCATATAAATTTTACGGTTGGCTGCAAGCACAGACTTGAGTCAAAAGCTGCTAGCCTGACGTAAAAACTTTTAGGAAATTCAGCACGCAAGCATGTTTATTTGGAATCGAAAAACTTGCAAATAGAAGACAGTCCATAAATTAAAACAGACCTCACGTTTCACATATATGTATGTATGTATGTAGGTACACGTTGCCCCTAGATCAATAAAGGAAATATGTATTTCAGCCGTAAAAGGAAAAGTATTTAGATACGAAGGTACTTATAAAAAAAATAAGAATCACCTGACAAAGCGGTAATTGAAAAAAGGCATGGACTCTATTGATGGTATCGCGCGAAGGCACTTAAAATGGTAGTCTGAGGACGTTTCTATTGAGATCTTGCCGAATCGTGCCGGCGCTTCTGGGGAACATTACCTATTTGAGATCTGGTAAGTGGTGTGGCATAATAAACAGTGAGAACATAAGTAGCTTGTAACTTTACTTAGCTTATAGTATCTAGTATTGCAGTCTCGCTAAGTTGAAAAACATTAAACGTTCAGGCTTTAGTAAAAAGTGTAAGTAGAATAATATAAGACATAAACAATATTACGAAAATTTAAGTAGGTAAAAATAAAGATATGACTTTACTTTCTGAATTCTAGCCCATAAACTAGATCGTAATCTGCTTTTCAAGAGTCAATAAAAATCTTTCCATAAATAATATTAAGTAATCAAAACTTTTCTAATGAAAGTTAGGCATCGCCCACGTGTCTACGTTTGTGACACTGGCCGTATATGAGACTATCGAGGGCGAATTATATTAAATATTTTATCGTCACGAAACATGCCCCCACAAAACTGGATTAATGCCAGTCTAGACGTTGCGTGGAATTAAAAATATTACTAAGCATTTTTAGTATAATTTCAGAGCGCATATCCGATTATAAAGCGATTACTAAAAGCTATAATAGTCAATTGAAGAAAATCGGATTATGAATCAACTGCAGTTTAACACGACCTTGTGTTGTATTTGCTTTCCACTGTAATGCATAACAAAGCAGCTAACGCATTATTTACATTCCTTGTCATGAAACAAACAATACCAAACTTTCAGCTTTCCTCAAAAACGATATCAATAGGCAGAGTAACAACTTTCTTAACAATAGAAAACATAATTTAATATTGTTATATTATATGGTTAGGTTAGATTATGGTACCTCTGGCAATCTAGCTCACCAAACGAAATACTCGTATTTCGTTACCGATAAAACCGATGTAAAGCAACAGCTTTATATCGGTTTTCTGGATGACAGTTATACCACCCCAGTGAAAGCCTATTCAGACATTTGGAGTGACAGTCCAAGGTAAGTTCCACAGTGTGGCTTTACATCAGTAAAAGTATTTGTATGAGCATTGCATATTGCTGCGATGGCCTCATTGCGGCTACAATATCCCACATACTATACGTATTATGGCAATTACCTGTGATGATGTTATTTTTTAAGATTGTTTTGTGTTTATTGTAGCCCGAATAAACCTTTTTATATCTATCTATCTATTAAAGAATAGCTGTTAAACAGCTCTCAGTTGTTATAAAAATAACATGATTGCGACAATATAAAGCTCCAATGAATGACGTGAAGACTGCGCTGTGTGTACGTAGGTACGCTTGACTGCCACATCAAATTGCTCGAAGTTTCTATACAGGAGCATCTATGTAACGAAATGATTCGATAAGCAATCAAACCTTTAAATCAAATTGATTGAAGTAACCACACCTATATTCAGAAGAACTAATCCAGTTCTAATTCATTCAGTTACCATTTATAGTCATACTACAAGCGGTAGGCTAAGTGCCTAGTGCATAATACTAGCAAATGAATATACTGCAATATAATATTGCTCAATCAATTCAGTCTCTTCTTGAATGGCGACGGCGTTTGAGGAAAAGCAATGTAGTACGCTCTGCGGTCCGCGGAAAGAGAAACGTGGAAAATCGCCAAGTAAATATTAACTGGAAACAGGGAGCTATAGGCATAATGTTCATGAGATTATGTTCACCTGTGGACGTACCTATATTATAATAGAACGGTAGTGGAGACGTTAAATTAAAAGGGTGTTTATTCAAAATATTTTTTTTAATTGACTTTCATTTCTTTTTAATTTCCATACTGACATGGTTTCATTAAGGCTCTGATCAACTAATTGATTAATTGTGTGAATCAAATTTCATGTTTGTACACATTATAATGTACTGTGTACCATAATTTAATGACAGGAATACTTAATTACATTATTATTCCACACGCCAAATATAGATACCTACTGAATAATGATGACAGAGCGCTTCAAGCGCTTCAATTATCTGCATTAATTAAATTGATTGTGGTACTGATTGTAGTTTGTATTAAAACGCGTGTAATTTAATCATCATCTTTAGCCACACGAAGCCTACTGTTTCTTTAGATAAAAAAGTTTTTAATTAAGAAAGGTGTAGTAAATCTTATGAATATGCTGAATATTTCATTTACTTTTCAGCTGATCACCAAGATTGGTAAGATAATTATGCTGATTACAGTAGTAAATTGTTGAATTAGGTACTAGCGAACATGCTTGGCAGTATGCGTTTCACATCCTCCATTTTAAGATGAAATGTAATCTTATCTCGTAGTTTTGACATGGGATAAGTTGTGATTAACCTGCCTTCTAAAATTCAATACATAAATATCAAGTTCTTGAGAACTTAATGCAGAGTGGGCCCCACCTGCTTAATGGATCCCTAAGGCCCGGAAGATTATCGACGTATATCTAAATCATACCTAAGCATTATACTTCAAGCACCCTGATACAAAGTATTAGTTTGATTGGAGAAGTCAAACATAGTTATTTACAACAGTACAGGTTCTTATCCGTTCTTACTTAGTAAAAACTGCCTTCCAAACCGGGTGGCAGTTAAAAACAAATATGATTGAATGTAATCGCTTATGAATTCAAGAAATTGATTCATTTAATATTACTTAGGTATATTAAAATTGGTTAGTTTAAATATATTATAAACAATAAATATATTATTATTATTATATTAGTTTCTTAGATTTACGCGAATGTTACACATTGAAATAAAACTAATGTTTACGGATTTTTTCCCAAAAACCAATTAACTTTTTAATTTAATAATTGAAAATTTAAGGGTACCTAGTTAAATTGTAACAATCACTGAGCGAATGACTAATACATACCTCAGTCCGCCCCGTAACCACGAAAGCTGTAAAGCAATCGAAACGTCGGGAAGTTAATAAATATAAAAATTAAATCAAATCCGCGATAAAATCCGTAAAAAATAGTTTTATATAAATATATTATAAGTTAAAAATATTTAAATTTGCACTTTTTTAACTTAATTTTCTTGGCTTTAATTTGATTCTGAATTTGTTCTGATATTCCAGATATTTAAAATTATATTACAGATTACTATCAGTAGTACCTAAAGCTGCGACATTTGCACTAGATTGCTTTTCGATTAATACAGGATAACCCAACTAATATTATATAGATTAACCTCGTACTTTATAGTAAAATATATAAAAAGAAACGTATATTGAGGAAACCATATTGTTCACAGTTCGTTATACAATATTCCATTCAGACTAGTTTTTATAATACTGCATAATATAAAGATGTTTTTAAACTCGTCAAAATAAATCGTTTTGCACCAAAAAATCCATTCTTATATTTATTTCTTAAAGTTTTGCAACGTGGATCGGTGCGGTGCGACTGTAGCTCGAAGCAAAATGGTTATGAAACTTTGGTTCATTTTAGATTCTTATTAGATGTCTGAAGGCAACCGACGCGAGTACCAAATGATCATTGGATTCCTATTGAATTGTCTTAGATTCTACACAGGTTTGTTTGATATCTAATAGCTTAATATCTGAGCGTATTTCGAGCAACTTGATTTACAACTTCCCTTCCGATGGTGCTTGTTGTACAATTGATAAATAGCGAGCGTGCGTTAGTGAATTGGATTCCTGAAATGCACCACAGGGGTGTTTTATGTCTATCGAATTTAGTTTCCAAAAGGTCGTGTATAATAAAATAAGTTAATAGACTAAGAATAGGTACGACCAACAGTAATATCTTATACCTTATATCTTTATAACGTTATTCTATTATCTTTTACCCATAATGTTAAGATTGTTAAGTATTCGTCTACTTAGGTTTTGATAGGATTAAAATTGCAATCAGTCCTTTATATTATATTAAAGTTTTAAGGCGTGTTTCTTCAAGAGTTAGTAAAGTTTTGTTAAAAATTTAATAAGTAGATACTTGCCCACGTAACAAAATTGTACGTTTATTGGTCTTCGGAAACAAGTTTTGTGAACAACGATGGTATTATCAACATATTTACAAGTTAAACTAAAATATTACAAATAACTAAAGATATAAAGCCCAGCTGTACATAGCTCAAATTGTTACATTTCTGGTCTTGGAAATTCTAAAACATGAATTATTTACTTCCGTAAAAGGGTTTTAATAAATGTGCATTTTAAGGAACCTCCCAATTTACATCTCAGTAAGCGAGTTAGCTAGATAAGGAATTTGGTTTATGCGATACAGTAAATAAATCTTGATCAAAGTTTTACTTTTCGCTAGTAGCAGCGCACCAACAAAATTGTATGTAGGTGAAATACATTTTGCCAAGTTCCCTGGTAACGCAAGAGGACATTTTTTCGTATATATACTTAGTTTTTTTTCAGATACGCCTATGACAAAAGCTACACATTTGTATCGAAGGAAATCAATATTTGGAATGTTCTAGCCTATTTATTTTTAGTATTGCCCTATGTGTTGATTTAATATAATTATATACCTTTGTTCATTGAACTTTATGTATGTGCTACAATGTAAACCGTATAATACCCTAACTTTCATATATTTTGTGGATAACCAAAAGGCATTCGATTGCGTTAAGTGGGAGAAGCTATGGAAAGTTCTATCCGAGACAGGTATAGCAGCCCACCTCGTTATGCTTATTCGCAAGCTATATAAGTCAGGACACGGTACTGTGACTATAGGAGATCGAACATCAAGCCCTTTCAAATTCCACAAGGGAGTTCGCCAAGGATGCATTATCTCTCCCATCCTTTTCAACATCTGTGGAGAACACATAATGCGACATAAAGTGGTGGTATAAAGATAGGCAGAGTGAAAATATCAAACCTGAGATACGTGGACGATATCACCCTCTTCGCATCATCGGAAAATGAAATGGCGGAGTTGCTTCACAAACTGGAAACCATCAGTGTGGAAATGGGACTTGCTATCAATAAATCCAAGGTCAAGCTCATGATCATTGATCGGTTCGCAGTTATACAACGCACCAATCTCCTACATGACTACGAAACCGTAAGCCAATTCCAATACCTTGGCTCGCCTCGTCTTCTCCATTGCTCTTTACAGTGCAGAGAAGTGGACTTTCAAAGCCGCAGATTAGCAGAGACTCGACGCTTTTGAGATGTGGTACTGGCGTCACATGCTGTGAGTACCACCGCACCAATATATCTATTCTAAAGCAACTTAAGATAGAAAACACTCAACGTCTATCCACAACCTGCTTACATCGAATACTGCGGTACTTTGGCCATATTGCACGCAGGGACACCAGCAATTTAGAACGTCTAATGGTGACTGGTAAAATCGAAGGGAAAAGACCCAGAGGTAGAAGTTCCAAACGATGGTCGGACCAAATATCTGAGGAACTAAAAATACCTGTCAGCGACGCACTCCACCAAGCTACAGAACGGGACCGATGGAGACAACTGGTTGACGGAATCAAACGGAGACACGATCCTCAGGAGTGAGGGAATGATTTAGAGAGAGAGAGTATACCGTGTAAAATGTTATGGGCCAAACACCATGTCATGCCTAGCTATTTTATTCTGACACCAAGCTAATGCCAGAGGTATTATCTACCCTTACCTTTAGGTGATTGAATGAAGGATGGATGGATGGCAGGGGTGAGATGGAGTAGGTATATTTACTTGCGAGCATGAATCTAATATATTCAAGTACTTAATGAGGGTATGACAGCTATACCTACATTAAAGCGTATACGACGCGGCGCGGCGTATAGCTAATGAACTCTCCTTGACGAAGCATTGAGAGTAAAACTTGAGCACAATACGTACCAACTATTTAGAAGAGCCATAAATCTTGTAACAATGTGATATCGCGATATACGTAATTTATACTTGATAATAATCTTGGAAACTGCTGAACACCAAGTGGTAGAGTCTTGCTGTAACTAGTTAAAGCTATTACGAATAGATCGCTGACACGTGTGGTGCCAACATGTCATAGAAATCCAACGTGAACTACATAATGCGTTTTGTGGTTGCGTTTCATTTGATGAGTGACTTATTAGAAATCTCTACAAGTAATGGCAGGATTTTTGTATCCTTCCGAAAAACAAATTCTGTACACGAATGCGGAAGATTGATTATACTTATTCTTGCGAGTTTGTCGTGTTTTGGGTTCAGCTTGGGTACCTGTATCTGGTTACTACCAGCCTTGTATAATTGTGTTGGATACCATTTAATCTCCGGCAGATTTTCTATTTGGACGGCACTGCACTTGCCATTTGGTGCATTTCAATCACTTTGTCGTAGCAGTGTAAAAAAGAACAAATATCGCAAGCTTTTCTGAAATTAACACCGTATATAGGAAATAACGAATCTCTCTTGATGTTTTAAGATAAAGGCCATGTGAGTTGCGGTGTAATTTCGTTAACTGGAAGGACGGGATAATGTTTTTTTTTATATACTAAGGGTCTCTGGTTAGAATTCCCTTTTATGTATGTTGTGGCCGGTGTGATGTCAATATAAGCCTGGCGGATTATATGTATTTGTAAATTGTGTTATAAATAAATTAAATGAGAGAAATTATTTTGTATTTCTTTAATAAGGACGCACTCAAATATATGTAATTTTGGTGAATCTTCTCTTAGTTAAGATGACATAAAATAATTTTGTTCATATTTAAGTGGAATTGAAAAGCGTTTTTTTTAGTTTTAACCATATTTTCTTATGTCGAAAATTAAGGTGCGGTACTACTGTACACAACTGTTAATCTATCGTATATAATAATTTACTCGTATTGTGACATTATTATTTTCTTTATTTTGAACTATATTATATACTATGAGTATTCGATTTGTTCCCCGTTTTCATGTTGAAACAATGCCTGTTATTGTTAAAATCTTCTGTTGAGTGTTAGTTTTTCGTTGAAATTTTTACTCTACTTCGACCCAATTTTGTAATACGTCCGCAATATCCGGCGGGTAAATTTTTCAAATCTAATGAATGTAGGTAAATGTGACAGAATTGGATAATTTATTAAATTATCTGTCATTTTTACAACGCTCGTGTTTTATTTTATTCCACGAATAAATATTTAATGATTGGAAAGTCCGCACTTAATGCGGGTTTCTTTCTGAATACATTGTATCATCGTTTTGATTGCTTATTGAAGATCCCATCACTCTTGTCATAGATAAAGCTAAGGTAGGAGTTATCAAAGTTAGAACAAAAATTTTACTCTCATAATTTTTCGAACCGTCCCAAAAGAATTTAACTTCAAAACTACAAATGTTATAACTATATTACAGAAGTTTAAGTTGACCAAATTATGTAATAGTGTTATTAAATGGATGGCTACTAAAAGTTGTTTGTGTACCTAAATATCGATATTTTTTGACGACTTGTTAAATCCTCTACATATATTGTCGTAAAAGTTATCCTTGTGAATTGAAATGAAATGAAATTCGTTTCGTGTTTTGTTAGTTTTTCTCTGTAGTATGCTTTTCCTTAGCAAACATCAATACTTAATAATAATCCTTAATGTGTTCTCAGCATGAGAACAAGTTCTGACATCGCGAACCTATTAGTTACAGATAATGAGCTTACAAGAGCTACAGAAAATAAGTTGTTATTTTGGATAAAATAATATCGAGGCATTTGTAATAGCGATTAATTTCCTAATTTAATACCTAGTTAACTAGCATTGTACAGCAATAGGCATATATCATGAAGGTCTCTACGTACAAGGCCGTAGTGAAAAATTACACTTGAGGTACTTATGTAAATGAATTACCAAATGCGTCAACGCACAATACGATTTGTCATTTTCTTTATTACAATGCCGACATGAAATTGCTCACGTTGAGGAAAAATTTAGAAAATAGCTGTAGCCTAAATTAACAGAGCCATTAGGGCTGCAGTAATGTAATACCGCAATCATTCAAGCACAACACGGGTATTGCTTTAAATCACCATTAATTTAATCTTCAAATCTACACAGTGTTTTGCGTACTTCCCACATAATTTTAGGGTACCGTCGGACCAACTTTTAATGTTGAAAACTTTTCCAAATAGTTTAATGCGGTAAATACTCAATATGAAAAAGCAAATGATGAAAAACATTGAGGCTGCGATATTCCTTGTTATCTAGATTTAAGAATAACAATTAAATTGTAATTATGCGTTCTATCCTCACTGTGGAAACAAATATGTTTAGCTACCAGTGTCGGCGAAATAACTAATTGAGACTGTCTTCTCGCATATATGTGAATGCTGTAAAAGCAACATACGGCAACGCTTACAGTTTTGAATCCACGTAAGGTGCTACTAGAACAATTAAATGGCACGAATATATATTTGGGCATAATTTAAGTTACCTATTTATTCTACGGAATATTCTTAGTTGAACAATTTTCGTAGTTTCATAGAATGTCGGTTGTTAGATGCCGATAAATTAAATAAGGTGCGTAAAAACTAAAAAAGAAAATATGCTATAAATTGGGTTATGCACTGAAATCGCACAGCAAAAACTAAATCAAATAATGGATCATCCAAGAATTTTTTTTCTCGAAGTGTGTTTTTATATTTTGACTACGTGCCTACTATTTTATTCTTATGTCATGTTCTCATAGCCTAATTGAAAGTCTCTTGAACCTAAGATAAAATTTTATTCCAAAAAAGTGCCGAAATATTTCCAATTTGTCCAGTGAAGCTGTAAAAGCTATCACAGTTAAAGGCTGATTCTCAAAAAAAGACCAAAATGTATTCTGCGTTTCCACTCGCTTTTTAAACGCCGGATTTTCAATTGTTACTTAAAAAAGCGTTTTTAAAATGTAACCGTATTTAAATTTGAACCTTATTAAATTTTCCTTTGGATTAGCATTCCATCCAGCCATGTTTTTTTCTACTGTAACATAGCATATAGTATGCTGAACTCCCAACTATATCTAAAATCTACATAAATTGCGGAATAACAAGATCAAATTAATATAATTAAGATTATGATCTTCCTGAAGCTAAAATGAGAGTTTATTACTTTTCGTAACCTTGTAGAAAATTATAAAAAGAAAACTCTAATAAAGTAGTTTAAACTTCCCTTCTGCTAATTCGTGTTTGTATGAACTAGACAGCCAAGAAAACTTAAGTTGAACCATTTGTGTAAAATGTTGATACTAGATCGTTGTGGTAAAAGTAAACTTACCTATTGTAAACTGTCGCATACATTATTAAACTTCCAATATTGAAAAATGAAGAAAGTTACTTTTGCACATGTGGTAAATGAGCGTATGTCTAGATTTCAGATAGATTAAGGTAACGGAGTAGAAAAAGCTATATACTCGAAACTTTTACGTAAACTAAACGTAAATTATACGTAAACTAAACTTCGTAATTGTCTACTATCTTGTATATTATGTTGTGTCTGCAAATAAAATCGTTCCGTGAAATATTTTGCTAGCCTATTATCGGGCGAAATTTCAGTTTTACGTGAAATGCACGCAAAATGTATTCGGCTTACACAACTGTCAGATGTTTGCTGATTACGATAACAACGCCCCTAGCGGGGAAAGGCTGTACTGCCTCCTTTTACATTTGCAATACTATTTGTGTGGAGCTCGTTTGCAAATCAACGAATTTTCCTAGAACAAAATACATGCAGCTTTTTTATACTGACCTTACATACATACATACATACATACATACATACATACATACATACATACATACATACATAAACTCACCGCTTTATCCCAGAAGGGGTAGGCAGAGGTGCCACCAGGATACCCACATTTCGCCTTATACATTCCGTCCCACAATGTGATAGGGGGCGAACCTATTGCTATATCGGGCACAAATTCCTGACTCCGGGCTGATAATGAGTAGAAAAACCCAATATCACATTGCCCGACCCGGGATTCGAACCCGATACCTCAGCTTTGCAACCATACCGTAGTACAACTACGCCACCGAGGCAGTCTGACCTTACAAAGTGATTATAATAAACATGATAGTGAAATCTTAATAGGGAAGTCATGGATGAAAGATAGTTATGTTTCTCCAGTTGACACAATCATCACATTACATCATCAATTTAGTATTCTGTGCAATCATGCTGTTCGAATTTGGCTATATAAGTACATGTTGAACCCGAAATGCGATACTTAATTGGGCCATTATAAGATGTTACCACGATAGTGTACGGTCAATATTTAGGTGGATACGAGTGTCACTAAATATTTATATGGTTAACAGCAATCTGATTAGCCAAACGGAATGCAACATCAAAATTTCACTTCGGTTTTATCTTTTCGAACAACTTCTTTAATAAATTTGACTAGTCTTAGAGCCTAATACAGCGATCCTTTAGCAAGTTGAGGCTACGAGATGAATACGACGGCTGCACTGGTATGCTACTGTAGATTTATTTGAAGCAGCAGCTTTGGTCTAAGCCATTTTTTGTCCATTCGTTCTATTGCCGAAGGTCAATAACCTTGGTTAATACTGAATTTTGTCTTGGGTTAACATGTTTGTTAAAGAATATCGGTAGGACTGATTATCTTTACGTTTAAGTCAAGAATTGCATTCTCGAAGAAAATACAGTTTTTTAGAAACTTCTTTTTGATATTTATTATGACAGAATTCACTAATAAGAAATTATAAAAATTTATAGACAAACCCATTTTGAATAAATCTTGAAGTCGTAATCTTAATAAATCTTGAATGTTGAAGGCATAATCTTGGGCCGATGTCCTACAGGAGACGAAAATAAGCTAATGGATATACGAGTACTTTACGGGGAGATGGATATATTTAACGGTAATTTATTGTACATAAGTAGCTCCAAAATAACTTCTATAAGAATGTATTCACACCCTATCTCACAATAAATTTCATTTGCATTGCATTTTTTGTGACATGTGTGCACTCCAAATATTGTCTCCGAAAACCGTATTATTTATGAGTAGGCCATGTCATTTACGTAACAATTTTTTATAAAATGCGTGGTTGGATTAAAACGCTTTTTATCAGCATCTTCCTGGTAACACAAGCTTTACTGTGACGCAACATCTTACACCATTGGCGTGCCAACCATGTTTTTATCTAGCATACTAAAATTTATTTTAATGTAACAAACTTGCTCGTGGGTCTCCGTGACTTACCTATTAGGGAGCAAGGCGTTCGATTACTATGGTTGAGCAATCGCAGGCGCGGTCCGTACTTTGATGCTTGACAGAACTTAGATCATAGCGCGGTTTGCACTATCCACTGAGATATCTTACAGAGACAGTTTCTCAGAACACAGTTAAGATTTGACTAAAATTATTATATCAGTAGCTTTATCACTCCGATACGTTATAATTGTAGGCGATCGATTCAAACGTTCCCTTTGACTATTAGTGGATTATCTGAAATAGCTTGTAGAGATATTGGTGATATTATTTGGAGCAAAGTAATTAATCGTGTAGTAATTGAGATGGAGCAAAATGTTAAGCATTGGGATATTGATACATCCTAGGTAATAGATATTTGTTTGAAACTGCTAACCATGAAGGGCAAACCACAAATCAGAAGTTGAATTGCGGACGGTTTCATAGTTTCTTTATTAGATCATGTGTCGTAATATTAAAAAGATTATATCCGTTGTTCATACAATATTTTGGTGATATTCAAGATTTCATTATCTATAGATTTATCAGTCTTTATATGCATATGTATGTGTGTAGGTACATGCCTTTGACGAGATTGTCCCGCCTCTCTTATTGAATAATGTCTCAGGTTCCCTGTATGTCATAGACGTACTAATTTAGTGAGTTTCACCAAGGACCAAGAAATGTTGCAATTATTGTAGTTTTACAATCCTGATTCCTGAATAATTGCCATGTGATAGGTATCATGGGTACGTGTTGTGATTTATCAACTAAGAATTGAATTGCCATTTTAAAAAAACTTACTTGCATTAATTGTATCACCCTATTTCAGTTGTGTCATAACTGTGTTATATTTTAGTAAAAAAAACTGTAGGTAAAACAATATGTGTCGCGAACGTCTCGGAAGAGCTGTGTAAATATTTGATTGTGCGGTCATTGCGCTCCACGTTATCATTTCCCGTTTATGTTTTAATGATTTACTGAGTGTTATTAATTTGGCTATACCTCCTTCACTAAACCAAGGAGAGCCCTTGGCAAAACACCTCACAAAGTAATTAACAGAGCCTCGAAGTGGAAGTTAATAATTACTTTTTAATTATATTTTCGATGCTCAACGAAAACGAAATTGCGAAATAACTGAGTTTTCTTTATTTCGTTGGTACGTCATTTTTTATAGTATTGTAAAAGTAAAAAACTTTGGATATTAAAATAAAATATAGTGGTTATGTTCATTTCTGTGTCTATTAATTTACGCTTTCGCTGAGCGTCCATTTGAAAGTCGCTAACAAGTGTGTAGTACTTCATACATATGTACATCACATTCGATCTTAAAATCTGTTCCATCAAACATGATTACGAAGAAGTGGGTTATAAGTTGTACGATTAACATGAATGTAATGAGCATCTCAGCGCGGTGCGTGGCGCGGCTGTGCTTCGCGGAGACTGCTAGAGCGAGCTGTGCCGCCGGCGCGAGCGCATTCTGTCAGTGGCGTGTGGATCGCAGGCGCGCTGCCTCCGCTCTCCACTTCCCGTAATATCTGTTATCACCGCACTAATGCATCTCACAAACACGCTGCGGATTGTTTGAGGTGAGTGGAGTGTACATTATTTTCTATTACTATTTCACCATATGCGGAGATGCTGAAGTTATAAGACCAATTTTCCTAAAACAATAAATATTGAAGAAAAATTCCAGCAAAAATCTTTGGAGCAACTTAAAGTGACTTGTTCGAATCTAAGGGAATTATCATGTTTTCATTGTCAGTAAGTTGTTGCGAATAAATTAATTCCCTGGATGAGACGTCCTGCGATGGCATTATTATAACAGCTTTGTTAATGGAAATTATAAATTCCGATATGAATATAAATATTCATATCGGATTTTATTTCATATATTTATGTTGCGCCGTTTTAAGACTCAGGTAGTTCATTTGAATATTTAGTTCTCAGCAACAGTGCGTTGATTTGAATACACTAAACGTTGCAAAATGTTGAATTTGGGACAGCTAACTGATTATCTTTAGCTCCATTGATATCAGTGAGTAACGCACGATGTACACAGGTCAAGTTCAACGAAATAAAAGAGTTTCGTAATTTTTGCTCACATACGCTTGCATTACTATCGACTACAAATCGGTAAATATTTAAATTATAAACTCAATAATTAATTAATGTTTTCAAATTAAACGTTTACATAATGTCGCACTGCTGAGACTTTCCTTATGTTACATTAGGTGGGTTTGGTCTTTAGTCTACCTGGATGGTACCAGATCTACATGTTTTTCCAGCACTTCGAACGATACAATGGGTTTTAAATCACTTTTACTAACACTTCCTTTTGTGTATACTACATTTGAGTCAGAATTGACACGAACTTCTAAGACGTTGGGACGTGGTAAAATAGCCACAATGAGCCAATTTTATAGCAACAATACTAAAGCTTCCCATACTAACGGATGTAATAACGGTACACTATATAAGTTTTTATTGTTTCGTACCAAAGATTGGGTTCATCAATCAGGTATGTGGTTAACAGTGTTAAACCGTGTGAAACTACGTTTGCAAATGGAAAGGTCCGTGAAAATATATTGCGGAGTGCTTATATCTATTTAAAATCCATCAGAGATCTCGTTTTAACCTTACCTTGAATTTATACGTCTATTCTGTTTCTAATTACGGTGCTCTGGCCCCCGTCTACAGGATGCCTAAATTCTAAACTATTACGTATTGTGTATATTATAAAACTCGTCTTACTTTTTTATCAATTATTTTTGGATCGGTTTATTTTTGCAGCCGCATCGTTCTATAAATGTTTATGCGAAATTGATTATATCTTCCTGGTTAGATTAACAATTTGATGAGATGAAGTTAATTAGGGTCGAGGTATTTTTTCTGCATATTTTCGGAGAATTCTTTGGCAAGCAGAGAAATAGTTTTCGTGTTTTATATATTGTACATTAGAGTTCACTTTCGAATCAAAACTACATGAAAAGTATATTTATGTGATATAAATACACTTGGTATTACTCATTGTGCCAGACGACGACAAGACGAGAAAAAATATGTGAAGAAGTTTGTATAGCGATTACATTAAAAGTTCGCGCTGCTACTGCCGGTACTCCAAATATATTACTAGCAAAATTTCAACGTAAACGTTCATACAAAAAACGGTGAATTCAGTTCTTAACATGTAAATACAGTTCATAGTATGTATGTACGTTGAGTCTCATGCGATATCGTGAGCTGCGATTGTTGAAACTTTAACATTATTCAGCTAATGGACGCGAAATAAAAAAGGTATAGTCAATTACTTAGAATAGGGCGACGAAGGGTCGGTTTCATTATGTTCTTGTTTATTTAGTAGTAACTTCTTACACTAACGGCTTTATTCATAGACAGATTTAAAACCCATTTTAGTTGTCGAATCTTTTGTCCCTTTCGAACGACTTTATACTTAGTTTAACCGATGAAGACAAAACATTCGGTAACTAAAATGATAATTAATAATAATAAGACTTGCGATGTTTTCACATGCAAACGTATGAACACTCATCCATAGACCATAACACTCTGTTTCTGCATATTGATATACGTATAAAATGTCAGATGTCGTGGGAACGACACGGCACTCGAATATTTTTTAATGGCACGATGTCAACATTCGCTATCAATTATTTCTGGCACTGAAAAATATTAATAAATCATCTGCATAAGCGTGATCTAACGACTAATAGACAATAATTTTATGGAACATAAATTAATTTTCGCTTGTTATAGATATTGTAACGTTTGGAAGCAATTAATTTATGAGTAATACATGCAGAAGACGATGACTTCTTGAGCTTCAAGGTCCAGTTAATTGCACTCGTATTTGGGAATTGTGATTGATGTAATGGTCACGGAGAAAAAAATATTCTAGACGTAGAACGATCTTATTTACAACTCTAATAGCATTCAGAGTTCATTAAACCAATTGCATGGTGTCGTCGCTTAGTGAGGCGCAACGCAAATTATTCATTACGAGTTTTAATAATAAACTCACACTAAAATTTCTGTGGAGTTCTGGTCCCGATTACCCAATGATAAAAACTTTTAAAATTAAATAGCATGGCAGACACCACAAAGATTTTATCCGATAATTTATTATTCGATGTATAATATGAAATTGTCATTCGTTAATTTCACAATTTTTATGGCGGCCATTATTTTTATTTATTTTTTAATTGATGTCACAAGGTTAGATTTATAGAGTGTAGTGTAATACTTGTATGTTACGAAATATTCTTAATTTGAGCGTTGTTTGTGACGCTTTACGAATTGTCTGGAACTAACCGCCACTCCTTGCTACATTCTGTTCAAAATTTGCTTATGCATGGCTGCAAACGGCGTCCTTGTGTAGCTGCCATACAAAATGCAAAATATATTTGCGATTAGTGAAAAATAGAACTGTGTACGTCATCATGATACTTATAAAATAACAACATCATTTAATTTATAGTTTGCTGTAATATATTACAACGTTTTTATATTACAACTAGTTTTTTCTTCATCTAAGAAAACAAGCAACGATATATTGTGTAATACAAAGTACTTAAAACTATAAAAATATATAAACTGCCCAATACGTTTCCCTCATATAAACATGAAAGTTTATTTAAATATAAACATTGTAGCCTATATAAGCTCGTAACATTATAGACAACATTATTTCTCGCGTACTAAACTGACGGAAGACAAAATTCTTGTTATGTGTTGTTCTTTATGCCAGTCGAAATAAAATTTAACGGTAAAATAAAGTAAAGGATGTGTACACTATTAAATACATTCGTCTTTTTTCACACTTAATTATCAATTTTGCTAAAACAAATCAGTTTATAATTCGTATGATTCATAATAGTATCGCAAACAAAGCTCATTTTCCCTTATTTATTTTGGACAAGGGTTCCAAGGCATTCGTAATAGCCAATGGTAATAGCCCTTGTTGTGACGGCAAGGTCTCGCATTAACGCCATCGACTGTGGTCAAATATAACAATAAGTAGAGGGCAGATTTAGATAACGATAAAGTCATATTTTTAATCCCAGCACCATTTATTATTAAGCCTGTAGATACAAATACATATTATGCAGACGTAGTTTTACTTCCTTCAGGGCGATAGTGGATGTTCCGGGTATCGTAATCGAGAGTCGTAAAAGGACCCTTTTTTTACTTCGTTGTCGTGACAGGTGGCGAACTTATCTGTAGATTGTGAATCACATGCGCTGTTTCTCGGACGGTGTAAATGCCCCATGTACCTACGTTCGACGATTTTTTTAAAACGTTTGTCATGCGTGCCTTGAGATATGTTTTTAAGTTTTTATAGGTCATTCATAAACTCCCTAAAAAGGCGAGCTCGTGATCTGAGTGTTATACTTATACATTAAACTTACATTTTTATATTCTATATTATGGACTTAGCGAACGTATTTGCTTAATCCAGCTATACAGGGTATATCAAGACCGCGACCGAAATCAAAGCTAGGTGGTAGTTTTAGCGGTTACAGACACAATGCAACTAAAAATTTGCAAAGACAGCAACGTGTTTGGGGGGTACCTAAATACCTAGTTTTTGCAAAAATAATAATTTAAACCCTTACATACCATTGCCTGTTTAAAAATAAAGCGGTGTACGTCATAATTTTAGAAAAAACTATGTGTTTATCACTCAAATACGACGATAAGTAAAAAAATACAAAAAAAATTACGATTTTTTTGTTGTATTTTTACTTGCCTTGTGTTTGATATCACTAATACTACCACCTGGCTTCGTTTTCGGTCGCGGTCTTGATATACCCTTTAATTATCTATTTATTTTTTTAATTTTATGACTTTCAATATCTATCTTCCGCATGCAGAGCGCCTTTTTATTTTCTCTTTCCCAACATGGAATCCATGAAAAACTCATTTGCATTCACACTTGGCAAACCCCTTGTAACGGTTTCTAGAGTAATGGCTTATCCATTAGGGCCTATACATGTACCTACACAAAACGCGGCAATCAACTTAAAGCGTTTTTTTAAGTGAAATGAATTTCCCAAATGTTGCGTTTCGTTCGATGACGTGGTAGGATATTCATATCTATTAATTTATTTATTTATACTCTTTATTGTACATATCAAGTTACAAAGGAATGTGATACCAATAAAAAATAAAATAGTACAATCGGTGACCATATCGCATTGTATTTCTTCCTGGCAATCTTTCTATCCGCTTAGCGACCACCGTTCTCGATGTTGGAAAACCTCTCATAGTGAGATACGCAAGTGAATCGTGTTTTCAGATCAGGCCATTGCATCGTAACTATATCGACCATTGAATACTGTATTAGGACTACACGGTACTTCACCAAGCGGATTTCAGTCACATTGTCACCTCATTGTAGCCAGAGCAACTGCTCGACATAATGAGACTTAACATCTTATGTCTCAGGATGGCAAGCGCAGTGGAATGCCAAGCATTGCTTTGTCAATTATGGCGTTATTTGGTTTAGCTACAGTCCATGAGTGGTGGTATCGCTCACCATCATCGCGAGCGCATGCTCGTCTCTCTATTCATAGAAATAAAAAACTTTGTTTTCCTTATAAAATAAAATATAAAATAATAAAGTATACCTACATCATATAATAGTACAGTTTTTACGACCACATCCTGGCCCAGATCTTTAGGCGTGGGTTTGTGTGCTGGAGCGAGACCTTTGTCGCAGGGCATACTCGACCGGGTTTCCGGCAAGTGCGTGTTATTTATTGTAATAGCTCTTGTCAAACATTGCGACTATTGCGTGATTTGTTTGTTACATAAGGACTTTCATTTCTAAGAATTTTTCGATTTGTGCGAGGAGAATAATTTTCGTGACTTTTTATTAAATTACGCTCGATGTAGTTGGCCTCTGTGACGATATGGGTTACAAATTATGGTGAAGTCATATGGTCGCACTAATTAAGACGTGTTATCTTTGTAAAGGTACATTAATCAGATCCATAGTTTTATGGATATTACTATAACACATTTCATGTATTCCCTTCCTATAGGATTGCACAGTACCGAAATTCTAGCCAGAAATCAATAGTTAACAAATATATTGACTTAGGTACTATACTGACGACCTAACTGATGATAAGGCAGCTTGAGGAAATTGCTGTGTTAGCACAATACACCTGTGTCTGTCAATATTAGCTTATGTAATAGCCTAATTTCAGTTTTGGAATATGCGCCGAAGATGAATTATTGAGAATTTATTATTGAGAGAAAAGTCGAACTCTAAGTCAACAGATGAAGTTAAACATTTATTTAGTTTCCAATATAGTATAAATACAATTACAAATAACTTCTGAAAAGGATGAAACACATTTGAGTGAAGTTATGCGCATTTTGAGTAAAATCTCAAGCTAATAATTTTCACAAGAGTAAACCTTTCCTGTGATATATTTCCGGTCAAATATATAAGAATGCTGACCGCGGAAGTTTCTTACAGCCTGCGTCAAAGTGCGGTCGCGCAGTTTTTGCGGTTCTGACATTAACCAGACCCTATGTCATATAGTGAGCCCTTGTCGTAGTGATATCCACACTTGAATGCTTCCCCAAAGTTGACAGCCGTCAAGTTAAGCTACTGGCCTTTATATTTTAACTTGCTTATTTAATTATGACTACGTAAATTGTCAACGCTTTTTTATTACTTGCGTAGGCAGACGAGTTAGAGGCCCACCTTTTGGTAAAGAACGATCACTGCCATGAACTTTCGCAATACCACAATAAAGTAGCTGCCTACCTTTGAATGTCCTTTTTAAGCCTCGTTTAATGAAGGAGTTCGTTCCAGATCTTGCACATACTAATAATCGTGTTACGTTAACTATCATGTCATCAAGATTTATTGAAATAATCACAGTTTAAATAATAGAATTATGAAACATTAAGAGCCTTGGGATACGGGGTTGGGCTCATGTAATTATACTGCGGAAGCACCTCTATTAAAAGCTTGGCGTTTAGATGCAGAATGATGTAATATTTTGTCTATGTTGTGAATAACAGACAGTTGGAGCGAATATCTTAAATTAAAGATTTTTGAAAGGTTGCATTAAAATATTAAATGAAATCATATTGCGAAGATTAGCGAGTTAGAGCGATCAGAAGTTATATATATATATATATATATATATATATATATTGTAATGCATTGTATGGCGAGACGAGCATGCCATTCGCCTGATGGTAAGTGATACGACCGCTTACGACCGCTCATGACAGTAGCAAAACCAAACAACACCATGAATTACAAAACAATGCTTGGCAGTCCACTGAGCTCGCCATCCGGAGACATAAGGTGTTAAGCTTCATTATGTCCAGTAGTTGCTCTGGCTACAATGTCCTTCTAACCGGAACACAACAGTGCATTTGCACTGCTAGTTGCCGGGAGAAATATACAGCGTGTATTTTTAGACGAATTACCTATTTAGACACATAAAAGATCATGCTTGCGTGCAACTAATAGAAATATACACAAAGAATAATAGTAATAAATGACAGAGTAATACTCTTTCTTTTTTTCCTAAAAAGTCTCCTTACGTGTGGGTACCCTTGTACTAGGTTCTTGTTTGAACTATCTTATCGGTCATTGCATATGAACAACAACTTTTATGTATGATCCGTTTTCCTTTTATACTTCCATCCTGGGTTAGGACAGGACTATGTTTTTCCTACTAATGTAAATTCTTACCAACAAAGACAAGGTAGGTAATTATGACAAAGACAATTATGCAACTTAGTATTTTTGGCGTATTTAAAAAATGGTATCATACCTATTTACTACGTTTAATTTGATGATTTATTATGTACACACTTAAACTAATCTTAATAATTGCTCGAAATGAGCACCACCTCGCGTAATACATAGTTCGGCACGTTTACGCATATTGTCTTTGATGCGGTTAAGTTCGAATGTGTCATTTTTAATTGTTTCGAAAGCATTTGTAATACGCACCTTTAGCTCTTCCCTATTAGCATATTCTGTAGCGTATACGAGTCTTTTCACGTCACTTCACAAATAAAAGTCTAAGGGTGTGAGATCGGGAGAGTGGGCCGGCCATGGCACAGGGCCTCCACCCTATCCACTTATCACCAAAATGTCTGTTTAGGTATTCCCGCACTCGCCTCTCATAGAGCGCGGGGGCTCCGTCATGTTGATAAAATAAATTGTTGAGCATGATAACAGGCACATCGTCCAACATTTCATTAACAACACTGTTTAACCATATCGCAATATTCTTCGTTTGAATATTAAATATGCATGTACTAACTGACACAGCACTTATCACACGCGGGGTTGTCGATACGGACTCCGATACGCGCCGAACGGGAGTAAATTAGACATGCGGAAGTGGCGATGTTTTTGCATAGACTGCGGACGGAGCGGGGTGCGCGGGAGTGCGCTTTGTCGGCGCGGCGCGGTGCATCAAAACAAAAGAAAGAGACGGGGCTTGCGAGCCGGGTGTTTTTTATGGAAGAATCGTGCTGTTACATGTTTTGCCGCGCAGCGCGGTTACTCATTTTATCGTTTTCAAACTCTATGGCCTAAAATAATGTTTTTAATGGAAATTTCCCCCAAAATGTAAGGTCATATATTATACATATATTTGGGATGAGAATCGAACACTGAGTGACCTCCTTAAATAGGTCACTCGACTAACCGAACATATTGTATATTGCAGTGGTACCTACCCAGACGGCCTCCCGCATTTGAGAGACTTACCACGAGTGCTAAATACGCAAATATTGAAAATTATAGGCTCTGCTTTCTTAAATGAGAACAAAACGTTTTGCTGCGTATCTATTATTAGTAGATGAAAATGTTACACACTTTCATTACAGCTGTTTTAAGAAAATTCCACGTTCATTTAAGTGATTTATTTATTTCTGTTTAGGAGAGTAGGCCTATGTTTAATGTATGTCTGCCGTTCACTTATAAACATACAAATAAGGCCAGTAAAATAAGGCAATTTGATAAATTACTGGAAAGGAAACAATTAGTCAACGGAGAATACAAGCATATCCGTAAAATTTGTTTGTTTACACATTAGCGTATGGTAGGCGTTCCTAACGCGTGATTCAACACAAAATAGATCACACGATATCCCGCCAATTATTATTATCTACAGCGAAATCAACTTTTGATATTAAAAGAATGTAATAATAACATGTTAAAAGAAACAGATCGCCTTGATTGATGTGTACTAACTGGCGTGAGAAATAAAACTTCAATAAAGCGTCTTGTTTAAATAATAATGCGAGCGAAACAATTAGGAATAAAGCTTTTGACAAACAATGCTCATAGAAAGCCAGTACGTTAGTTAGGATTAATTTTGTTTCAGGTCACGTCATTTTTATAAACGTCGCCGTCCAAATGAGGTGTACCCGGGTATATTTACTACTTATTTGTAGCTTGACCTCATTACTGGCGTAATTATGTACAACAGCGTTGAGGGTAAACTGTTGTGGAAATGAGCAGCGGGAAGTAATCTTATATCACGGGCGGCGCACCCCACATAAAACGTCGCATTATGATCGCGGCCTTCCAATGACGCTAAACGATGCGATTGTATTAAAGTTCAATGTAAAATATGTCGTAATAGTAAATATGGATACCCGTAACGGATAAATGGGGCTACGGTTATTAATATGATATTTTGTTATAACTATCGGTATTCTGTCTTGTTTAGGATTTTTATGAACGATGTTGCCAAGATTGCACATGTATTGAATAATTTTACATTGTTTGCTAATTCCTATCCTATAAAATAGGGCAGTTGATAAACATTTAAAGAAATTATTTAATCTCGGACATATCAACTTCTCGTAATTAAAACGTTATCTTGGTTCACTGCTCTGCGTTAATTTTGGACCAATTAGATGATAATCTTTATATTTTAAACTCGACAGATCATTTTTACGATGTCGGATATCGTAATCTCAATCTTTACATGGCAACTGATAATAATCCAAACACAAGTCTTAGGTATTTGTGGTTTGCAAACTATCACTTGTTTAAATACAGTAAAACACTTGTGTGGAGTCCAATTAATGATCCATATTGTTATAGTGACAATGTACTAAATACGATCTATATCAAAAGCATTTTAAATTCAAAGTAGATTGTTTAGCATATTTAAAAATTAAATGTAGCACTAGAATATATTTAAAAACGCAATATTGGTAGGTTCGTATTGAGTGTGAAAGAGTTTTTTTTTATTAGGAAAACAAAGCATTAATAATAATAATATTACCAAGAAGTCTTATTATCTAAAACTATACAATTAACACAAAATACATTCCTCAAGTAGATATTTATCTCATATAACGCTTGATTTGTGAAATAAACGTATCATTAAATTTGAAATAAGAGTTAAATTTTCTTATGCATATAAGAAGTGTTCATCATTGAAGTGGAATGACTAGTGAATGGAAGTATTAACTCTGCTTTCGTGTTTTAAAGGATAGGATACCAATAGCAATTTCATGAATGACCACACTCAATGACATTCACCGAGTACATAATCAGGTTTGCACGCATGACGTAAGGAAGTCTGATGAACTATCATACGGGTTAGTTTAATTATTTTCTGCCAGACATCTGAATCTCTAGTTTCAAAGCGAATAATGCAAAGTGATATGGAATAATTGTGTGTAAAGTAGAGAAAAATCCTTAATACTTTACAATAGTTATCCTGTTTAAATTAAAGTGTGTAGTAAGTTCTAATGCCAAGAAGCACGTGAAAGAACTTAATAAAATCCGAACGGTAAGCGGAGTAAAAGTTTGAAAAGATAAAAAGTTGTTTATACAGTTTATAAGGTCGTTCAGATTACGAAACAAACTTACATCGTTGGGGAGTGTAGATTTAACACGTTTAAGTTGTAAGGGTTTTCTCACGTACCTACGATCCAATTTGTCTGTCTCGTAAAAGTTTTCGATGTCTACATTGTACTCGAAAATGTTTTTTCTGCTGACGATTTATCCAATAAGCACTTTAGGCTGATATGCTTAACCAAAAACCGTTGTGAATTTAAAGAGAATTGTACTAAATGTCTCAAGGATTATTTCAAATCTAATTAATCGTTTACTAACAACTTGCTTAGATAAGTAGCTCAACTACAACTATTAAGTTTATTTTTAAGATTACCATAACACTTTGCAACTCGGATCAAAATACGAAGTAATAGATCAGTCAAGCTACTTACTAAAATGAAAATCAGATGTAAAATATTTAAATGCATGGCATCATAGTCTTTGAAGCTTTATAATATTACAGAGCTCTGTTGTTACATGTATACCATTCCTGTCATTACTTTTCAAATAAAACCACTTTATTCTTGACCCTTGACCATTTTGGTGGAAACCGTTTAGCCAGCGGCAATATAAATAACAATGTCACCGCGACTCCTTTATAAGGCTATGTAGACGAAGGTGTTGCACAAATGTTCTCGGGAATAGCACTCGGATCTTAATTGCTGTTCTGTGTCTGCAGCCAGGCCCCGCTAGTAGTTTCGAGACATCTTTGTTAGGTTTACTGCACCAAATGCAAATTATCTGCCATCTTTTACGTATATGGATATCATTGTCATATTCTTTACTAGGAATAAAACTTTTCTTCTAATAAAACGGTATCTACATTGCCTAATTAGATTTTTTGGTTTCTATGATCCTTTTTTGGTTTGGTGGCGAATAGTTTTACATATTTAGATGAATATCAAACTAGAGGTCATTCAACTGCTTCATATTTGTTCTTGAAGTATTGTTTGAGATAAAATAATTAACATTTTTTGACATTCACAACAGTGGTCCGAAGAGCATATTTTGTAAAAACTTCAGTTGTTTGTCTTGTGATAATTTTAAGACATGTTTAAAAGATTGACCACCTAGTTACTTAATTTCTGTTTATTAGAAAATGTACAAAATAATCCATTACAGTTTGTATTAAGGATAAAGCGAGAAAAATATTACCCATTGCTAACTCTAGAAAGCAGTTGGAGTTATGTCTAGTGGTTATCTTAAATCTTAAGATTTTCTAATCCTATTAAAAGCTAAGTATATTAAATCTTGATAGCTCCTGTGGTTTGAATATTAACTTAAAGACCAACTTATTTAGACGAGCTATTTTAATAATTGAATTATTGCTTCGTACGCTCCGGCATTCAAAAACAGAGGAAACTAGATTTACGGCTGTTTTGACTCACCCCATAAATATTATCCTGTATGAAGTTCAACTTTATTTATTTTATTTTCTGCCATTTCTGAACCACAAGCTAATTAATTGGTATATTGTTACAGCTGTTCAATTTATTTTTACTTTTCTAGATTATTTATTGTTTATTTTATTTCAGACATTCAAATGTTAATAGGAGACGAAATCGGATGGGGACGTAACACACGAGACCAAGGAACATGAAGTGGCTGAGTCCCGTCGTCGTTCTAAGTTTTATAATTGCCGATATATCTTTGACACACCATGTGAGTACCAGTATTGTGTAGAACTATTCATTAAACTCACCTTTTGTGTCGAGAGACCCAATACGCGATTGTAGCGAAACCAATGCACCTACTCGTATATGGTTCTATAGTGCAGAGGGCGCTTTTCAAAAGGCTTTATGACGAGTATTGCTGAAAATGCACCAGACAATGCATTATCGACCACAAAAAAGTCTGGCTTCAGGCCAAATTGATATAAATCTTCCTTTACCAAATGACTGCAACTACTGTGTGGAAGCTATAGGTTTTGTAAGGATTGACCTAGTAGAGTGGCGGACAGTCAGCGAGTGCTATTATGTATTGTTGAATATTGATATATTGTGAGATGTTTTATTACGCACATTACAGATTGAAAACGAACCGACATCGACCGCGGACCACATTAATGTCCTCCATAACATGAATAGCATTGAAGTGCCCAGACGTAATAAAACTGTTGGACCGAAGAAAGGTACTTTAAATTGTGATCGTTTGTTCACTTTGGTTAGTCTGCCGTGTTCATTTTGTTCCGAGGTACAGATTAAAAGTGACATTAAACTCGCTTCTGCAAATTGTGTCCCTGGCCAGGGCAAATTGTTTTTAGTTTCGTAATAATATCCCCTAAATGGGTTCCCGCAAGGACTTTTAAATATTTTAGAAGAATACTTTTAATTGCAATTCTCGGAAAGGATTAAATAGAATTCAAAAAGGTTTGCGGTTGAATCCCTTTTATATCAACGTCAAGCGTGACTTTAAATTGCGTTACTTTTAGGGATACATTTAAAGGGCCCTTCGTATTCGCCATGGAGTCGATGGAGCGAGTGCCAAGGCAACCGCAAGACTCGGCGGCGGCATTGCATACATCGCCGTATATGCGGAGATTCACTTCGCGTAGAAGTTAAGAGGTAAAATTTAGCCATATTAGCAAAGACATTACTTATGTTCATAGTTGGAAGATATCACACGCCTGAGATTTCTCTAACTTTCGTCGTACAATTTCGACAGGATTTTATTACGAAAAGGCGTGTTTGTTGTCAACGTTTGTCAGTCAGACATTTAGCGCGTGAGTCATTGGCATTCCGCATTGAGCCATGGAGATTTTGTTTATAAATAATAGACTCGGGAAGGGATTGATATCGGCACACATGCTTATAGTAGGCAAAGCTAAGTCGCTCGTTAAAACATTTTGAATATTTTATTATGAAATTAGATAGGTAGTATTTTTAATTATAAAATACATAATATATAGGCCTGCAACCTCGAAGGTGTAAGCAGAGATGTTGCTATTGCCATACCACATTTATTGATTTCATTTTCGTCCCAATATGTGATATTGCTTTAATTGGCACAAATTCCAAACTAGGGTAAAACGTATGAGATTTTTAACACCGAAATATAAAGTATTGATTAAATTAAATTAAATTTTACCTTGTTATAAGTATATTATCTTTATTAATTAAATTATGGTTTCAGGTGTAAAGAAAATAGCGGCAAAAGATCGCAAAAAAACCACAAAGGAATATCTCAAATGATGATTATTGTAAGTACACAATGAGTAAAATTTCATATTTTCGTTCAAACTCTAATTCTATAGCGCTCATTAGCCATTCAATTTAAGTTCAAATTGAGGGCATCGATCCTCTGAATTTGTTCATCATAACTTTAAATCTGCATAGTAAACAATATATGAAATTCGGAATGGGTTAATTATATACCAGAACATGTGCGGGTTTAATAACAAAGCAAACTAAACCATCGGGATTAAACCATTCATTTTTATGGCTTAAGTGGCTTGTTTGGTACTGACGTCGGATGTGAAACGAGAAGCCACAGGTTCGATTCTCGGGTTACAAAAGTTTATATTGTGATCCACAAGCATTTGTTTTCGGCCTTGTTGTTGTGAGACAAGAAAGCATCGCCTACTTTCTGATACGTACGCCACAAAACTTTTATACAACGAGTAACAGAATTAAATGTAAAAGCCGAAAGTAGTAGGATCAGAATCAGCTACTGAATCGATATCAACACTTTTTTCTATAGATTTATATTTTTTAAATAATTAATTAAAACTTAGTAAATAACAGACACCCTTTCCTTTAATGCACCGAACAAACGAAATTGAAACGTAACTCCAGAGTATAAGGTCCTTTCTAAATGACATAATAAACGAATATGAACTTTATTTCGACAGTCATAAAGGTCCTTTCAAATTCGCAAACAATCTAGCATTAAACAAACGCACACAACGATAGGCCTGAATAAACGTAATAACCTACCAAAATAAATAATTACCATATTCTCTTTTCCGCATATTTAACAACGGTTACACAGAGCAAGACGCAGCTATTGTTTAATGAAATTTGAATCATCCGATAAACGATGGCGCGCGCGGCGGAATCTTAAATAAAAGGTTTGGGCGGTCGGTGTTAGACATTCCCGGAGACGCGCTGAGCTTCAATGCTCAGTGTCATTAAAATGCGTGCCACTGTTGATCCTGGCTTACAGGAGTTGCAGTGGCGGGTGTGAGGGCGGGACAGTCTCCTACCCGGTAATCAGTTCCGTACGAAATTTGTATTTCGTTTATTGTCGGCTGTTTCCGCCGGCGCGGGCGCGGCGCGGCGTTCGGGCCAGTCGCGTAGGTACTCGTGTAAATAGGCCTTGTGAACATGTGTGCGTGTCCGCGCGCGTGTGTACTATACAGTAGTGCACTTTATTCGTAAGATGACCATGTTGCGCGCCTATATTTGGTATAACTAATTTCATAAATAAATATTTTTTGTAATCTTCGGAGTACAATTTCAAACTTCCACTATGATTCCAATAATATTTTTAAGTTGGGGTGTCTGAGGTTGTGAATTAATCCTGTTACACGTTGTATATTAATGTGACGTCACATGTGTGTGACAGTTGCGCGTATTTATGATTATGAAATATTATCAGCCCGAGACACGTCAGCTGGATTCCGGAGATGTCCAGAGAAGATTTCGAGGCTTCACTCCCTGGGGGCCGTGGTCGACGTGTTCTAGAAAATGCACTACTGTGAGACGAAGGTATTTGTAGTGAAATCTACATTTGTATTCCACGTACGAGTCAAACTTTCCCAAAAGCTTTACACAGTTAAAAATACAGCTGACACGTGATTTACCAAAACCTCGTCGCACCCAACACGTCGGTAATTCCAAACGTGCCCTTATTATAGGGCGTGTGGGAGTCAGCAGTGATTGTGAACTTTTTAATGGGCTCCATACATGCTGCAAAGCGTAGGTGAATCAATTAAAATATTATTCTCGGGTAATAAGGAAAACAGCTAAAAGTGGACACGAAAACCAACGGAATAAAATAATTTCAATGTTTTTATACTAACACAATCATCAAAATGCTTCTGACTGTAAATTATTGTACAATTCTAACAGAGCATCTAGCGGTGAAAGATGGTTTTGTTTCACCGGTCCGGTCGGTACAATTATGCAAACAGCTGTTACCTGATGTTTTTTATAAGACATGATTTCCAAGACCATTGAGCTGAGCTATTGTAGCTTTAAAGATAAAGCTAATCTTTTAGATTTTTACAATTGTTATAAGTCCCTTCAGGTGTCCCGGTGTTGCCAGGTAACTTTTGACAGTGGAGAACAATTGGAGAACAATGGGCAACGTCATCAAATTTTTGACAGCGAGCCCAAAATGAGCTCTAGGACACCTGAAGTATATTTCATTTGTATGGAACAATTTAGCCATATCTATGTTTTTTTTTAATATTATAGGGGGAAAATGAGCATACGGTTCTTTTGATGGTAAGTGATCACCGCCGTCCATTAACATTTACAACACCATAGGGTACAGAGATGCGTTGCCAGGCGTTAAGGTGGGAGTACGGTCTTTTTTTGAAGGTCGCCAGATCGCATTTATCCGGAAATGCTGCTGTTGGCAATTGGTTCTACAGATTTGTAGTATGTGAAGGAAATGCGGGAGAAGCGATCGGGTTGGATTTCCAACCTCCAATGTTGCAACTTAAGACAAAAGGCAAAATACTATACCTCTACTCAACGATAAAACTACTCCACAGGCACTGTCAAAAGCGAGCGATATGTGGCAGACAAATAGTGAGACAATCCGCCTACTGCTACATGGAAGGCAGCTACTGCCACCTGTGGATACGGAGCAAGATGCAGAGGCGACAGGACCCAGGTGATATAGCGCATAGGTACTTGGCTAACAACATTTACATTATTAATATATACCTACACGCATTGAGGTATAAAACTGAAGTGAACACCGCGCACAAACATCTAGAAGATAGTATAACTACATGAGAGTGCCAGAGATAGAAGATATTATGACACGGTGCCGTAGTTTTCCTATACAAAAAATTTGTTCGCTGTGTATGTTCTACAATATTTCAATGCCTACACGTTACGCACTTTCGGTGAATACATATCGTGAGTGCACACGCACTAATACTATAGAATATACTACTAATGGGTATATGAGATGCGTTCAACAAGATCAAATATAACTCCGATTATAATTGCCTTTTCAGAATATCTAATGAACTCCAACTGTCTGCGTTAGTAATTTCTGTTATTTGGAATAATGAGCCTACAGTCTAGACTGTGTGTAGACACATTGCCTCAAGTTTTCAATAACATTAAATAATTGCGTGTCATATTTACGAGGGTGGTGGTGATTATCACTCGCACTAATTTTAACACAAGCTGTGAACTAGTTTCTGTGTGTGACAGTGTTGTTTTAATCTTTTGTATCTCGCTGCCACTACACGTTGCGATATTTCAGTTACTGGCTTGTGTCAGAACGGGGAATAACACGATGTATTTTTATATTTTAAAATATTTTAACCACGTTTTCGATTCTTGAATACTATCGTAAAGCATAATCTACAAGATCGTGGAAATAAAGACGTGCATTAACAAAGAGGTATATTATAACAATATGTACTTCTTTTGAATCTTCGGATTCGTAATTAGAATTTTCGAATCGGTGCAGAATACGAGAGTGGTTGATTAATTTCATAAAAGTTTTTGACAGTATTATTAAAATACTTATATTAGCGTTTCATGTGAAGTAAAGTTTTATATTTCTACCTATGTCATACCCCGTGTTACTTTGTTCTGGATAATAATGTATAGTGTAGAAAACCATAGCTCATAAATGACCGTAATATTAAATTTTAATTCCCCATTACCGGCGTCAATCAAGCCTAAGCGATGCGATACTTATCAGCGGTGATACCAACGCGTTCACAACTTGGTTATTACGAGCATATCAAACTCCTTTCAACAATACCATGTTTAAACAATACTTGATTAAATCCACACTGTATGTTTTACTAAACAAACAGATTTGAGATGAATATAGTTGAATAGTGAACACAAATATATTGTTCCTACTAGATTTTGTATGCGCCTTCACTCGTGTTACTGTAGACTTTTTCAAATAATTCAGATGGTCAGTCAACAGGGGCAGTGCAAAGTCAAAACAAAATAAAACAAATAACAAAACAAAAATCTGTATCTTAGAATCAGTAAATTTTACCTAGGTGATAGGTTCCTTGTTTCCGTTTTTTTGTCCCTGAGATTGTTTATACGAAATTTCAAATAATGTTTTGAGTAGTTAAGGGGTTAAGGTAAGAAACCAACTAAAATTTTCATTGATAATGTTAGGATTAACAGTATCGCAATAATTTACAGGGTACATGACAGTTGAGACGATGCCGTTGCCGCCGCCCGCTATCCATTCCGAAGACTCCCGATCAGCGCCGATGATGATGTCATGCGGGAAGCTGGGCAGATACCGGGGCTCCTACGCAACCCGCATGCGAGGCCGCATTCGAGACATGATTAGAATTATAGGCGGCAGACCGGCACCCCCAGGGAAATGGCCTTGGCAAGTCGCTGTACTTAATAGATTTAAGGTGAGTTAATGGATATTACTAGAACTAGGTAACTACACCTATCATTTAACACTAATAGGAATTCGGTTGGACCTGTTAGACACGAAAACAGTTAACTTTTTAGAACATTTATCGTTATTACCATGTGTAAGGAATTATTTTTAGACGATAAACGCCTTTGGTATATTTTTTCCAATTGTATCCAATTTTCTGCTATATTCTCTGAGGAGACGTGCTACATTTCGTCCTTTGTTGACTAAACTCGGCAGTACCGCCAGGTACGGAGAGTACAAATAAGATTTACATTTCAATGACAGCTTATTGGAAATACCTTTGCCGGGGTAGCATGTAATCTTATATCTATATCTATAATATCTGTGAAATGATTATGATAATGTGGTCGACAGTCATTAATAAACAAGCCAAAGCAATTGATGAATCCCTGGTACATTAGGATAATGAAAATACAATGCCCATTCATAATGAAGATCCGCCGTGAGTAGTTTTGTATATATGGCGATCGATTTTCCTAATTACCTGAGCGAATGTAGTCATTTATATTAACTTTATGATATTTGCTATAAATAATTTATCTAGTCTAGCAACAATATGAAATTTAATATTTCACAACAATTTCATCGCTTAATGTTATTTTAAATTTTAGATGTAAATTAATTAATTCTTGATTAATTCTAGGAATACTACTTTTAAGTTCTCATCATACTTAGTTCCACAGTTCGGAATTAAGTAAAGTAATTAAACCTTTGTAATTTTCAATACTGGAATTATAACGGAGCCTATTGATACTTATTAGCACAATATTTTTATCTACCTATTACAATATCAGTTTTCACTCTCTTAATACATTTTGTATAATTAAATAAAAATGTGCACCCAACAGTCACATACGTATACATAGTCCTGACCCCACACTAAGATCGAGTCTTGTGTCGAGGGTATCAGATCCTACGAGACTTTTTCGGTCTCACAAACACCCAGACATGAAACGAAAACCTGTGGATCGTACAAAGAATGTCTCGGTGCGGGAATAGAAATCACGGCCTCACATTTCACGGCCTGCGTCAAACCAACAGCGCCACGGAGGCTGTCAAAGAATAACCTATAGAAATAAAAACCAGAAGGCTATGACAGGAGGCGTTTTGCGGCGGCACGTTGGTATCTCTTCGGTGGGTGGTGACAGCAGCTCACTGTGTGCGACGGCGCCTGTACGTGCGCTTGGGTGAACACGACCTGCTCCTGCGAAACCGAGGGGAGCTCGAAATGAGGGTCAGTGAGGCTGTCGTCCATCCTCGATACGACCCTGACACTGTTGTGAATGACGTCGCAATGCTGAGGTAAGCTAAATACTGCGTTGTGGCTACGTTTGACGTCATACAAATGACTGGAATGCTCTGTTGACAAAAAAATTAGGAAAATTCGGTAATTTTCATGAGGTTGTATTTTAATTTTAATTTTTTGAGCTTGGAGAGGAGGTATGAAAAATAAAAACAAACCAAATCCTGATGTAGTTTCATGTACTTTATTCTTTAATTCGGCACTTAATTTTTAACTTTAACGGTTAATGAGTAATCATAAGTAAGTCACTGAGAGTCACCGGATACTACGCGTAAAAATCTCAAGCAAAAATAAATATTTCGTCAATAGCTTTTGAGTTATATATTATATAGCTGTAAATATAGTGATGCACTGTAGCCAAGAGAAACGAGCACAAAGCCGCGACGACAGAGCCACTTCAGCTCCATTGAATTCAAAGGAAGATACTCGCTACAATGACACTAGTTTTCTATTGTGGAATAAATCAATTTATTTCGTTCATGCTGTATAGTCTCTTATTCTTTTGGATCATCTCCATCATCGGAATATAGTTTATGTCTTTGACTTTCAATAATTTATATCCAATAACAATTTTATTTTTTTATTCCAAAATATATCAATATTATTAGAAAAATATAACAACATCAATTTAATAAAAAAGAAACAGATAATTAATGAAGATCGAAACTCTAATATCTGAAGGACTGACTTCTTCGATAGATCGTTATCGTAAATAATTTACTATAGACATGTGTACAATTGAGGTCTGCGTCCCAGACGATTAATTATATGTAACAATAGCTATCGCCGGAGGAAATAAAGTAGATAGAGCTGGCATTGACCTGGAAAATCCGCATAATCAGCTCGAGCCGATTACATACTATATAAAAGTTTTATTTCTCGAACACGTTGAAGTGTTTTACGAGTACTTGTAGTGTACCTAATTCTTTTGAGTATTAGAAATAAATAAATATTATGATATGAAATTAGTTTTACTATGTGTTAAACTTAGCTGGTGGTAAGATATTGGTATTGAATGGTGATTACCACAGAATCGTAATAAATGTCATGATACAATAGTTGAAAACCCATAGTGACTCATGCAAGTATAATGCATGCAGGCCGGCATTATTGTTTCAATCAGTGTTTACTACAGGTACCGCTAGCTGTATTGTAATCATAAGTCCAGGCAAAACGAACAAGTTGTAATTAAAATTATGTAGAACAGCTTTTCAGCAGACAGATTTGCCTGAAAAGTACCAGTGATTGGAATATTTTTAAAGAATACGTTGTTTTGTTCGTCGGGCTTTGTTATTTTTTCCTTTTAACAAGATAATTTAACAGTAATTTTCCACACTCAAACAGACTACTCTGTTTGAGTTCGCTAACAACGTTTTGTTTTACTCATGACGAAATGGACAAAGTTTTGAATGTAAAGAATAAAGTAGAATTCTAAGGTTTTGTACAGTATGTAAACATTTATTTGTTCTTTTACTAGAATTTGTCTCGTGCTAATTGCAAAAATACCTCCACAAAACAATTATTTTGACGACTGTGCCGTCAACGGTATAAAACAATTATTATATCTAGGTTTTAGTATATTCTCAATAGTTCAATGATTTCTGGAACTATTATAACATAACAATATAGTATAATTTATATCAATAATACTCAATTTATACCAATAGAGTCGATAGACCGAAATCGGGGGTCGATGGCAACTCGAAAGGGGTCCATGTTAGCGAAACATATAATTAGGGTCCCTATTGTAGTAGATATTTAGATATGCATAATATTAGTAGACCGTTCCATGTTTGGTACTAATTTCTATTTTTTTTTATTATACTCCTTATTAACTTATGAAATTAAAATATGGTACAACGAGCAAAAAAAATATTATTTTTAAAAATAATTATAAAACACTATATTTTATTGACTTGTCATAAGAACTATTTAATTGCCTACGTGACCAATAAACGAATTTTATTTCATATAGTATCCTTTATACTTATATAATGTACGTTAAACCCAGCTGCAATCTGCAAAATGTGGTGCCGGCAATGAGCTGAAGATCCAAATCGGTGGCCTATTTGGAAAGCCTATATTCTGCAGATGTTCCAGACATATTAAGTTATGCAATAACTGTATGCGCTTTACCGTATTTCTTCGTAAATAATATTTTTGTCATAATTATAGTGTCCTTGATATATCAGCAATACCAAACATTATTTTGTAGCTTTAAGTGTCTGCTTGCATTATATCGGTAGATTATATTCGTGTCCTATTTTAAGACTAATTAAAAATAAAAATATTCTCCAATTATAATTACGACGAAACCTCACGATGGATTTGGATGAATTTTGGCACAAAGATAGATAATATCCTGGATTTAATCTCAGTAATGGATTCCCTTGCGTAACATTTGCAATTGTATATAAGTCTTAACATTTGCAACAAGGCAATACATGGATGCGGTTGATTAAAGACTTATAATATCTACTTTAAAATTCTACAATTAATTATAAATCTATAATTATACTGTTCAGATAGGCATGCATTACAAAATAAAACCTGAGTTTTCATGAATTTTGAATAGACTATTAGTATAAAAAATAACTTATTTATTATTTTTTGTTTATTTGGTCTTTATTGTACACAGAAATTACAACAAAATACCGTAAAAAATAAAAAAAAATACTAATAGTGGTGTTATCGCTCTATGTTTTGTTTTACAGACAACCATGGGATGGATTTAAGAGAAAAAGAAAAAGAGGGCCGAGTAAAAACTAAATATAATATTATTGTATTGATACGTGTAGACTGCCGTTCCCCGCGCGGCCGGACCTCGGGCACGGCATCGCGTGCCTGCCGGCGCCGCAGCAGGCGCTGCCGCCGCACACGTCGTGCGTCATCCTCGGCTGGGGCAAGAAGCGCGCCACCGACGTGCACGGGACGCGCATACTGCACGAGGCACAGGTACGATATTACAACTATCAATTCTTACGGTCTTATTCATAGAGAATTTTAAAACACATTTTACTTATCGAATGATTTGTCCCAATCGAACGACTTTTGAATTCAGTTTGAGCGAAGGAGACAAAACATTCGATAACTAAAATAGGTTTTAAAACTATTTATGAATAAGGCCGTTCTAGTATAATAATAAATATATAACAGCGTGGTAGACTATATGGCTTAACCTATCTCAATCGTACTCTCGATTGTAGAGGAGGCTTGTGCTCTGCACTGGGACGTATATGAGCTGATCTAGTAAATACACCCAACAGCCACGTTCAGCTCACCCCACATTAAGATCAATTAAGTCTTGTGTCGTGGTATAAACTACGAGAGACTCTTCGGTCTCAACCGCCCAGACCCGAAACAAATGCTTGTGGATCACACAAATATTTGTTTCGGTGCGGGGACGGACACCGTGGTCACTCGTTTTACAGCCGGTGTTTAACCAACTGCACCACGGAGGCTGTCACGGTATAAAACAGCAACCATTCACTAATCGATAAGTTATGCTACAAAACAACGCTATATTTTGTAAAAGCGATGACAATGGAGACGTGTAATTGTTTTTAATACGCTTTTATTGACTTTAGACGTATGTATGTTAGTATGTAACGGAATCTTTGAACATGATTTTGACCCCCTTCAAAACGTCGGATTAACTCGATATTTGGCATTCTTATTAATTACGTAGAACTGTTCCTACCGCGCTAGCATTTTTTTTGTGTCGTAGAATTTTACACGTAGAATTCATAGAGGGCAAACGTTTGGAAGTTAAGTATTGAGTAATTAATATCTCTTCACAGAATAGATCTAAAATTTTTGGTGAATGATGTCGAATTCTGCGTAAAATAATTTACAAATTATTAGGTACATTTAAATGTATAAAGATTAAAGGGAAACCCTATAAGGAAAGCACAGCGGATAGTGATTGGCTATCCGTAATCTCTTTACTTGCATAAAGACGCTTTTTGCTCTTAATAGAAACTAGTCGTTTCATCTTTATCTCTTCAGACTTCGCGTCGTTATTAGATTATTGGTTGTATTACCCGACTAAATAGGCAACAACTAAAGCGTACATCCTTAATCCTATTGAGTAATAAGTATATATAACTTATATTCCTGAAATTGTTGTGGCAAAACTTGCACCCTACCTTGGTGGCACCATTGTATAGTAATGCTGAGTTCTCGTGTTCGAATTCTGAGTCGGGTAAGGTGATATTGGATTTTTCTATCCATTATCAGCCCGGAGTCTGGAATTTGTGTCCGATATGGCGATCGGCTCGCCCCCTATCACATCTTTGGACGGAAGGCATAAAGCGAATCGTGGATGTCCTGGCACCTCTACCTACGGTTTCTGGAAAAAAGGCGTGATGTTTATATATGTATGTAAAACTTGTACTCAAAATGTATGTTAGGTATCGACGATCCAGCAAGGCGTGTGTCGGCGCGCGTACTGGCAGTACGCCATCACCGACAATATGGTGTGCGCGGGCCGCGGCCGCCGAGACTCCTGCGCGGGCGACTCCGGCGGACCCCTGCTGTGCCGCGACAGGAACATGCGATATGCTCTACAGGTAATATACATTGAGACTTAGCTACAAATAAAGTTCATATGGATAAACCGAACGGCACCTTGAGAACGCATTTTAATTAGATGGTATTAGCCACCACGCACAAAAAGGTGAAGGAAAATATCGCAAGGAAACCTGCATACCATAGCATTTGCATGAATTTCTATGGTATGTAAAATCCGCCAACCGGTTTAGGCCAGCATGGTGGACAATATGGCCTAACCCCTCTCAATCGTACTGTCGATTGTAGAGGAAGCCCGTGCCCTGTGGGACGTGTATGGGCTGATACAGATACAGATACTGGTATTATTAGCTGCCACAAGAACATGACATATGCTCCACAGAGAAGATAAGTACACTCAAGTCACTTATTCTTGACTTTACACTAAGATATAGGTCTTGTGTCAGGCATATCAGAAACTGTGAGAGACTGAAATGTCTGAGAACGAAAGGTATCACAATAAAAATAATTTAGAAGTAACTTACAACTCAGCTGTAATAAATTTGATGTGACAACAAAAAATGAAGTGACATCTTATAGGAATTATTTTAATTATAATTATTAGCTCATTGAATACTGAGATGAATCAACAGTTTGTTCAGTAGAATTTAACGAGGTTCAAGGAGAGTAACGCGGTTTTAATACTTCTGAAAAGTTACGGATTTTACTTACGCTAAATTCGATTGCTCTTTGTTATATAAAAAAAGTGGTCGTAAAAAATTATTGCTTCGAAGTACCTTATACGGTTACTCCAGATTCAGGGTAGATCGCAATATTATAGGAAAACTTTTTAGGATTTTATCGCAAAACAAGGAAACCAGAACAATGCAAACATTTCCAGTTTTATCCCTTGGTATCTATAAATTTTGTCCTACCATAGAGTTCTCAACAAGTTTATTGATATCATAAAGCGAACACGCTTGTTTTGCTTATGCTTTTACCATCAATGGAATCGGTAACTTTGTACTCACGGGTTACCAATTTGAATTGAGAACTATTTTCAACACGATTACGTGATATATTAAAAAGCAAGCTGTACCTACGTGAAATAAATAAATAAATATTTTAATCTAAATCACGATATGCTATTTACACTTCCATAAATGATACAGACGAAAGGAGAGTATTATAGAGAGTAATCATCTACCACATTACACTCATAAATTTAATGATCAAAAACGTAACGAAACCATATTGAGTAACCGCCCAACAGCCAATGTTTTAAATCCGTGGGCCGCGAGGCGATGGAGCAAACTCCGGTGATTAAATGCCACGACTTGAATTCTGTTAACCGGCACTGACGTTTAAGCCAATTCATCGACCCTTCGGGCGGCGGCGAGCAGAATGTTAGCTGTACAGTGTAGCAATCACGCCATCTGCACCCGATTATCTGTGATTTAAGCGGGTATTAGGCCTATAGCAATGCACACTTTCAGGTTTATTGACTATTGGAAAGACTAGATTATATTTGGAGATAAAACAGTACTCAATATGGGTGGTAAAAATATTGTATTGGATGTGTCAACAAAATTTAACAAACGCAATATATCATACAAATTACAAAGTCCTATTTACTCGGAGAGAGTTTCTCGTGGCGAGAATCGTATGCCATTATTGCAAGACGTAACCGCCATAGATTATTGTGTTCTGACAAACGTTTACACGATCCAATCGTTTTTTATCCTTACGATAATCGTATTTACGAGGCGAGAAACTCTCCCCGTTTAAATGGGGCTTAAATGAAATATCCAGAAAATTTAGTAATAAACTCGTATTAAATATCTCATGGATATATCACATACCGTTGACTATAATTTTGTAGTTTTTAGCATACGAACTGCTCACGGCACACGTGTATGCGGTTTCAATTAAAGTTATCATGTTCCACTCTGCATACCTTCCCGGGCAGTGTTTTACCAAAAGTAATTAAAACTGCAATTACATTAGTTCGCAGTTGCACCATTCCATACACAACACGTTACGGGAACAATCTTATAATCACGATTCACAAAGTTGAAAAAGCTAAATGTGAAAAAAATGTGCGCTATAAACAGGCGAGAGCATAAAGCAAATGAGATTACAAAATGGAGAACAGACTCCGAGAATTCTCCATTCCGCCTTCCGGTACAATTACGCGCCGCGGGTGTTTTTACATTTTTTTCTTTAGCTGCCTTGTTGTATTTTGTACACTGCGCTTGATTTTTAATGCGTTTCACTTCATCGCTCCTAAGCGCATTGTATTTTTAATGCAAACGGATTGGGCTAACGTTTTTATCTTGTTTCATTAGCAAATTAATTTAAGTTAGCTCTGAGTGGTTTTTGTAAGTCGTGTCCAGTCTTGAGTATTGCTTTAATGGGCTAATCGCACCAGATTCTGTAGCTGAAATAGAAAATAAACTGGAAATTGTTCTTAGGGAATGGCTCTTCTTTTATGATTTGCACACACGCGCACTACTCTACATATTTCTATTAACCATTGTAGACAGTGGCACGCACTGAATTAGCATCAAAATTTGGCATATTTCCGAATAAACAAACTAACCGATAAAAAAATCTGAACAAAATTAATCGGGGAATTAAAAACAACCAATAGTAATTGTCTTTTTTAGTTAAGTGGGACACAAAATAATTGAGACAAATTCGTCAGAAAGCACGTAAATTAATCAAAGTCTATACCAGTAGTTCCCAAACTTATTTTTCTCGTGGACCACTTTCAAAATTTTACTGGTTTTGGTGGACCCCCTGCTGCTACATTTCTACCACATTCTTAAAGTCGCCAAAAAATAAAAATTGTGTCGCTTCTGAGTTCTGTCCCTATATTCCGATAGGTAAAATAAAAACGAAAAATGGTACATTTTATAACACTTTATTTATTAAAAGAATAGAATTACAAGAAAAAAATAATAAGGTAATATAGGTTCAGGTCATAATTTTAATTAATGGGAAGGATGTATTTGATGGAGTGTCAGCAAACGATCAATGTTTGGCTTTATTTTTGTGAGCAATAACCGCAAATCCCCCCGCTCTGTGATGTTTAATTTGCTCCTTTTTTTTGTTAAGAGATTTGTAACGGCACTAAAACTCCTTTCGACAAGGTATGACGAGGGAAAAGCTATTAAAAATTTCCTTGCGATTTCCCACAGTCCAGGATATTTTTCGGGTATTTCTGCTTGCAGCCAAAATGTTTGGTAGCCTTTTCTAAATTTCACCTTCAGCTCCTCATTGGTGCTTAGCTCGAGCAGCTCCTCTTGTAATACAACATTGGCCACTTCCGTTTCATCAAATGGATTTATGATCCATGGTGGTATATCCATCGTCAGGATATCTTCAAACCTGGTTTTGAAGTCATCATGCAGGGCATTTAAATGTTGACTGTAGGTATGGATATCCTCATCAATACATTCTACCTGCGACAAGTTTGGAAATTGAGAGAATTCGCGCCGACTAATGTTTTGCTTCATAAATTTCAATTTCCCAAGAAAAGCCGAAATTATCCCCTTTGTTTTTATTAAATTCAGGCTGTCCCCTTGTAACTGCAAGTTAATATCATTAAATTTTTTAAACAAATCTGTCAAATACGCAATGTCTGCTTTGAGTTTGATCAAGTTTTCTTTTAAATCTGGATCTCTACTTTCTAGGAACTCTAATACGGAATCGAAAACAGAGTAAAATCTCGTTAAGCATGCACCTTTCGACAACCAGCGTACTTCAGTATGTAAGAGCAGTCGTTGGAAGTCTTCATCATTTTCGTCGCACAATTGAGCAAATAAACGCGTATTCAATGCATTGCTTCTGATTTTGTTGACAGCTTTTATTACAAAATGAAGAGATTGGTTCAACCTGTCACTTAAATGTTTTGCCACAAGATGTTGTCGGTGGATTACGCAATGAATAGCTGTAAGTCCTGGTATAATTCTTTTGAGATGACTTATAAACCCACGATATCGCCCGACCATTGCAGGAGCTCCGTCTGTTGCCACTGAAATAATGTTTGTAAATGGAATCGATTTTTCCGTGAAAAAATTACTCAGGACATTAAATATTGATTCGCCTTTAGTATCAGTCTCCAAAGTTCTGGCAAATAGCAATTCTTCGTGAATTTCTTCCTCCATAATAAATCGGACATATGCCAATAATAATGCTTCATTACCGGGTAACGTTGACTCGTCCAGTTGTATAGAAAAATGATTTTTTTGCAGATGATTGCACAAAAAACTTTCGATATCAGAGCTCATTTCATCAATGCGTCTTTGTACAGTATTGTTACTTAATGGAATTCTTTTTAGTACGTCAAACGGAGATTTGTGCAAAACAGTTTTTAAAACCTCTTCAACAGCGGGTAAAATTAATTGTTCTCCGATAGTGTGTGGTTTTCCAGATTTTGCTATAAGTAATGAGATATTGTAAGATGCCCGCAAGCCATCATCGTTACTTTGAGATGTTGAAGCGAACATACTGTGCATGGTGGGTCTCTTTTCATATTTTTCCTTCAATGTTTGAAAATATTTTAAATCTTTACCTATTTTATCAGTATGACACCTTTTTAGATGATCTTCGAGCTTTGATGGTTTCATAGAGTCATTGCTCAAAACTTTGTTGCATAATAGGCACATGGGCAACTGTTTGTCTGCCTCTGATGGAACAAAACCATATTTCAAATAATCGACACTATATTGTCGACATTTTTTCTTTGCTGTAGCCATGTTTCGTGTCAGTTACCTTACCTGTAAAAAAAAATGTTTTAGTAACCAAGTTTTTTTCTGAATATAGGTATCACACCGCAGCCTTTGTCAGCACGCGGAAATAGAATTACGGCTTGTAAAGGGACCAACTAATAAACCGCTAAGACAAATACAGACGTTTTCACAAAACGGTATCAATTTTAAAGTACCTAATTTACCACTAATTTTTAATAGTACAAATAAAAATTGGTGTACTCAGTATCGAATACTGATCATATTTGTGTAGGAAAAAATAAAAGTCGAAATCTCAAAATTCCATAAAAACGATAACTAACATTTCATCAAATCAATGAGTTCACGCGCTCCGTGTATTTGCGTATTTTTTGTCTGCGGCTTCATTGTTAAAACGCACATTAAAACGTGACAAACTGGCATCGAAGCCCAAGCCCCGCCCTTTTCCCGTCGCCCGCGCACCGCTCGCTTTTTCCGAAAAGGAATAATTTTGATAAAATATGTAGTTACTTCAAAATCAATTAGCCTCAATTAGTCAGCCTCCGTGGCGCAGTTGGTTAGACGCCGCCTGTGAAACGAGAGGGCGCGGGTTCGATCCCCGCACCGAAACAAATATTTGTGTGATCCACAGGTATTTGTTTCGGGTCTGGGTGTTTGTGAGACCGAAAAGTCTCTCGTAGTTCCTGATACCCACGACACAAGACTCGATCTTAGTGTGGGGTCAGGACTATGTATGTGACTGTTGGGTGTATTTATTTATTTAATATAAAATGATTGTGAAATTACTGTTTTATAAAACTAGTAGTTATTTGCAAGAAAAATTACAATATTAATTGCTCTGCAATATTGCTTATTCGGCCTTTTTAGAGAGGCAGTGCTTCTCTCGTGAAAAAACAATGGAATAAAACGTGCTGTGTTTGACTTCAAATCGAAAGAGGACAATTAAAATATCTGTAAGTTACTAAGTTACCTATCTTAGATTATATACACGTCTAATCTACCTTACCTATCTATACAAGCAGTTGTGATCAACCGACTAGTACACCGAAACAAAATACTTAAGTACTATAACAAAAAAAAGGTAGGTACTTACTTTTCTCCGGCACTAGCAAACACTGATATAAATTTTCTCACACTTTTTTTCGAAATTCCGGAAACAAATGAATGAGTTTGCCTTTGGCATCAAGTATTTATAGTGGTGATCAAGTTCATGTCTGAACAAGCATTAAGCATTGTCGGGCGGATAGCGCTTTGCAAGTCTGTACACGAAATTGTACGTAATATCGAATACGCAAGTTTGGACAAGTAACAATCGCTTGCCTTATTAAAATATTATCTGCTTAGTTAGGTACTTAAAACAATGTAGGTAGGCCCTTATAAAAACTATGCTTACATTTATTTTTGCTTTTACTATCAAAAGCAGATAAATTTTCGTGGACCCCCATTAACATCTTATGGACCCCCATATTTTGTTCACGCTTACGTAGACCCCCAGCAAGTCTCCCGTGGACCCCTGGGGGTCCACCTGGACCACTTTGGGAATCACTGGTCTATACCATTATATTTTACGAGTATATTGTTCAATATAATGTTGAAATTAGTGTTAGTTAGTTCATTGGAAACTAGTTCTTGTTATTAAATGTAAATTTGAAATCACCCGTCTGAGGTTGCGACAGGTAGTTACCAAGTTCTACACAAGTTTTTGCTAAGCAACCGCCAACTAAAGGAAAATACTGCTCTAGTTGTACGACCCTTCGCACATATTTCATCTACTTTGCTATTCCGTCTTTTACTTTATTTATGCATCAAAGCACGGTTTAAATAACACACTATTGTCTTAAAAGTACAAACGGTAAGGAAAATTCTTATGTTTGAGTTCGGGTTGCGATTATCATATAATAATTCATCTTCAAGGGGCGAAGTTGGAAATTTCCGCGTCTTGGAAAACGTAGCGTGGGACGTCCTCTGGCCAGATGGCGGGACGACTTGCACAAGGAGCCGGCAGCGACTGGATGCGTAAAGCAGCAAGCCGGGCTCTGTGGCGTACCTTGGGAGAGGCCTATGTCCAGCAGTGGACTGCAACGGACTGATGATGATGATGTAGGGGCCATAACTCACCTACGGTCGGTTATAATACGTATTTATAATATTACGAGTGATCACGTGCGGCCGCAAATTACATTTCAGAATGAAAAAAAAAAACACCATAAAAGTAGCATTTTGAAGATCAATGGATTAAGGATATTTGATTGAGTGTTATAAATATATATTTTGCTATGACGTAAGAAGCTGCACATTACCATTACCCATAACTTCCCCTCAACTTCAACATTACCATTAAAACGTATACACATAAAACAGCGAGTAATTTAATAACACTTTGCCACACTTAATGTAGCTGAATTATCATATTTAAAGTCGAAATGGCGCCTCCGAATACACAGATAAAATCGTCGTCCAAAATATAACGTTAAAACGTATTCGAGCGGTATAATACTACCAGTACACCTGTCGTGATAACATCTGGGACCAGGACACATCTGAACGCATGTTTAATTACCCAATACTATCCTATTTCAGGAACTGAATTGTCGGAAATGGCCACCCCTGATTTATAGACTCGAACGCTAATAAGGGGAATATTCCCTAGCTACATAATTTGATACCTCAAAGCTTTGCAGCTTCGCTTTACATAATATATTTAGCAGCGTCTTTGATCAAGTATATTTATAAAAGCAAGACCGTGATTTATGATGCTGTTTTATTAATCTTACACAATGCACTGTGCTTCAATAAGTGCGAAGATTATGAGATATATTTCTGCTGGCTTGATTGAAGACTGATGGAAACTAGCCAATGCCAGAATGCAACATAGTTTTGTGGTATAATAATGCCTGTTTGACTTATATATTTTTTTATTGCTGTGAATGGCGAGATCAGCATGCCATTCGCCTGATGGTAAACGATACGACCGCTCATGGACAGTAGCAAAACCAAACAACACCATGCATACAAGGCAATGCTTGGCATTTCACTACGTTCGCCATCCTGAGACATAAGATGTTAAGTCTCATTCAAACCGCAGCAGAACAGTGCATTTACCCTGCTGTTTGGCTGTATGTACAATAACTTAATGAATATGATCTAGTCAACCTATCGCCGTATACTGCATAACATAGAAACAATAAAAATGCCCAATACGAATTTTCTATTAAAATATTAACTTAAAGTTGAATGAAAAGTACCATACAGATTAATGTCGATTAATTTGCTAGATCATTTTTGTAATTACAGTGATCTTTTAAAGGTTGCACGTTTTTCTTTCAAAGGCAAACTTAGCGAAGTTCGATAATAATGATGAATTATGAATATTGAAATTTAATCTCACCGTTAAAGTTTACAGCAATTTATTTTAAGATTGGTATTAATTTCTATATTAGTATTCATAGTAGGAAAATGAGTGAGAAGGTTGAGAACCAGATCATGTCTTGTGGTATTAATAATCACAATACTTTAGAACGGTTACTAAAATGTAATAAAAAATTTACGACTTGTGCGATACTCGTGAAGGAATGGATGTAAATCCTCTTCGTTGCTGTAACTGGACGTGAAATGTCCAACTTATTCTTAGAGCGAGAGTTCTATACGTGCTTGATCTTTTTTGAACAGTGATTGCAAACTATCCATGCGCCAAAAATCGATATTTCAAGAGTGGCAGAATTAATTTCCACTACAGTGCCGCCATTTTTCACCGAAACGCAGTTTGCTGACGTTTATTTTTGATCCTACTTCCGAAGCATTGTAATTTTGTAGTTGTATTTAATAGCTTTTTGGATAAACATCTAGGTGTTGTATTCATACCTATTACTTTTCGATTTGGAAAGTTTTAACCATTGAATTAATATCTACATATTTTAATGACTCAAAGAGCACTTACAGTCTTCGATCTTGAATGTTGGTATCTACCAATCCAACAACAGTCGTTAAAGTAACTCGGGAACCTCGTACATGTCTTTAAAATCCTAGTTATTGTTCTAGTGTCATTATCCGCTCACTGACCTGTATTGTGTCACCTTATGGCCCAAGCCCCACAAAATGTGAGTGGAGTTTCGTACCGCGTAATGGAGACGCGACGAAATTAATTGAAACCGCTGTATGTTATCGCGCCAACCGGTCGTTCACGAAAAAACATTAAATTATTTTCAACGATATAGCTAATGGATATTTTTACATTATGGAACAGATTAAATTCTCATTTAGTCTAATAATTGTATTTTGGCGTGACACCTAATTTATTACTCAGCAATTTTGATTAAATCATAACGATCGTGTTTTAGTTTGCTAAAGGTGACAATGACTCCATAATTGTTCACAAAGAGACTATTTAAATTTTTATGTATGTTACACAAGTTGGTAAGTCTGTTGTAGTTTTAAAGCATACATAAGTTTTATAAGTTCTTTAGGGGATCTTTGCAAGCTGGTGCGGGGGGTTTGTCATGGGGCGTGTAGAGTTGGCGAGCATTAGCCCGGAAAAAAAGCGTTGTCTGGTCGTTTGCGTGAGACATATAAACACTGATTTACGATCGCTGAAGCTGTTGCTCTTGTTTATTGTGACAAAATTCTTCTAAAATTAATTATACACGTTCATCGAAGCAGTTAAATTTTAGTAAAGAATTTAATTTGACTTTGATTCCTGCCCGTTTAATTAATAATGTGTGGTCGAAAAAAATAAAAATTGCATGTTATAATGTACGAGCATTGTTCGATTCATCTGCAAATAGAAACCAAAATACACATCCCAAGTAAATACTCCAACCTCTTTCAATTTTGCTGACGAAGCTGTGTCATGTATATTTTTGCTACATTTCTTTCGGTTTTAGTAATAACTTTTTATCGTGAAAATTTTGGAATAAGTTATTCAATAATTATTTTAAAACAGTTGATCAAGTTAAAGTGTTCGAAATTGTGAAAATAAATAAAGGTTAATTTAAAGCGATAGAGGATGAGGCGCTTGAGTGCCACAAAGTACCTATTCTTATTTCTTAAATGGGAAATCTTACGGCGATAAGAATGTTGTAATTAACTTTGTTTTCCGCTCTCACTGAACAACGAGAGGCAGGACTGGCACGCATTCCGTAAGATACGTAGAATTTTATTCTGTCAACCAATAGCTGCGCATTTAAGACTTGTTTCTTTCATTTTGTTGTTTTAATATTTGTTGTGTATTTATTTATTTCTTTGAACACTGTATTGTAGGTACATCAAATACATACAAGTAGTCAGCATAACATAAAAAGATCCAAGTGGCGGTCTTATTGCTAAAAGCAATTTCTGCCATACAACAATGGGATGGATAAAATTTATTAAAGTAATTAACGCATAATTACTATAGAGTTTTTCACAAATAACATTGTGGGTATGTAAATCGCCATTAGACCAGCCTTGTGCACTAAGGTCCTTTTTGTCCCTTTCTGTAAATGATTCTGCGGAATTATTCTAAACTTAAAAATGCAATTTATTTATGCGGTGCAAAATTTTCGGCGTTCTGATATTTTTATTAAGGAAGACTTAAAATAATTATAAGACCATACATGCATCAACACACATGAAATTAATGAGAATAATTCAGGTCACAATCTTGTTTTTAAATGTTCGGCATTACGATGCCGCACGTTGCCGCACATTCGATACATTTTTCTTTGTATCTTCTTTTATTCTGCCAATTTATTATTACATGGCAGCATCAGAGTTTGCCGTCTTACAAAATCTTTACTTCGCCCGTTGTAATGACCTCAAATAATGATACGTAGTAAATTATAAATGGAAAAAAAATCTTATAATAATTAGGTCAAACGGACCATTAGAGAGTGCTTTTGTACGTATAGTATACACTCCACAAATAATTCTAATTAGACCATTAAGTTTTTCAGTCACTTCTTTATTATCGTACAAAATGGATGCCAGGATACTAAATCTTACAGAAGAAATACACTCATTTTTAAAAAAGAGCAAGTAAATATATTTTTAAATTATAATTTTTTTACGGCTACTACACGATTGTCAGTATAAGTATACATTGATTTCAACTTATAAGTTTTGCATGTTCCATATGTTCCATATATATTGCGATGAAACGATATTATGAAGTCACATGAAATACTACTATTGACACGTATAAGAGTTAATATTTGCCAACCTATACGTATCCTATAAAGCAATGCAGTACAACGTAATTACGTAGGGAATTGGATGCAACATTCACAGTTTCCCAACGAGTTAGTTCATAACAACTCGAAGTTTCAGATGGTCATATAAGTTTGATATTTGAGTATCGAATGTGATGTTCGCAGGGCATCACGAGCTTCGGCGACGGGTGCGGCAAGCGCGGCAAGTACGGTATTTACACTCGCACCGCCGGCTACGTGACGTGGATCAGAGATATCATGAGCAGTAAGTACTTTGATTGAGGACTTATTAAGTATGAATGACACTGAACATGTGCCAGTCTACCGGCTCGCCACGCGGGCCTGATAACGTATGCTGTATCAGCTGATATCCGGGTGGCATAACATCCCCGATATCAAACGATCGTTGACTTTCATAAGAGATGTGATTTGTGATCAAAGACTTTCTTTGTGATTCCACGAGGATCTCTTTGATATGTAAGAGGAATGCTTCAACCTCTCGCTCCTAGTTTTCTTGGCTTTTCAATCGATAAACGTCTCAAATATAAAACGAGACCTTAAGGGTAAATATCTAGAATGCTCGATAAATTGATTTTGGTGTGCGAGTTGAAGTGCTTGCAGAACAATCAATTTAAATTACACTGTCTCGTAATTCAAATGATTTTGCACTAGAAATATAATATTTATGTTTAATTGCACTATTGTTTTGTGAAATTTCGTATATTGTATCATGATTATTTCACTGATTAAATTGTGATTGCATTTTTATTTAATAATGTATAAATAATTGTTTCATTTTGTCAAAGTAGTAATTATGTTGTGATTGGAGGTGAATCAAGTATTATTGAAACTGTCTGCAATACAATACTTCAATTTAATTGACACTGTATCTTTAATTCGACCTATTGTTAATACATGTTATATTCTATTTCAATTGAAATTATTTTCGAAAACGATGTATGTTATGTTTTCTTTCTTTCTTTCTTTCTTTTTTAAAATTATTGTAATTAAAATAACAATAAAGTCTCTCTACGTTTTTTACACTGTATTTTATTTACTTCCATAACTACGGAAAAGTCTAACTGCCGTACTCAGAGACATTTAATGTCAATTAAATAATCTATGTACATATAATAAAAATGTAAATGGTCGATGTCTGTACATGGAAGATATTTGAGAAATTTTAACGCGGGGCGTCTTTATAACAGCAACAGAAGCCAAAACAATTTTTTTTAGAATTTTTGTCTGTCTGTCTGTATGTTTGCTTGCGCATCACGCAAAAACTACTGCACCAAATGAGATGCGGTTTTCACAGTTGCATTGCTGTAGGTTCAACTTAAAAACTGGTATATGTTGCATTTACATACAGGATGTTTCTTTTTGTTTGCTTGCACATTACTCAAAAACTACCGCACGAAATGAGATGCAATTTTCACAGTTATATTGCAGCAGGTTCAACTTAAAAAGTGGTATATGTCTTATTTAAATACAGGGTGTTTCTTTTCGTTTGCTTGCACATTTCTCTAAAACTACCGCACGAAATGAGATCCAGTTTCCACAGTTATATTGGTGCAGGTCACACTTAAAAACTGGTATATGTCTTATTTACATACAGAGTGTTCCTTTTCGTTTGCTTGCACATTACTCAAAAACTACCGCACGAAATGAGATGCAGTTTTCACAGTTATATTGGTGCAGGTCCAACTTAAGAACTGGTATATGTCTTATTTACATACAGGGTGTTTCTTTGTACTATGGAAGATAAACGAGAAAAACTAATATGGAGGGTCTGTATTAACATAATAAAAATAATGATTTTTAGAATTTTTGTATGTTTGTCTATGCGGTTGTGCGTGATGAACTCGAAAACCGCTTAACGGATTTCGATGAAATTTGGTATGGAAGTAGCTCTGACACCCTAGATTAACACTTAGGCTACTTTTATCCCGAAAAATTAAGTGTTCCCGTGGGATGAGGAAGGAATTACGATATATTTGTTACTTTTTATACTCAAAGGGATGGGATGGGACTGGATTACATGCCTTGAGTGAGAATGAGACGGGACGGGCGGGATGAAAAATACCAAATAAAGTTAATCACGCTGACGAAGTTAGCGGGCAGAAGCTAGTTACTATTATAAGTGTAGATTTTACAAAGAGAATGTGTACTCGTACTATGGAACAATTTAATTGACATTAAACGTCTCTGAGTGCGGCCGTAAGAAACACACATGAGGTGAACGGTAACTATTGAAGTTTGGAAAAACACATTGCATAAATTAGGTGAAAACCCTTAAAGTTAAATTAGTTAAAAAAGTAATTATCTAAAATGGCAAACAAAACCCAGTTTCGGAATGTTAAACGTAATTATCAGCCACAGATTGCTGGGAATCAAATTAATAAATATTTAAATGTAACAGTGCGTGGTGGCCTGTTGGTAAAAGGACCAGACGCAACTGCCAACATATTCACGGTGGTCGCGGGTTCAAATCCCGGGTCACACCTCTGACATTTCAAAGTTGTGTGTATTGATAGTCAATCACGATGCACTTTAACAATGAAGGAAAACATGGTGAGGGAACCTGCATACCGAAGCGATTTTAAAGAATTTCTACGGTATGTAAAAGTCCGCCAATCCGCACTAGGCTAGCGTGGCGGACTAAATGGCTTAACCCCTTTCAACCGTTCTCGCGATTGCATTGTAGAGGAGGCTCGTGCCCTGCTATGGGACATGTATGAGATGATGCAAATGTAACAGTCGGTTTGTTCGTTTTAGTTTACGCGGCAACGGTTGTACATTATTTGAGATTGAGAAGCTTTATGCGCGATGCGAGTCATGGGCGTCTTTCCCTGAAAAAATGTACGATTATTTTGGAACAGACGCAAATATACTCGAGGTAAAACCGCGAGGCACACCTAGTCATCTATAGTTATTAGTGTTCAAACCTGAACTAAACCGACAAGGTAATAATTAGGATTAGGCGAATAATATGATTCCTAATAAAACTAATATGGATATTGGTTCAATAACACCTAGATTTAATTAGTTCATGAACCTTAGACGTTGCCTAATTGACTTAGTAACAGCAGTGAACTGTAATCCTAAGTCCCATTTTCGGACTCGGCAAAAAATGTGTAAATATTCAAACTTGGAAAACATTATTCCAAATTAATCCTGAGATTACATTGTCCTAAAAAGTCTACAAATTCGCAGTCATTAAATATACATAGATTTTAATGTAACTCATAAGCGATAACAAACTGAAACCATAATGAGATCGCTGAAACTTGCGTCAGTTGATCCCACAACTTCATGTAAGACACATTTCTGATCCTCATAAACGCGATAGCCTGAACTCCCAAACATATCCTGCGGGACTGAAGCGAGCTAATCACGATCGTTATCGCTGACCCGAGATGTATTTCTTGCTTAGTCTCATATACCTAACGAGGACGCGAGGAGGTCTTGTTTTTATAGGACATTATTTACTCGTATTTACACTTTATACAAATGATGTAATGAGGCTTTCCTTACCAGTCGAACCTAGGGTGATGCAGAGATGATATAAGGTAGGTGCGTAACTAACAAAACAAAGATCCTAATATATAAATATATAAACAAATATAAAAAATATATAAACACAATACATTACACAGACGTTTTCTGATTCTACTCAGAGTGAGTGATAACACAGATGTAAAAGTTTATGAGCAAAGTTATATTAGTTTTAAACAAGACAGAGTGTTTGTTGGTGGGCTTTCACGCAATAACTAAGTCGTAATCTGAGTTTTACATACAAGACATTTATGGCCCGAGGCGTAGCCTAGTTAATCTTGGAAAAATAAATACAATCGGGCGAAGCTAATCCAAGACGATGATAATGTATTATCAAAATACAATGGTATAAGATAATAATCCTAGCCTGAAACGAAATTGGAAATAATGATCACTATAAACATTTTTTGAAAGTATGTTTTACTGGAAAACAATACACATAGTTAATATATTTTTTCATTTATTCCACAAAAAAAACATACACAGAAAAATAAAAACAAATTAAAAATAATCACAAAATAAATACTTTACAAAATACAATGTCGCATTTAGTAAGAAAATATTATATATCGACAGTAAATATGTCTGACTCTTCGGATTCTTTTGCGTTGTCGAGCACCCAGGGAACCAGGCGCCACGTGCCAGTGTACAGGGCACACTGCTCGCCCCACGGCCTTCTCTCCTCCTATTGACAAATAATATTAATAAATAAATAATAAATAAATACACCCAACAGTCACATACATAGTCCTGACCCCACACTAAGATCGAATCTTGTGTCGTGGGTATCAGAAACTACGAGAGACTTTTCGGTCTCACAAACATCCAGACCCGAAACAAATACTTGTGGATCACACAAATATTTGTTTCGGTGCGAGGATCGAACCCGCGGCCTCTCGTTTCACAGGCGGCGTCTAACCAACTGCGCCACGGAGGCTGTCAATACTCAACTATACACCCAACTGGCACATACAGCCCTCAGCTCATAGTAGATACGAAGTCTTTTGTGGTGGGTCTCTAAAGATTTTCTCGGTGCGTGTATAGAACGCACGATTTCTATTTTTACAATCGATCTCAAACTGCGCCATGGAGACTGTATAATCGACTTATGATACATTTTTGATTACTTCAAACCCTTGCATACTTGTATAGCTGATATACATAAATAAAATTACACATACAACTTACAAAAAAAAAATTACCAGCACGTACAATTATAATTTAATATCAATTCCATGTCTTACTTGAATATACTACTTGAATACCAAATATGTAATGAATTCTCGGAGAAAATTAATTTCATTTCTAATCTTGGGTAGAATAAAGAATTGTTGTGTATGGAATTGTATAGTAGAGGGTCAAAGCTCAGGAGCTTTGAGTGCCATTGTGTGGATATATAAGTGAAGGTCACAATAAAATCAATTAACACGGTGAAACCCTATACGTATATATTACCTATATCTGGAAGTAATCTGTGCCTATATCATACATTTTTGACTAATTATATACGATTTAGAAGCATCGTGCGAATTTTACTGGCACATAAATCGTTCTTTTTTGGATAAGATCTCAGGCGAACAAGACTGAATTTATCGATTCTTTAAGTACAAGTCATCATAACAACAAGATCCTGATATCTTTACAATCAGTTGTTGTTTTATTTATTGCGTAAAAAAATCCTCACAGCCTAGTATTTTTGTATTGGAAAGAAAATTCGCAGTTTGAACAAAAAAGCACCAGTATATTACTACTTTCATTAGAGATTTTCTCTATTCTATCACTTTAAGAAAATGTGTCAGTACTAAGAGTACAACTAATATTTGAAGTTGTCTCTACCCATTCACTTTACTTAAGTCGCAACTAATGCAAATTCACAAATGGTATTCACTTGTCTACTCGGTAATGAAGCAAACCTGATTAAAATTTGTACAAAATATTTGCGCCATTTCTCAATAACATTTTCATAACACACAAATGAAAGGATTTTTGAGGAAGTTTGTTATAGCGTTTTGCTTTGTGAGTGTACATATTTTTTTTTTTATTATCTTTATTTTTATGGGCCTTAGTCCCTATGTGACTATGCCGGCCCCACATAAATATTTGATGAAAATACAATATGAAAAGTGTATATTTAATTAGGTAGTTATTTTGACTAAAGTACTATTTCGTATAAGATGAGTGAGAAACCAGAGCTCGCATGTCTTAATAAAACGAAATAGGATCTCTTACGAGGAAAAACTTCAAGTGCACTTGCTCGATATTGCTTCCGACGTGTAATAAAAATACGTATAATGTATATTTAGGACTATCTATACATTAACCATAGAGTCCTCGCGTTAACTTTACAGACTAATAAAATAAATTATTTTGATGTGCCTAAAGTATTCCGAAGCATAACTACAATTATGTTATGTAGCCAATAATGCTGTATTATAGGTACGACTAATACAAGAAAATATTATGTTTCATTTTCATATCTCGAGAACACATAACGAACAAAGGAAAAAACTTTAGCATGAATATTTAAACATTTATCTACCTTTTCCATAACATTAAAAATGTCAAGCTTTCTACAATATAATTCTACAATATAATTCCAAACCGAGGTTTATTGTTCATGTTCGTAAGTACTAAAAAGCGATGTGACACTATAGGATATGTTTCTACAGCACGTAGATAAACGAGGCTATATTTCATTGGCGCGAATTATGTACGTTGAGAAATTAAAAGGGTTGATAAATCACCTGTAAGTAAAGAGCTATTAGTTTCTCCCCGACCAGCAGTAAGGAGCCGTGCACCGGATCATTCTCTTCCCCGCTGTAAGGCGGCAGGGACAAGCAATATACATTTTTCACTCCACCTTCCTCTTCAAGATGTTTAGCTTTACTGTAAAAGGTATTGCATTAATGTGTTTTGCCCACAGTGACGTAGCATACCATGACTTTGATATGGATCAAGTTATTTAATTTTTTTAATCATTATGGAATTCTGTCCTTGAACCGTCCCGAAACCAGTGATATTGTTTTGTTTGATAAATTTATACAACGCTGTATCAGGAAGATCCTAAAAAGTAAATTTCATAAAATTGAAAATCCTACACACATGGTGACAGCAGTAAGGGCACATTTATTATAAAGAACCAACAAGGGAACATAAGTCACATAAAATGAAAGTTTTGAACTATTTCTTTGTTTCAACTTGAATTTAATAAAAGTCACTTCGTATACTGTGTAAAGTATGAGAGATAATTATATCAGGCGGCGGTTGAGTCGATTTATAAGTTGTAGTTATCCAGACTTGTATTACGATGAACGTGCATACTGTATCCTTGTAAGTTTTAACATATGTGATAAATGTTTGATTGTGTGTTATTTCTAATTTTACTTAACAAGTTTGTTTATTTTTGTTTTATAAAATGTAAAGTAGCTATGAGATACATAAGCTCATAAAAATAAATTCCTTTTAAAAACAATACATCATAATTTAAAAAAATTAATCATACTAAATACTACAGCTCACATCTTTATCACAAGGTGTGGACTAACTGTGTGATACCCATGAGCACGCTTCTTTTTGCAAGTTCTCAGATCGAAGTTTCTGTAAGAATTGGGGAGGCCTTTGTTGCTAGTGGACTTCCTGTGGTTGAAGAGAGACAGAGAGAGACAAAGAGAGAGAGAGGGAGAGAGAGAAAGGGAGGGGGAGGGGGAGGGGGAGGGGGAGGGGGAGGGGGAGGGGGAGGGGGGAGATGAATAAAGCTATAGATTAAACGAAAAAATTATGCTGTTAGTTTAGAATAAATTATTCAGTATTTTCTTTAAAGTCGAAAATCATAATAATATATTTAAACACTCCCTGAAACATCAAGAACATAATGCTGTGAGAGTTCGGAAATATCAACACGTAAGAAGAATACGCTAATGAGGGAGATATACTTAATCCATGATATATGAAGAGACACGTCTTTTATGGGAAAATATTTTGTTAAAAAATATGACAAGCTTAACTGTCAAGGGGTGGAGTGGATATGAATGTTCCAGTGTAATAGGAAGAGATTTTTTTAAATGTTACTGTCTTTAGTACCGGCATTTATAGCGCGTAAATCACATGATTAATATTTAGTTCAGATAAATAGAATGTCGTCGACCTCTTAAATTTAATTAGTAAAGGACTGTTTTACATTCATACAATGGGCTGAAATAGGGAAATATATAAGAAAACAGTTTCATTGTTCTTACCATAAGATCTTAAATATTGCAGTTAGTTAATGAGAAAATCTATGCTTTTATATTTTTAATGTACCGTTGAGATTCGTTTGAAATGGACTTTATTACTAAAAACTGCAGATAAAATGCGTTATTAATTTGAACCGTTATTACTTTTTCTCAGTTGCAAGCAGACTTCATAACTTTACCATAAAAAAATTGTTTTCATCTTAAAGCGCGGATGCTAAAAAAATTGGTAATAAAGGCGTATCGATTTTCGAGATTTCATCTTTTACTTAATGAATGTATATTCAGAACGACATAGTTGGAATAATAAATAATGAATTGATAATTATAATTGACGGGAAACCCAAGATTGATCAAAGCAGGTACTTATAGTATTGGGATAGATACGTAATAACGAATATATAAAATAAAATAGCTATTTTACAAACACATACCTGTAGCCAATGTTTCCTGGACAGGTATCAGAATATAACGAGGCTTCATACATCATGAGAGGTTTTCTCGGCAAGTCTGTCCCAATATATCTTACATCGTATCTGTTACAATAAAGTAAAATTTCAATATTGGTAATGATTGTAATCATTTCTATTGCATTGTCTTCGTGAGGTCCCACTCAACGTAAAGCTCGCTTGTTGTCAATACTTTTTATTATCATTTTATTTTTTTAATTTCCTTTATAAAGTTCAGTTACAACTTACAAGACATATTAGCCACTTACATATTAAATAGTATATATAAATATATTGTAACTTAACAGGAAATTCATAAGAATAGACCGCTGCATTAATACCTCGTAAATTATAATGATTCGTTTTGGGAAGTAGCGAAACTTCTCGTTAACTTCACAGCAAAACTCAGTATTTCAGTTGTGTAATAGAACTGGTATAAGCCAGAGTAACTTTATGAATTTCGGCGAAATATAACACAGTTTTATCAATTCATGAATAAGATACTTATTAAGAGCCAAAATGAGTCAACTATAAGATTTTTTTTTGCCAAATTTGACAAACAAGATAAAATGGAATACCCCAAAGTGAAAAGCAAGACATTGCTATACGGCTCACGATCACAATTTAAGTAAATAAGTGCTTCGTGTTGGCAAGGATTTCAACTGTTGGGGTATAAAAAGTATTTTATTTTTATTTTTACGTGCCCTGTGAAATGAGATATTATAGTCTTTGTATAGAGATTAAAGAAGTCAAGACGCCATTCATCTACAACACGAGAGTACGAGTCAATGAGAATAGTATAAATTATTAACTAGTTTAAATAGGAAAATTGAAAAACTCTATAAACAAATAATTTACCAGGAAATCTTGTAAAAAAAAAGATCCAGTGGCGATATAATTAAATATAAGTGATTTAATATTTTTTGGTGCACGAACTACTGATGCGATACCTTGTATTAGGGATAAATTAATGTCATATTCCATTACATTTTTTTATATAGCCAGCGGCCAAACGGCCATCTATTCTCAGAAGTCAGAAAAGCTTAAGAATTGTGTGGTGTTTATGTGTGGCGGGAATGATTTGTCATTTGATATCGTCACCTGACTTATGCCTTTAGAAATGTGTATACAATTATTATCTGGATAAATGATAAATAACCTGTCGAGGCCCCATCCAATAGTGGTGCCCCTCGAACTATCGGTGCTTGAGGAGAAGTGATGCGACATGAGGGAAACCGGTGACCAGCCGGGACACGCCGAAACCATGGAGTTCACCACTTGAATGATTCCTGAAATATAAATATTTGCTACAGTTGATAAATCGATGCACTTATTGTTTTTTTCATAAAGAATAATACTTTCGCTGAAGTTTTTAATATTATGTATGACCTAATAAAATAGCAGGAAACAGCACGGATCCTAGATTTTTCCATGAAGTAAGAAATACTTTAGCTTTGCTTCTTTGAAGAACATCAATTCTACCTTTCTATGATCATAACGATTTGTCAACTTCTTAAACCGTGCGTACAACTAAAGAAGTGGAGGCTTGTAATTAGCTATAGTTATATGTAAGTTTAGTTATTTGTATTTGTTATTTGTCTGTAAGCTTCTCTAAAATAAATAAAATAAAATAAATAAAATAAAATATATTGTATTGGCCAAATTTTCCTATCGTATGAATAATATTGTTTCCAAAATAACAAATGTTTATTCAAATTCCTGAGGCGTTTCAACAAGCAATAATGTCTAAATTGGCTATTCACATACATACAACAATAAACGTCGCCAAATATAACAATTTGACTTTAGAAATAAAATTAATTTCATTAAACCATAAACTTCAGTGATTGGATTAAACTGCCTTTGATTAATTTGGTGTTCAAATAAAAATCTGCGAATTATTTCACTAGGTATTTAATTAGAACAACATAATTTAATCAAAACAAATGCTCAAGACATATGGGTTGCCAATAAGTACTACGTTAATAAATAAAACAATATTCCGTAAATGTATTTGTATATGTCTAGGCTTTCAGCGCAAATTAAGCATGATTAACGTGTCCTTGAATAGAATAGTAGTACAAAAGCCATTTGAATCTACGTCACAATCAGCAATACACATTTGTATTTTAGAAGCAGGCCAACGCAATAAAACGAGCATAAAATATGTTCCCATTTGTTAATAAGATCACCGGCAATTCCTTTGAGGATTGCAACCGCCTCGAAATGGGCGAATTAACACGTACTACATACTACATACACACGCACTACGTGTTCACATATTATTTTAAGAACAATGTATTTTGTTTTGTTCGGTTGTTCTTGACTCTATTGTGGAATTGTTTCTTGACTACTATCGATCAATTATCTCCGGCGGGACCGCGCGTCTAATTGTGTTATCTCTAGGAAACTTTTCATTTTACCGAGAAAATAAAAATATGTTGTTTTATTTCCGTGAGCGATAGCTTAGTTGCTAGCGGACTGGATAAACAAATCGGAAATATTTAATTATTGCACTTTGGGTTCTTAATAGGAATTCAAATGATTCAAATGATTAGGTAGTTCGTTAAATCGCAGTAGCCCAGCATGATATACTAAGGTTAAAACCCTTCCACTCGAAAGTTATGTAATTATACAGAGCTGCAAAGAAACTTATTCCGCAAGCGAAGTGATCTTGTTAAGTGGCTTATTTCGCAAGTATTTCCGGATACGAAGAGCCCGCAAAGCTCGTTATTCTTGGCTTTATTTTTAAGCGTAAACAGCTTACGCTGCGAGTAGCAGTTTCAATTAATCCTTTGTATCGGTTGTGAATTCTTGCTTTACCCTGGATATTGTTCTAAAATTTGTACAGCGTATGGTATGTATCAAGATTGAAGTGGGACATGTACAGAGTGTAGGAAACATTTAGTAATGTTTTATTAAAAAACCACACATCACACAAATAATATTAAATTACAATCAACAGTATAGCCGTTGGGTATTTTTTTTATCTGTAACCCTTGTAAATATATGATTTTCTTATGGTTGAATATTTCACGCACGAATTGTCGTCAAACAGGTGTTCATTCGTATGGGTTATAATATCATTCGTGATCCCATGAAAGTGTCGCGTATGTGTAGGTAAAAAAATAAAAGTACATTTGACAATTAGTCACGATTGCGGAAAATGTATGCACCGATTGCCTCCCCAACATATACCCGACAATTTATCACAATGGGAACATATGTATGTGCAACAGAACCCATTCTCCTATCAGCATTAATCACGAAATTCTACACACGACATGCTGTCGCGCACATATTATAACACAGACTGCATTTGTAAATCACGTCTATAGAATTCAATAATGAAATGTATTATCGTTGCTGCCTTCCTATTTGATTGAGAAACTAAAAGACATTCAAATGTTTCGCGATTGAAATTAAATAATGCCAACTGTAATGTTTATTAAACGCAATAATATCCGACAAGAGATGATTTTACTCCATCTAGACGACATCGCACCATCAAAGGCAGTGCTTTCACTTTTCCAAGTTAAAAAAAAATGTCTTAAAATATCAAGTGCTTACCAATATTGTAAAGATGTCTTCGAACTCTGTTTCGCGGATGATATTTCGGGTGCACGAGGCTGTATTTAACGTATGATATCCTCTCGGGGTTCCACCATTCCTCGCCGCAGTAAGTGACGTAGGCGGACAGGCCTTCTCCTCCCGGGTTCTTGTGGTGTCGGGCGAGGCACGACCCTGCTGTTATAAGCCAATGTGGACTTATTCCAGCAGCGTCGCAGTGAACCTACAAATAAAATTTCACCTGAATCGTGAGGCCATTGTAATGCGGCATGAAATCTCAAAACGCTGCCAGCTTTCACGAACCGTTTCTTGAATATGAGATATGTTTGCAACCCGCAAAAAGGAAAACATTCAGTTATTTGTTTAACATTAAAATGTATAATAACTAATTTAACCAAAGTCAAGGAAATACTTACCATCAAATATATACGTAAAAATATAATAATAATATAGAACTAAAAAAATGATGAACAAATTTAACCCGTCTTGCCAGAATGAGTAAGCTTTTAAGCCATCCTACAACGAAATACATGACATACTCATAAACATATTTATCGTGCATTAGGATAATCTGAGATTTAAGACCTATAAACTGAAATGGTCTGTCAGAAAATACTAGCATGTGCATAAGTTTAAAATAGATATTGTTGACCTGAATCGTTCGTGTAAATGAAGCTACAAATGACGTTGCACTATTTAATGTAAACGTACCTGCAATGGTTCATAGACGTAAACACCAACGAAGCGGTAATCTGACCACGGCACAACGTTATTCACATAATTGTATGCAACATTATTGTTTTTGGACGCAGTATTTATTTCAAAATTATGAGATGGGTCTGAGCTATCTTCATTACTACTTCCAATGCTATGTATTGCAGTTTTGGAGTCTTTCCTACCATTCTCATCTTGTATAGCATTGTTGTTTTCAGGACCTGTTACAATATGCTTTTTTGAGTGCTTCGTTTTATTTTGTGTAGAGACATGTACATTATTTGAATCCACGTGTTCTAATAATATTTTTTCATAAGTGATTTCATTTAATTCAGCTGATTTAATTTTACCAAGGAAGGGCAAAGATTTTGTAAACTGTTTATCAATTTTATCAGAATTTATTTCATCGAATGCTGCTGTGGTTATTGGGCATGTTTCATTTCCAAATAAGAAGTCAATCGATGTAGTTACACTTTTAGGATATATATTTTTTACTGCAGACTCTTGATTATTTCCAGTTGATATGTTTGAATGTTTGGACAATGTACGGGTAAAAAAGTCTGCATAATACATGAAGTTATTAATATCCGTCAATTTGTTATGCCTCATTGTTGGTAGGTATGGAGTAATGCCAAGGGGTCTATATTTATCGAGCCCGTATAAAGTCTTGGTAGGCACAAATTCTCCGTTACTTTTTACTCCAGATGTAGCCGCAATCCGTATATCTATATTGAATTTCGGTGATTTCTTTTCCTTTATCCGTTCATCAATTTCATGTATATAGTAAAATTCTATGTAGCTTGGAGTTGTCATTTGTACCAGTGGACGTGGTAGGGACACTTGAAAAGGTTTCTTGGGTACATCACTGTAAGCTTTTCTAGAAATAATATTATGTTTTGCGTGCGTAGTAGTAGTAGGTTCTATATCTATGAATATTTTGGTTTTCCTCCAAAGCATATTTATAACTTCATATTGCTTTTGGCTCACTCTATTCACATGTTGCTTTTTGACATGAGGTGTTGTTAGCATATCAGAGCTGCCTTCTTTTATTCTGGTCTTGTTTAGAGGAAACGGATTTTTCATAGTACCAGACTGCATGTTTGGTATAAAATAACTTGGGTTCTGTGGATATTTCGAATGTTCTCTAAATACATTATTCGCAGCGATATCTACGACTATAAACAGCAATAAAATCGTTATTAAAAATTTTGTTGTCTCCATCTTATCAAAACTTATTTTGTGCACTTTACAATTTATATATTCTTAGTTAGATGAAAGTTATTTCTACTGTTCGAACAACTGCAGCAGTGTTTTGCTCTGAAGTTTTGTTACGAATCATTGACATTTTCAAATCTTGTCATATACCCAAAAATATGAAATAATTTCTCTTATTTCATAATACTTTGACCTTTTTAATGAGAACCATAAATATTTATTTGATTTTTTTTATTTTTAGAATCAATCACACACGGCACAAAAAAAAAAGATAATTTTGTTGCCACTTTGACAGAAGCAAATCACAAAATTATAAGTTTATAAATATTTCTGTGTTTTTTATGTGAGTATAAATTGTGTTTTGTAATCTTATTTAACATCTTTTGGTTTTACTGAAACGCTTGGATGAAAAATGACCCATGTTCACAAAGGTGAAATTTCCCGGTGTGTGGATCAACCTTATTATTCCACTTAGCTTACTCGATGCACAATTCGCTGGAATTGTGGGTATTACACAAAACTGCCATTATCATACAGGCGGGTTATTTCTGATGTCTCACTATAATATTTGGTTTGTGTCATTATCAGGGACTTTGAGGGATTTCGTCAACTTTGACACGGATACTCGTAGCACATAGTATGTGTCAGAAACATTTGTCTCGAATTGCACCCGTGTTCCTTGCGTTCATTATTATTCGCTTGTCCAGAGAAACTATGAAATAATGAAAAAAGTATTAATGTTTTTCGCAGTGTTGGTCCAGATCCAATTTAATTAACGCAACGAAATTAGGATATGTGTGAACTCCCTTCGTATAAACCAGAAGGTGAGTACATATATTTTAGCTGTTATAATTTTATTACGATTTGCTATAGAACCATTTTTAATAGTTCACGAAATTGGAAACGATTTTGCTATATCATGAGGCACATATAATTCTAGTGGAAGACCATAGACAGGAATCTAAACATATAATGACCCAAGTTTCTTCAAATGTATGAAAACAAAGCGTGTCAGGTTTTTTCTTATCTACTGTGGCTTCTTAACAGTCGTTTAATGTTAATGTTTAATAATATTTGAGAAGAACCTGATGATCGCATTGCAATCATATAAAAAAGGACGAAAAATGGTGGTTACTTAATGAAACATCTTTGAATTAAGTAACTATAGCTTCGTTTGGTCACGAGTAGCGTGTATTGCGGCATTTATTTAGATTCATGTTTGTGTTGGAGAATTGGGTTTAAAACCTACCAAACAGCAAGTGCAGTAGACAGTGGCGGCGTAAGGTAGGTTGGCACCCTGGGCGGTTTCGTATTGAGCACCCCTACCTAAAATATGACACCAAATAGTAAATACTCGTAAGGTATGTTGGCACCCTGGGCGGTTTCGTATTGAGCACCCCTACCTAAAAATGACACCAAATAGTAAATACTATACATGCTTACTCCGGACTTTTCGTGCTCGTATAAGATCAGACTTTTTTGTTTTTTTTTTTGTGGCGAAAAAAAAAAAAAAAAAAAGGTCGTCCTTCTTTGTAGGCGGTGACGAGCAGGATCGTTTCGCCCACGATCGTGGTCCACGCTCTTCGTTTGTTGTCGCTTGTCGGGTTGTCGTTGTCACCCCTTGGTACTTGGTACCCGGGGCGGACCGCCCCCATCGCCCCCCCTTTACGCCGCCACTGGCAGTAGATACTATGTGGAAAATGCATTAATTTATTTTTTCCTAGGTAGTTTAAGAATCGTGCCCAAAGCGTCTTACCCATTATGATAGTCTGATTTCAAAGTAACATCGGATTTAACAAAAAAGTATTTATGTTGGTACAAAATCAGTTCTTTAAATTGTTTAACAATGGATTAGCAATATCCTGTACCTTTTGTTACAAGCGTATACTTATCGGAAAACCGATACCTGTTGGGAATCCGAGTTTGTGTGGAGATTGCTTTAAAAGGAAACGTATTGTGAATCCTACGTACTTTGCACGGAACGGCGCTTAGCGGGAAGCTGTTGATAGTATTGGCTCATCTTATTCATTCGGATTGCGTTCTATACCAGCTTTCAGGACACCTATGCAACCAACGTTCAATCGAATCAATATCATTCAACTTTAGATTGTATTGATTATGCTGGGGCGAATTTCTGAACGGGGTGAGAGATAAAATGGTTTTCTATTAAAATAGGTAATTGAAATATAGTTGGCGTACATCTTTACATTAATTGACGAGACATTAGTACAAAATAGGATTGAAAGAAAAATAATAATAAGTAATATGGCTCTATGGTTACAAAAAACAGAATAACTTAAAAGATTTTTTCTAAATTACGTGTAATACCCAACATTATTTCTATTATATTGTACTCACTGAAGCATTTCTGAGGCTTTTATTCATAAAAGAATTCTTCAGAGAATGGGCACAGAATTTGGAACAATTTCTTAGTAATTGATTTATAGAATTTTATCGATATTATTGAGGCGCGATCTTATTTCACAAGATAATTTCCTCTTTAGGTTATATTAAGTAGGTACTTCAGGTTGAGGATTAGTACAAACCGAATTCCGGCGTAATTATCTTTCCCTGGAACAAAACGAGACAGCAAACTTGTCGCTTCATGTTGATATCCTGTGAGACAATGGTACCTGAGCCTGCCCATTCATGCTGAGTCATGACTGACAACAGCGTGGCTCTACCACTTCCAGGAAAATGCTTAGCAAATGTTTTATAAAATAATATAATATATTATACCGTAGGACTTAATTGAATTATCTAATACAGTGTATGTATAAAGTATTAAACATCTGAAGAGCAAAGTTTGAATATACGTATACATGTCTAGCTTTAAATTTCTCGGATAAGTCGTTTGAAACTTTCAGGCTGAGTATGGTAATGAAATACTTGGGGATTTTGACAAGTTTAATTGTAGGTTTGACGATGAATTCCACGCCGGTTGCTCTGAACAAGGCTGCGATGCGCAAGTATGAGGACCTTGAGGTGCCCTGCGACGCTATCCTCGCCAGCTATGTGTGGGTCGACGGCAGTGGAATCAACTTGCGCTCCAAAGACAGGACTTTTGATTTTGTGCCTAAAACTAATAAAGGTAAGAACAAAATGAACTAGACGTGACTGCCAACATGTTTACGGTGGTCGTGGGTTCAAATTCCAGGATAGACCCCTGATGTTTCTGATTCATGTGTGTATTGATAGTCAATTACCACGCACTATAACGGTGAAGGAAAATTGGAAAGAAACCTGCATACCGTAGCGATTTGGAAGAATTACTATGGTATGTAAAAGTCCACCAACTCTAATGCGGGCCAGCGTGTTGGACTGTATGGCCTAACCTACTCTCGATTGTGGAGGAGGCCCGTGCCCTGCAGTAGGACGTATATGGGCTAATATGAAGAATTTGTAGCTTGTAATACAATATGATGACTAAGAATAAATAAATTACAATACATTTATTCATGTAGACAATGCACACGTGGAATACTTTGATGTGGAAACTCGGATACGATTTAGGGCGTAATTCTATTGAGACGAGGTGTGTTTAACGTCTTGTACGGTTTAGATGTTAATTAAACAGTTTTATTGGACGTTTTGTTTTAGATTTACCAATTTGGTACTTTGACGGCAGCAACACATCGCAATCCAGTCCGGATAATTCCGACACGTTTATCTTCCCCGAAGTGATTTACCACGACCCTTTTAGACGCAGCAACCACATATTGGTGCTAGCAGACACGTATCTCCACAACTATCAGCCAACACGTGAGTACCATGCGACCTCAATATTTTTATATAACACTTTGGCTGGTGCTCGGTAATGCTCGAGATATGGCGACTGCGTGCGGCACGGTATATGGGTTGTTTGTATCAAGTCTTCCGGCTACAAAACTGGGAAGAGAAATGAGAGGTGATTCTGTAACATTTGTTGTTTTTTGGGTTTTGGAGTTAGTTTTATTAGTCATTCCACACGTTCAAAAGGCAGAGTGCAGACTCACAATCTCGTAAAAAAGCATGGGTTCACTGATACATGTTTGTTAAAACGGATTCATGGAATAGCTTGTTTTACTTCCAGCTCTGCATAAATCAACGCGAGAATGAAATTAATCAGGATTTCAGGCTTTCTCTGGGCCAACAAATGATGTAGAATTTCTGGGTTAATTTAAAATTTGAATCGTAATAAACAGTCTTTCAATGTCTGCTTTCACAAAAAGATACAGTATATTTAATAAGTTTGAAAGCTTTAAATATTTACATGATTAATACGAGAAACTAACGAAATATATTAAATGACTTTACGCCCTAATCACAAACCATTTTTGTACAAGTGCAAAAAGTATTTTTTCCTTCATAATATTTCGGTCATATTTTATAATTTTGATTAATAACTTCTTGATCATAATACCATTGATGGACGCACTCGTAAAGGAAAAGGCTATGTGATTCATTTATGTCCATGACTTGACAAAAATCAAACCAGTAACAATATTTTATATTAGAGAATTAGCCAAAACCCCTTTAAGTATTTTCATATGCATATGTTTGTATTTATAATAGCAATTTTTCTTGCACGTTGTCACTATTACATTAAGAAATGGTATAAAATTGAACTTTTATTAATTTGTTAATGTGATATAATGCAGACTGTTATGCTGTAACAACTATGAATAAATTTCAGAAAAATTCTACGTATAGGAAATTTCAAATAAATTTCATAACCACCCGTCTCCCTTGTAATATGTCTCATAAAATCCTTTCAAAGCGACAGGAGCTCGAGACCTATGTACAGTCACGCACGTAATCTTTGAATTTAGCTCTCTAGTTAGCTCTCTCTAGTACTGGCGTCTTAGGATCTTTTGACGGCGTAATTTGATGAAAGTAATATGAGCCACTTCAAAATCCAACACTTTATGTACATGTACTGTAATCCAACCTTTACCATGTAAAATTATTATTTATTTATTTTATTTATCATCAGCCCCTCCGCGTCCACTATTAGACATAGGCCTCTCCTATGGCACGTCACTGGACTCGATGTTCAGCCCGTCGCGTCGTCTCCAACCGAAACAAAACAAGGAGTTTCTTTTTAATCTTATTTATTTTTAATATATATTTTCTTGCCACAACCATCACGTTTCTATATTTATTGAATCTAATATACGCCCGCCGCGCTGGAACCCTTAATTTGACATCGCTTTAATTTACTCCTCTGTCCTAGTGCGAGTTGGTGGACTTTGAGGGACTAGATTAACATTTCAGCCTAGTTTCGTGGGTATTGAAAGCTAACATTTTTAGTGTTACAAAACGTAGATCCAAAAGAAATACCCGTGGATTAGTAAAAAATACCTCAGTGCGGAGAATATACCCACAGTATATTGTCTCATTGTCGGCTAATTGACGAACTGCGCTACGAACGCCGCCAGATTCTGCATTATGCGCGTTAATTGCGCCACGTATGCGATTAAATTAGCTTTATATCTACCGTAGATTCTAATCTAGCAATACATATTAATCTACTCAGAAACGTATTTTACGAAAAGTCAGTGAAGCGTACAAATTAATCTGAAGCTGACTGATTCCGACGGATTCCGCGTCTCATTAAATACAGCTTATTGTTGAGAGAGGTTCATTTCGGAACACGAATTTTATGCAATTTTTACCGACCTCGGGTTATAAAAATACTATTTTAGTAGGTACCTAGTCAGGCTGCTCTTTGTCACTTGGTGTTAGTTTTATTAATATACAATTTTGTCAGGCGGCATTATTTTACAGACCGGCGAGATATATGCATTTCACGTCGTTGGATTCTTTATTTGGACTACACTGCATATTACCATTAGGATGTAGTTATTGTTGCCACTTTGTCGTGCCACTTGAAATAAACAGCTTGTAGCAACATTAAAGAAACCGTGAAACAAAAACGAAGAAAAAACATATCCAGATTTCTTATGGTATGTGAAGTACACCAACCTCCACCAAGTCGGCGTTGTGGTCTGTGGCCCAAGTCTCATCTATCAAATTCTGATTTGTACAGGGCTATCGTGTATATCAGTAGTTCCCAAACTTATTTTTCTCGTGGACCACTTTCAAAATTTTACTGGTTTTGGTGGACCCCCTGCTGCTACATTTCTACCACATTCTTAAAGTCGCCAAAAAATAAAAATTGTGTCGCTTCTGAGTTCTGTCCCTATATTCCGATAGGTAAAATAAAAACGAAAAATGGTACATTTTATAACACTTTATTTATTAAAAGAATAGAATTACAAGAAAAAAATAATAAGGTAATATAGGTTCAGGTCATAATTTTAATTAATGGGAAGGATGTATTTGATGGAGTGTCAGCAAACGATCAATGTTTGGCTTTATTTTTGTGAGCAATAACCGCAAATCCCCCCGCTCTGTGATGTTTAATTTGCTCCTTTTTTTGTTAAGAGATTTGTAACGGCACTAAAACTCCTTTCGACAAGGTATGACGAGGGAAAAGCTATTAAAAATTTCCTTGCGATTTCCCACAGTCCAGGATATTTTTCGGGTATTTCTGCTTGCAGCCAAAATGTTTGGTAGCCTTTTCTAAATTTCACCTTCAGCTCCTCATTGGTGCTTAGCTCGAGCAGCTCCTCTTGTAATACAACATTGGCCACTTCCGTTTCATCAAATGGATTTATGATCCATGGTGTTATATCCATCGTCAGGATATCTTCAAACCTGGTTTTGAAGTCATCATGCAGGGCATTTAAATGTTGACTGTAGGTATGGATATCCTCATCAATACATTCTACCTGCGACAAGTTTGGAAATTGAGAGAATTCGCGCCGACTAATGTTTTGCTTCATAAATTTCAATTTCCCAAGAAAAGCCGAAATTATCCCCTTTGTTTTTATTAAATTCAGGCTGTCCCCTTGTATATGCAAGTTAATATCATTAATTTTTTTAAACAAATCTGTCAAATACGCAATGTCTGCTTTGAGTTTGATCAAGTTTTCTTTTAAATCTGGATCTCTACTTTCTAGGAACTCTAATACGGAATCGAAAACAGAGTAAAATCTCGTTAAGCATGCACCTTTCGACAACCAGCGTACTTCAGTATGTAAGAGCAGTCGTTGGAAGTCTTCATCATTTTCGTCGCACAATTGAGCAAATAAACGCGTATTCAATGCATTGCTTCTGATTTTGTTGACAGCTTTTATTACAAAATGAAGAGATTGGTTCAACCTGTCACTTAAATGTTTTGCCACAAGATGTTGTCGGTGGATTACGCAATGAATAGCTGTAAGTCCTGGTATAATTCTTTTGAGATGACTTATAAACCCACGATATCGCCCGACCATTGCAGGAGCTCCGTCTGTTGCCACTGAAATAATGTTTGTAAATGGAATCGATTTTTCCGTGAAAAAATTACTCAGGACATTAAATATTGATTCGCCTTTAGTATCAGTCTCCAAAGTTCTGGCAAATAGCAATTCTTCGTGAATTTCTTCCTCCATAATAAATCGGACATATGCCAATAATAATGCTTCATTACCGGGTAACGTTGACTCGTCCAGTTGTATAGAAAAATGATTTTTTTGCAGATGATTGCACAAAAAACTTTCGATATCAGAGCTCATTTCATCAATGCGTCTTTGTACAGTATTGTTACTTAATGGAATTCTTTTTAGTACGTCAAACGGAGATTTGTGCAAAACAGTTTTTAAAACCTCTTCAACAGCGGGTAAAATTAATTGTTCTCCGATAGTGTGTGGTTTTCCAGATTTTGCTATAAGTAATGAGATATTGTAAGATGCCCGCAAGCCATCATCGTTACTTTGAGATGTTGAAGCGAACATACTGTGCATGGTGGGTCTCTTTTCATATATATCCTTCAATGTTTGAAAATATTTTAAATCTTTACCTATTTTATCAGTATGACACCTTTTTAGATGATCTTCGAGCCTTGATGGTTTCATAGAGTCATTGCTCAAAACTTTGTTGCATAATAGGCACATGGGCAACTGTTTGTCTGCCTCTGATGGAACAAAACCATATTTCAAATAATCGACACTATATTGTCGACATTTTTTCTTTGCTGTAGCCATGTTTCGTGTCAGTTACCTTACCTGTAAAAAAAAATGTTTTAGTAACCAAGTTTTTTTCTGAATATAGGTATCACACCGCAGCCTTTGTCAGCACGCGGAAATAGAATTACGGCTTGTAAAGGGACCAACTAATTTCACAAAACGGTATCAATTTTAAAGTACCTAATTTACCACTAATTTTTAATAGTACAAATAAAAATTGGTGTACTCAGTATCGAATACTGATCATATTTGTGTAGGAAAAAATAAAAGTCGAAATCTCAAAATTCCATAAAAACGATAACTAACATTTCATCAAATCAATGAGTTCACGCGCTCCGTGTATTTGCGTATTTTTTGTCTGCGGCTTCATTGTTAAAACGCACATTAAAACGTGACAAACTGGCATCGAAGCCCAAGCCCCGCCCTTTTCCCGTCGCCCGCGCACCGCTCGCTTTTTCCGAAAAGGAATAATTTTGATAAAATATGTAGTTACTTCAAAATCAATTAGCCTCAATTAGTCAGCCTCCGTGGCGCAGTTGGTTAGACGCCGCCTGTGAAACGAGAGGGCGCGGGTTCGATCCCCGCACCGAAACAAATATTTGTGTGATCCACAGGTATTTGTTTCGGGTCTGGGTGTTTGTGAGACCGAAAAGTCTCTCGTAGTTCCTGATACCCACGACACAAGACTCGATCTTAGTGTGGGGTCAGGACTATGTATGTGACTGTTGGGTGTATTTATTTATTTAATATAAAATGATTGTGAAATTACTGTTTTATAAAACTAGTAGTTATTTGCAAGAAAAATTACAATATTAATTGCTCTGCAATATTGCTTATTCGGCCTTTTTAGAGAGGCAGTGCTTCTCTCGTGAAAAAACAATGGAATAAAACGTGCTGTGTTTGTCTTCAAATCGAAAGAGGACAATTAAAATATCTGTAAGTTACTAAGTTACCTATCTTAGATTATATACACGTCTAATCTACCTTACCTATCTATACAAGCAGTTGTGATCAACCGACTAGTACACGGAAACAAAATACTTAAGTACTATAACAAAAAAAAGGTAGGTACTTACTTTTCTCCGGCACTAGCAAACACTGATATAAATTTTCTCACACTTTTTTTCGAAATTCCGGAAACAAATGAATGAGTTTGCCTTTGGCATCAAGTATTTATAGTGGTGATCAAGTTCATGTCTGAACAAGCATTAAGCATTGTCGGGCGGATAGCGCTTTGCAAGTCTGTACACGAAATTGTACGTAATATCGAATACGCAAGTTTGGACAAGTAACAATCGCTTGCCTTATTAAAATATTATCTGCTTAGTTAGGTACTTAAAACAATGTAGGTAGGCCCTTATAAAAACTATGCTTACATTTATTTTTGCTTTTACTATCAAAAGCAGATAAATTTTCGTGGACCCCCATTAACATCTTATGGACCCCCATATTTTGTTCACGCTTACGTAGACCCCCAGCAAGTCTCCCGTGGACCCCTGGGGGTCCACCTGGACCACTTTGGGAATCACTGGTGTATATTATATACAAGATACAACACACTAACGTAAACGAGTGTCTCTCTCAAATGTAGGGAAGCAAATAATGAAGTTCATTTTGCAGATTAAGCCTTCTCAGAAAACGTTACTCGGTATTCGTGCGGGTGAAATTGCGAGCGAAACGAGATGTGTACTAACTGGAAAACCCGCTGGAACGTGTAGGTCCAATGTAAATAGCTTTGACTCGCCAAGAATTACCTTGATTTTCTAGTTTGTTAGACGCGATCCATTTAAAAACTTTTGGGATTGATCTATTATTACTCAAGAGGCTGCCTTGGTGTACTCGTATATTGGTAATGAAAGGGTTAACTTTCAATTGTTCTATCAAAGAATAACTTTTATTGTTAAAGTTTGAACAAGATGAGTTGAGTTGGTTAGTAGCGTACTGGTTAGTGCCTTTGTTAAATAAATTTGTGGGTTTTTGATCATACATATTTATAATAATTTCTTACACTTTTACACACAATATTCTTTAACACTAAGTATATATGTATATTTTGTCTGCAAAAGGGTTATTTGAACAAGTTGGTACCAATGTAAGCTTTGAAATATTTAAAACATAAAATCGCTAATTTAGGTAAATAAGTAATATATATGTTTGTGTCTCTATAATTGAATACGTGCTAGAAATTTGAATTACTGTACATACATGCTTAATTCGTCAATGTTTACTATTTGTGCGGTGACGCTGCTAATTAATTACGCTATATAAATACCAATACTCCGCTTTAATTGTAAATCGCTTGGTGGATATTTTAATTGCAAGAGACAGAGGGAGCCAATTGCTGCTTAAATTTTTACATTGTTTTTTTTTAGTTGCGATAATTTAAAAACATGATATTTCTTTTTATGCGTCTGAAGATTCTTCAGACTTCATTTGCATTTAAATTCACACGATAATAATAAAACGGTATATACGTATATAGACCGATATGTTAAGATGCGATTTTATCGAAACTTTAAATAAATCGGCTAGGAGAGTTTACAAAGCGTATCAGCTTACGTTGCATACGATATTTTAAAATACTTTTATCCGGCAGTCGGTAACAATATTCAGTAATTTTCTCAGACATTCAGAATGCATGGGTGTGTTGCGATGGACGTAAAAGAAATTCCAAGTTTCATCAACCTGCAGCTAGATAATCTTATAAAACTTCTTAAAGCAGGAAAAATAAGTGAAATTTAGTTGCAAACGAGGTTTCCAGCCACAGCGTTGGCATGAAACTTAAAATGGATCTAGAGACTGGAACCCGCACCAACTCTGAATGGAATATTTTAATACATCGTTCATAAAAACTTCCTAATTTGATGTTGTACTGAACTTATTTTGTAAAATATATTCACTGACGTCCGATTATTGCACACCTATATTGTTAGCTTTCTGTGCTGTAGTTTCCTGGTGCGATTTCTGCACAAATAATAGTTGTACGTATAGTGAGTGCACGTGGTGTTTTTATGTAATATGCTGCAAGGGTAATTTTAGTACAAAAATATATTTAACAAATGACAATACAAAACACAATTGCAGATTAAATGTTAATGCTATTGAAAATTTACAGCGAGTAATTTCCGAAAAAACTGCGTCATGCTTTGCGAGAAGGCCGAGGTTGAGGAGCCGTGGTTTGGCTTCAACCAGGAGTTCTTCCTGACCACCACGGACGGACGGCCGCTGGGCTGGCCCCCCGGCGGGTTCCCCGCGCCGCCCGGCCCCTACTACTGCGCCATCGGGGCCAACAAAATTGTCGCCCGTGATCTCATGGAGGCATTTTACAGGTAAGTAATGTGAGGTCTTTAAAATTATTTATATTGAAATCATTAAATACACCGGTTAGTCACATACATAGCCCCGGCGCCACACTAAGAAACAAGTCTTTTCTCGGTAATTGGTAATTTATCGGTAATTGGAAACTACGAGAGACTTTTCGGTCTTGCAGACAAACAGTATATATTATAACATTTGTTTGTATTAAAAATATATCTTACTTGCAAATTATAACAAATTATTAATGAACTGCTTTGATTTAAACCAACTTTTAGCTTTTGTAATTATCACTATATTGTAAACTGGTTTTAAAAAAAGAGCAACACTAGAGTTTCTTGCCCGTTCTTCTCTAGTGAAAACCGCTTTCCGAATCGGGTGGTAGATGAAAAAATGACTGAATCTAAATTGTATTGAACAGACCAGAAATAAATTATTTTACTTCTTACAAATATTTGTCCCTGTTCGGGGATCAAATCTCAAGCCTCCCTTTTCACCGCCGTACTCTAATCGACTGCGACATAGTGGTTGTAATTTATCTATTTATTTATTGGCGTAGAAAAGTACCTGGTGCCTAAGTACTTTTCTGTTCGGAGTATCTGATTCGTTGAGAATAGAGATGGATAAAGTTTTTGAAGTTATCAAAATTATTGACAAATGCGCACCAATTAAACTTTTAGTTATATTTCAATGCATTGGAGTATAAATATTAAATACACAACAACGCATGTTTACATTAACGGCAACATTTCTCGCCAGCAACCAAACTCTGTCGCAATTAATTTCTTTCAGCCAGGAATTCACTACCTAACTAGTATTTTATTTCAAGTTAAGCAAGAATTCCTTTTTACAAACAATGAAGAAAGATTTTTATTACTGCATAGTGCTAAGTAAAAGGAAATGAACTATAAACAAATCTCGAGCATGGTTTTCAGATTACATTATTAATCGAAGCATACTGCTTGTGAAATATTCTGAATACTGTGGTTTTACATTTCATTATCCATTTGCTATGACTGACCCGTCTAAAGGCAGTATCGTGGTGGGACGTAAACAAATAGCGGCAGTTTGTATGTGAGTTACAAAATATTCATCAACATAAAAGTGTATGTTAGATACTCCCATCTCATCCCCGTTTACACAGAAGGCAACTATGGAAGATTGCAAGAGACAGAAGTACCCTTAAGTTCCGATAAACGTTGCTTGGGTATCTGATTAATGTATATTAATGTATAATGTATATTTTGCCAGCGAGATTTTTCCGGAATACAGTCGATTAGAATTTATTTGCAACAACTTTATTGTTCACGTTCCGCGTGGGGTTGTAGTTTTCCAATAACTTTTATGGCAAAGGTTTGTACGATTTTTTGTGGAATCTACGTTTAACTTCATTTATACGACCAACACATCTAAAAGGGATGGCAGACAAGAATTATATCATTTAGTAGTTTCCTTATCAATATTATAATATGTCCATGATATTAAACAAAAAACATACGTACTTAATATATCTATGACAGACAAGGTCTCGTGAAAATCCGTTGAGAGCAATTTATTTTTGTTAGGTTTGTTTGGTTTTACGTTATGTAAAAAGTATGCATGAATTTCCTTTATAATTTGAAATATTTTCAAAGTAATCTGTGCCAATTTTGTATCTGATAATTCCATCACTTTGATACATATTATTATTTCTTATCTCATAAATGTATTCAGACTTCGAATAAAAACCTGACGTACGTGAATATTGTTTATTTTAAGATGCTGTCTCTACGCTGGAATCCAATTGAACGGTATAAATCCTGGTACAACGCCTTCTCAGTGGAACTTTCAGGTTGGTACAACATGTCATAAAGCGATTTATCTGTTCAGTGGCTGCAGTCTTTGAACGAGATTTAATTGGATTGCGGCAGACAGGCCGATATGTTTCTATTTTATGATATATGCTCGAGGCAAGTAAAGTGTACTGGGCTGTACTGTATCAGCTCATAATAACCAACTGTAGTTTATTAGAGGTCGATTTATAAGGCTTGGGCCATAGTTATACACGCTGGTTTAATACAGGGTTAAGCAAAAGAGTACTGACTAAAATATAAAATTTGGTAATAATAATTTTATTTATAAATACTATTTCTGTTCTATATCATAAACGATACAGCTGATTATTTTATTATACCAAATAAAATAGAATTGAAGAAATAGACAATCGTACGGCGTTTATTACTTTTTATAAGATATACCTAATGTTATAAGATTTTCACTGCGTAATGAATGCGAGTACTTTTACATAGCAGATTAATTTCTTTTAGATGTAATTGATGATTTAAGTTTTCAGGCTAAATCTTATCTTATTTTCGACTTCAAATTATAATTGATACAAACAGATAATATTAAAAGTAACTTGATTTTATTATGTTTATCAGAGGTTAAGTTTGTTTGATAGCTTTTAGTTTGTCTTCGAATTGCCTATTCAGATAGGGTAAATAGTCTGGGATTTAATCAAAATCTAGAATATCTGCTAGTCACTAGGTTTCAATTAAACGAAATTGTCCCGACGTGATTCGTCTGTAAGCATTTTGAGTTAAGAAACAAAACAGAAAGTAAATCTATCTATTGTACCTGAGTTGTAGATCTCCCGGAGTAGGTCTGCGTAACGTGCGTCGTTAGAACAGCGATGTAAAGAGTCCATCACGGCCCAGTGCTCAACACTGTCGAATGCCTTTTCGTAGTCAACGAAAGTCAACCACAAGGGCTGACCGAACTCCCCACGCTTCTTCGTTAGCTGCCTTACCGTGCGGATATGGTCTATGGTATAAAAACGACTACGGAAGCCGGCTTGTTCGACGAGCTGGCATTCCTCTAGCTGACGATTAAGCCTATTGCAGATAACTTTGGCAAACAGTTTGTAAGTTTGGGAGAGGGGGTTTATCGGTCTATATTTGCCAAGAAGAGAACTATGGCCTTTCTTATGGATCATGCTGGCTGTGGTATTTTTCCAAATTTCTGGGGTGCGCTAATTACTTACTGACTTACTACTGACTGAATTAAAAAGTTTTGCTGAAACTCTAAATATTGGTAATAATTTACTATCATATTATTTTGCGTTTCTAATCTAATTTGTTTCATTGTATCTGATATCCTACGTTGAAATTCTGAGAACTTATTCCGTAAAATAATAACATTCATAGGGATATTTGCGTATGTAAATATGAATGACGCTATAAGAATGTTGGGGTATTTCTATAAATAAGTATCCCTTTAGACGTGTTATCCTTTATAACACGACTGATTAAATTTCGTTCCTGAATACCAAATTAGGTTGGACCGAGTCCCGGTATAAGAGCCGCCGACGATCTATGGATGGCTCGTTATATTCTGGCGCGGTTGGCTGAAGAATACGGAACCGTGGCGACATTCGAACCCCAGCCGGTACCAGATTGGCCGGGAAATGGTACTTTCGTCTACTTCTCATCAAAAGATATGAGGGAAGATGATGGCATAATGTAAGTACTCTAACATTTTTTTGCCAATATTGTGATAAAATCCTCGTGAAATAAGTTTTTAAGCAGTTTCCCATAATTATTGAAATTGAGAATTTAATGTACCTACTCACATTTACTACAGTATTATTTAATAACGAAAAGTAAACTAAAATTCCTTACATTGTAATTTAATTTCCAAGTTCCGTTCGCCAAAATAATAGACTTGACTTTGGCCCATATGTTACACAGTACACTTTCCTTATTCGTATAAATATTAAAAGTCGCTTGTGTTTCCTACACGGTTTCCCCGCATGAGGTTTGTGTTGTGATAACTTGACGAAGGAAGTAACACCGCACGCCGCACCGGGCGGTCATATATCAAGCGACTGACAAAGCCACTTGAACTGCTCGTTATCTGCTGACTCATTGAGCGTATTAGTCCCATTTCTAAAGGAAAGTAACTCGCGGGTTTCACTCCTATGCAAAGGTAATATAGTTTGTAAAAGAGGCCACGTGTATGCGAAATATTAACATTTTATTGTAGGGACTTTTCCTACAGCGTATTCGTTTAGGGTGACAAAGTAAATTTCCGTATCTGGATTTGATCAATTATTATTTTACAATTCAAAATACGTTACTAATAGTTTGATTTCAACGCTGTCCTTAACCTCGATATAAGTTTCTGAATACTTAAAAGTGATTAGTGAGTTACGTAGGAGTTAACACAACTATTTTTACGGCGTCATAAAATGATTTATATTTTCCAAAAAAAATATTTTAACCGCCCATTCATTAAGAAAATGCGAAAACGTTGTAGAATTAAACGCTTATGTGCGGCATCATAATTCTCAGCTCGGTTTTGATGTCAAGCTTGATTAATCTCTGCAATATTCTAGCTCAGAGATAGTAGATAAATTTGCATGTAGTAACGATAATCTATTGTTTAGAGTGATCGAGCGTGCGATAGATAAGCTGTCGCGCCGCCACGGGGCGCACATCAACGAATACGACGCCAACAATGGCGCGGACAACATCCGACGGCTCACCGGCAAAAACGGCATGCCGCACATCCGAGACTTCACCGCAGGTAACCACGACACTGCTAATGAGACCGGAAATGCAACATAATCCCTCGAAATTGTTAATTTAAATATAGAACATTGAGCGATGAAAAGGTGTGTTGAGGTTTTTAAATCCAGTATACTCTCTCTTCAGTCATTCAGGAAGTCCACTATTGAACTGAGACCTCCCTCGAAGTCATAGAGAGCGTTTTTGCCAATACTCACCTCACTATTTATAGTAACTATTTTATTAGTTGCAAATTAAATAAAGAACAATTGCTCCTTTTTTTAACCGCAGGTATTGTTTCGTAGGTAAGTGTTCGATTGTAAATTGTATATTCAATCACTCAAGGCCTCCGTATTTAAATCGTAGAGGAATCCAGTACCCAGCATTGTGCCGAAAATAAGCCGATAACATAAACATAAAATAAGATAAATAAAAAGTACCTAAGATTATAAATGCCTGGATTTTTCTTGTGGACTTTGATTAACAAAGTATCTGTAGTTCAAAAGATAAAGATGACAAAGGTAACAGATCAACGAAAGGGCACCGCCTCGCCCGCGGCCCTTTTCTGATTGCTGTTTGCTTTATTTGAGTCTCTAATGTATAATATTATACAGCCTACATGTGCTCGGGTATTTTTCGTCTTTTAATTTTAGTATACCTTATTCAAAGTTTAATACATGCTTGTTTTTCACAATTTGTTATAAGTAATATGGAGTGAGACAATTTAAAGAACTGTCAAAATATATTGTTAACTGCATATTTTTATTTCAGATTCTTCTTCTACCCTAACCCTTACTTATTTTAAATGTATTATTTACTGGGTGTCACTACGAACGTCGACTTTTAAATCACATTATTAATATAGCGATAACAGTTCATTTATCTCTATTAAAAATAAAAATAAATTGGAATTTGTGCCCGACATGGCAATAGGCTCACAAGATACTATACTCTGAAATCGAATCCGAGATCAAAAATGTAAACAAACATTTGTCATTGTGAAAGTGACATTTCTGGGCTATGAAACATTTTCTAATAAAAAATATTAGGTATAATTTTATAAATGAATAGATTCAAATGTTGCGAGTACTATGTTTTCTAATTTCCTTTATATTAACATGGTAAAAATGAAAAGCATCAACAACAAAAAAACAGTTTGTCATTTTCTGTAGTTAAGGTTGTATAAGTTGTTATAAATGTTAAAAGTTACGACAGAAGAGAAAATGGATGGCTGTTTTTTCATACCATTTTTTGTGAATAGTTTCGTTTTTTTAGTTTGACTTACCTTTGTCTCCGAGAAATGTTATTTGTGAGGTTAATACCAAAAAAAATAAATATAATGATAATTTTCAATGTGATTTTTGTACTTAGATATTATGTTTTTTTGGAATCAAGTTTTCAATCTGTTTTTGAACGGAATGTTGGCATGAACAATTACTTTTTTGTCTTTAATGTCTAATGGCCAGTCGTTAAAAAGCCACATGAAATAATAAAATTACATTTCGCAGAAGCAATGTAAGTAAGTATGGTATGAGGGCAGGAAGAAGCATAGCATAATTTTATAATATTGAGTAGTTGAGTTTGACATCTAGCGAAGCGATAGCAACAATAAATAGCTATAACAGTAGGCAACGCTTCTTTATTATTCTGCTACGGATACCAGCACGAATAGTGGTTTCTTACTCAAACAACCTTTTTCTGCTAAACGGTATATTTGCATTGAAGTGACACATTACTAACCGAATGTAGGTCGCTAGTTTCTCCTCCATTAATATTACTAAAACATAAACAATGCGGATATCGTAAATCTAGAAAATCAATATCCACGTGCATATTAATCAAGGGTATTCATATTATAGGGATCACGCTCTCGGCATGAGTGGCGATTATAATATTGCTGACTATTTCATGCGTGGGGATTTTAAACTATTGCAAACGCGCTGTTCAGATGCTGTTTATCCGCACTCGAATAGGTACAATAACACTTCAACAGCGCGTTTCCGATAAGCGCATAACATCCGAATATAAATCGACTTATCGCTGTAAGGCTCAAACATTTCAGCCGGTGAGCGATATGATCCCGTTTTGTTCTTTTTCCGTATGATCCGTTGCAAACGTTTACATGACAGATGCATGATATATATTTTTCTAGTATTCAGCGGCAATATCGAGCGCTTTTGATTGTGGTTCCCCTTTATATAGCCAACTGTCTATAGGAGTGAATCGAGAATCTATTAACTAGTCTAATTGGAAATGTGTTGCGTTCGCGATAATGACGTCAATCAATTAGTGCGATATGAGGTGTAGGTTGTATCCGACTGGGGTAATTTTCTTTCCCGGGCATACATCCAGAGTATGTATGCTTTATTCATAGTCTCTGTATCTTTATTACAGCGATATCTCGATGATAATATTTTTAAAAGCTTTATCTCCATTCAATAGATTCATCAAATATGTAGTTATCAAAATAGGGTATTACATGATCCGGTCGACATGTTCCAGAATATTCTACGATATATAACTGTATAGCAAACATTCGAACTGCCTCGGTGGCGTAGTTGTACTACAGTACGACTACAAAGCTGAGGTCTTGGGTTCGAATCCCAGGTCGGGCAAAGTGATATCGGGTTTTTCTATTCATTCTCTGCCCGGAGTCAGAAATTTGTGCCCGATATGATGATAGGCTCGCCCCCTATCACATCATGGGACGGAACATACAAGGCGAAATGTGGGTGTCCTGGTGGCGCCTCTGCCTACTCCTTCTGGGATAAAGGCGTGAGTTTATGTATGTATGTATGCAAACATTCGAATCGTAGCAGCTTAACTGGTAATTCGCTTAAACATTTAATAGCAAATGCATATTTGATTAAATAGATTCGACTGTTAACCTCATAGCAGTTTAGTACCAGAAACCAGTGTATGATTAATTTCGGCCGGGAGAATCTCTCAATTTTTGTCATTTCGCTTCAGGATTTCTTACCAACATCAATCCAGTTTATTACAAAAATGAAAACTGAGTTTTGTATATATTGAATTAGCGTATTGTAGGTAGGTATATACTTCTATTTAAAGCCTTTGGAAATATTTAATGGCATTGCGTGAGGATCGCAGTGTGCCCTACATGCAACAAACTACAAGTGTCTGCATATAGACTGGTGTGACGCCGAGCGGTAAAACCCATTGTTGCTGACCGATGCCCATTTTAGTACAACCCGTATTATTGTGTACTTAATAAGGCGCTGCTGATATTGAACTTAAACATAGATGTTTGAAGTGAAAATATGCACACGTCAAGAATATGAATAGCTATTGAAACGAAACTGGCGTTGGCATTGAACCGATTTTTATACCCTATCTAAACTAAGAAGTTCCATTTGACATTGGGAAATAGGGATGCTGTCAAATATATCGGTTCTTACAATATCCGATAATATAGAGATATCGATAATATTTGTTTGTATTTCTTAATCGATTACAGTTTATATGTTCAGTTTACATCATTTCGTTTATTTCTTCATGAACATTTTTATTCTAATGAGACATCAACAATTGCATAAGTCACTTTACTATTTAGGAACAAAAGGAGTGATTTATCTTTTACTAGCGGCCCGGCCCGGCTTCATCCGGGTGCAGACACTTTTTGAGTCCAGTCCACATCACGCACATGCTTATGAACACATGATACATACATACAATACAATACATATACTCCAAAGTGAGGAACCTCCTCACTATGTGTGCCGTATCCTACAATACTGCCTTCATTTCCATTGTAATATCCAAATCTATTATTTAATAATAAATTAATTTATATTAATATTATTATTTCATTATTTATTGATGTATGTTCGTTGACAGCATACCTATTATTAGCTGCAAGTTCAGTATTTTTAAAAATTAAAACACATCTGTTTTATATCTGCTCGATTATTTAAATATTTTTACCGATTATGCGTATACAAATGCGTTTGAATAGTCTCGACTCTACTGGTAAAAGACCTAACGAGGTGACTTTGTAATGACGTCTAGAAAAAAAATAAGTTGTTTAAAATGGTTATTTTGCTTTATTTAAAGGATTCTAGTTTAAATTTAGTGATTATGGATTGTAAGTCTAGTGATAAAATAAGAATAGCTTCATAATTCCATGGATTTACGGAAAGTGTTATTGAAATTGTGTGGGTTACGTCTGCACAAAGTTATTTACGTAAAAAGTATGAAACGTCAAATGGAACTTCTTAGTTTAGATAGACTTTAAAAATTCACTCACACTAATAAAGATGACTGTATTGGTGTAGTTGAGGCAACATCTGTTTGAATGAATGAAATAAACTAAAGATTACTAATGTAATTCGTAACTGGTTGAAAATAATAAATACTGAATATAAAGTTCGGCGAGTTTTTATTGGCACCAGAGAAAACTGTGTCTACTCCTTCGGTGATAATGGCGTGAGCTTATGTGTACTGTGTGTCCATAAAATATACAAATTTGAAAATAAAAAAACACGATGTTTTGTTCATTATTTTGATGAACTTTGGATCAGATATTTATTCGTTATAGAAATCCTGTAGAGCATATGTTCCAACTTCTAAATATCACTGCATTTAAAGTCTCAATATTAGCCTCAAGCTCATACAAACTGAATTTAACTCTGATAAAACTTACCCTAATACCGTCTGCAAGTTGTTCTTTCAATTTGTGTTTTTACTACTTGCACTGTAATTAACTTTTAAAATCCCTCTCTCGAGGAACATTAAAGGAGAAAAATTAAACCCGCGCCAAATTATAATATCGTACAGAAGTTTTTATAAGTTGCACGAGAATTGGATAAAAAGTGGCGTTTTTACACGATGAATTCCCAACAAACCTCTAAATAGATTAAAACTGTCTGTTGTTTTTTACGGAGCAACTTTGGTTTCCTTGTCCCTTTATGTTGTGTTGTGAAATCCCTGACATTCAACTTTCTCGACGGTCTAAGCTAAGCATGATTTATTAACAGTTGTAAACGTAAAGATTATGAAAATAAAAATGCTTGTAATATCTATTTTTGACGTTGATGTCCGTTCGTTCTATCTGAGCTTATGCGGTATCAGTGTCTGTCTTCCTGGATCTTGGTCATTTTCAAATGTTCAATCTTTAATAAGTTCCATTACCCTAAGATCGAAAGTATTCCATTACATTCATGTAACAGTGTTTGTTCCAAATAGTTTACGGTATTTACATTTTTATGCGTCTTATTTTATCATTATTCGGACTGCGATTAAAATTACGCTCTTATATTATAAAAAAGATAGAAAGAAATTCTACGTTCAAAAAGTTTTAGTATAATTTAAACAAAGTAAAAATACTCATTCCATAAAGTGATAAATTGTATCGTCATTTATTTATTACTCGAGGCAGTAAAACAGGATAAAAGAACATCAGAATCTTTTAATTAGTACTTAGGTGCTGTTTTACTTTTTACGTTTAATTAGACTTTCCAAGCGTTCGAAGTCACAATGGCAATTTATTAGCGGAAAAAATAAAGGAACAAAGCGTATTACGCTTTATTAGTGTTTTTTGGAACATTATAAGCTCTGTTGAAATAATTTCAGTGTTTTCCTATTTAAAAATATATTTTCTTTAACATGCCCGGTTATTAGTTAATATATTAAACATGTTTTATTTGATTCATGCAATTTAATTTTATATACTATATGACCTAACCACTCTCAATCGATTCTCTCGATTGTAGAGTAGGCCCGTGCCCTGCAGTGGGACGTATATGGGCTGATATAGATATAGAATTCAATTTTATTGTGAAATAATCTTATCCGCTCAAGTATCGACCCTGAAACACATTCTGTAAACCTCGCCGTTGTTATACACGGGAGTGGGTCGCTTTCAAAAAAATCCTGTTTATGCCCCAAGCCGGCATAGTTAGGTTCACGGTTGTCATTTCTACTTCAATACTCTATATGGGCCGCATCACAGTGATCATCATGTGCGGTGCAGTCGTTTTCCAAGCCAGAATATAAAATAGAAACATATTATTTTCCTATTCCCGAATTTACTCAACTATATCTACCCAACAATAATAAATTCGATATTCAAATAAATACGACCTTCAAAAAAAGAGGGAACACGCTCCTTTCCTCTCACCTTAAAGGCCGGCAACGCATCTCTTTGCCCTATGGTGTTGCAGATGTTCAAGGGCGGCGGTGATCACTTACAATCACTTGAGCCGTATGCTCGTTTGTCCCCTATATTATTAAAAATATATACCGGGTATATCAAGACTGCGACCGAAAACGAAGCCGGGTGGTAGTTTTAGTGATTACAGACACAATCTCAGACTAAGGTATTTAGTCTGAGGACACAATGCAAATAAACATTTCGCAAAATAAGCGACAGATTTTTATATGCAATTTTTTAAAAATCATTATGTTTGGGTAGTAAATACCTAGTTATTTCGAAAATAGTAATTTAAAGCCTATCGTACCATTGCGTCTTAAAAAATACAAAGGTGTACATCATAATTTTAGGAAAACTATGTATTTATCACCCAAATAAGACGATAAGTAAAAAATTAGCAAAAAAGAGTTGACGATTTATTTGCGAAATTTTGAGTTGCATTGTGTTAGAAGTCACTAACACTACCATCTGGCTTCGTTTTCGGTCGCGGTCTTGATATACCCTGTATAATAATAATATCCATACAGTAAATCCAAATCATTTATACCAGTATTGATGTGTGTTTTATTTGTCAGGCGTGGCGAACCGCAACTGCAGCGTGCGCATACCACGTCAGGTGTCGGAGGACAAGCGCGGCTACCTGGAGGACAGGCGACCCGCCGCCAACGCAGACCCCTACCGCGTCATATGCATCCTGCTCAGAACTTGCATATTTGACGAATAGCTCGCCCATAAACATTTTGATAAATAAAATATAAATCTGAATTAGGGTTTCATTTAGTATTGTAGCTCTAATTTCGTAAAATTTGGATGTTGGCTTTTACTGTTCGCAGTGTTCCGTAGCGATACGGAAAACAACCTATCAGGGACTCTTAATATTGATCAAATCTCACTTTTATAGTCAAACACATTTTGTGGACTCATACATAATATCGTTTTTGGGTGGTGTGCTGTATACCTAGTTTATGCTTAAAGAATAATTTAAACCCTTGCGTACCATTGCGTCTTCGAAAATAAAAAGGTGTACCTACATTATTATTTTAGGAAAACTACCTATTTACGCGACGATACAAACGCGACGATAAGTAAAACTTTACAAAAAAAAATTGTCGCTTTCTTTTTTTTAATTTTTAGTTGCATTGTCTCTGAAGTCATTAATATTACCACCTGGCTTCGTTTTCGGTCGCAGTTTGGATATACCCTGTATATTTTTGGTTTTATCCCAGATGTTTTCAATGTATTTCAAAAACGCCAAGGAAAGTTTTGAGTAACAACTGAATCTTAATTTGTACTTTTATTTTCTGTGAATAAATGATATATTTTTGAGGATTTGTTTCCTTAATAGCCAATGAACAATGACTTTGCAATTCGGCGCGCCCTTCCGACATCGATGAAAGCTTTCCATTTGAACCCTCGTCACGTATTTGCTCAAACTGCAGACATCACTCGCTGCCGAAATCTTGGGGTTTGCAATTTGCATTTACGTTTGTGTGGCAAGGACAATACAATTAAAACATTTCGTTTCATAAATAACTCTTTAATACGAATACGCTATTTTTATTATCACTATCACATCGTTAGGTACGTTTATATGAATTAACTTTGGAAATGGAATTAACGTATTTACACTTTGTCATCATATGATATGTCACGAAACTCCACTATGTTGCTGTTCGGGAATATGTACAGCTCGCTGACTCTTTCGTCTCCTATCGGTAGTTCATCTCTCTCTGAGAGCCTCCTAGTCTGAGCTCTCCTCAAACCCGAAAGTCTGTTGTCACGGTTCATAATTTTTTTCGCATTATGACGCCCGTTTATTTCCTCTGAATTAGAATAATCGAATCCATTTTCTCTGTTTTGATTGTTTGAATAATGGAATGAGTTTCGTTTTGAGCATTTTAAGTTGTCGGTCGGCGCCAAGTTGATAGACTTGCGAGCCGAGTACACGCTTCTGTCATTAGTCGACCGGAACGATAAAATTCTGGTTCGATATGACTGACCGTCCTGTAACAAATACTTCATCTTAAATCAATTTCATTTTAATGTAGTTCACATTGTTCACGTTTGTCTCGAAAATCGAATACCGTACCTCGTAGCTGTCGTTGGCAAATCTGTTATGTTTTTTCCCGAACGTGAAACGCTGTTTGAATTCTTTCTTGAATTTCTCCTGTAACAAATGTTTTCTGCATTACGAAAATTTTAACATTCAGTTCGTGTTTCGAACGTTCCTATTTAATATGTAGGTAAATCAATATTGTCGGCATATAGAAATGTTGCCTCAACCAATGCTTAAATTATCCGCCGGCCGGATTTCCTGTTTCATTATGTATTACGGATATTTTTTCCTTGAATAGGCTCAGATGTTTATTAGGATTGTGTTTAAATATGTAAACACAATATCACAATTATCAGTGTACCTAGTATCCCAGCTTCAGTTATTCAAGTATTCAATATAATAAACAAATATTTACTAGAATAGTACATTAATTATGAAGAAACTTACATTGTAAATAGCGTATATGAAAGGATTATAGCACGAATTGCTCATTGCTAGCCAATCAAAACAGAAGAAAATCACATTGATGTATCTGTACCTGGAAAAAGAAACGATCAGCACATTAAGCATTAAAAATATCTACAATTTTATATGTATAAATAATTCGAAGAACGGGTAATATTCTGCAAACAATAACCAATGGAAAGTTACTTAACAAAACAGAATCGGAAATAGTTTGTACTAATAAGATTTCTGTGTGGTGGCGAAGCATTGTGTTACTTACTCGTTTATGGAGGGAAAGAACGACATAAGCAGTAAATAAGTCTGTAGAGGAAGCCAGCAGAGTGCGAACAGCGCCACGACCAGCACGAGCATTTTTATTACCTGCAAAAGACGATGTAGAGTTGAACACGCCCCGCAGCAATATTAATCATGGAGCGCTGCGCAAATTTTTTTGTATTATGCTTGAATAAACTTGTAACGGAAGGTTTTTGTATGCGGAGCGTAGTAGAGTGGAAAGTTTATAGCTACACCTAGGTTTAGTATAATTAATATGTTATTAGGCGGTGAGAAAAAAGGAGGGGTTTGTATAGGAAATTGGCGATTGATAAAATAGGTTTACAAATTACACAATTGTGTTATTCTGCGTTAAGAGCTTATTTAAATCTCGATCGATAATGTTGAGCAAGGTTGATGTAGACTGAAATGAACGCTGGGAGCTGCTAGTGGAATAAATAGCTATTGCTCTGTTGTATTCATGAATGAACTCCGATTTTATGCTGGCTATTTATTAGCCAAGACTTCGCACGGGAGCTTTCATTTTCTCCGACTCCGAATGCATAAAATTATAATAAAAATACTTTTAAAATCACAATAGAAACTCTGCAAGACATTCTTTCATCTGTCTACATTCCAACAACAAGATTAAATTACTAACACGAAGACAGTAATTATATTCTCAATTTTTTTTTACATTTTTGCTTAGAGTTTGTATCAAACAAACTTATGAAGCCAAATAAGATGCTCAGATTTTGTTCTCTGACTCCAAGTAAGGATAAGTTATGATCAGGTGGAAGACGTGTGAATTGTGTCAAATGTCCACCATTCCAGGCTCAAGAAGGATAATATGTCCCTGTGTTAGAGACAGACCAGGAAATCGTGTGTGTGTGTTGTTTAATAATTTGCATAATACAGTTCACCTCACATTGAAATTATAAGCTATTTCATTATAGTAACAAAATTATGGATATATTCTATGTAATAGTTTTGCTTCACTACTATATTTAAATAAGAGTACAATATTTTGTTATTTTTGTGTCGTTTTCTTCTCCATGGTAGTTACACCAAAATTAATGCTTAAGATAAAATATTTTGACGATACAGTTTTAAATATCAAATCGAATAAATAAACATCATGAAAATATTGAAAGATTGAAATAGACAGATGTATAAATGCTAATTTTAATTATAATATGATCATTATATATTTTCATCATCGATTTAAAAAGTAAATATTGTGGTATAGTGTAAATGGACCGGAATCCACATTTAACACATTATGTTAAAACGAAGACTGTTGACACTGGGTGAGCAAGTTAGTAAATGTACAATCGCCCGTTTGTATAATGCTACGGAGCGCAAACAAATTGTTGACAACTATTTGTCCTCCATAAAAGCAACTGTTTCTTAGTGTATCTACAAATAAGTTTATGCTAAAAGGATTTCTGAGATTATAATAGCGTTGTTTACTGCTCCAGAACATAGGGAATGAACAAACTATACAGTATTGCACTTCTATCTTAATTAAAACCACATACAGTATCAGTTTCAGCATTAGGGCGTGATTGCCATATCTCATCTGTCAGCCAAACAAATGCAAAAAATAACAAAAATAAAAATACTTGGCTTCGTTGCCCTTCGTTTGTAGCACCCTGGACGGACGCCCGGACGCGCTTTACCGTAATACTGCTATTGCTCTCACATACTCGCATGTGTCGATGTCAACATGAGTTGTATGCATGTTGCGGAAAGATAGTTTGTAATTTTATGACGGGTTGCCCGTCTGACGTCAAGCCTTTCAAGAAATATTCAGTGTCAGAGAAATTTTGTTCAAAGTAAATTACTGACGTGTGGATTACTAGACTAATGAGATGAGTTCAGAAGTATTATTTATTGTTATTTATTAGGAAAATTTTACAGCTAATTCGACACCATCCTTGAATCCTGTCAAAGTCGAAATGCTGAATTTAATTTTCATCATTTATGTGCATATGAGTTTCAATTTAATGTATTTATTAATTAATTATTTATCATTAGCCGAAGAGGTTTACCTATTTACATTTTTGTAAGTAGTCCCGAAAACCATGCCATTCGCACTATAGGCACATTTGTCAAGCTTCAAAAATTTCACAAAGGCTAGTGAGCCGTGAACTAATCAGTTTAAAAGTTGTCCTAGAAGAAAGTTGTTTGAATAAACCGTACTCTACACTCTGAAAAATATCGTTAGCTGCTCTGCACTGACTTTAAAATTATTGAATTAGAATAGACTTTAGACTTTTTCAAATAAAGTGAGTTCTTCAACAAATTATATCAATTATGGAGTGTATTAACATTATATTATTAATTGAGATGACACTATTGTGTGGCGGATGTGTAATTTTAGGCACTAACCCATAGCATTAACCCTTGTGCCAATAAATGAGTACCCAATTAAAATTAGTAAAAAAAGAATTATTTTTTATAATTGTACAATTTGATTCTGTTAAGACTTTTTTTTCAAATGTTTCTTCAATAATATGATAGATTTTTAATAATATTTTAATAAAAGCTAACTTTATTTTGAGTTATTGTAAATCATATTCAACATGTCCCTCGACATTATATTTCGAGCGACAGGTACTAACACAGCCATAATGGTATAATTCAGTGTTAACAAACATAATTTATTCCCGGGATATATGTTTGCATTAATTGTGGTCAAGTTATTCGCCTGCGGTTTGAGTATAATACAGTTATTTCTCTTCTAATTTGTACAACATTAGAGTTTTGCAATAGGAACTGAATTAATGCATTAAGCTCTTTATTTGCATGTTAATTCTGTTTCAGAATATGTACGACGGCCGATGTTTTATTTCACACCTATAAGTACCCAAGCCTACTTACAAAAATCTATGTAACTATTAACAAGTGCTAAATCGTTTTTTGTTGAGAAATTTAAAGCTATGAAATAAAATGCAAAAAATATATATTGTGTTTTAAAGTTTTTAATGTGTACAAGTGGTATTTTTCATACCTTTACCTGTTTAATTTAAATGTTAGGGACATATCAAGCAAAATCATGACAATATTGTAGGAGATAACTATATAGAATTCAGAATAAATATCATGACAAGCATACCTTCCTTTTATTTTTCATGTGATTAGCATCTCTGAGCTCTTGCGCGTTTCCGGGCGCGCGGGCTCCCCACAACTTCATAGCCATATGGGCGTAAGCGAATGTTATGACGCATAGTGGTATTATATACTGTGGAGAGAAATATAATATTATTAGAATATTAGCCATCAATCTGCCAATCAATCAAAATATTTCCTATTGCTGTAAGGGTAGTGCGAATGTAGGTATTTAATTTATTGATAGAAAAATTGGAACTGAAAAAGTCATTTTATAGTTATTAAGTATCTGTTTGTGTTTACGAGTCTATTCAACTGAAAACTAGAATTTAAACACTAAAGTTTCTGTGTTACTTAACGTTCTAATAATATAATTTCTAGCATAATTGAAACAACTGAATGTTTCGCGCGGCTCTCTTGCCTCAGTTCCATCGTTTTCAAAGATCTGTTTGTTATAAACTTTGTCGGTTTGAAGTCCAACTGCGAATATCTAAAAGTTATAAATTTTATTTCTAATTTATTTCACATAAGTACACAATACACATAAGTATTGTGGAATTGTTTTGCTTTACATAGGTACAAGACAGGTTTGACGTTAGTTAGTGACATCGGTACATTTCATCTGGACGGGTAGGTTTTATCAGAATATATCTTTATTTACTATTCACTATCGTCCATCTATAGACGGTCCGAAGCTCAGACTGCTTGCTTCTTTTCTTTATTATGTCACCCGGTTTGATGAGTTTACGTGCTCAACGTTTTTACTACGATGAGACGTAGAACTCCATACCGTAACTCTGACGCAGTGTTATATTTTTAATATAGGGACTTAAATATACATATAATTATACAAACATAGCTCCGACACCTAGTCATTAATAAGTAATTTATTAATACCAATAAAGGAGACATTTCAGAGAGTTTTTGGTAAAACCTAAACTATAGTTACTATTTTATTAATTGCGAGTTTGAATTTAAATTGAGTTGATGTAAAGCTATTGTTATAATGCTATTGCGTGTTTATTACGTAGGGATTGAAGAAATTCCAATTAACTCTCGTTACTATAGACCTTTAGAAGAACAGACTAAATCTGTATTCATTTATATTTCTATGCAAATTAAACGGCAATCTGACCCTTTAAGATAATCATTTAACTAAATAAATTCATGATTGCGATGTTCATCAATTTTCAAATTTTAGTATAGAAATTTCCAAAAAAAAATATGTAATGTGTTTAATGACGTAAATGCCAGTCACATGGGCAGAAATCCCAAATATATATTTGATCGAAGTTTATAACGGAAAACTGATACAAAAAGCATAGTATTAAATATCCAATCAATAAATTAAGAAGTACGGTATTAAAAGTTTAAAACCGGTCAAGATTTATACCAAACAAATATGTGAATTTATATAACATGTTGCAATAAAGGGTAGCTAACGAAGTGAAAAGTCCGAGAACAATACACTCACCTGAAATATATATAACAGTAGTCTATAAATAGCCAGCGAGTGACTGCCAAAATCACTGGGAACGCAAAAAGGCTTTTTGTAAAACAGTTTTGTTACTGAAAATAAAAGATTTTTGTTATAGTTGGATGATAAAAAATGTTGTGCAAAGTAATATAGGAGTGTAGTAAACCAACGATTCGCAATAATGTAAAACGTGGCTGTTAAAGCGCACTGGTCGTGTTTAAAGCTTATAAAAGCAATTCAGACAGTGCCAAAAGTGCTACCAAAACTGGGAAATTTTAGCAAACCTTTATTCATTTTGGAATTAAAAACTAGTTGTGTAGTCTATATTTAGCAGGTATACATCGTCCCGAGATCTAGATCTACAATTATATTTTTCGTAGTGATATAATCCTAGAAACGTTTTTCATCCATACTTTCATGAAATGAAATTTAATAGTAAAAGACTAGACCAAAGGTACATTATAAAGAGGATTGACTTAATAGGTAAGACCACGTAAAGGACGAAGTGACAATTATTATTAGAATTAAAGCAGAAATATCATTTATTTGCACTTGTTTATTGGCCGTGACCTCGACGGAGTTAGTTTTGGGTGTAAATTCTCACGCCTCTTACTGTAAGCAAAGGTCACGTACTACTCCAATAAGTAAATGTACACCGTAAATACCGTTTTAATGAAATTAACATTTACTTAATAAACAGTATTTAGGATATCGAATGCTTAAATAAACCACGGGCATAAAAATGGAAACGGGTGACTGAATAACAAATCTAAAAAGTACTTAGTAGTGCCACCATTTTCAAATATATTAGAAAAAATTGTATGTAAGTTTTTTTTTGGTAACATATTTATAAATATGTCTACGAATTAATTTATCAAATATAATAGTAACAATGTGTAGCAATAAAAAGCAATTAATTGCGATTTTTCTGTGTTTTTGGGAAATTGTCTACATACACATCTGATAATCTAGTCTTCAAAAATGCAATTAATAATTAATTTGGATTTTTTACCTGGGTCGTGTTCACTCTCCATTACAACCACCCACGACATGGCCATAGGGGCTGCCAGAGACAAAGCCAGGAGCCATATAAATACTATTATCACCTTAGCGACGCGCTTCGACGTGTGAGCGCTGCAACAAATGATTTCGTTGTTAGCACAATACACAATGGGCAAGCACGGTACGATTTAACGCCATCTGCAGGCTTAATGGGTTTGATTACTTCGAGACTTTTATAAATACTGGCACATTTAGGAAAGAATTGTATTTTGTTTATTTATAAATAAAAATATATTCTTTTTTATTAAACTAATCCGGCCATTGATTTAATGCCAAAGACTTAAAACAGACTAAAAGGCTTAAAAAAGGTCATAAATTGACAGTGGTGATTTTGCATTCAGAGTGGATTCTTTAATAATAAAATCTATATTGAGGAAACCGAAAATTATGGGAATATTTTTTGCAAAAAATGCTGACGTATTTATATTGCAGTGAACAAGTATTGGAAAAAAAACTGCAGATATGAAAATTACATTCATTAAAATAACAAGCTGCTCGGCGTATTCGCATACTGCTGTAATATTTTATAAAGTAGTGAACCTGTTTGGAAAATCATAAGTATCTCATCGAAATTGTAACCTTTTTCAATATGCTTATATTTATTACTATAATATTAACATAAGTTTTATTAATCGATATAGTTATATTAAAGTGTTATTTGCCGAGAGATAATAAATAAAGTTTATACAAAACCGATTGCGTACATTGTCTTAGCTACTAAACTTCATGCGAAGTAGATTCTCTTCTCGAGCTATTTCAGCTGTTTGTTTTTTGAAGCGAACACAATATATTTCCGTCTTCCACGCTCGGCAAAACACGTTTCTCAATAAACTCGATGGTAAAATGAAGTGAATTTCTTATAAAAGAAACTTATCTACCGGACTTTTTCTTTCAATTATAAATTTGTAATAACGTAGCTAACCGTTTTAAAAATGTATGCAGTTTGTTCGCAAAGAGAGAATGGTTTTGAATAAAGACATTGGTATATTTATACATGAAATTCAAGAGTTGAAATTCAACTAATTTGGCTTTAAACAACTTAGAATAGTATAGGTACATTGATATTTTGAATACCTCAGAATTTCGAACATAAAATCAATATGTTTCTTTGTGGTTCACACAGAGAAGAAGCTGGCATGTTATGATATTAGTTCTAAATTAAGTGAAAAAAATGTAAATTGGATTTCGATACTTTTTGTTCCAGAACATTTATTTATTTTATTTATTTACATAATTATAATGAGTAATACATATTTGTTACATTTTAATTGACATGAATCTACGTTGGCCTATTCCGAAGTAAGTGTTTTAACACAGTAAGAGCTAGTCGAAAATAAAATGCAACTATGTCTTAAATGTATTTTAAATAATCTACGTTGAATATATATTATGATGATGAATCTTGCGTAATTTTGTGTTAGTAAAATATATTTGTTTCATTCATGTTTTTTTTTTCTCAATCCGGAACTAGCGATTACAAATATTATTCTAAGTACGATATTTCAAATCTAAATAAGTCCAATGACACTCGTGTTTTCCACTTTTTATCTTCCAAGAAGCTAGTATTGTTATCAAAGTGTAAATGGTAAATAACAAGATATGCAATGAACTGATACGAGTGTGGAATTAATTACGTTTTTAAGATGTTTACCGCATCATGATTTTTATCCACTTGAAAATATTTTTAGTTGTGTATTTATATTATTGTTCGTGCCAAAAGCTCTCGAGATCTGCTCTCACAAGCAGTGGTTCAGGTTTATGGATGCTAACAACTTAAGCCTCTTATAGTCTGTATACGCTCTTAATGGGATCGGTGGTGTTACGGTTGCACAGAGGTCCTCTAAGCCATTGTATAAACATATTCCTCGAACGCCTTTAATAAGTGAATAATTGATTTGACCTTGAAACGATTTCCATCTCATCTTTCAAAACATCAAAAAACAGTACATCTTTATATATCATCACCTTGTACCGACCTATTTATTGCATAGGTCCGGCAAACGAGCAAACAGGTCACTCCATCGTAAGTGATCACTGCCGCCTATAAACATCCACAACGCTGGAGCATGGATGTGTTGCCTGCCCAATTGGGAGAGGAGCAAGAAGGAAAAAGGATGGGAAAAGGAAAGGGGTATTGTGCATCCGGCAATCTCACTCACCAAACGAAACGTGACAGCTAAGCTGTCGCTTCACATCGATTTCCTTAGAGACAGTGGTACCGCCCCGGACGAGCCTACCAATTCATACTGACAATAGCCTGGCTCTCCCACTTTTAAAATCTAATTTTGATCTGGTTTCTAAAGATAAATGACAGAGTGTCTTTAGTACCAATTTTAAAGACCAGGTCAAATAGAAAAATTGATACCTAAAACTAAAACCAGTGCGTAGCAATTATGCAGATAAACCTAAATTAAAATGTTAATTTTATGGTTTTCCTAAGTACGTAATATTATATTTATATAGATAATCAGTGCAAACAGTTTGGTGTTCATTGTGCTGGTGCTGCAACTACTCCTTGCTTGCTTTATTAATGCTGAGAATACAGATCTAAATCCATTTATTGAGGTGTAATCCAACGGCTGAATTGTAAACGCAGTGGCCTTATTACTGTTTGTTTGTCTATTTATAGGTTGCGTATTTTTAACATACATCTAAGGTAATTCGACGGCTTTTTCATTTACTTAACTCAATATTTCAATGTTTGATAACCGGTTTCTTGTTTTGAAGACTCTGTTTTTAAGAGTAGTTACAGTTACAAAATTTCTATGGAAAAGGGTAAGGTTTCGAAAGAAGGGAATTTTGAAAATGAATACTGTTCTATTTACTAATCTGTCCCCTATATGGTAATAAACGACATGAAAAAATAAAACGATATTTACTGAAGTTCCCAGTGTTAGTGTATTTTTTTTATCTTATCTGGGTTTTATGGAAGCCAAATAAAAACAAGAGCACCTACTAACTAGTGCGCGTATCAATACACTGAACGGGAAAAACGTTAGTTTTCGTTGGAAATGTGGTAAGAATTTGGACCGGAATGTTTTTATTGCTTCGATTGGAATATATTGCGGCCGTAGTACTACTATATGTACATTTAAAATACACAAACATAAAAATACGTATATAAAAATAATATATTTGATAAAATGCTGGTCTTTCGCAAATTATGCGGGAGAAGAGATAGAAATATCACAGTGTATTTATATTTTTGATGTTAAAAATAAAACAGTAAAAAAATACGTAAAGGAAATATTTCAAAATGTAATAGACACGATGATGATTTAATTCAAAATAACATTTTCTCAATCACTTTTGTGTAGTACGAAGATTTTGTGATGTATTTTTAAATACAGATGGAACTAACTTGATACCTTAATAGGAATCGTGGGACTTTCCACTTATGTTGTTCGAACTGAAATGTTTATTGTTTTAACCCCCACGCTTGAAAGATCTTTGCAAGGGTGTGACATAATATTATGTGGTGGGAGGCTATCGATGTCATTAATTGATTACAATTGAGTCACGTTATATTGATTTAGTGCCATTAAAAGTCTATTATGGCACACACGCCTCGGTGGCGTAGTTGTACTACGATACGACTACAAAGCTGAGATCTCGTGTTTGAGTCCCGTGTCGGGCAATGTGATATTGGATTTTTTTAATCATTATTATCCGGCAATCAGGAATTTGTGCCCGATATGGTGATAGGCTATACGGCGATACAGATGATACAAGGCGAAATGTGGGTGTCCTATGAGCACCTCTGCCTACCCTTTCTGGGAAAAAGGATTGAGTTTATGTATGTATGTATGTTATGACATACAAATTATCACATAAACTACTGACATAACATACAAATATTTACAGGAACATGAAGTCAATGTTTCACTCAGTAAAAATGTTAAAATCACAAATATCTAGGTTAGAGCTGTAATAATATGCCTATAAACCCGATTGAGTAAATATTTTTTCACTAAATACAAGTATATCGTCGACCATGTAATTAGATTGGAACCACAGTAAAAGTGTTATAACCTAAATATTGCATCACGGCAAATTACATTTGGCTGCCAACTTCTGTCTAAATCGGTTTCCACGATTTGGCGTCCTGTACAAGTAGATAAACGAATTAAATTTTCTACATTTTATGTTTAGTGGTACTATTAAGATTTTCTTATTGTTGTTGTGTACGATACAAAGACATTCTTTCGGGATTTCCTAATGCAAATTAGTTGCCTATTCACCATTCCCAGTTGTCGTGTAATATTTTCCACGCTGTCGGTAACGCGACCATAAAGCTCGTTTATTGTAGCGTTACAAAATTCTGTGTACATTAAGGTAACTTTGAGTGAGTTAACGTCTGTTTCTGTTTCTTTCTAAAATGGAGTTGAGGTACCGCCATGAATATTTTATCTGTTGTATAAAGCAAAAGAACTGCTCACATAATTGAAATCTCCTACTGAGATAATATTGGCGCAGTTTTTCCACGGTGCGCTCAAACAGTTTTATTGAAAAAATTTAATTTATGATTTTTGTTACCTAATGGAAAAACTGTTCAGAATATTTGCAAAGTGGTAGTAATTTTATAACGAGTAAAATAAAGTCAGACCAAACTGCACGATGAGATAAAATATTCAAATACCTATAAGGAATGCACTGGCTTGAGCAAATTCGGCTTCTAGAATGACGAAGGTAACTATTCTTTTTAAAATGTATGAAGATTGGTACTTATACTTTTTATCACTTAACAAAACAGCCCAACCTATCTATTGTTAAATCTACAAGTTGATAAATTAATTCAAAGTTATTATAATATCTTCTTCTTCTTCCTCACCTCTTATTATACCATCAATACAAATGGATGGAAACGCAAATTAAGTAGAAGGGATAATCAAAGGGATATTCTGTAAAAAATCACACAAGACTAGCATAAGTGTCTAACAAATTTTCTGAGTACTTTTTTTGTAATTTTAACCATTACTACACGTATGTATTAGATTAATAATTATTAAAAATAAAGTGACTGCCTCGGTAGCGTAGTTGTACCACGGTACGATTACAAAGCTGAGGTCTCGGGTTCGAATCCCGGGTCGGGCAAAGTGATATTGCATTTTTCTATTATCATCAGCCCGGAGTCAGGAATTTGTGCCCGATATGGTGATAGGCTTGCCCCCTATCACATCGTGGGACCAAACATACAAGGCGAAATGGGGGTTCCTAGTGGCGCCTCTGCCTACCCCTTCTGGGATAAAGGCGTGAGTTTATGTATGTATGTATGTATTAAAAATAAAGTGATGAAATAGACTGACTCACATACGAACCTGTAGTGGGAATGTAGGAATTTATTCTATCGTTAGCCAAAGTGCAAATAGAGGTTGGAGCCACCCTGAACGAATCGGTTGCGAGATTGGAAATCTCAGACAATCAGTAATAACAAATGTTTACTTAGTAGTTAGTATACCCACACGTACGACGGTGCGATTAGCTTGATTAACTTTAAGGGTCACCTACATAATATCAAAGTTCGTATTGAACTGTGTATCACGTTGATAAATTTTGCAATTTGCATATAGATAACAGGTGACTGGTAGAAAACCGCACAAATTCATATTTATGGCTTACAGATTTTTGAAAAATTGTATTTTGTGCATGTGAAATTATTTTTTGTAACACAAACGTCACACTTGATTCACTTTTATATTGTTGTCACAATACTTACACACACGCACGCACACACATACCAGCACATATACATATGCATGATTATATAACTGGTGCCCGCTTAACCAAGCTTCCCTAGGTAGGCAGAGGCCACCACGGGCCTCACTTATGAACTCACACCAAATGCATTGCACTATGCTGGGAATCGAAATCAGGACTTCCTGATTACTTGACTTTTACACAGCATCCCCAGTGTGTCGACCAATGAATATGACACAATTATATTTATTAAAGTAAAAGTTTCAACCTTTATACATTAAGGTAAAATGTTCTCCAAAATTTTAATTTAAGTCATGCAGGTTCCGTTGTAGCTCCAATGGCGCAATTTATGTGCCACCTGCCTAAGTTAATTAAGTTGTTCAGATGCACCGAGTTGCTAACGCGCGGGTAAACAAAGATTATACCGAGCATTAATTTATAGTACCTACTGTTTGATGCTGAGACTACAAATTAACCAAATAAATATACCCAACAGTCACATACACAGTCCTGACCCTACATTAATATCAATTAAGTCTTGTGTCGTAGGTATCAGAAGCTTCCAGAGACTTTTCGATCCCACAAACACCTAGACCCGAGATAAATGCTTGTGTGGGCTTCACAAACATTTTTCTCGGTGCGGGGATCGAATTCGCGGCCTCTCGTTTGTCAGCCGGCGTCTTATCAACTGCGCCACGGAGACTGTCGAGGAGGAAAATACATCAGATGGTAAGGGCAGAGCATTCCCGATCGTGTCCACTGAAGCGAGAAGGCTATCCGTCGCTAAGTCAATACAATAATGGCGGTCTGATCGTGTCCGGATACACAGAGGATGAATGACATGCTACACCCTTACGCAGGTCATAATGACGGGCCCCTAACCGCTGTGTATAGTCGTCGATATTTGAGCGGAGAAATACCACCGGCATTCGACTAATGTACGGAAAATTGCGACCGAAATTTTATATTAGAACATAAAAACGATTCAATGTGAAATGAATTTTATATACTCTTAGCCGTAAAAGCTTTTAATGGAAAGTCGAAGCAAGTGTTTACAAAGGGACGTCATTTTCCAGTATATTCTTTGAGTTTTATATGCGTGTCTTGTAATCGTAGAGTGATATCATTTTGATCAATATTTTTCAGCGCTTGGTGCTATTTCAGCACACGCTTTGTTGATGTGAGTGTGTGGGCAGGACAGCAAAAGTGAAAAAAGAACAAATAACTCTATACAAAACCAAGAAAAACTTAATGAAATTTTTCTTCTTTGTTTTCAGACTAGTAATGATTTACTAACAATCGCTACACTATTTTTTCGCTTTCTATGGCTTGTGTAAGCGTCCTAGCTATTATGTAAATATACATACAATAAAAGTAAATAAGTGAAGAAATCCATTTTGATTTCCATAAATAATTCCTTTAGTAGGTACTTATTATACATAATTTCTAATATGATGGTTTAGTGTCAGTTAACGAATTACAACACATATTTTATTTTATACCATTCCAATAAATGTATACATTCAAAGGGTAAATTCAATCAAGTTTTAGTAACTTTCATACCATTTTTAGTTAAAGTTAGATAACAACTTTTGGATATCACGCAAAAAGCTGCGCAAAACAGAGTTCTTTGAGCACTAGATAATAACTAAGTTTACTTCGTTTATGAAAGATAGAGTGTATATTAAAGGTCGATCCCTGAAGCGTACAATAACTTTACAAAGGTCATTGGTATGTGTGAGAAAGGGATAGACAAAAAAAAGGATTTTTATGTCTACGGATGCAGTTCCTAGCGATTTGCATTCCTACGTAGTCATTTAAAGCTAGTTTTTTGTTTGGACAACAATAAAGGTAAAAGTCTATAAAACAAATTGCAACGGCAACGGAATAACTACAATTAATTAGTTTAACATAAAACTTTCATTATGATTTGTTAGAATTGCATTTGTAGCAGTAGCGCATTATCTAAACAGAAACAAAGTCCGTATGCAGACACACCCGACCGGTCTATGATAGGCTATACTAATATTTATCCATCCGGGGATGGAAACTGTAACTACGCAGCCATTCAACTTCTAGGCCGCTGCACAAACCATTCGCCTTTAGATAACAGAAATTCAAACCATAATTTACACTACAATCTCAAACGAATAACAAACAAACCAAGAATTTTCTACAACATTGGCCAAAAATATTGCTTTCTAACAGTTCAATAGATTCTGAAATAGAAATTAATTTTCTATAGGATTAGGTCTAGATAAATGTGTTCTTATTTCTCAATGTGATATCGGTAATATCCACTTCTATAAAAGGTTATGAACGGTAAAATAACAATACCGAAAGGGCGAAAAAACTTTGATTCATATTTAAGCATTTATTTATGTTAGTACAAAAGTTAGACAAACTATGATCGTATGTATTTGTAGCCGCTCCATTATAAGGCATTAAGAATATTTTGATGATCTACAGTATTCTCTTTTACGATAATATAAGTATATGCCGTAGATATTACAGCTTTCTTATATTTTGCGATATGTTTCCAATTTTATTTTACTAGCAATCTCAAAAAAGCAATATCAAATGTAAGAAGACGTCGAATAAAATATAGTCAGACCCTAAAGTAGATTTTATCGTTGGAATTCGAATAGATTTATACTGGCTGTTTTTCGTTTTCGATGAATAAGGTCATGTTCAATCTCGTGATATGTTATTTGAAAACTATTGAAGTGATTTATATAATGTAATTAAATATAACAAGACATGCTTTGTTGGTTTGGGTAGGCGTGAGTGCGATGAGCGTGTGGTAAGATTTTCAGATCGTGCAATTCGCTTTTAGAGATGATTCTATTTACACATTATCTGTCTAGAATAATTTTCTAAAGATGGCCGTGGGCAAGCTGCTGATCACAAAATTTATAAGGCATTATTTCCTGTTATATGCGTAAAAATCATATCTGTAATATTCTACGTACGATTGGCATGAGGGCAGAAAGAATAATGATATAAGATATTTTTTATTTAAACAATAATAGTGATTAAACAAGAATAATGCGGCATTATGGATTACGAGTAAAACAGTTAAATATTAAAAGTAGGTATTCACACTTAGTGCAAAAAACATAAGTACGTAGGTACTATGTATAAAGAGTACATTATGTATTAGAAAAGAAATATCAATACTTAATTTATGTAGTATTTATTTCGTTATTACGCCCTTATTAATTACCTAATAAAATTTGAAATGCGTGGCTGATGATTATAGGTTATTTCCAATTAGCAGCTATCTAATAAGAATACAAATTTCGCACTATTTTAAATAATTTGGTATCTCATACTATTTTAAGTCTGCAGCGGTATATCGGAAAACAGCCCTTATCTATGACTTTTCTTTAGAAGTTAAAAAAATTCCCTAAAAAGTTCCGAATACCTATCAATCTATCCCGGAGGAACCTTGATTTTTTCGAGATAAAGAGTAACCTATGTCACTCTCTCGGCGCATAAACTACCATTGTGCGACAGGTTATGTCGATTCGCCGCTCCGTTACGGCATGAAAAATGGGCAATATACTACACTGTCGAATTTTAACAGTTGGCTTATATCCCTATATTGTTAACGCGACAGCTAAGCTGTCACTTCACGTCGATTTTCTGTGACAGTGGTACCGCCCCGGACGAGCCTGCCCATTCATGCTGAGTCATGACTGACAACAGTGTGACACTACCACTTTAAAAAAAAACACGTAAAACTATTCGAAGCGTTAAACAATCTTACTTTTATAATGTTCATAGAAATTCAGTATACTCAACAAGTAAAACAGAATAATCTATAAAATCCTCCCTATGTAGATACTAGATAGAACTATATAAACTACTGAGAAAAGAAAAATATAAATGTAGATGACACATTTAGATCAAGTGAGAAGTGTTATGTAAAAGACTTACATTTAGCTATTATGTGTGCTCGTTTTACAGTATGGATTTTCCATATGGCTTCATAAACTTTATCTATGGATATTAAAACCTCTTTTACAAGCACGGCCAACATACTTTCCTGGCACGCAGCCGAATAGATCTGGCTTACAACACAACCGCCATATTTAAAAGTAGAACAATAAAAAACAATAACGTTGACACTGCAAAACAACAATGGACGACGACATTGATTTATACTTCGGCTTTTTAACATTACATCGACACGATGATATTATATTTCAGGGTGGAAGACAGATGGAAATATATTTGTGCGACCCTTTTGACTTTCATGTGTCCTTTTTTGGACTGTTGTAGAAACAATACCCATTCTAGGGGTTTGATGTACGCATCAAAATATCCACACAACAGACGTCACCTGTCCCCTGTCGATGTTTGCTGGAGTCCATCTTGTTACATAAAATTGCTGTATTGTTTCGGAACCGGAAGGAATATAATAACAGTATGCTAAACTATAGAATAGAAGATGTAATTAAAATAATTGTATATTATGTTAATGTCATTGTAATGTTAGACAATTTGGTGAAGTATAATGCCTGGGAACAAAAGTTTTAACAACTTTAAAACCATAAGTAATATTTTTGTTATTTATTTTTATAATATTCAGCTTAAATATATTTTAATGAGATTTTTAAATTATTGTAATTTGTAACAAATACCAGTCTGTTTTGGGTAATATAGCTGGTCCTTATTTAATACATAATAGTCCATAAAAGCGTATTTATCTTAAATTGCAAACAATAAACGTTCGACAGCCTATTTCACACTTGAAAAAGTTTTCTCAAAAATGTCTTATAAAAATTTTAGATGATTGGGTTGGTTAAAAAACTAAACACAGGCCACAACCGTTACCTAATAGAATCCTTAAGTAGGATTATCTTTAGAAGGGGATCATACGAAATATATATTTCACGGGTGATAAAGACGTGACCCTTTAGATTTTACGTGTATTTGTGCCGGGGCAGAAACTGAATTCAGGGCTATATCGAGACCCAAAGTTGAAATTTAGTATTCGTTTAATATAAAATTCCTTTACATTTATATATCCGAAAGATAAAAGTGAATGTGCCGTAACTATCACAATTAACTTTTTTATAATGGCTAGTCAAGATTACTATAATGCTACGTTCAGTACAATCCAAATACTTAGAGTTACTGGCAGGGAACAGGAAGAAAGAAAAAATAAAAGAAAGAAAGAAGAAATAAATAGTTATCTTTCGCTGCTCGATATAATTTTGCTTGCCTGTTCGACACATTGGTGTGAGTCATTATGACACTATGGGGTTTTCCGCCATCATGTAATGTGGCCGTTATTCGGGCGAATACAAATATCCTCTCACCAGCTATTGGAACTTCAATAAATATAATATCTAATCCAGAAGTATAATTGTTTTTCAAGGGAACAAATATCAAAAATGATTGCCTACGCAAAAATCCAAAACAGAATACAACGATTCATAACCAGCGCTCGCTGAACAATATTAACATAACAATATTCAAACGTTTGCAAAAACTCGGCTATTAATAACATGAATTTTTGAGAACATTCACGTTATGAATAAAACTTTCCCAATACATGGCCTCTCGAACCAGTGATTGATACACGATTACACTTCAGTATACTAGGTTTTGTATACTTATATATACCCTTATATATAGGCCAGGGGCACTAAACTAAACCCACAATTGATTACATCGAAAATAGGATGGTCTTGATAAACGAGTTTAGTTTTTTCGTTTGCGAATTCGATGCCAACATTTTCGCAGCCCGTGTAAAGACTGTTTTCCTAGAAATGGAAAGACGGTTTGATAAATTGTGGTTTTCCTTAAACACATTCCACAATCATTTTAAAGCAAGCGTTTTTTTTTGGTTTAATTTATACATTTTCTTTTGTAGTCGTAAGGAGAAAAATATTAAAAAAAAAACTAGTAGTAGTTAATATCAAAGCATTTAAAAAAGAAGTAACCGTAAAAAAATATAATCATATAAATAATAAGCAATTATCTATTACTTATTTTGGAAAATCCACAAAATAAAGTATTTCACATAATTAATGTAACAGAATCCCGTGGCCCTAAAGAGATTATATTACAAACGAAGAGGACTCTCCCTACTGTCGGTCCGAAAGAGATCAAAAAGTGATGGTATTTTGTCGACTTTATTTGGTTTAATTACGTGATGAATGTTGCTAAATGAAACGTAGAAGATCGACGTAATAATAAACAAAAGAATGATTCTTACTACATTGCATACATTCCTCATAAATCAGTCGGAACATCATGATAGATAGCTCGAAGTGGGCGAGAGATTGAATCAATGAATTTGGAATGTGGGTCTGTTTGCGTTACTGCATGAATATGAAAACGTATATTCCTATCCACATGTTTACAAAACAGTGTAATTATAACTGTACTATTTTTTTATTCCACTTTGTCATTGCATAATGTATGTTGAAAGATGTCCGTTAACTCATGTGTAGACAACATTTGTAATTATAAACATTAGAAATTTTAAAATTAATGTTAACCGAATCTTCGTTGGGAAATCTAAAATTATGCAACACAAATTCTTAACTGCATTGAGAATGATCGCTCCAAAGCTTGTTTAAATTAATATAATATGGAAACATTTATTTTAGTACAAATAAACATAGCATACGAAATGGTATTTAATTTACATGAATTATATTGGATAGATCAAAGTCAGTGAGTTCTGAATATTATTCTTACACAATACTAATGTAAGGTCAGTGCCTCATTCTTCAAAAACTTATATACGGTTGAAAGATAAACTTTTTTTAATAAGCTGTTTATAATATTAACGTGTAGGTCAAAAAATGAATTTAAACGGTGAAACTGAAACAAAAGATTATCCAACTCAAACTTACATCTCATATTTCATACCTTTGTAGGCTGCTTTAAGGCTAATCATAAAATCTAGCATAATCCATTACCACAACTATGTGCTAAGTTTTCACTTTAAAACTAGGCTACATTATCATCTAAGTCTTACTTATGAGAGATGTATTATAAATAGGAATGTGTCACTTGCGCTGCTTGGTAACTGGGAAAAGGAGGACACGAGACGTGTGGTGTAAAATGAAAAATGTATGCTGAAGCCAATATTTTTCATGTAGGCATGTAGATGGATTAAGTAAGTGGTTGTGCGGTGTGCCAAAAAAGACTCTTTTAAAGAATCTTAGGATTATTTGAAGGATCTTGTAGTTTTAGTCTGTATGTACGTTTGACTGTACTATACAAACAAACACGAAAGTTTACGATGGATTTAACACGGTCTTTAACGTTTTATAGTTCGCTGAAAACCACGTATTGTGTGATGTATTCGAGTAATTTGATATAACTACAAACCGTTTGCACTTTATATCTGTATTCCTCTGCAATGCAACTGACGATGGTAAAAGAATTTTGAAGTTTACAGTCAGACTGTAGTTACTTTGAACTTCAATAGGAATGAGCCGGTTTAAGTCTATTATTAAAAGCCAACGAGAGGTTTTACTATCGTGTTTATTTCGGTCAGTGAGATTACTGAGGTCTCTTACCCTTTTCTCTTCTCGTTATTTATTCCTTGCCCTTATGATTTTTGAGAGGTACGCAACTAAAATTCAAGCATTGCAGATGTTCATTGGCGGCAGTTATCATTAACCACCAAACGAGCCGTTTTCACATTTGCCGGACCTACGCAATAAAAATAAATAGACCTAAATGAGAACACATATTTACCTGAGCGGAGTAATGATGGCTCGATGTCTGTCGACAGCGATGGCTGTGAGCGTGAACACGCTGACGTTCACGCTAAGCGCCTGCACGAACGGACAGAATGGACACATGAAGTGCGGCAGAAGCCATCGTTGAAGCAGCGCCGCTTGAAACTGCAAAAGATAAAATATGATTAACGTCAATTACTATGAGTGTTTCCATGTTTAGATTATAAGCGCATGCTAGTTCAGTACGAATTGATAGATTATTTGCTATTGCCTTGCTTATGAAGTACCATTGAGCATGGGCGGGCCTGAATCGGCAAGAAAATAATCGGTGAACCTTCTTAGAAACTATTATTTTATTTATAATGCCTCGACAAAGTTATAGCTCTATGTCTGATGGTATGTGCAATGCCACCCTGCCACTCGATATACAATGAACGAAATATGTGTAGAAAGATCTCTTAGCTCAAACTGTGATAGAAGATACCGAACTGCAATAGTAATAGTGTGATAACACGAAGCTTTCGCCTCTAAAGTCACAATACTGTAAAATATTTATAGTAACAACAAATCTACTTAATATTCGAGGCAGAATGGTGATAGCTTTTGAAGTAAACAATTTCTAAATAAAACATAACAAGTCCTTTGAGACTATCCGTGATCAGACAGAGCAACAACTTGCGTAAAAGCGGCTGAAACAGCGATATGTACCGATGAAAATCTAGTTTTGTCTGAACTCTAGGGAAAATATTTGTTTTACTTTGGATTGGATAAAAATAGAATGTAATTTAACTTTAATATCAAAAGCTTTGTGTAAATATATTACAAACTGTGATCAACAGACCTAATAAAACTCAAAGTCATGGTTAGAATTCGAAAAAGATTGTGTAAATAATAAATATATCCGCCCTTTTTGTAATAAACCTGTCAATCAGAACTAAATATCACCGACTGATTTTTTGAACGGAAATAGTTGAAATCTATTCATGTCTGGCTATTCTGGATGTTTTTATTTAAAAGATGCACAGTACTCATCAATCAATGCCTTTGTGGTGTCTATTTTTTATAAAGTTTTATTGCAAAATTGTGTTACTCATTATTTCCTATAGTATTCACGTATAACATGCTATAATGTTAACACAATTTAATTAGCTACAGACTTTTATTTTAAAGTAGATAATTTGCGCGCAGCTTCATTTCTTTGATAAGATAGACGTTGATAGAATATTTTAGTAAAATAAATAAATAATAGTTTAAAAAACTAAAATACAAGCTTTAGTAAATAAACCTAACTAAAAAAGTAAAAATCATTGATAATAAGTTTAAGATATTAAGTTTTTAGTTTTAAAAACTATTATTTCTATGAGAACAATGTTCTTCATGGTGCTGATACTCGTAAGTGTATTAAACCAAGTTTTCGGGGTAAGTAATAATTCCATTAAGCTATCATCTCGGAAAAGGGGATGAAATCAATCTTTCTCACCGTCAGATCGTTACGTATGATTTATCTAGGTGTCTTTCAACTGTAAATGTGGAAAGCACTGCAGAGGGGAATTTTTAAATAAAAAGCTTACTATTTCAATAATAATTATTAAATAATAGAGTACCGCTGTATTCAGTTTTGCTTACAGCGTCAATTAGCCAACTTAACTGTTTCGGTTAGAACGCCTGAGCCCTAACAGTGCTTTCTTCCCGTCTTCTTGTGCCCTTATCTACAAAGGATGACAAGCCATCTTCAATTTCCTTGTTGTGGGTTCTTATAGCCAGTGTTAATCACTCAATATAAGTTAAAGTTCGCGTTCGTAAACTGGTCTTATCCAATAACAACAAAAACAAGATTAATTTATTTAGAAATTGTGCGCTTAAAGCTTGGTTCTGGTTTGATTTATCATAACATGTCATATGGTTTATTTAAGGGATTAGCCACATATATTATTACAATTGATCGATGTTCGCGTTCATAAATATACATACCGTCACGATAGACGTAAAGACCATCGGTCAACCAACCGACATGTAACGCGGAACGCCAACGCCAAATGTTCGTGCCCGTGAACGCTTTGTACATGGCCAATCCCTAACGGCTTTTTCAACAGGCGAGGATTTACAATGATAAATGTTCCGCGTTTCATTTTGCAAATATACATTCATGCCACAGAACAACGTTTTCAAAAATGATTTAAACAATGTTGAATTATTTCATTTTAATCTGTTCTGTAAAATAATGGATAAAGGTTGGATTTCTTAGACTTAGAAACTCATTAAGAAATGTAAAATGAGCTTTATAATTGCAGCATACAATTTAGTTTACTGAAGATTTATGATTAATAGCCTCAGTAATACTGTGAAAAATGTATTAAGGTACTAAGCTGCCAAATAGCGATGCTGAACATCCAAGATATCTGATACGCTTAAGTTACATAATATGAACCAAGCGAAGGGACTAACCATTACTAAAACATTTCCGCCATCCCAAACAAAAGGTCAGGGGCGTTTAATCTGCCTGTGTACTTTTGCTAAAAGGTAATATCTGTACCCAGGCGTTTATAAGCTCCTAAAATGAAATTAGGATGTATTTTTTTATGTTATTAGTTCTAGCGAAATCACGCTAATTGCAGTGGAATAACCCAGTCGGGTTTATTGTTACCGCTGTGTACGAACAGTCGTTCGTACACAGCGGTAACAATGACTAGCTTGTAGTATAAACCACAATAGCATTATACAGCATTGTTGACACTATCAATATGAACTGAATGTTAAAAGGCAGCCATATCAGGAATAACTATGGCGGGTAATGCTCAATGCAAACAGCGTGAGGAGATAATAGTCATAATTGAAAAGCGTCGGTATGCATGCCCACACAATGTGTGAAACTTTGTTAATTGTTGTATGACAATATCATTCGTGACTTTATAGGCATTTGCGCTATTTGTTAATGCGCGCTTGCTAATTTCGATGCAGTATTTTCCTGGTTTTATTCTCAGTTTATTTTATATAGCGAATAGAAATTATAGCATTATTTTTACAATATAGGTATGCAAAAAGTGTCAGTTTTATCACAAATGACGTCATTGGGCGAGACTAATAAGGTGTTCTAAGTGAAATTGCTAAGTCACCCTAGTCTATATTAGATTGTTAAGACAGTCATATAAAAATATATATACATGTAACACCCCTACATCTGGTGCCCAGTGCCCTCGGCGGCCGCCCAACCCTAGCGACGCTGTTACAAATTTACTTTAACTCATGTAGCCGCGCGGCTCTATGTGTGCGTCAAGCTTGTTTATATACAGTAGGTGCGTGTGGGTGACAAATTGTACAATCAATTATTATGTTTCATATATAAAAACGCCTGTCAAAAATGATCATTTCAAGTTTTCTAATTAAAAATAAAATAACAGCTTAATAAAGAGAAAGCGTATCCATTATAAAATATAAGATGGAACATTTTTAGCACCGTAGCAGGTATATAGTAACTGCTACAGCCTTGTTGTAAACTTCCTTAAAGCTACAGTATGAATGGGTCGGTTTCAAAACCATTGTGTAATTTATAATATACGGATTATGGGGAATCTAGGACGAATTTCCGTGCTTTTCGGCATTTTTGCCATATCTATTTTTAGAACCAAACTTAGCAGTTCGCTTTACAGTATGTACTATAAAGCGAACTGCTTAGTTGGTGCAGGTATGTACCTACCCTTGTAAAAATTAGCCTTAGGCGCTTTACCGAAAATATCATATCAATAAATCAGTTATAAATAAATAATAAAAGCTTAAAAAATTCTATAATTATTTTATTGATTTATTTTTTCATTCAGCAAATAGAATTCTTAGATATTTTCCCTAGTTACGTAAGATATTTATCGGTGACTGTACCTGCTTAAGAGAGCGTTAAGCCCTGGTCTGCCGAACGGTACGCGCGGCACTGCGTTGCACGCAATGCGGTGTCAGACTCGGTTTTGTATGGAAAACGTCATCATTTGTCTTTTGTTCTGGCGCGGTATGCGTCAGCCAGCCGCAATGGCGAAGGTTCAACTCATTGATGATATTTTGGTCGCTGATAGAACTGACAGCGGTTTGCTGTGCTGGACGCAGATTTATATGAAAATACACCGCACAGCGCGCAGTCATTCTCGTCAAATCGCCGCGGCGTGCGACATTGCGGTATGGATTTATTTGTCGATAATTGGACAGAAATAATAGCAGGAGCCTTTGTGTTTTATATCAAGATAGAAAGAACACATTAACATTTGATAATAAAAGAGAAAAGATCTCCAATGGTAGTGTGCCCTTTTTTTTCATATGAGCACCGAAATGTAACCGCAACGCATCTCATGTATTACAATTTTAAATCCAATTACAATATCCACCAGCAAGAAATAATCAGCTCTTGCCGTCAAATACTATTATGCTAGCCTGCTCGAAAGCATATTCAAAAACCGATGTTAGAAACACAAAATATTTGCATGTGTCATTGACGAGTTTACCACCTTCGTGTACGGTGGTCGGAGCATTTACGAAAATATCACTAGTTCATCCGATGATCGTCTTATAATAATATATTACAGTTGAAAAATGTTTCTTAAATTTTTCCGTACATATTATAGAAAACAAATTCGCAGCTTGTACCATACGACCCTTGTTAATATTAGTCCGTGTTGCTTTACATCTAGCTTTTCCAGCCCGTATTTTTGAGCGGTCAATTCAATATTTAATTGTCTTTCACTTTGTGATGGAGGAAAATAGACGATTCTTTGTTTTTAACTTCTACTATTTAGTTCCTTTTTGAAAAAGCTGCGGATTTCAACAAGTTAAAGTGCTGAGAACTATAACATCTTCTATATCAAAATAATGGTGTGCAAATTTTCAGAGACATTTACAGAGTGCGAACGGAGTGCGACATTTTTTTAAGACTGCCTCGGTGGCGTAGTTGTACTACGGTACGACTACAAATCTGAGGTCTCGGGTTCGAATCCCGGGTCGGGCAACCTGATATTGGGTTTTTCTATTCATCATCAGCCCGGAAATCAGCATCAGTCAAGAATTTGTGGCCGACATGGCGATAGGCTCGCCCCCTATCACATAATGGATGGAATATACAAGGCGAAATGTGGGTGTCCTGGTGGCGCCTCTGCCTACCCCTTCTGGGGTATAGGCGTGACTTTATGTATGTATGTATGCAAATAAAGTTAAACCTAGGATCAAGAACTGCTGATGTGCTGGAGGTTGTGTAGATATATACCTACTACCTACGTGTATTATATGAGCTCAGTATTGTGAATTTAGATAAAAACTACAATTAAATGATTATTGTAAAAAGTGTCCATCAGTATTGATCCAGGTTTTGCTTGTGATAATTTATAACAAAATAATTTATTTTTAATAATCATACAATTTGTTTTTATCAAATTACGGTACAATCGGCGATAATTTAAGAGTAGGTATATATACAATTCCAGTGAAATATAACTTGATCAAAGAATAGGTTTATTAGCAGAAAAAAATAAAATAATATAGTTAATAACACGCGAATTTACATGAGAAAATATAAACAAATTATGTCACGTATCAATATTTGAGAAAATGGTCTTATGTGCCTTTTTACCGACTTCGTTTAGAATGACGTACAAACAATTTTTTTATAATATTTTATATATTTTTGTACTCAAATATATGTTATACGTTGTCATGGAGACCCGTGAAGACTTCAATGCAAAATTGTCATAATAACATTTGTTGTCAAGTTTCGGCTCTCCCATTGGTCAACGGATTTACGCACAGAGTGAAACCTATCTGTGAAACCTCCTTAGTTGCTTGAACTGCGTTGCTTGCCGCAGTGCCGCACGTACCGTTTGTCAGACCAGGGCTTAAGGAAGACGTATTGCTCGGGCGACAACTGTCGCGGCACTAACACTAAAATCAAAACTTCATATTGACAAGCACACGCATACATACTAAATACAGCCGCGCGCCAAGAAGAGTTGCAACATGTGTACGAAACTATACGATTATTATGTTTGAGGTGCTATAATTACCGTGACAATTTTTTGGAATTATTATGAAAATTAATAGTTGTGACATTGACATACTAACTTCAAATATCCATTCGTAAGTACCAATTAGTAGTATGAAGCAAAATTTAGCGGATGAATCGTAGCTGATTAGGCAAATTAGTTCATTTGAACCCGGCGTTTTGGCATGTTTACACATAATTGAATATCAAAAACTCAATTTCAAAAGAAAATCATGAGATATAACAGCGACTAAATGTTTAATGTATTCACGTTAAGTCAATTTAAGCGGCTTAAAACATTATTAGCATTTAAACGAATCTTATTATTAAAAACTGAAACTCTTCATCCACCGCTAAAATTTCAAGTAACTTACTTTTAGTTTCTTGTGAAACTTTACTAAAAATAAGAATTTTGATAAATATATGAGCAAGAGTTATGAGTTTCTACTTGTTCGCAGCGCCTGTGCGGGAACGATAAGAGAAATGTCGCCAATAGAAACCCAATTGACGATAAACTTACAGTTTGCTTGAGTTGTGACAGCTTAGAAGCCGGCCAGGTGTATTTTTAGCAGTGACACTTAACGGGTCAAATTGGTTTTCTATCAAGTTCGTAGATTTGAAATCCGTGGAGTTTGGACTATGAAAAGTTATGTTCTCAGAATATGAGAATAAATAGCCTCGAAACATTACATCGATAACTACATATAAAGAAATTTCATGAAAATATTAATATATACTTATATAATATCGAAGCTTAACAGACCTTTTCTTTAACATTGCCAACCTTTTGCATTTTTTATGGAGTTAACGTTTGTACAGTAGCCCATCCTAAGAAAACTAATTATTGACCGCTGTTACCAGGAACTTAAGCTTTATATCTTTCAAGCTACAAAGATCTTGATTTTATTAAAAAGCAGTAAATTATAACACTCAAGAAATAAAATCTCTGTGAAAATGTTTTTTCTTAGATTTGGCAATCTTTATAGCATACTCCCCGTAAGTTTATTTTTTAGTTTATTGCTTTTCAGTTACTTACTTGGAATGGTATTGCGAATAATCCTATAACGATATCAGCTAAAGCTAAATTTGCTATGTAACAATTGGTGACGCTCTGCATACGCCTCGAAGTCGCTACGATCCACATGACAAGGAAATTTCCGAGCACAGCCAACACTGATATTGATCCGTATAGGAAGGAAAGCAGCACTATCATCCCCGTGGGCACGGGGTATAATGTATCTGAAACAAAAAAAAAACGATTATTGACCAACTGACTGACGCAGCTACTTTTCACGCTAGGGGTAGAGGGTTCAAACCCTGCACACACAAATATTTGTATAGGCATCAAATATTGCTCCTATAGTATTTTTACAAGTAAATATTGCGTTTACGGAACGCCCTAAGAATACAATTCAAAATCCAAAATAAATGTTTCAAAAAATTATCAATATTTAGATGGTTAATAATTTACAGTGATGAAACAACGCGAACAAAATGTTTGTACCAAAATCTGAAAGGTTCCACAATATTTCTGTCACTTCTATGCAGTTAAACTATCTTCCTGCTCTTTCCACTGATTACCCGCGTGAACAATTCGCGCGCACAGATTTTGTTAGTGACATCGGGTCTAATATAATAAATAACCTATATGCCATAGATATTTTGTTTGTACTCGACATGTACACAAAATTACTTTGAAACATGATTAATCTTTATAATTCTTCATAACACAGTGCAAGTTCCTCCCTAACAATTTCTTTGCGGTGTAGCGTATATTTATTCATAGAACTTATTTCAGATTTCTTCTTACCAGTGGCGTTTACGTTAATATTTCATTTTATTATACTTTCATGGGTCACTTTTGCATGTAAATACGGTACAATACAGCTTAACTTTATTCAGATATATTAATTTGCTGTCACTGGTTTTATTACAAATATAAAGGAAGTAACCGCGACGTGCACTATCGTAACGGTGCTTTCTGTTTAAGCTCTGTCAAACACGCACTACGACATTATTTTATAAGTTTTATTCATAGATTAAAAATTTAAATGGTTTATTTTACTTTCATTTTGTCAATATTATAAAATGTTTTATCATTTATCACAAAAGAATAAAGATTCTATGAGTAAAGAGTCTTTCTAATCTGTATTATAAAAAATGTAGTAATTATCTCATTTTAATAGAGAAAAATATGAGTTTAACTTACCATACGTATCGTTAGCTGTGCCATTTTGTACTAAGTCTAACGTTGTATTTCTAGACCAGTCCGCATCGTCATCCTGCGTAGAATTACTCGTACTGCAACAACAATAAAAAGTGATAAATAAGACGCAACGATTTCATTGCATTGCTCTCCCTGTAACTCGTTCAATTCATAATTGGTAAGTTTAAGTATGAATGGACTTAAGTTCAATGATTAGTTAAGGCTGTGTTGCAAATTCAACAATACTGCCAATCTCAATTAGTGGAAAACCTAGATTATGTGTACAAAACACTGGTAGATAAAGTTAGGATGTAAAAATGAACAGGCTTAATTGACTTCTTATGCCGTCACATTTAATTTAGAAAGTGAATTTTCCGGAGTTATAATCATTAGTCGCCTCCCATCTTCCTCTAACTCTATCTATTCACATATAAGGTCAACGTACCAATTATCATCCATGAATATTGTAGGAGATCCTAAGCAGCATCGATCGCTTACTAGTTAGGAAAAAACAAACAGGGAATATCCACACTGAGACCGAAAACGAAGCCAGGTGGTAGTATTAGTGACTTCAAACACAATGCAACAAAAAAATCGCATAAAAATACTATTTATTTTTGTTTTTTTTTATTGCGATGGATGGCGAGACGAGCGTGCCCCATTGGCGCGTAATGGTATACGATGCGACCGTTTCGATCGCAGTCTTGATATACCCGGTATATTGAAAAATCTTTTATGTCTAATAATACGAGTACATCATTTTGGAACGATATATTTTATTCATAAATATGTATTTGAGAGTGTTATAAACTTAAGCAATGGAGTATAAAAAGCGTCTGTGGAAATGTTTTGTAAAAGGAAATATATCTCTGTGCATCCCAGGGAGTGAAAAATGTGGTTTCGATAACCAAATAACGTCATTACCAACGTTCCCAAATCCATTGGAGAAGTCATAAATGAGTCGTACAACCGAGGGTGAGATGCTCTCGTTGCGGTCGACAACCCCGTAATGTCATATTAAAAACATTATAACTGCGATTATTTTTACTTTTACAGTGGATACTTTATCCCTATTTCATATATAGGGATTGAGCCTGGCCATTTGTCAGTGACATTGAATAGTTTATATACAATAATATTAAATAAGATTATGAATATTTACTGTCGTGTAATTGTTTGAACGACGACTCATAATTCAATAATATATAATTAATGAATATATCATATTATATATAGGTATATGGGCAGATATGTTTTACAATATAAACCATTATTCCTAACTATTTAACTAAACCATGGCACAGGTTGTAGCTAGTAATAAAAATTAATATTAACGTTGAAGACATTAACAATCAAAGCTACATTACAAGTTCAATAATTCGACCGATATCGTTCAAAGTCAATGTGAATGGTATGTTTATCACAACAATATAAGCATGCTGAAGTACGAAATATCCATTAGTGCCATAACCACTCAATCACGCAATAAAACTAAAAATAGAATGACTAAGCTTTGTAATATAAGCTTCACTGTTTTCCATAAACTGCTGAGTTTTGTTGATCGAAAACTTATATTAAATTCTGTGGATATCTTCATAAGTGTATGATCTAATAATGTTTTTATTGTAGCATATAAGAAATATTTCGCATTCTCGTCAAAAACTAATAAGTTTCCCACAAATGAAGAGGGTTTGCTCTTTGACAATGTTAGTGTAATGACACTAACAATATAGTATACGTATATTAAATTTTAATCACGTATTTTATCAAAAGTTAGGAAGACAATTAGAACAAAAATAATACATAAATCACCAGCTGAATCGCCGTTGCCTTTGTGGATAAACTAGAAGAAAGACAAGAGTGAAATAAAAACATTATTGACTATTTAACATTCTTATTGATCCAACGGAACTGGGGAGCAAAGTTGCTTCTTCACCGTAATTTTTTATAAGAAAGAGTTAGATAGATATACGAGTAGTAGTCTAAAGTACATTTATCGAATTATTAGCACTAATTAATGTAATACACGACTGATGACTCTATCGTCAAAATCATCAATCATTCGAATTTGACTGATTCTACTTAGAGTGTATTAAGCTTCGGTCAAAATAAGTATTAATAAAATTAAATGTTTTAGTAACACTCCGCGCGGATTGCTTGTTAATATAATAGAGAATGCAGACGCAAATAAACCTTTTCGAGATAATTGCAGGGATAATGGCACTACAGGAACATACAAAACGGTATTGTGGCATTTAAAATATCAGATCATAATAGGGGATTACTCGCTTACGAATTTGCGTGCAATAGAAGTTCACCAATTACGCTATTGTGGGAAGGCAACAATACAATCCCACTCTAAATAATATTATTCCATTTGCAAATGAGAAATCTATTTAATTTTACCTGTTACCTTCAAAAGATCAATGACTATATAGTCATGTACTAATTTGAGATAAATAATATTTACAATAGTCTTACTAAAAAATATTGTTCCGGGACTACAACGCGTCATTGAAATATTGCCAATGAGCACTAAAAAATTGTCGTAATGTTACCCGTTATCGTCATATATTTTATCGATTAAAATTTGTGGGAAGTGTATAGTCAATAAGGTAATAGCATCGTAATAAAACTCGGTGCTGTGAGTTTCCCTATGATGTGTGATTTGCGTGGTGTGATAATAGTGTTGTGTATCTAATGATTTATTATATGTGATGTGATGTTATCGAACGCGTGCGTACAGTAGTGTTTTTCCTGAGGTTTTATAATACTTTTTAGTTAATAAATCGCCTCACGGCGTAGAAGCAGATTTTGGGGCATACTTTGCTTACGATAGGGTTATTAACTTTTAAAGGCTATATTCTTTTAGCGATATATATGTATGTGAAAAATGCGGGTTTGTGAATATGATTACCATAATCTTGGTGTAACCTGGGCGAGAAAAAAATAAACAAAGCGGCAGAAGTGACACCAGGGAATGAAAATTGCGTAAAGGAGTCGCCTATTTAACAAATACGATGCCGACCCGTGATCCTATGTGAGATACGAACGGTGTATCATAAAAAAATATATTTAAAGTCGAAGTAAATACATACTCAAAATTTTGAAAATAAACGTAAAATTGCTCTAACATCACACGGTGGATTTAGCGTTAGAGAAATATAAATGACATTTCCATTATTTCTATCAAAAGTGTATAGTCAATAAGGTAATAGCATCGTAATAAAACTCGGTGCTGTGAGTTTCCCTATGATGTGTGATTTGCGTGGTGTGATAATAGTGTTGTGTATCTAATGATTTATTATATGTGATGTGATGTTATCGAACGCGTGCGTACAGTAGTGTTTTTCCTGAGGTTTTATAATACTTTTTAGTTAATAAATCGCCTCACGGCGTAGAAGCAGATTTTGGGGCATACTTTGCTTACGATAGGGTTATTAACTTTTAAAGGCTATATTCTTTTAGCGATATATATGTATGTGAAAAATACGGGTTTGTGAATATGATTACCATAATCTTGGTGTAACCTGGGCGAGAAAAAAATAAACAAAGCGGCAGAAGTGACACCAGGGAATGAAAATTGCGTAAAGGAGTCGCCTATTTAACAAATACGATGCCGACCCGTGATCCTATGTGAGATACGAACGGTGTATCATAAAAAAATATATTTAAAGTCGAAGTAAATACATACTCAAAATTTTGAAAATAAACGTAAAATTGCTCTAACATCACACGGTGGATTTAGCGTTAGAGAAATATAAATGACATTTCCATTATTTCTATCAAAATCGTGCGTATTTATTTCGATTGACTTCACTATTGTATTAAAACTGCAAAAAAGGTGCCTTTTAAAAATCGCTACGCTTCGCTTAAATATACGAGTTTGCTTTTACTGTCATGAATTTATTTGCTGACGGTTGTTCTATTTTTAGAACATTTTAGTGAGATTTTAGATGGACTATCTATCAATATTATTTCGATAACAGGCACACGTACATCACGTTTGTTCCGTTTATTTTATAAATATATCCGTGGCGAGGCTAATAAAATACAGATAATCTGAATTACCAAAATGAAAGTTGTTCGGATGTTTGTCACCTTACACAAAGCACTTCCTAATCGAATTTTAACAGGGAATTAATGAGTTAACCTGGGACCGATGCCGGGTATACACAGAAGAAATATATATCGAAGTCACCCGAATCAGGTTAATTAAAAGTAAGACGAATTGAATGTGAATTATTTTTGGATGTTTTAAATAATTATATATTGCAACGACATACTCATAAAACAATACTGTGGTTTAATACGAATAAGTTACAAATATGAATTCACCATAATAAAGAAAATGAGCTTGTATGAAAATAATATTTTCCATTTCATCATTTTGCTTCTTAAAGCGCTGTTAGTGGAGAAGACAATGATAGAGGCGTTACAAATTAAATATTTCGCTTTTGTACATTGCACAACTTCCAATAATGGTTATTTTTTTGTATTAGGGGTATAGTGAAATCCCTGTCTTACTAAGGTCTTCTTTTAGCCAGAGTAACTACTGGACATGATAACACTTAACATCTTATGTCTCAGGATGGTGAGCGCAGTGGAATGCGAATCATTGCTTTCTAATTCTTGGTGTTTATTGGTTTTGCTACTGTACATTAGCGGTCATATCACTAACCATCATTCGAATGGTAAGCTCGTCTCGGTTGACATCGCAATTAAAAAGTAATTTTATTACGTCCCACTGCTGAGCACGGGCCTACTCTACAACCGAGAGAATCGATTGAGAGTGGTTAGGCCATATAGTCCACCACGCTGGCCTAGTGCGGGTTGGCGGACTTACATACCGTAGAAATTCTTTAAAATCGCTACGGTATGCAGTTTTCCTTCACCTTTAAAGTACACATAACTCCGAAAAGTCAGAGGTGTGCCCTGAGATTTGAACCCGCGACCACCGTGAACACGTAGGCAGCCGCGTCTGGTCCGTTACAAACAGGCTACCACGCACTTATTCATTACACTTATTTATTTATGTCTGATGAATACCGTTGCGTGTTGAAGACTTACTGTAGTGTTCTCTGACACGTCGACCTTCTGTTTTTGATGTCATTCCTAGTGTTTCGCTGGCGATCCTGGTTTACAAATATAGCATGAGGATGTGTGGGTGGGATCGCGTTTCGCGTGGGGTTGCTCTACAATCTACATGTATTTATTACTTATTTATATTGCTAAAAGGATTTATCCCCGGATCAAAAGGCTGACGGATAGCCTAGCATTTACCTTTTAGCTGTTTAGAAATATAGATACAGCAGCTTGGAAAAAAAAATGCCATCCCTTTTTCTTTTTATTACATACATTCCACGATAGCCTGTAAGAATCTGTCCAGGCAGACAAGACCGCAATCTTTTGAATATATACCTGTCGGAAATATCTGTGAACCTAGCTGGAATGCGGTTTCACATTTCATTTTTTTGTGTTCCCCTATCTACCATGTTATTTTACTTTAAAAAGGTTTGAGATGGATGCGAATTATATTTTTTATGATTTTTTCTATTTTAATTCAATTTGTTTAACCTATATTTTGAATTTGCTGAACTTATGTTCCAAAAACGCCAATTATTCAGGTCCATAGATATTTCCGAAGGGTAATACAGTGTTCTCGCTGTCATGATTTCCTTAGTACGCAATAAGGCCTAAATAAACACCGTTAACAATGCCTTTGCAGTTCGGACCAAATCGTCTAACAATGGATTCCTATAGTTTATCCCCAGAGAGTACGCAGAAATCGACTCGCCACTGGCATTGCAAATCTACATACCTTACCGAGCTTCCGTGTAGCATATTAACATGCACACGGTATGTGCAAAAATATTCACAAATACGAGTAGAAACATAATTTATATTTTTAAGACACATTCTTTCACATAAATAACTGAAGCATTAAAGTCGTCTGCAAACGAAGTTAGAACCGATAAATTTGAAGCGATTCGGATACCCAACATTTATAACACCATTGTAAAAAAAAATTACTTTATTGATTACAAGATACCGATTTTTGGTTACCTCATATATTTTGTTTTCTTTTAGTAGTACGTTCTTGGAATATAACAAAGGAAAATGTACTTGACACCTTCAATGAACGTAAACGGCGGCATTGCGATAAGAGACAATACTAAAATTATTATTGAAACCGTCTTTAGTATTCTTATCATTATTTCGTTTTTATGTATTTTGACAACCCCAATTTAAAATAATGAGGTTTTTAGGTACGACCGAACAAACACCAAAGAAAGAATGAATAGTCCGCTACCTTATTTTGTAGAATAAAGCGGTTATGTCGCATTGTGTAAAAAAATCTTAATACGAAGACATTATGTATATTTAGTTATTTACGTAAATAAGTTTTATAGCTTCCAGGCACAACAATTTCGTGTCTTCAACGTTCGTAATTCGCTTGTATTTTGGAAACAAACACAAAGACAATTTTATTTATTTGCTTTAGCATTCCGCTCATCCGGTGCAAAAACATTGGTTTCGTAATATGTTTATCTTGGATGTCAGCTGGAAAATTAAAACCAAGTTTTTCTCCAAGTGAAGTTAGTGGGCATTAAAAAATAACGCACACAGAGTTGTTTATTTATTTTCTGTTGGATTCTAGTTTTCTGGAGGTAGTGAATGAAGAGAGAATCGTGTGTTTTAATATCCTCATTTTAATTATCTTAGGCATAGTGCATGACACTGCTTATACAGCAACAATACATTTGATATATTTTCATTTTAATATAATTTAGTTATAAAATTATATGTAAATACAAAAGGTTCCATACAGTTGTTATATTAAATGTGCTTTTTTTTACCATTTAACACGTTATATTTAAAATGTATAAATGTTGATTATAGTACCTAAATCAAATTACTTCCCACACATTGTGTACACTATCCTCTATATTTATGACATAATGTTACTATAGATAATTGTTGTTATACCTACATGTTTGTGTAAAATAAGTTGCAGCATAATTAATAATTAGCCACAATATATTCACATCGATCTGATAATATGGATCTATTATTAGTATTACTTACCTCAAAGATTTTTTCGTGTTTTTTGTTTTACTATGTTCATAAAACATTGTCAAATAAATAAAGTTCGTGTTATATTATTCTTCACATGTTTGGGTAAAGTGAAATCGGATGTCAACTGTTTTCAAGAACCACTGATAACCAATAAGTAATGTGGATTCCATAAAACCAGCTCCTTACAAACATTGATATTAATTTAACATGGTTACATCTGTACTACATTTCAGTTTAATATTTTCAACGCTTACCGCTTGCTTCTTGAAAGTTTATTTTCCCGCAACTACAATAAAAGTAAATTATCCAGCTCGTTGCAGTTTTTATATGCGGGGAAAATAAAGTATTCAAAAGAAATGAATAGTTATTTGATTAAATAAATAAATACACGCAACAGTCAAATACTTGACCCCACACTAAGATCGAGTCTTGTGTCGTGGGTATCAGGAACTACGAGAGACTTTTCGGTCTCACAAACACCAAGACCCGAAACGAATACTTGAAGCTCACACAAACATTTGTCTCAGTACGGGGATCGAACTGGCGACTTCACGATTGAAAGCCGGCGTCTAACCAACTGCGCCACGTTGTTTATGTAGTTCGCATATCTCTGTAAGTGAAAATATAAGGTGGTCGAAATAGCTACAGAATTAATATCGTGTAAGCAGACTCAGCGTATATTGTCTGTCCGGTTTCGGCTAAAATAGTTAACAAAATTGGAAAAAATCAAGAAAAAAGGTTTTCCTTTTTTCTAGTGGCAGTATCGAATGGCCGATGTAGATTAGTATATTTTTAATACTATTTATATTATCCTGCTTATTGGACCTTGGCATAACTATCGTTTTGACAGTATATATATATATATGTCGAAGCATCGTTAGGCTGGCTCGGCATATTTGCAGGTTGGTCGGACATCTTTGGATCGAGTGGGCGTATAGGCACAGGTTTTCACCAAAATAAAAGTCTCACAATATAGATTGATTTTTGTACTACTCGTTCCAAATAACAATCAAATAATAAATCACAATCAAGAGCAAATGGGTTTGCAAGCGACCATCACGTGCGAATCGTCGTCCAAGAACACATCCAAGAATGATGACTCGCCCGACGTGACAGTTGACACTTACAACTCCATTCGGGTGCTACCCGCTCTCAAAAATAATAAATCAACCGTCAATTTTAAACATTATTTTTGAACTACCAAAATTCTAATTTATCGATCAAAATAAGCGCGCGCCGTTATATATATACAATATCCAATATATGTATATGGACATTACAATAATCGACATTACAGAGTCGTTAAAATACGCATGCAAGACATTTTTATACTTAAAAATATTTGCAAACTACATACTTATAAAATGAATAACTAAAACGCTGTAAACCATCAAGATAAAAGCAAATTACTTCATTGAGGTCAAGATACAACTGGCTTTCCTTCCTAAATTACCGTCAGATGATTGACCAGTTGCCAACTGATAAAACATACTCTAAGCTGTGGTACTTAAGTTTGAACGATGGCTTTAGTTATCATACTTCCTGTTGCAGATAGTGTCTGGGACGATGGGTATGTTCTGTGGACAGTCGTTATTGAAAATTCCGACACTGCTGGTAATAACACTTAAGAATAATAGAATTGTTTTCTTTTTTATTCACTTTTTTTCCCTGTCAGAAAAGCTTTTTCGCAACATGTAGCTATTACGAATGTTCCAAACAAATTGGTTAACGATTTTACGCCTGCCCACTAACTTGACGTCAATCCTCCTGGGATTTATCCCTATTCCAGGAAAATTGTGCTTTTTTTTACAGTAAGCCAGAGATGGTGAATCTTGGGTCTGTTGACGAACTTCAAGACACGACGACGTTGTTTTCTTAAATATTTGAAAGTTGTATAGATTTAAAAATATTTCAAGAACTCGCTTCCACGTGGTATGATTAAAGATATCGCTAAAGGAAATTTCGAGGAAATTTGAGGCGAGGTACAATAGCGAATTTCAGTAACCGCTAGGTAAATAACTATTTTTCAACAGAATTTTTAGAGTGTATACGTACCTACGAAGTATGCAAAGAGATGCAAATTCTCTTTGCAATACCAGTGGGTCGAGCCGATCGCAAAGAGTTTGGCTATCAATTATTCTAGTCGGTCTCTGTTGGATGCGGTCAAATGGAAACAGCTAATATTGGGATGCGCTATCTCGGGTGGGAACGGTATTTCCTATGAGACTCATCCGGTGCCACATAACTGAATCATCCCAAAGGTTCTAGAGTGGAGGGCACGTACTTCCAAGCAAAGTGTCGCACCTACAAGGCGGATGGACGACCTGGTTAAGGTAGCAGGAAGTAGCTGGATGTAGGCTGTTTCCAACAGGTCGATGTGGAGATCCATAAAGGAGGCCTATGTTCAGCAGTGGACTTCCCATGGTTGAAGAGAAAGAGAGAGAGAAACACCAAATTAAAATACAAAACAAATATAGTATTGTTTTATATTCCAATAACTTTTGAAAGCGTTGAGGGACCGCCACGCGAACTAAATGGAAGCCGTCACTTAATAATTCTATATCGTTCCCTATCTGTTTTAACTTTAGCAATTTCTCGTTTTGTTTGCTCAACGTTTCCCTGACGCCATTAAAAACGATTTGTAGGTAAGTCTTTCAATATAAATTTTTTATCTTCGTTTTTGTCCATGTATTTTAATTTTAACTTTTTAAGTTTACTGTAGTAAAAGCAGATTTTTTCATTGTTGTAGAGCTACTATTTTCACTGAGATCTAATTTATTTTAAATATTTGATTCTTTCATTTTCTTCATTTAATGGCACTATATATCAACTAAAATAAATAGTCTCTGATTTCGTACCAAGTACATGTGATACTTTCAGGTTTTTAAATTGTAGATTATTTGTATCAAGCGTATATTTGACGTAGGTACGGCAAACCTAAATAAACTGTTAAGTCGTTCCCAATGTTATAGAAGTGTAACAAAGGTTATAGTCTTTTAACGACCAAATTAAAACAGCAGAGTGATATTTATAGCACCGAAAAATGTACAGTTAATGACTAATGTCTTAATACACAAAACAAATTAACACTCCACATTAAACAATAACTAGTACATGGAGTAAAAACAACTTTGAAGTTTATTATCTTTAGCTCACTTTATGAAAGAGCTGTAAAATATTTTTAATTTGTATACCGCGGCGCGAACGCTTGCATATGTGTAGCGAATCATCATTTAACGCGAACGATGAGCTTCTGTTATAATCGAAACCAATACGAATGCCTATCTCATAAATTTTATTACGAGGATATTAATTAAAATTTACTCAGATTTTAAAGCCAATTTCCTTTCGCGCAGGCTATTCATAACGGACGACTCTTCAGTATTTCATACATATGTAATTTCGAAATAACTATTAATGTTCTTATCTGATAATAATCTGATCAATGTTGACATTAAAGTGTACTTATTTAACATACAATTGCCTACTGTTATCCCACAAGTAGACTCTAAACGGCAAGCAAATGACAATTTATTAGGATACACAAATTACATCGAAAAGTCAGTGGTGTAAGTCATGGGTTTGAACCCATGATCTGTTCTTTGGGCAACCGGTCTCCACCCTATTGAGGTATCGCTCGTTTAATATAGGCTACTACCAAACCCATCAAAATGGTACCTAATAGGTGAATTGGGTAGCTATTTTACCTATTACCTAACATTGAATAGCTCGGGCGCAATACCCGCAGCGTGCCAGGGCGGTAGGCCAGTGACACTGACATACCCCTTTCAGCCTCCTCCGGGGTACCAAAAGGGGAGCTTTATAGCTTTTCCTTTTGACACAAAAAATGATAATTCTTTCCCTAAACAAGATTTCATTCATATTATACCTCCTAAAAGCCGTTTCTTTACAAATTGTCTACAAAAAACTTTGAACAAAGCGTAAAATTAGATGCTTATTAAGAAAGTTTACAATTCTGGGAAACTTCATTTTGCTATAGTAATAGCGACTGAACACTAATGGATAAGTAAGTGTCGCGAATGTTTTAGTTACAAGTTAATTTAACTCGTGTTGAAGGCGAAAATAATTCCTTAAATTTAAGTTGACATTTTACATTTTTTTGAGCTGGCTAAAACACCTGGACATAGAAGTTTCATCCACGAAGGATGAATGCCATACGCAATGATGAGTTTACCAATTTAGTTGAAATACCACAGTCCTAATCCCACATTAAGTAATAGTCTTGTGTTGTGGATATCAGAAACCATACAAGAATTAAATGTATCAGAACACTCAGGCCGGAAACTAATAATCGTAGAATACACAAAAGTTTTCGCGGTAAGGAGATTAAACCCGCGTTACAGTTGGCTTATTAAATTGCACCACGGAGGCTGCCTATGAATTGCTTATTAATAGTAAACTACACACAAAAGTAAACGAAAATGTAAACGTAATGGAAAAATAACTCTGCACATAACATCTGGTATCTGATCTGTTTATACTGGAGATAAATCTAAATCATATCGTGTTCTCTGCCGACGCAGAACATTTTCAACAAACAAATGTTTATTACTTACATTATTGTATTGTATATTTCTACATTAGCTGGGAGATATTGTCTTGCCCTCATCGGCAATAACACAGGAATGTTATTCATATGTCCAAACTCCATAAAAAAGTGGCGCCATTGGTCCGAAAATTAAAATTTATGAATAACTTGGCAGGCGTTATTTATCTCATAACTATAATCAATACGTTTATCAGTTCGAATACAGTAATAATAGAATAATAATAATAAATAAATACACCCAACAGTCACATACATAGTTCTGACCCCACACTAAGATCGAGTCTTGTGTCGTGGGTCTCAGAAACTACGAGAGACTTTTCGGTCCCATAAACACCCAGACCAGAAACAAATACCTGTGGCTCACACAAACATTTGTTTCGATGCGGGGATCGAACCCGCGGCCTCTCGTTTCACAGCCAGCGTCTAACCAACTGCGCCACGGAGGTAATAGAAGATATTAACATAAGAAGACACAATTATTTATTACGGCATTCAACAATCCGATGACAAGAAAACTTTGCGTATTTAAACACAATTTGTTTAATTAACAAATTTTATTACAGTCAAATTATTTCATAAATCTTCATGCTAAATTCGCAAGCACTTTGCTAATAAAAGCAAATTAATAAATCGAAAGGCACAAAAACCGTCGTAAAGATTTCAGCAAAGCAATAAGATCGTTGCTTACGTCTCCTACCGTGTGAAATTTGTTCTCGTCGCGGCTATAGATCAACCCCTGCCTCACATTTACGACTGAAGAACCCCGCCGAACTTACATCGTGCCAGAATTTAACTCTGACCTATACATATTTATCCTACATTTAAGTACATATTCCCGAACATTTTAGCATACATCTGAATATAATCGTAAGATACAAAATCTTTAAAAGGAAATAATGTGATGATTATGATAGCATTTTGATTTTTAAACCAAAACGGGCAACGAGCAATTATTATTAACTCTTGCAATGGGCATCGCAATACGTTTTTACTCAACCCTAAATAATATTAGGACGTAATAACATTGTTCAGGCAACTATTCCCTACGAAAAATCTTCAATGTAAGTTAATGAAATGTCTATCAATATAATATGTGTATGTTTGTTTCTTGTAATCACGTGCCATCGGGTGAACAAGATTTTTTTGCATGCACAAGATATGTATATCATTTGTCACTTCTTTTATCACAAAATACGCGTTGTGGGTTTTTGCAATGTATCTATCATAGAAATTCAATACGCGGGAGACGCTGGGACGCATAGCAATACTAACCTTTGTAGCTAGCATATGGTCTAGGTATATAGAATTGAAAGGCTTTGAATAATTAATCATGCGTAATGCATATGTTATGAATTGCTAACTATTCTATAAATTCACGACTTCAGGGTTAGATAAATAGCTATAACATTTCAACGTTCAAACTCATGTGGGTGTCTAGTACGATAATAGTCTAGTGAATACTTACTACTTCGCTGCGCTGATAATAAGTAAGCTTGAAAATATATAATAGCGTCGCAAATATAAAGTCCCTATGTTTTTAGAAAAGTATGTTAAGTTGTCTATTCAGGCGTTAGCAATGGCAGTATATTAAGAAAATGAAAAGCAGGAGCTCAAAAAAAACAAAGGACTGTATAAGTAAGGACTTTCATGTATTTTAGTGAACGAAATCTTCAAATATTAATTCATGATTTTTCTCCTCAAGGAAACAGGGATTTCTTGCTGGTACAATAAACATCACGTTCCATTATGTGTGCCCGTGGGATGTAATTTCGATACAGATTGCCTATAATTTATGGCAATATACCAATACGCAGAAGTTGTTTGGATAAAAGCAAATAGCAAATACCCGAATAAATATGTTTTTGTTTATACATACAATTTCAAACATATCGTTTCAAACATAAGTGTACAAAGAAAGATCATGTTATCCAATGGATGATTCTTACGAACATAGAATTTTACTTCCCTTTTAATTGCAAGCTATTCTTAATAATATACCTCTACGTGATGTAGCATTAGCAGAGCGATGTGTATTACTTGGTTAAGTTACATTTTCTTCTTCCTTTCCTAAAAAAAAAGAAAAAGGACACAGGCAAGAATAGTCTCTAATCGAGTTGTTTTTAGAGAAAGACCAATATTTAAAGACTTAACTTTTTCCTTCTTAAAATTAGTTTTAGCGCTCTTTCTTTTAAAAATTATTGTCAAACCAAATCATTCTAATTACGTAAACGCCAGGAACGGCCATTTGAATGCAAGTATATAATATTTATGAAAATCATATTTGTTTTCTATCATTTTTATGTTTAATATTATATCTGAGCTTCAAATCAACAATATCGTTTGAAATACATCATATGGTCTTCATATTTTGTCCGATTTATAAATAAAATGCCTTTGTAATAAATGTTGAAAGTCAAAAGAATTGTTAACGTTTTATTGAATCTGTAGTTCTGTAATGGAATGTAAAAGGAACTTTATTATGCTCGTTTTATTTATTGTATTCAGAAATTTGTAATAAATTATTATTTATGATGGAATTACAAAATAATAATGCTGTAATGATGGCGCTAAAATGATGGGAACGGAAACCTTGAATAGTTACTTGTACACAATTCTAATTTGGGCTAACCAGTTTCAAGTTTAATTACATTGTTAAGAGTTCGTACCTTAAGTGGGTAATTGTGTTATAATTTCCTCATATAGCTATTTACACACACATTATTCCTAAGTTTTTCACAGATTATATTTAGTCATAGATTTATATTAACTACATAGACACCTATATTAATTTACCGCTGGAGTATTGAGAATAAATTAGAGTTTAATCCTGCAAAATGTTTTCAAATGAGCTTTGGTCGTAAGCGATGCCCAATTGCATTTGACTATAAATTAGGTTCTGGTGCGATTCTAAGAGTGTCTACAATCAAAGATCTTGGTGTTACCTTTGATCAAAAATTGACTTTCCATGACCATATGATAACAATAGCTAAGGAATCGTTCCAACGTTTGGGCTTTGTACTCCGTAACTCGCAAGATTTTCATAACATTAATGTAATGAAATTACTGTTTGGTGCACTAGTCCGCAGCAAACTTGAAGCGAGTGCTTGTGTCTGGCATCCTTACGAGAGCACATATGCTCTTTTACTCGAAAAAGTCCAGAAAGCCTTTCTGAGATATTTATATAAGCGTGTACACACATACTATCCACTCATGTATCCTACTAAATATCTACTGGGCTGCCTCGGTTACAACTCCTTAGAGGTTAGAAGATGGAAAGATCAGTTAGTTATTATGTGCAAGATCCTCAGAGGTATGGTTGATGCTCCCGACCTGAATAGTGAACTGTGTAGACTGTTTGTGCCTAATAATTACTGCCGCGGCCGGAAGCACAGATTGTTCGCAGTCCCTACTTGTCGTACCGTGGCGCGTGCCAGGTCCCCAATACCGCGAACTCTCACCACACTCAATGCTCTCCTGGACAGCGCACCACACTTCGATATATTTACAGATGAATGGAAGGTGATCTTGTCGGAATGTTTGTGTTTCTGTGAGTTGAATGCGTGATGTATATATACTTGTTTATTTTTGATTGTAAGTTTTGATTATTATTTTGTAATAATAAGTTATTGATTTTTTTTTGCGTTATATTTTGTATGTTAGTTATAAGTCAAATATTTTATTTTTTGGTTCTTTATTGTAATATTTATACAGATTTAATAAGTTGTTAATTAGTGTAATTGGTATAACCGTGCTAATAAATAAACAATAAATAAATAAATAAATAAATAAATAAATTAGTTTTCGGAACTCTCAGTGAAAGATTTTGAATGTTTCGTGATATCGCTACTATAATTCTAAGTAGTTTCGATTTGTATGCAGTAGTGTCAATTCTACGTACTTAGGTTTATCCTAGTGACGAAATGGCTGAGCGAATTAATCGAAAATAATTTAAAATATTTTTGACAAATAAAAATATCTTTTATTACACTTATTCGTTTGTTTTGATAACTTTAATATAAAAGATACTTGTGTAATTTGCTTAAGAAATACTATGTTTAGAAGCAATGTACATTTTCATTCGAGAAACTCAGAAAAATATTATTTTTCTCGTTGCTATCATAATAAAATTTAAAAAATGTTGCAATTATTTTACGAGTATATTACGTCAATAAACATATGCAGGGAGCCTTTGGAAAATTCAGACTATAATATATTTGTTTATATCAAATGTGCATTTTTGTTCACCTATTCTGCATTGGACATGTGATGGACAAAAAAATGGGCTCCTATTTGTTGAACTAGGGATTTTAAGCCCCATCTGGTGAAATACGAGTCTCTCCGTTACATAAAATCCATCACTTTTTTAGTTTATCGCTGTTCTTAAAAATGATACAAATTGTTGCACCACGCTCCAATAATTTTGATGTATATTATTCAACGAAATAACTTCACTTAACACTGATATTACTAAAATGCAAACCAAAAAAATGATGATCCACAGGGGAGGTGAAAATGTTTTTTCATACTCCATTTAGCGGATAGAAAATGCAAACATATTACTCGAAACTTTCCTAAAAACAATGTCACGGCGGAGGTGCATGCATATTGAAGAAACTGTGATTTATTCATAGTTTATCAAGTACTTAGTCCTGCCATAACTGTATAGTGTAGCGCCAAGTTAAACATTTTCAGAACAACAACCTTCATAACACAGCTTTATTAATACGAAACTGAGCGAAGAACTTTGTAAACATGATGTTGGGACGTCTGATTATAAAGAATGCATAGCCTTGTCTACGAAGCGGTGGGTTATAAATAGAGATCTTCACACCGACCATCTTATGACAAGATTAAAAACAATATGGAATATATTCCTTGTGAAGAAAAAAAGCGAAATTTGATTTATTCATTACGGGTATTTGCATATTATATTTCACGTAGCATCGTGACTCTTAGTTTAGAATCGTGCCATTTGCTGTATGAAATCATTTGATATTTCAGATTTTATAAAATAAAATATATAAAAATGTTTTAATGTATGAGTTCCATGTTTTTACGTGTGTTTACTTCATTATCTCGCTGAATTTGTTTTTGATTTAATAATGTGCTGCGGTTTATTTATACGCGATAAGAAGAGCGGAGAGTAAATACCTGGTGTCCATGATGTAGAATGCGGATGTTGCGATTCGGAACAAAATTGTGACGGTTGATAAGTGGTGTATACTTCTTTGTTCACTATTGCCTTCTTAGGCCACCATGCTAACGCACACGACACACAACAAGCACACACAGCTCGCTGCTACTATACAGCTTGTTTGCAAAACGATTAGCACTCTTGTCCCCGCTCCCAAAGTTGACATTGCGCACTTACTGATTTTTTAACCTTCACATAGAAATTACTTCTGTAAACTTTGCTCGATATTTTTATGTCTCACTTCACTTTTAATGACATGTTTGTGCTCTTAAAACACTTGAAATAAGCTTTATTTGTTTAAATAATCTCCTCTTGGACACATCACACGGTAGTTGTTTGCTGTCGCCGACGGCAAACAGGTAAGTAATTAACACTTTAATATCAATGTGTTATTTCACAGTATATTGGCGAAGTTATAAACGCAAAAAAATTAAATCAAAGATATATTTTTAAATGTTGTATCAGAAACGAAATATTGACAGAAATAAAGTCACTCTTATTATTTAAATGTAATTAATTATATCCAATGTCTTAGTGCGACTAAGATTTTTTAATGGAACAGCTGAAAGATGTTTCGCGCGAGGTAAAGTTTTCAGGAGTGGTAGTGCGACGGAAGCGGTTCGCCGCGACGCGCCGTCGGAGGCGAATGGGCTACGACAGACGCGCGGCTCGCTCGCCTCGCTCGCCGCTCTGCGATACCTACCCCGACATGTACGGCTCATGAAAATGTTATTTGTCAACTTAGCCATGTGGACACATTCATTAGCTTGCACACACGTAGATAACACAAGCATCATTGTACCCCACAACCAACACGTTGAACAAAGTACCACTAGCACAAACATTTAAAGTTTCTTTGAAAAAAATACTGTGCATTATATTTGGAAAAGAAAAACTGCAAAAATGCTACCTACTCTAAGAGTAAATGAGTTTTATAATATACGTAATTATTGACTCCGGTGCAATCAAAAGGTAGACTTTGAAACTGAGTCAATGAAATGAATTCACTAACTTGATTACTGTTGATTGACCGAACGAAACGAATGCTATTAACTTGAAATGTTTTCATTTGTAAAACAGTGAGTTGACACCAATTCAATCATTGGGTCACTAACTTTTTAAGGCTCACCAAAATAATTGCCATTGATTTTTACTAATTTCGTAAACTTATTTAATAGCTTTTCTTTTTTCACACACCGACACTTAATTTTACTTTCGTTGATAATTTTTAAAAGTCTGTAAAAAAGGCGAGAAAAAATCAAAACCATCAGAGAATAGAGAAAATATTTTTGAGAAGATAGAAGAGTTTGTTTGCCATATGTATGGATTTAATCGTCTAAAAAAGATCAATGAGGCAAGAGTAGCGTCGTTTGAAAAACCATATCAATTTTTGGATACTGAAACTTTCAAGTTACCAAGAAAAGGTATTGAAGGCTCTTCTTTACCACCATGCAGATCAGAGCTATATAAGCAATTTTTAAGAGCATGTTACATTGCTCAAATTTGGTCACATGCACACCTGAAGGTTCCAACTTCTGATGATCCTGTAGATTGTGGTTGGGCAGAAATCGACAACAAGTATGAATTCATCTGGTTTTATGGAAGTCAGTTACCATCATCGATTAATGAAATCACTATCAGCCTGAAAAAGGTAACATTTTTTACGATCGATCGATGAAAAAATATGGTTTTCTTAATTATTTGATTTTATTTTTTTAGTTAAAAATGCAATTTTATTATTCAATGCATTTAAATTGACAGTAGATGCTCCTGCCTAACTCCTATGTAATAACTTTCAAAGTATCAGCTGACGGTTTTTCCACCAAGATACAGCCAGCTGACCTATATATTTATCCACAGTTACATATAAGCTATCATCAGGTAAATTTTTGTTTGAGAGGAAATCACTGACATTAAAAAAAAAATCATGTTCGAGACACCAGCTGACGTACAATACACTATGTTGGAACCAGCTGATTATTTTTTTTCGTTGAGATATTAGATATGCTACAATTTGATAAATTTTTAGCTGAGAGGAAATGATTGAATGTATTTTTTTTTTCTTCGTGCGTGGGAGGCTACAACCGCTCATCCCCCCAACCGAGTGCCAGCTGACGTTCACGAGGCTTCATAATACTATACTCTGATGCATTTTACTAATTACCGCTTGAGAGGAACTTGGTCATGAAAATCTGTCGCTGGCTCCCGGACTATAAACAGTGTTAAAAATGTGACAAATTACTCCATAAGCAAAACTGTTTAAATCGAGTGTTGTATGTGTCTGAATAAAGAGTGCCAAACATTTTACAGATTATTAATAAATGTCGTCATATCTCTTGTTCCTAAATTAAGTTACTATTTTTGAATCGGACTAACTTTGTTTTTTTTAATATTGACCATAAATTACGTAAATTTCCCCTGTGTGCGACGTAGTAACGACAATATTTTCGCTTTAAACAAGACTTATGTTTCGGTGAGTGACAAAAAATCCATGTTCCTATGGGAAAAAGCTTTTATTTTTAGATTTTTTTTAACAACAGAAAATAAAGTGAATGGTTTTTTAATTTTGGAAAGATTAATTTTTCATTGAACAATGAAAACATATGTCCTACATGAGTAATGAGTGGTCGGAGAATCTTCGTGTCTGCTTAGATTGCGACCGCTGTGTGCAGTGGTGAAAAAATTGTCATAGCGACTTATGCGAATGTGTCGCGTTACAGATGCAGCCTTATATAACCGGTTACGAGCAGACCGGCAGAATCGTGACGACCAGCAAGAGATAACATCTATCATCGATCGTTACTCTGTTTGGATTGCTATTCTATTTTCCATAAGGTGCACCTTATAGAAAATAGAACCTCGGCTAAGTGACTATAATGTACGTATATTTACACTACCTCGGCTAAGTGGCTATAATGCATTATAGTCACTTAGCCGAGGTAGTGTAAAAATGAGTCTGTCTGCAATAATGATTGTTTTAGCTAGAGCGATATATCAAATGAGAAATATCAGCTTTTCCACGGAGTATATTCTTCAAATAATAAATTGATCCATTCGTCTTGTGTGACTGTGTGTGCTATGCAAAACGGCGGCATTACAAAACCACTGCATCAGAAAAATATTGGAAACTTCTACATTATTCGAGCTCTTTTTTAGTATTTTTAACGATCACTCGAGATGCGTACTGTAAATAATGTATTGCCGGTGCATCTCCGTATAAGGGATTTGTATTTTCGATGAGCGAATGTCTAGCTTAATGCAAACGGAATTGAGAAACAGAGGGTATTTTTTCTAACAAAAAAAAAAACTATTTTATGCAATTGCCTGTTAGTTTTTCTTATCGTTTATTTTAAGGCGCGATATAGTTAGGAGACCTGTATACCCGTAAGTAGTGTAATACCCTACCAGAATCTGTAAAGTACGTGAAGGTCACCCAAGGCGTTAGGCCCACGTGGTGAGAATGGAGTAACCCTTCTCAATCGCAACCCCATACCTATATGTGGAATAAGTGGGGCAGAAAAACAATTCAATGAACAAAACATCGGTTTCTTCATAAAAGCATTCGCTTATAAGTAACGTGAAAAGCCATGTGAACTTCTGACTCAACCCACGAGGTACAGCATTCATGTTATTTGTTCTGCGGACACTGTGAATGGACCCACTTCCGCAAGTCGACAACACAATATTTATTCTGATGTTGTCTATAATACTAAGGGTGCTTCGGTGTCGCAGTTGTACTACGGTATGATTGCAAAGCTGAGGTCTTGGGTTCGAATCCCGGTTCAGGCAAGGTGATATTAGATTTTCCTATTCATTATCAACCCGGAGTCAGGAATTTGTGTCCGATATTGGCGACAGGCTCGCCTCCTATCACATCGGAGGACGGAACACACAAGGCGAAACGTGGGCGTTTAGGTAGCACCTCTGCCTACCCGTAAGGCGTAGCCCGAAAGGCGTCCGTTTATGTAAGGGCTCTGTTAAAACTAGTTACTGACTTGCTTCTTGCAGTGGGTAGGTTGAACTAGAACACGCGGCCCTAAGTGAATACTCATGCTGGGATATTATTCTCTATATTTAACCAAAGTATATTCTGAAGTGACTGCTGAGGATGTAATTATGTCGAGATCTTTATATAAGAGTAAATTCTTATGTGGAAGTGGGACTGTTAATTATTTATCAATATTAGAGTTTAATTATTTATCATATATGAAATAACTTACATCATATCCTCCTTTTATTTCTATTTCATATCCAAATATAAGCTCCTTTAAAATTCACTTCCTGTTAATTATTGTTATCTAAATCGAAACCACTCCACGCTTAATTATTACTTATTCTACAACTGCGCACATTTCAACCGCTACATAATAAAAAAGCTATTGATATAGTATTTAATCTGTCCCTTGTTTTAATTTTAATACAAGCACACTGCCATTACTTGGTCAGCGGACATTAACAATTCAGTTAACTAGTTAATTGCCTATCAAGGAAATAAATGGTGCAATACAATATGGGATCATAAATAAACTATATTGCTTTCATGGAACATTGCATTGTTATTTTATTGGAAAGTATTCGAATGCACTGAAATAAAATATCACTGTATTGTTTATTAAATACTGCCTAGGTGGCGTAATTGTATCACGGTACGATTACAAAGCTGAGGTTTCGTGCTCAACTACCGGGTCGGGCAAAGTGACATTGGATTTTTCTATTCATTATCATCCTGAAGTAAGCAATTTGTGCCCGATATGGCGATAACTTCGCCCTCTACCGCATCGTGGGACGGAACATACAAGGCGAAATGTGGATGTCCTGGTAGCACCTCTGCCTGCCCCTTCTGGGAATAAGGCGTGAGTTTATTTATGTATGTATGTTTATTAATTATACTACAGTTTCTTGAATAAATACATGATTTCCTAAATGTTATCAATAAAACAGTACTATAAATAGATTTAAACTTTAAGATTGACCGTGTATAATTGCTGTTTTTCACCAGCTTGTGCTACATACGAGACGTTCTATTTATACCTACTGATTACGCGTGCACGTCACTTTACATTTTATTAGGGGTTTATACTTATATAATTAAAGGTAATTTCAATTGTATCCCTGATCACGTTTACGCAAACGGCACTAGCGTAATGAACGATGTCATAGATCTGTCAAACGGGTAACTAACTCGCTATTTTCTAATACCTACTGGCATAATAAAATTACTATATTCCAAACTGGATGTATGTATGTATGAAGGATTAGCCCGAATATCAACAAACTAACGTGGGCCCCTGCGAATGCCATATTTGATCGTTCGTCAGGTGGGTAAGAGTATCTTACCCCCAGTAATTAATAGGAAATTACAATACCAGAATATCAAAAGTGTGTTGCAGGCGTTTGAAACAAATGGTACATGGTGTAATGAAAATAAGCACAAAATGAAAAGATATAATACGAAATTTTACAATGTCACACACAAACTATATCTACAATTAACAGTTTATAGTTTGCAAGCTGCAAACAGTGTTGCGTGAAAAACTGGTGCGCCATTAAGTTGGTCTATTATAGCCAGTCTACTCTATAATCTGAAGTCTAATGGCGCCTTCGAATTTGCGGAACTGGCAACAATTTTATAGGTACCCTGAAATAACTACACCATTGCTCTACTACAAAACTATTTCTATGATTAAATATAAGTTGTTACTTTAGTGCATTTACATACGCACATAATAAGTTTTATAAATTCATTTAATTGCACAGCATTAATTATAATTATTTCGGAAATTTACTGCAGTAGTTATTCATTATAATCAGCTTAGTGGAATATAACTTTAATGGTGTTTATTGAGGTTTTTATTGTGATGCCAATCATAATGCAAGTCGTGACTACGTTTTTCGTGGTCATTACTCTTTTTACTGTGAAATGAAGCTTTATTTGATAGCTAACAGTTATAATACCTATTTTTTATTGAATCTTTAATAACTATTATTCTACATTGAAAAAAAACCAATGCCGTTTGTCAATTGAAACCGTAAAGCTGTATTAATAATATTATATTTATCAGATCTTATCCATTAAAAGCATGGCATGACGAAACGTAAGCGTATGATTTCCATTATTTGTTGGCATACAGGAATAATTAATTGTTTTCTGTTTGACAGTACATTCGAGGCCGAAATATAACGATAACAAATACCCATTTGTTTGTATTTGGGATATACAAACATTATTTATTTATACGAGTACAAATAATTCAATGATTTTCAGGGAAAGGGTTATTTATTAAACATTTACTTCTAAAGATAAACCCAGGTCATAAAAATCATATTTATTTTACTTATCCTGTTAACTTAATATCAGCACTGCAAGAACATTCAATAATCTATTTCTATCTAAAGCCTTACAAAGATGGAGTGAGATTTCTGAATTCGTCAGTTAACTTATTTTTCTCGGCCTGATCATTATTCTTATCAGTAATTAAAAGAAATCTTAATAAAACAATACCAACATTTTCACTAACTTATAAAATGTTTAAATCTTTGTTGTCTTATTAGAAATACATCAATTTAAATTATAGGAAATCGATTGAAACCATATAAACTTCAAAGAACAAAATAAAACTACATAGCGATTGATCTTCACTTGAAGTAAAATAAAATAAAGTTCAGTACCAATAAAATTTCTGGAACACCTTTTTGTATTCTATATTTACCAAAAGTATAAACCCAACATTATCTATACAGTGGCGGTAATAGTTCTGTTAATTTCGATTTATTTCGTGTAATATGATTAACACGTCGTAAATATATTGTGTGTATAAAAGTAAACAGCAACCACTTCATTTCTATTTTAAAATATAGGTTGGAAAGTTATTAGAATTTTAATATAAGTAATCTTATTAAAACCTCCATTAGATTGACGTGTTATTTTTGGGGCAAGGTTCGTGTCGAAAATTATGTTGCTGTTCGTTATAATAATATCTGTATAAGCTGCGTTACTTATAACAAGATTAACCATGTATATTTAGTAAATTGTTTTCTTTTACTGTATCCGTGTTGCATAATCCTTTTTCAACAAATCAGTGGTCAGTGTTACGAAGGTATAGTCATTCGTACAAACCTTATGCTAAGCGTTGAATGAAGAATTGTCGAAGATAAATATGAGAGCCCTACAAATATTTGTCGTTGTGATTTGGAATATGCAAGGTAGGTACAACTACTTATACCATGATATTAATCCATAGCAAAAAATGTTAAGAAGAACTCGTGTACATCCATTTGCGGAAAATTTTCCCCTTAATCTTTTTGGTGTTAATTTCGTCGAGGAAATTCGTAATCCCTGTTTGCCGGAAACCACAAGAGGTCTAGCGAAAACGTAAAATTAAAAACGTACAAGATTTTAACCAGTTCCATTATGGGATTATGTTAAAAAATATTTTTTGTTAAATCAAACTTGTATTTCATTGCGTTGAAATATTTTAAGCGCTATCATTACGTTTTTATTACGAATTAAATTACATGAATATTGTTTATTTCAATTCTCGAAACGTACAAATATTTATTTTTATTGAATTACGAGTAATTCGGTCGGTACTTTTATGTTGAGTGGGAAACTATTATGATCATCTATTACGAGTTGATACTCTACCGGGATGGTAGTGCTCCTATCTCCTGCCCTGTAGAGGATTGGCCCCTACAAAGGCATAAAACTTTTGGCCTCCCCTGGGGTACCAAAAAGCTTAAGAGCTTTCCTCTCATTAAAAGAAAGCTCTTCACACCGCGCTTGCTTGGGGTAGTATAACAAACTTTTGTGTTCCGCTAAAATGTTATCCTTTTATTCAATTATATTCTTTCATAGATACTAATTCTAAAGCATGCATGATTTTGAAAACAATATAAATACACGTAAATTAGTATATATTCTAGATTTGCTACGTCCGTAGCTCAACAGCGCACATAAACGAATTACGAGTAGATCTTAGAAGGATATATTATGGAGCGTATGCCTGGGAATATCCTGACTTTTAGTCTAGTTATCCATCTGTGTATTTAGTATTGATTAACACACACTCACCTATGAATAAAAGCCGCATCGCTACTATTATCGCAGGGGTAGCGTTAGGCCCTTCAATAAAATGTACATAGACCGATCACGTTATTTCATATAATAGATTTAGGATATGTTATCTTTACTACGAATATTCATATTTTACGTTATTATTACGTCCTATCAATAATACAGTATATTCTTTATTGATATATTTCAAATACTCACCATGAATATTAAATGCCTCGAAACAGTACATCGAGTAATGATATTGGACGCACTCGGAGCTTAATGGGCATGGAGATAGAATGTAGTGCTAAATACCTACAGCCAGGCTGTAAGTCGATTAAAACACAATACTAAGCCGAGTTGAGTGAGTGGGACCAAACTCTAACGTAAATCCAACACGAGTTAACAGTTTCCTCGTTTCTTTTGGTGAACGAACGGCAGAGATTTAATATCCTTTTCTTCTTTTGTTTCTGCCTTCCTTTCCAGATCTGTTTTAAAAGTTACCAATGCATCTACATATTATATTATTAGATACGATAACGGGTGTGTATGGATGGAGAATACTTGCGGACGACTAATTCTTTACATTGTGTCATCTTGTTTGTTATAATAATTATGGTTTTATTAATGGTATCGTCTTCTAGTATAAAACTGCAGCTAAATAAGATTGTTTAGTTCTTTTTCAGCGCAAATTTTATATTTTTATTTTTTTGTCTGCCTAGATTTATCATTCATGTGTGATTTTATATGGAATATTTTTATACCTACTTTATGTTTCGCAAATAGAAATAAGTACTGTATAGCACTCATAATGTCCATCCACGTAAGACATTTTGTATCTATGCAAAAGATATTTTTTATAAAATTAAGTTCTTCATTAAATCTTCTTTACAAAATAGGTATTCGAGCCAAAAGTTACCCAGTAAATGCTTAAATTATCTCTGTAGGTACACACAGTTACGTGGGTGTACGCCCAGACATGAGAACTTAGACTATTTAGCAGGGACGACAACAAAGCATAATTAAGTTGAAAGCTTTATTAATGACATTGAAGCAGTATAAAAACGAGTCAAGTGTCACTGTTTGTAAAATGTAAAGCAACAAAATAAAACATAAATAATATCTTCATGCTTATGTCGTGATTTTTTTTTCTCGTTATCAAATACATGTATGCACTCCTTATTTATTATAACTACACGTCACATTTCTCAAATAGGCAAATAAACTTTAAACAAATTCCTTTTCGCTCAGTTTTAATTAATTTAATATTCTGATAATAAAGGCTTCGAACTGTAATAAGTTTTTATTATTGTATAGAAAGTTTGTATTAAACACACATAAAAAAATATAAAAATCTATTGACATTACAATTTAAAATATATATAGAAGGCAAGGTACTCATAAATGCAGCGATGTTAATTAATTTTTATCAAGGTTTTAAGCATATTATGACGTCAAGGTAAGTCATATGTACCCATTGAATATCCCCCTATCAGATCGTGGGACGGAACATACAAGGCGAAATGTGAGTGCCCTGGTGGCGCCTCTGCCTACCCCTTCGGGGATAAAGGCGTGAGTTTATGTATGAACATCTGAAGTAATAATGTGCCGATCACTTTCATATTCTAAACGCACGCATAGAAACACAGTTTTAATGTATATCGGTATAACAAATGTTACTAATCTTTAAATAAATAATAAAACTTTATTGAACAAGAGAAGACATACAAAACACTAAAACTAAAATACCCAAGAGCAACAACTAAAATAGTATATAAAGCGCAAGTGTTAAATTGAACTCTGGTGCCCAAAAATCAAAATAACTCGCAGTAGACGTTCACTTAATTTCCTACTTCTATTTTCAATGTATAATATTCGATTATTTCAATACATCTTAGATTTAGGTCGAAAATGTGACGTTTTCACAAAACCTTCCGTTATTGCTCTCATCAATCTCTCAGTTAAGTTGCACAACTCTGCGGACTGTTCTTGTCAGCTCCCATAAAATGGCAATTGAAGAAAATAATGTATTGCCGCAAGTGCCATTATTTATTCATTGTTACTATTATACCTAGTTAATAAATGTAACCATTTACAATACTTTTATAATTTTAATTTAAAATATAGAAATAATCTGAGACAAAGATTATTTTACAAATTTTAAAAGTTTTGGTTTATATCTCCTCTAGATTTGTTAAGAATTGGGACAAACACAACATAAACAAACAACATTCAACTATTTTTAGAGGCAATTTATGAACGACCTTCTGAAGAGAAAGAAATCACAGAAAAATTGATGTTTCTGAAGGGTTTATTTTAAGCCAAAGAAATGTCTGAAGCATTTTTCGTTTTTTATCAAAATCTTTTTTTACGGATGTTGTTATAAGGGCTAATCCGTTGATTTTAATTGTTTTGATGAGTTACCAAACGTTTTAGTGACGTTCAAAGCTGGTTTTTACAGCTACAAAATCAAAATTTTAGTTTATTCATTGTTAATTTTTAAAAATTAACTTCACATACATAAACTCACGCCTTTATCCCAGAAGGGGTAGGTAGAGGCGCCAACAGGACACCCACATTTCGCCTTGTACGTTCCGTCCCTTGATGTGATAGGGGGCGACCCTATCGCCATATCGGGCACGAATTCCTGGCTCCGGGCTGATAATGAATAGAAAAAGCCAATATCACTTTGCCCGAACCGGGATTCGAACCCGACACCTCAGCTTTGTAGTTGTAGTAGTACAACAACGCCACCGAGGCAGTCTTTATAAAAATAGAATCTTATAAAATTTGTTCGATAAACAGATGATAAATAGGGATATAGAATGATCACAAAATCAACAGCGGGCACATTAAGTCTGTGACAAAAAGAGCGTCACACTCACGGCCAAGACTGGTAAACACTAGACACGCCTACCGATGGTTAATATGTTTTGTTGTATGTTCGAGTTCCTATTAATAGCATGTCTGGCGGCTGCCATGTGTCCCGCCAATACAAACATTTTAGTAACATTTTTTTGGTACCAAGCATAAAGTAAAAAGGTCTCTTAAAGGTTTTCCATTACATTTCGTTTATTAGCAGCTAACATATTTTAATTAAGCAAACTCGTTCCATAAATCGAATGAAATCGGTTCATAAAGCCTAGTTAATATGGATACTTTAGCTTCAAGAGTCCCCACTCTAGACATAATACATTATGTAATTTAGCCAAGGCTTCAGTGAGGTCAGTGTGTTAGGACTAAGTTTGCTCTAATGATTGTGCCTATACCTCATGTTATCAAACAAACAAGAACCTTGTGGTCCTAATTTACAAACAACGGACCCTACAGAGCGTGCAATATTTATACCAACTAACTACTCGTAGTTTTGCGTCCTCTGTATGTACGAAACCGGCGTAGTTGGCTTCAAACGTTAAATTTTAATCGACACTTGAGTCATTGGAAATTATTCTGTATATTTATTACTTTTGATTAATCTTATCAAAGAAAAAAATTATGTTTCCGTTCCTTATATATTTTGTAGTTGAGGAGCGTCTAATATAAAAGTTCGCTTGAATCACGGATCTAAGATTATTTGTCGTTGGCCCGTGTAGCTTTGTATATTGAGTCGGTTGCATTTTTACTTTATGTGGTATAATTTATTTATTAAAAAATGATAATAACTTTAAAAATTAAACCATGTGATAAGCTAACTTGATAGAGATGCAAAGGATACTTGGAATAATTATGAAGCTTATAGAATTTCTATATATCTATATTTAACATTTATTATGACTAGATATGACAAGTCTTGTAATGAGCTTAATTAGATAGCTTAATTAGACAAGTATTACACTATTTTATCCTACCTCCTCCCTATATTATAAAGGGAAAAGTTTGTGTGTTTGTTACTTCTTCACGCTCAAACGGCTTGACCAATTTTAGTGAAATTTGGTATATGGATTAGCACATAGGCGACTTTTAACCCTGAATAAAATAGTGTTTCTGTGGGATGAGCAAGGAAGGAGCTACATTTAGTTTAATAACACTACTAGAGCCGGGCCGGGCTGCTAGTAGTGTAATAAATATTTAACAAATAAAACTAAACTGAATAAATTAATACATTTCCAAAATAATAATATGCAAATAAAACATTCGTGAACACATGTAAAGCTTAAAAATAAAACACCATTACGTTTTACTTCATAAAGACGTAACTTTGCCAACAACTTTGTAACAAAATTGCCCAAAGTTGAATGCCAAATTAACTTTATGAGGTACGATGTAGATAAAAGGCTTTATTCTTAATCTGTTTCAAACAAATTAAGTTTAAAATTAGCATGTTTTCTACTTCAAAATAAGGATACCTGTATTATGTTTGAAAGATTTTAATGCAACACACAACACTTCGTTCGTAAACTTTAGAAGGCGGATTTAAAAAAAATAGCTGTCGTAAATAACAATCGCGCTATTGATTTTATCGATTAATAACTCTTGTGTTTAAAAAATTTGAATACAATGTTGCATAAACCTCGGTATTTAAGCCAATTTTTTATAGTCGTTTTTAAAAAGATTAGGCAGGAATTTTTACAATTTACTTGAACCTACTATTTCGTATTACATATTATTTAATTTGTTTGTAATAATAGGTTCAACTGATATGTCTAAACGTAAGATTAATACGTTAACACAATAATTACAATACTCCACTTCGTGAATAGTACGCAACCAGTGCTTTAATTCCCTCTAAACTTTCCAACAATAATTATAATAAACATTTTCTATCAGTTACCCAGAACTGTTGCTTTAAGGGTTTATTATAAAGATAATACACGCACACGAAGAAAGAAAATTGAATTTCACGAACGCGTTAAAGAAAAATCACAAATGTCTGGAAATACTCAATAAGAAAAAAGAAACTCTTCACTGTTACTGTTAGCTTTAGTTGTTAGACTAGTTTACTCAACCGTTATCGAAATTCTGCGTATTTGTTAGTGACAAATTATTTATCTGCAGACATGTTTGTGTAATCCAATAACTATTTCAAGGAATCAGCATGTTGTCTTTTGCAATATACAGCGTTCTACCTGGCGTGGAACTATTAGTTGAAAGATCCATAGGTAAATATCCAAGTAGTTAACCAAATTTGTAACGAACTGTACTAAATACGTTACGACCGTGTGTCATTTGATTACCCTAGCGGCAAGATTGAACTTCTTGGTTAAGTTCACTAGACTCCAGCAAATTAAACGAATAAATTCTGCCGTGAAACATTGATGTTTTCTGGTTGCCCGTATACGATGTGGAAATAGAATTGTGAAACACGTGGGTTTTATATAATATACCAAATATGAATAATACAATTTTAATCGCGAAACAAAAAGGTTTTATTCGTACAGTTTGTTGACAGAGGATGGGTGCGTTTGAGGCGATATCAAACAACACCGACTGGGTATATTTTGATTAATAAATTTAGACTGGATAAAGCGCCAACCGTGGACACTTTACTAAAAATACAATCATAATATTTTAATACTTATAAGTTTTTAAAATCTGAATTATTTTTCTAACGTACATACTGACCGCTTATTTTATGAAACCTCTATGGTGAGAAATGTCCGATTGAAACTTTTTCAGCACTTAAAAATAATTTTGTTCTAAATTTAAATTTTTGTTTTGGTTCGATTGCTAAGTTTTCAATTGTTTTTTCATTTGTTATTTAATTCAAAAATGGTTAATTGATGATAAAAACAAAATGTAAAAATGTAGTTTTTGGCGTTACTTACTTAAGTGACGTTAAATTGATCCAGTTAGTTAAACAATCTGGTATGTAATAGTGGATTTAAGTCCACTTTCTACCTCTGTAAAACAATAAATTTTGATACACATATTTTAAATGGCGATTCTTTTTCCTGTTATAATAAAAGTTTTAATTATAAATAAGAATTTGTGGCAAAAAGTAATGAAGCGTGTTGCACTCTAGTTGAAATCTATGCTAAGATATGACCTAATTAAATGTATGTATTCAGCTTATCGCCGTATACTGCTGGTCATGACAGCGCTCCCTCTATATTATAAATACTCTTTTTTTTTGTGTCCAAGAGGAAAAGCTATTAAGCTCCCCTTTCGGTACCCCGGGGGAGGCCGAAAGGGGTATGTCAGTATTATAAATACTCTAAGATATTTTATTTATTTGTCATAAATTGATTAGTGTTCCAGACGGCAGAGATATCATGTGCTCTCAACGCATGCGATGTGTTCGAGATGCTGAGTCCAAGTCACAGCAGAGGGGGGCCTCCTTCCGCGTCGGGTCCTTGTACTGCTGACATACATTGGCGGCAGCTGGATAGACGACTCAGGGCTATAGAGCAACCAGGTAGATATATCTGCCGTTATTTTTTATACAGCATGCATTAGTAGTGTGTCAATTCTATTCGATTTTGTAATTCCAAATCTTTTCTTAGTATGTGTTATTTGTTTAGTGGTGGTGAATTTTGACTGTTAATTGAGAGGCTTTGGGCTCGATTCCCAAGTTAGGCTATCCACTTTGTGTGAGTTTTTCGGTTTGTCAAATCTCATATGAGTTGCCGAGACTGGAGTGTGTGCCTGCCATTGCTATGGTTTCCCCCGAATACATCTCAAAATAAACAAGCTCAATACAAACACTAGTTTGCATCTTTGATAGTATGCTCTGACTTTCGGGGTTAGTGGCGGGGAGGGGATTCATGTATGTGTCTGTGTAAAACTTTATTACGACTTAGCGTATTCGCTCCACACATGTATTTACATTGTTTGGCTGCCTCCGTGGCGCAGTTGGTTAGACTCCGGCTGTGAAACGAGAGGCCGCGGGTATTTGTGAGGCCCACAAGTATTTGTCTCGGGTCGGCACGTTTGTGAGATCGAAAAGTGTCTCGTAGGTTCTGGTACCCACGACACAAGACTTTTTAGATCTTAATTTGGGGTCAGGACTATGTATATGACTGTTGGGTGTATTTATTTATTTAATGGTGATAGTTTTGAACAGGGGCTACAAAGTGATACATATTATGCTTGCAGCGTGGACGGTTAGTTTCGGTCAGTCCCGGTGGCGACAATGCGCGAAGAGCCCTTGCCGCTGCGACGCGACACGCCGCTCGCTCAACTGCTGGCGGGCTGGCCTCATCACACTCACCGCCGACCTCGTCGTACCCGCCGACCTACTCACTATGTATGTATCTACGCTTTAAATATAATATATTGTAATATAGTACTTTGTGGTTAATGAAAAAGTTTAATAGGGCGGAGGTCGCTAGCTTGGAGAAGGAGTGCTCAAAATATCTTCAAAGTTTTGTGTACGTCAATTAACGCTGAATTTAACAGTGAGAACGTCACGAAGAAAACTAAACTTTGGATCTTCACAATAAGTCCACCAACCTTTACTATGGCAGCGTGGTGGACTAAGATATAACCCCTTTTGAAATGTAGAGGAGGCCCATGGACTTCTATGGGAATATATCAAACGTACAACAACAAAAGGAATTCAATTAATAGTAAATTGCTTTTTGAATAAGGGCATGAGTTAACATGCGCCCCATGTGGACCGAACAGGTAGCGACCCATCCTATTTAATTAAACATTACCACGTGCTTTATTGCCTTAGTTGTATTCACAGGCATCCTTTATAAACCCCCTCCCATTAATTTGATATAAGGGTATAAGGATACGAAGTTGAACCAATTCTTAAAAACAATAACTTAAAAAAATTGACTAAATGTTCCTACAGGACACAGACTGCACCTTTCTTAGTTTATCTATTTTTATTCTACATTGGTAAAATTCAAATAATACCATGGTTACATCACCATAATAAGGTTATTATAGAGAAGAAAATAGCATCGAAACCTTATAATTTGCAATGTAAGGAAATTCTAGCGCGCAAAATGAACGTTATTAATTCTGTTAGGTAAGAGAAACCATTCACATCACGTGTTGAAGACGCGCACGTGTATTTAAGCACCACAATATCTGAACCTATTTGTATCTCAAAATAACATGTATATTTGTTTTACTTTTCCATCCTATAGGCTTCGTACTAACACGTATTTAGCAACTTTCCGATAAGCGTGGGACGGCGATATTATTCATCAGGTTAAATATGTAGCCTCTCATCTCCATGTTTGCAGTTCCTATTTTTATTGATTTCCGACACTTTTCTCACCCTAACGCGCTGTTCGCCCACTGCCGCCACATATAAAACTTGTAGGTAATAAACAGTTCAGTTATCCGGCATATGGATATTTGCGAAGACGGAACTCTGTTAAATCAAAATTGTGCATGGATTTTCGAATACTTGTACACTGAAATAGACACATTACTCCTATGCATTACTCGTACAATAATTTATATCTGACAATTCTAAACAGAGTTACGCTTTTGTGTTTTTAAACTTTGGTACGGAAACATCGAAATAATAATGAGACACTGATGGAGTGTGATCACCGCGGCTTATGAACACCCACAGTACCTGTGAAAATTTGGGTAATTATTTCCAAGCGCTGTATGTGATTATGGGCGCGGGCGGCTGTCATCACTTAACGTTAACCTTCCTTAAAATTAGACCTAAGTTACAAAGAAAACTTCACCTAAAGTTAATTATGTAATAATAATTTATATGACGCAATCTATATCAGTATCTCTATTCATTTTGGGTATATTACTGAATCTGTCTGTATCTGTATCAGCCCATATATGTACGTCCCACTGCAGAGCACGAGCCTACTCTACAATCGAGAGAATCGATTGAGAGTGGTTAGGCCATATAGTCCACCACGCTGGCCTAGTGCGGGTTGGCGGACTTACATACCGTAGAAATTCTTTAAAATTGCTACGGTATGCAGGTTTCCTCACGATGTTTTCCTTCACCGTTAAAGTGCGTGGTGATTGACTATCAATGAAATTGGCTATTACTGAATGCATACATTAATAGTTACAATTAGTACATACCTATTATTAATTTTCACTAGAGGCACTTTGATTTTTTTATCCTATATGTAAAGCTGATGTATTTACCTAAAATACTATAAGTTTTTGCGTTGAAGAGTAACAAACTTCCATACATGAATATATCATCAGAAAGTTTCAAATTTATAATAATAGTAGGATTACTCATTTTCAACTTTGATTCAACTTTGGTCCTTATATAAACACAAATCAAAACCTCAAAAGAACAAGATTGTCTAGAAAGTTAGAAGGATTTCGTAAGTAAGAATTGTCATCTGGCAAAGAGCTGTCATTTTGTTGGTGGAACCGGAGCAATATGTTTACAAGACAACGCCATCTAGTTTAAATTTTCACGTCCAGCGGAGATTCACTGTTTAAATTTTTCAGCGACCTTGGCACTAACAAATTGAGAACGTTGCATAAGACCACATTCAAGGGGATGCGCTCGCTCTCTGAATTGGACATGTTTGACAACCACGTGGAATATCTACCAGCTGGGATATTTGATTCGCTTGTAAACTTACGAATATTGTAAGTAATTTCAGCTTTAAGTTCACATTAAGTGCATAGATATTTTGGTAGACTTTGGCCTGAATTTCTTAAAATGTTATAATCTATTGCTGGTGGTAAGAAAATTATGCAAAATTAAAGTAAAGCATCACCATTATTTCATTAAAATTATTATGCACTAGTTTTTATTGTTTACTACTAATACTACTACCGCAATTAATCATACATCTTCCGCAGACGACTACAACGAAATTACCTAGAAGAAATTGATAGCGGGGCATTCAGTACAACGAAGAAACTTTTCCACGTCGACTTGTCGAACAATTATTTATACACTCTACCAGAAAGGTTGTTCGCAAACAACTCTTATCTGGAAACTATTGACATATCAAACAATCATGTAATATATGTCCCATCAGACAGTTTCATAGGCCTGGATTCTTTGCAAATATTGGATCTATCGAGGAACAAAATACAAAAACTGGAAAATGGAACGTTCTCATTAAAGACTTTACAGATATTAAAGCTATCTGATAACAGAATATGTAACATAAGCGAAAACGCTTTCGAGAATCTAGTGTCTTTGGAAACGCTGTTATTGGACCGTAATAAATTACAGCATATTCCGCCTCACTTGTTCCGTAATCTTAACTGCCTAACATTCTTGGATTTGTCTCACAATAATTTGATGAGTGTGAGTGTAAATAATAAATTAATGGCATATACAAATATTTCGGCGCCTACTACGAGTATGCCTGACTAACCAAGTTACGAACGTTTCAGTTGACGGGAGTCGAATTTGAATATCTGAAGATGTTACGTAATTTAGATTTAAAAGAGAATTCGATATCGCAGCTCCCGGATCACACGTTTTCCAATTGCTCGAGCTTAGAGAAATTGGATTTATCTAGAAACAAACTCCGTTTTCTGAACATCACCGTGTTCCTCGGCTTAGAAAACCTCACTTCATTGCTATTGTCGGAAAATAAACTCTACGAAGTACATTTCAAAGCATTTTCTACTTTGAAAAACCTTACTACATTGTGAGTATTAGTTTCCTTAGTTAATATTATTGTTAAGTTATCTCAACGTTAACAAATAGGTACCTACATTCTGTAACTCGATAAATACGGGAAGTGATATGTGACTTGGAACTTGTTAGGCAACTACAATTTGTCCTGAACACCTACTTAGTTGTACAAGTTTATAAAACAGTTCTGTCACTTGCTCTGGAAATCGTCTTCCTTAGATTACTTTTAATTAATCTTTGGGCGTCAATAATAATAAGTGCGTGGTGGCCTGTTGGTAACGGACCAGACGCGGCTGCTTACATGTTCACGGTGGTCACGGGTTCAAATCCCAGGGCACACCTCTGACTTTTCGGAGTTATGTGTGTATTGATAGTCAATCACCACGCACTTTAACGGTGAAGGAAAACATCGTAAGGAAAGCTGAAATTTCTACGGTACATGTAAGTCCGCCAACCCGTACTAGGCTAGCGTGGTGGACTATATGGCCTAACCACTCTCAATCGATTCTCTCGATTGTAGAGTAGGCCCGTGCCCTGCAGTGGGACGTATATGGGCTGATATAGATAGAATAATATGTTGTTAGTAGTATCTGAGCGTATTATACAATCCTCGTGCAATGCGCATTTGCATGCGATTATTTTACCGATCAATTTACGTCTCATCTAAAATCTAGTAAAGATGCTCATTTTCGGTTTATCCACGACGTTATCAATAGCATAACTAATGTTAATCCAAGATGAACGTCAGTATACCGACTTACCCCTTGATGGCCGTGGCGCGCATTACGGGCGGCACTGGATATCCCGGGGCGAGAATCTCTGTGACCACCCGGCGCAGAACCATTACTGGTACCACCAGTGGCGTTTACCACGCGCGCTGTTGTTTTACTTAGAGACGCTATCGGTGAGAGCGCACCGCCCTCGCAGTGTGCCCGGTACTCCAATGACCCCTTGAGGTCGCCTGTTACGTCGGGCATGGGATACTGTAATGGTATTCTTACGACCCTTTACCACGCTTGGAGTCACCTCGCTTGATGGTAAGCATCACGCCTGTCCAGAAACACGAGCAACACCGCCCAATACACATACATTTTATGAAGTAATTTAACTTGTTAAGTAATGTAATGATAATTGGTTTTAGGTATTTGGATAACAATATGTTCCCGTCACTTCCATCCCGCACATTGGACTATATGCCCAAGTTGGCTGTCGTCAAGTTATCTGGCAATCCGTGGCACTGCGATTGTCACGCCCTCTACATCTCCGCGTAAGTTTCCCACTAAGTAATTGTTTCGCGGCCTCCGATCATATTTCATCGTCTAGATTTTCAACTGTATTCAATGTACTTTATTTTGTTTGAGCACTGAATATTACACGCTAAGTTCAGTAGTTTATGAGAAACTTCGTAGAGGAGCGCTAATACAAAATGTTGTACGACGTTATTTCTGAACTATTAACTACAGCGTAGAAGCACACAATTGTAAATTACTTGCGAACTTAGCATATAACATTCTACAATTACTTAACATATAATATTCTAAATTCTAAATGTCGAGTATATTAAGTTTATTTTATAACATCAATGATAGGCCAATATTGAAAATTTTATCTCCTAAATTGAATTTTTTCGCTTTACATACAAAACCACAAGACTTAACTTTTACATTACTTTGTCATAATATTATCAAGGATATTCAAACATATTATGTCCTACAAATACTGAATAATCTAAATGGACATAAAATTGCACCACAATCGCAATGCAATCCGAAACATTCTACGATTAGCTTATCAGATAACAAATGAACATCGAAAAGTATTTGTCGAACAATATCCGCGTTTTCAGATGGGTTCGGCTAAACGAAATGAAAATATGGGACTATTCTCCGACGTGTGTATCTCCTTGGTACCTGGAGGGTCATTTTCTGAAGAAGTTGAAGTTCCCCGAGCTGTGTGCGGGGCAGTGGGCGAGCATGGTGAATCTGTCGCCGCGACTTCCGATACAACAGCTGCTCGCTCTAAATGTTTCAGTGAACAGAAAACCACAGGACAGTATGGAGCAGAATCATGATGTCACCACTATCGACACATGGCATTAAATATCCATTATATTTACGACTACCGATGTTTATAACCTCAAGTATTTATGTAGTGCTCAACTAAAGGTACATTAGGAGCATAGTAGGCCAACCTTCTATTAATATTGTTTCTGTATAACGCATGATGCGATACATGTGAAGATAGGCAACTTTTATATGGGTAGCGGTTTCGTGTAATTTAGCCTATTGAAAATGGCGTAAATTGTTAGTATTGAAATGTTTCATAAGGATTACTTTTATTTATCCACGTATACTTTATTTTTAAAATTATTGCCGGTATTAACTAGCCCTGCAGTACAATTCGTATAAAATATAGAAAATTATGAAACAAATTTATTCATACCCATTTTAACGTGCTTCCTTCTTATAAACAATATATTATATTACGGAGGCGTTGAAAATTAATACTCTATATTTGGAACGATAGTAACTTTTTTAATAGGTCAATTAATTATTTCTGATACTCCACACGATAACGAGGTAGTTATTCTAAACCTAAGCGTTAATTAGTTTGTTATATATAATTACAAAGGATCAAATTTATATTAGAGTTCAAGGAGGTGTATATTTAAATAATATATGAATTATACAATAATTTACAGATTTTTTTCCAATATCTATTTAAATAAAGAATCGTCTGATTCAATTGCGTCATCTCATAATTGTATGGATAATGTACCTACATTTTAAATATTACTTTAAATATTAGCTTGTGATGAATTTTATGGTGAAACAACAGAAAAAATAATACTGTCTTCTCTCCTTTGTATTGTAATTGTGAGAACAGAATATTTACTGCGGACTAATAAAAATCGGATCACTGCCCTATTAAATAGTTTAGTGGTTTTGTATGTTCTGACATGGCTTAAGAAAGGATACCATTGTCAGTTAACTAATGGCCGTAGCGAGCAGTATTGATGGCTTAAACTGACCTTTGAGTAAACAATGGAACTGAAATATTTTTTCCCATCCTACGTTTAAACTATCATCACCCTAGTGGACTCACACGAAAGTATCCCTTAACAATCTAGGTAGTTATGTAGCTACCTACTTGCCTAAATATAAACAATGATGTCATAAAATGATTGCCACGACTTGACGATACCAAAAATCTGATAGGTATCATACAGATTGTCCAGTAGTCGTGCATTAATTTACTGAACTGATACATCTAATAAATCTATTTATTTTCATTTGATTGTATCTGTCTCTTAAATACCTTCGACAATACTAATTAAATGAATCATGACTTATGCTAGATTACCGATAAAGGACAAATACTTTGTTTCAAACGTCACGATCCATTATACTACCATCGCTAATTACTTTATTCCCATTAAATTGCAATTTATTGTCCTACATTTTTTTCGCCGTAGTACATAATTTTAAAGATTGGTTTATGATTAACGCGATATTGTTCACATATTATATCTACAGAAAATGCAGAAGTATTTACTTGAGCTTCAAATGTTATCGTGGTCTGATTAACTTTTATACACAAACAAAACGGTTTTTATGACATTGCTTTGCTGCAGCAAATCATTCGAAACGCTGTCTCGATTTCGTACACTTCAATTTGTCAATAGTAAGTGTACGTTATCAATATTAAGCCTGGATTTATGCGTTTAAATTAGTCAGACCACACGTATGTACTATAAGGTAGTCGGTGCAATTGAAGCATGCAGTATAAGCATCATGTCCATTATGTACAAACAAATTGATAAACACTACTATCACTATTATTTAAATCCCTTTATCGAAAAAAGTCCCTGCTATACCAGCTTAGGTCGAATGTACACTGGATAAGCAGTGCGGTAACTTTCGTCGGATCCTCGTGAGTTTAAGCTGTTTCCCTAAGTAGTTAAACCCAACACCTACTTAAACTATTACAGGTGCTATAAATGTTACGTGCAGCCTCTGCAACAAACAACGTTTATATCTTGAAATATTATGTTATAAATTTGGAAATTTATTAAGTGTGCTTTCAAATATTTAAAAATATTCGCATGATATTGCATTAAATTGCTCATTATGATACAATAAACTATTATGTATTGACTAAAGCAAAGTATGTTAATGTAAAAAATGTAAATTTTACTAATGTGACCAGACTTGAAAAAAGAATACTATAATTGCTATTTTATCCGCTGTTTTCTACTCATCTACTCGTATTGCATACATATTAATATTAGTCAAATAATCTCTAGTTTCATCGTTTTCAAGAATAATTCATAAATCCAGAAAATTTTAAAGGTTGTGTAATCCTATGAATAAATCATTCTCCGCGCGAAGTTCCGTTCTTATCGGCATTAGTTTCCGGAAACTTTTACACATGTAGCAGTTGTGCACCCTCAGGCCTTTACAATGTATAGTTAACCATATTATATTTAAAATATAGATAAAAAGTATTCAATTTTTGGGCTCTTATTTTCTAGTTTATTTAAATTGCCATCCTCCAGGCAACACCAATAGTTAAACTGTGACTATGCGGAAGTAATACACTTTATAGCTTGCCATAAAGTCCAAGACAATGAACTTGTTTGGTTTCGAAATTTGCTTCAATAATATTTTTGATTTCAGAAAGAGAAAAACAAACTTTATGGTAACAATTTTCTGTTTATAAGAGCTCGTAAACGCTTTTGCTATGAATAAGATATTGAATTTGACCCTGGCTTGCTAATAAATAGACCAGTTAAATTTTATTACATAGTTTTACGCCTGAGCTCTACCGCGTGAAAATCTTGATATCGGGAAATTATATTACCCAAGAGAGTAAGGTATCCTTTGTGTGGGTCTTTCCTCCCGCGCTATGCTACACGTTTATAGGTATGGTAGTCATGTTTAATTAATAATTTAGTCCTTGTCTTGATCAAGGTACCTTTTAAAAAAATCTTCATTTGCTACGTATCAATGAGTTGTAAAAGTAAAGACACTGTTCTTTTTAAATGGTTTTATTTATCTTCTTTAGCATTTGTCTAAAAATAGATAAATAAAATAGATAAAACTGCCAATTTGCTATATCTAGATTAAGTTTATTTTTTGCCTAATTTGTGTATGATGTTGATAATAAAGAATGATTATACAAAAGTAAAGAATGCGATGACTTAATTACTAATTTGGTTCTTATGCAATTCTTTAATAATGTAATTTCCTGTTTTTAAAGGAATACCTACGTGACTTTGTACTAGAGAAAAATATACGCGAATGTCAACAAATTAAAAACCCGTCAGGGTTTCACAGACTAATTTCGAGCTGTTGTTTAAACAGGTATTATATAGTGGGTGCAACATACCGCCTGATTAGTGCAGTGCAGACCTTTTAAAGTATTTATTAGAAATAAAAATTACTTGTAGTGTTCAAGAAAATGTTTTTACTTTACATGTATTCATTCATTTCCTTGCTACGGAGATTGTTTAAAAATTGTGTCAATTCACAGAATACATATTTTATAGAGAATAAGTAGTCAACAGCTACCCTTAGTATGCAAAGTCATAAAGTTTATTTCAATAATTAACGTGTTATCGTCCTAAGATAATAATATATCAAGCTATTTCCTCGCAAAGATATCAATCGATAGATACGGTAATCTTTACCAATCCAATGATACTTATCTATATTCAGTCCTGTGTTATTTTTTTGGAGAATCTGACGTACTTAATGATATTTTTATTTATGTTGATGTAAATTAAATCTTTTTGTTATAATTGTAGTGCTGTGTTGTGAATCTTAACGAATCTGTTATAGTGTTTAAAAAATAAACAGTACTTATCAAATTACCAAAACACAGTCTCTTCTGGTAAGATAGCATTGTAATTTTTTAAGTAATTTATTATTTGAGCAACGCATGTAAATATTGAATTGTTTCTTATGTTCTAGGGATGTGACACAACGTACGTACACACAAAAGTGTGTTGTTATAGATTAAAATAGCACATTGTAGAAACATGGGGCATCGGACGCCCTTAATTTTTGGAATTTTAACTACTCTATTCCACATAAACAACGGTAAGTCATCGATAAAAATGTTTACTCAACCGATTTCAAAAGTCTAAATCTCGAATAAAATCATTCTTGTTGCCTTTTAGGATGTCAATTGGAAGGAGTAGTTGCATGGCCTATACCAATAGCTCAGACCATCCTAGATACACACAGAGGAATTGTGCTTAACACGAGTACTTCGGATATAGTAGGTAAGTAAGTCAAAGGCAATCTTTGTTGTTGTTATTAGTCACAATGTTTTTATACATAACTATCTGCCTTTGTTTTACTAAAAGTGTCTCCTGGGTATGAGCATAAAAATATTAAATTGTCGGTTTGAGCTCATCTATATATATAAAAGAGGAACCTGATTGACTGACTGACCTATCAACGCACAGCCGAAACTACTGGACCTAGGAACTTGAAATTTTACACAGGGATTCCTATTGAGACGGAGGGTAGCACTAAGAAGGGATTTTGGGAAATTCTACCCCTAAGGGGGTGAAAAGGGTTAAAAACTGTTGTATGGAAAATCTAAACCATTGAAGTTACAATTCTCAAACTTGGTAGTTTAATAACTCATTTAATAACAATAATAATTGCATACTTTATTTGTCTAAAAATTTACATTAAAGGGGTTAAAATAAGGGTTGAAATGTTTAGAAACTGGGTGATTTCCTTCCTACCCGATCAACGCACAGCCGAATCTACTGGAGCTAGAAACGTGAAATTTTACATAGAGGTTCCTATTGTGACGTAGGGTAGCACTAAGGAAGGATTTTTGGAAATTCGACCCCTAAGGGGGTGAAAAGGGTAAAATACTGGTGTATGGAAAACCGAAACCCTTGAAGTTAAAGATATCAAACTTGACTTTTTAGTTACTCATCTAAAAACAAGACCGACTGCATACTCGGTTTTCTTATAATTAACCCTAAAGGGGTGAAAATAAGGGTTGAAATATTTTAAAACTGAACTGCCGGATCAACGCACAGCCGTAACTACTGAAGTTAGGAACTTGAAATTTTACACAGGGATTCCTATTGTGACATAGGGTAGCACTAAGGATGGATTTTTGGATATTCATCCCCTAAAGGGGTGTAAAGGGTTAAAAACTGATATAGGGAAAATTTAAACCGTTAAATTTACAATTGCCAAACTTTGCACTTAAGTTATTAATTCTAAGACAAAAATAATTGCATATTTTGTGTATCTAAAATTACCCTAAAAGGACGAAACTAAGGGTTGAAGTTTTGAAGAACCGAACTGCCGGATCAACGCACAGCCGAAACTACTGAAGCTAGGAACTTTAAATTTTACACAGGGATTTATTTTATAACGTAGGGTAGCACTAAGGATAGATTGTTGGAAATTCAACCCCTAATGGGGGTGAAAAGGGTAAAATAATTTTGTATGGAAAACCGCAACCGTTGAATTTGCAGATTTCAAACTTGACATTATAATTACTCATTTTAAACCGAAAATAAGTGCGTACTCTGTTTACTTAAATTCAACCCTAAAGGAGTAAAAATAAGGGTTGAAAAAGATGTATGAAAAATAAAACTGCTGAAGTTATTCTTATGAAAATTTAACTTTTGTCAGTTTCGAACGACTTTTCAATTCAGTTTGAGCGAGAAATCAAATATTCGATACCTAAAATAGGTTAAATCATATGAATAAGGTCGTTTATCTATTGATCCGATTGGTCGCAAAGTCGATATCTTAGTTCCGATAATCTATATATTTTGTATTCAGAATTCCGATAATCTAAATTCAGAGTCAGAATTGGAAATAGAAATGCTGCGCGTTGATTTTTGTTATAAGTTTACGTAGAGGTTACAATGGAATAGTTCTATCGATATAACGTCTAAATTATCTTAAAAACGCAGACGAAGTTGCGGGCAAATGCTAGTATTATATAGATAAAGTTAAAGAAATAAAGATTGAACTATTCCGATGAGTATAATAAGCGCCAGATCATAAAATGTGACTGATAAGAAATTATTTGATCATTTTCAATACTATATTTAGAATACAAACTGTACAGAACTCCTTGACACCCAACACTTCAATTGAGAGAATACTCAGTGCAATATTATTCCGGTTGGGGACTCGAAATCAGGTGGACGGCTGACATAAAACCAGAAGTATACGCATAGTAGTATAAAAAAATTTGTCCCCAATACATAGTGGCAGTCCCACAAATATACTAATATGGTTGGAAACTTTACTGAAGTCCTGTAAATATTAAGGCACAATTTTGCTTATAGCCTCGTAATAAAACTGACATAATTAATTTCTAGGTCATTGCCCGAAGAAAGTTTATACTCCTTGGAGGGAATGTTTTTAATTGTTATGGTCAAAGTACATAAAACTTCAGACCTGTCTATTGTAGCTTTACAAAGTTACACTTTATATGCTCATAGAGAGCATAAAACCTAATTACGTCCCAAAATGCTGCGATTTAGTTAATAGCAATTTTCGTTCTTTGTTTGCTCCGTTTCTTTTCAATTTAAATTCTCGTGTTTTATTTACAATCCCAAATACGCTGAACAGTTTACGAGAGCGTTCTCCTGAGTCATTTTATTATATTCTCCCGCCTTTCACGTGACATTGTTGATAGGCGGATATTAGCTTAAATTCAAACGTTTGGGCTCAAAGCAAGAATTGTTTCAATATACATTGATATATGATATAATCAAAATCGGTATCAAACAAAAATTATATTACCGTTTGATTTGTATTGATAAAATTAGTTTCCTTGTATCTATTGTGTGTTTGTATGTTGAGAAAATGTAGTAATTTAGATAGATCGACACTTTTCTTGTAAAAAACATGTCATTCAACTTTTTTTTTACAAATTACAATTAACAACACCGAGAAACTATGGAGGAATAAATATTACATGCAGTATGTGTCTCTCTGTTTTTGTTATATTATCTAGGTGAATAAGTCGACACGTACAAATTAAATATCAATGCGATTTATGCCCAAATACTGGAACGCAACTTAAATATAACTTGCGCTTAACTACGTTAATTCCGATTAAATGTACTGGCTAAGTGAGCCGTGCGCTGTTAAGAGCAACTTATTATTTGAATGTCGTTCCAGTATTCGGGCGTTAGACTTACTTACTGTAACTATTCGGCCGATACTTCATTACCACAAACTTTAAACATTACAGCTTATTACGCCAGGTATCCATAAATTCCCTAAGAGATAAAACTTACAACTACATGTTTCTAGCCTGTACGGAATAAAACGCAATCTTAGATCTACCCAAATAAAAGATGAGTGGGTAGTCGTTAGATGCAGAGCCGTGGGTTTTAGTGTCAATGAGCAATACTCTCAATAGAATATTCAACTAGACAAATATTTTTACGCCCTTAAATATTGTAAGAATGATTGTGCATGAGAACAATACACTTTCAGCCAGTTGACAGCCTTAATTAACTACTTATGTCCAACAATGACGAGCGCAGTGCATTAACATACAGTTAATAATGAGTGAGTGGTGTTGGTTTTTTAAGGGTAGGTTTGCTTATCATAAGGCGAGGGAGCGGTTTATCTCGTTATTTTCGTTAGTAAAAAAAATTCAAACCTGCCTGCAAATACCACTACGATGTAAATACGACAGTTCATTACATTTCCAGAGATAACTAGTGTTGACCACGGAAGCGGTCTTAATGGCGGGCCTTACTTACAAGTGTCACACTCCGACTCGCGATTCTTGATGTGGACTAATGACTTGTATGCACAGTACGAGGAAAATGAAACCCAGAATTCTATGTCCATTACAGTAAATTTCCGATGTACCGGGGGTGTCTCTTACACTCGCGTAAGTTGACCTACATTATTGTATAAAGTTGATTGTTTATGAATTCGTGTACTACATAAGAAATAATTATATCTATGTTAGAATTGTAAAGTACGGTAATGTAAAACCGCTGGTTACTAAGTTTATATTTGCCATGCAAAAATCTTGAAAAATTGTATCGAATATTGTGAGACGAGTTGACAAGAGAGCTTTACTGGTATTAAAGAGAAAATATTTAAACTAGACACTATTTGTATGTAGATTGACATACCAGTGCATATACCAAAAATAAAACCGATGATTTTAAATTAGTTATTTTCGTAACAGCTCAATTATTGTTTGTTGACTTAATTAGCAATTTATTTACACAATTTATTAAACATAAACTAAATAATATGAATGTATTTTAATTCAGAGCATATTTGCTTTGTCAAATTATTATTCCTCATATTTCAAAAGACAACACAAACATTCTTATAAAGTAACATATTATGTTTTTCCACTTCAAATAGGTATATTTTGTTTAATGAACTTTCTTTCATACACATTATGACGCATTATCGCGTTGTACCTGATAGAGACTTTATCATTTACAATGCTGAGTGATAACGAATTGTTTGGTATTTTAGGTAATTTTCATTACTGTAGAGGATACAAATAACAATGAGCCAGTGTTTATACCGTCTAATCAGTTGGAGTTCACAATCGCTACTCCCGTGCCACCGGGGTTCGCAGTCACAGGGTGTCTCAACGACATAACTGTACGGGATATTGATCTCACAACACAAAGAATAGATTTTGGCATTGATGAAAATCCTTATTTCGAAATTATGTATGATGCGTCACTCTCCACAACACCTAAAGAATTCAAAGCTATATTACGAACAACTACCTTCATCAGGACTCTCCAAGAACCTATTACGTTAAGGATAAGTGCAACGGTAAGGTTTATCTTATGTTTACCTTAATAAAACCAGATGAAATACAAAACCTGTATAAGGTTTCTAAATCAAGCAAATCGTTGATTGCGAGTTTTTCTACTTACCATAATATATTTTAATTTCAATCTGACGGATGGATGTAGAATCAAAAGCAAAATGTTGGGATGTGCAGTATAAGAGCCCCTTATTGTTTTTGCTACCAACAACAAAAGACTTGTTCATATTTTTGCTAAGCATATGGCTGCTAAGTGTATTAATGTATTTACCATTTACGGTATTTAAATAGAAACTATATTTATATAATGTTTATTCTTTTGCAGGACGTAGACCTAACGAACGACCCTCCATTAACAACGTATGCTACCGTTCGAATAATCAGTGACACAGATTTCGAACTGCCACTAGAGCCAGTGTTTTCTCAGACATTCTATCTGGCAAACTACACAGAGAGCAATACACTTGTACACGAACCAATTTACTTACAACAAGGCTTCGACGACGCTGTGCAGTTTTTCTTGCAAGGAGGTAATTAGATACGTCATTAGAGTATTAATCAATTCCACATTGACTGCCGCAGACTTGTGGGCTCCTATATAAGGTGGACGGATGGGCACAATTCATGAAAAATTTAACTTTTACAAAAATGTATGTCTCTCCTCATTTAATTTCTTATTCATAATGTTTACATATTAATTGTACAACAATATTAATTATAGACATTTAAAATATATTTTTGGCAATGCGATCATCAAAAGTTATCAACGGCATGAATAATAAACGAACAAAATTGATTTATTCAACACCATATTTCGTAAATTACTACTATTACTACAATTTTAGTTGTTCTTAACACAAAGATTCAATGATTGGTACTTAACTTATCAAATTTTGCAAACGCTGATATGAACTTGAACAACTAAATATATGTTGAGCCGCAATACGTATGTAATGTTCCTATAACTTTTGTAATATATTTGAGTGAGAGCTGGTTTTCATTCACGCCAGCTATATGCAAAAATGCTTCAACATACTGCAGCGGTTTTAATATAAGCTAGCCCTACAGCATTTAAAATACCTACTTCGCAATACGGTATACATAGGTTTTAATACTTCTGGAATGCCGTGCATATCTGTCGGAAAATTATTCGTACGCTTCACGCCTGACAATTATAAATGTGTGAGCTCAGCTACGGCACACGTGTCACCGTTATTTTTCATACGTTGAATATTAATTATGTCATCGTTCACAAACATATTTCACTTTCACAACCACTCCTCCTACATGGATGTTTACAATAAAACAACACTTAGAACAGTAAACCTAAATTATGGTCTTAACTTTAATTAATTATTATTTGTAATAACTTTGTAGATTAAAAGTTTTCTTAGACGGAATTTTCTGGAATGTAAGATAATATAATACCGGGCTTAGCAAGACTGCAACCGAAAACGAAGCCGGGTGGTAGTGTTAGTGGTTACAGATACAATGCAACTAAAAAATTCGCAAAAAGAGCGACAGTTTTTTTTTTTATTTTTAAAAAAATCATCGTGGTTGGGTAGTTAATACTTAGTTTTTGCGAAAATAATAATTTAAACCCTTACCTACCATTGCGTCTTTAAAAATAAAAAGGTGTACATCACTATTTTAGGAAAACTATGTATTTATAAACCAAACACGCCCATCAGTAAAAAAATTTAAAAATAATGTAATTTCTATTTCGCGAATTTTTAGTTGCATTGTGTCTGAAGTCACTAATACTGCCACCTGACTTCGTTTTTGGTCGCAGTCTCGATATACACGGTATAATTGTGTTATTGCTAATTCATGTTCAATCTTATTAGGCCATATACCTCACTACTGCTGATCATGGAAGCCCACTTAAAAATTTGACTCATATTATAACCCACCATTATGTTCAAGGCAGGCTGATAGGTTTTGGCAGGGATATTTCATAAGATTTTTGGCTTGAATCATCTAATACTGCTATCCTTGATTTAAGGACTCGTAATTTTTACTAAGAAACGGAGCCTTTCACTCAAAGTAAATATGAGATACCAATGCTGAATGCTTATAATTTCATTTATGTACTCTTGCGTGCTACTGAGAGTATATTAATACTAAAATTTACAAATAAATTTACGGTTATGATTGACAGTGTTGAATTTACACATACATACACACATAAACTCACGCCTTTTTCCCAGAAGGGGTAGGCAGAGGTTCCCCTGGTAGCAACAAGGACACCCACGTTTTGCCTTGTATTTTCCGTCCCACGATGTGATAGGGGGCGAGCCTATCGCCATATCGGGCACAAATTCCTGACTGATAATGAATAGAAAAATCCAATATCACTTTGCCCGACCCGGGATTCGAACCCGAGAACTCAGCTTTGCAATCATACCGTAGTACAACTGCGCCGCCGAGTGAAGAATTTACTTCTTAATATGTTAGAATTATTAATCTATCTCTAAGTATACCAAGACTTTCACAAGTCGCTATTATTAATTACAATATTTAACTGAATTATCTATAAACTCACACGTATGTGTAAGTTAGTCTGAAACTTAATGAGCACCAAATGCTATGGCCTAATTCAGAATTAAATTTAATGCATTTATGTAAGATCGTATCTTAAAAACATCGTTGGCTTTTTAGTCATAAAACATTTTTATTTTGATATCTCTTTTAAAAATATCGCTAGTTGTGCCCATATTGAAGATTTGGGTGATTTTACGAATAACGAAGCAAGATTTCTTTTCATTTGCGAATTAAATGCGGGCATATACAGTGACACAATATACAATGTAATTACCCCGGTATTTTGCTGTCGTAATGATTTTCCTCTTGGGAACGTTATTGATAGGGACCGAGTGGGTTGTAGGCTAGCACAGTTAATGTGCCTAACGATTCAATCGCCTTAGTTTACTTCCCGATTTTAGTTTGCAAATGAAACAATATTCACATTGATATAAAAATGCTCTTATCATAGGTAAAATCTGAAAGACTTGGTCTGGTGGGAGCAGGAGATATGCTCTACATCGCATGAATCGTAACAAATATTGTATTCCCAAATCCCATGCTATCTTTATAAAAGCGCAAGCGCTATGCATTTGCATTAGTACTAAATACTTATACTACTCATTATTTTTTAATAACATGATATACTACAATAGATTATAAAAATATATATTTATTCATATTACCATTGTAGATATCTATCCAAATGTGATGAAAGCCGCATGTTTCAGAGTACAAAGTAATCTTCTAACTTTCAGTGGTATTACGTCCATAGTTTATGAGCTTCAAACGGAATGCTTCTACTTCCTGTGTTTAATATTATTTTTCTTTTCACAGATTATATGAATTACTTCCAACTAGTTACAAATGGTACTCAAATATCCATACGTGTTATGACACCGCTTCCCGATAATGTTATGTTGGAGAATCAAATTTTCCTCATTTTGAGAGCGGAAAGAAATTATACTAGCGGGGGAAGCTCCACAATCATCATACGACTCCCAGACGGTAACACCAAGACCTCATTAACATCTTCTGATACTTAACATCTTTTGATACTTAACTTCAGGCTCCTCATTGCAAAAGAACTCAATTATAAAAACAATTTGATTTACAGCTAAGACTTTGACTTCTTAATTGATCTTGTTATATAAATAGAGTTAGGAAAATTACTTTATAAAGTATAATCAAGTTATATTTGGGACTTCCCAGAAGTTCTAGTACTTATCTTCTATCTTTTTAATTTCACTAGATAAAAATATTCTATCTATATCAGCCCATATACGTCCCACTGCAGGGCACGGGCCTACTCTACAATCGAGGGAATCGATTGAGAGTGGTTAGGCCATATAGTCCACCACGCTGGCCTAGTGCGGGTTGGCGGACTTACATACCGTAGAAATTCTTTAAAATCGCTACGGTATGCAGGTTTCCTCACGATGTTTTCCTTCACCGTTAAAGTGCGTGGTGATTGACTATCAATACACACATAACTCCGAAAAGTCAGAGGTGTGCCCTGGGATTTGAACACGCGACCACCGTGAACATGTAGGCAGCCGCGTCTGGTCCGTTACCAACAGGCCACCACGCACTAATTAATTTAATTTAATAATCACCGTTCGTAGAACGCTTAAAAGTTTACAAAAATACATTGAAGCTTCCAATTACATAGAATCAAATGCAATTTTATAATAATTGTACCATTTTAAAAATGGTACAGAACAAGCAAGACAGCAATTGGTCGTAAAATCGTATGAAATCAAATCATTTTTGCAACACCCACGAGCGTGACGTTATATATAGCGTCAAAGAAGCTAGCGTATAAAGAAAATCTCCATAAGTGATAATAATCACTATGGAAATCATTGGGGGAGGCCTATGTTCAGTAGTAGACCTCCTTTGGCTGATGGATGATAATAATCTGTAATCTGACAATACGAGTATGTATCACTTAAAATGATGGTTTTCAGTAATTCCTCTGGAGTTTGAAAGGGCACATTATACTGGTATTATTGTGGATAACACGATACAACTACAAGAACTTCGATTGAGTCAAGGCTACGAAGGTCGTGTTACTGTTTCTATAACGAGCGGTAAGTTGTGATAGACCCGTATTTAATGGGATTAATGGAGTAAATATTTTCCCAGCTCGTATACGATCGAGTTCCGCCACTAATTATTTCTTTGATAAAGGTTTTTTATGATCATTTTAATACGATATGTACATGTTATCGGCAATCTGTTTCATCTGGAGTTTTATAGAATCGCCACGGCCCGGCGGTCTGTGGAATTCCTTAAGCAATCAGCGACGTTTTAAATAAAATTGATTTCACACTTTACTCTTGGGTTGGAACAATTACGCCAACTTGTTCGACGATGAATAAAGAGGCAAAAGTAGAAAAACCCGGCACTTAGTATGATAATAGGTTTTCCATGATGACACTTTGACTGGTTTTCCACCGTCGTGAACGGCCGTCGATACAGCATCTAGGTGGATACAAATAACCTGCAACCAGCTGGTTAGCTTTTTGGCGTAAACTTGCGAAAAAAACGAACGATGGACGAACATTTTCGTAATCTACTCATTTTGGTAGTCTAGCTATTTCCGTTTATAAATGCACCCAAGACACAAACATAAATCTAGAATGGGGTAACATACTGTAAAAGGGTATTTTACAGTATGTTAATGACATAATATTATGTCCATTATAAATGAATAATTATTTTGTTCTTAGTAAACTGAACTGTTTTAAGGGTGTTTTATATATTGAAATTTCCTTTGCAGATTACGCATCAAACTTCAACGCAGAAATACAAGGGAATGTAATCACAGTAACAATGTCGCCATTAAACGAGTCTGTGATATTTGCAAACAATTTTATAAACTTGCAAGTGATTGCCTCTACTGACCATAGTTCGGCGTCTGCTATAGTCACGTTAGAGATCATAAAGGACGATGTCTTCACTCCAGCATTCGACAGAGCACTATACTCGGGGACTTACGATCCTGCCAACAGCTTGACCATGGAGCCAATTGTTATTGTAAACGGATTTGATGACACTGTAGTGTTAAGCTTGGAAGGAGGTATTTTAAACTTAAAATACCAAAATATTAAACAACTACGTTATGATTATTCATAGAACGAAGCCAATACATTATCTTAAGGAATTCGTTGAACAGACTAGTAATTAAATCAATTGACATAAAAACTAAATATAAATTGTATTATTTATTAAACGTTCAGATGTTTATCTCACAATAGTTGTTACGCTTATTCCAGTTTGCTCGATGTACTACATATATTGGCTGATCCCATAACGAAACAATTTTGTGTGGTTCACAGTTTCAGGTGATCCACCTTTCGTTCGTTGATCTCCATCTAGGCGATTTTTTTTCTAAATTGAAGCTTTAATATCTGACGTTCAAGTTCCTTACAACTTAAAGTGGTCGTCCATTTTAGATTACAGAGCATTCTTCCAAATTGTCCAAGTTGGGCCCAACATCAATCTGACAGCTACGGCGCTGCCGCCGGAGATATATAGCGAGCAACATATCCTGCTTACAATACGCGCCTCCAAGCCAAGGACAGTAGGTGCCAGCGCCGCTATTGTTATATCTTTGCCTGAAGGTAAGTATTCGAATTAAGAATATTTGCACTGCTTTGATTTTGTTTTGTACTCGTATATTAAGCGAAATTAAAAGGCAAATGCACGTAAAAACGAAAACCACAGTCTCATTTTTTATATAACATTTTATAATCAATGTTTACCTCTCTTTTCGTCCTATTCTGTTTCATTCTTAAGGGCACGTATATTTCTCAATCTTTAGTAACCTTGCTTTTCTACTCTGAGGGTTTATGGGGCAATCTTCCTTGTACTTTTTCTTCACGCTCCCTATTTCAGCTAGAATATTGGATTTTGAAGAGCTCACTTACAGAGGAACGCTACGGAATAACATATTAACACTTGAAACTATTGTATTAAGTGATGGTTATAATAACAACGTGAACTTCAGTATTTCTGGAGGTAAGTTTTTGTTTATTCGTTACATGTAATGATATCCAGCACAATATAGACACTAATATGAGTATTCAAAGCAAAAATGTTCTCATGCTGAATAAATTCGAAAGCAGATTTAAGTTTTTAATTAAAACGCTTCGTATGTATTCAATCTTTTTGGGAAATATTTTAAAACGTTTCATCTAAATCCTATGTTGAAGGATTTTATAACGTAACTTTTTAACATGATATTTTAATTTAAGCCCCTTTTGTGTTAGAACGCCACTTATATTTAAAAATGATACTTCAGTGCTCTAAAATTCATACCATACAAATTCCGCCATTGAAGTACGATAAATCTCATAATATGTTAATAAAGCAGAAACAGATTAGAGTACCCATTGTATCTACAAACTGTTGTAAAATTGTTATTTCAGACTACGCCAGTTATTTCGCAGTATCGAATGTACAAAATCAGGTGCGACTCAACCTGACGACGCCGCTTCCCGAGGGTGTTATTGCACGAAACAGTTTTATAATATTGACCCTCGGAGCGGATGCTCTGAACGCCATTACAGCCAGCGCAACAGTACTGTTGGAAATAATGAAAGAAGATATAAGTACTCCTTTATTTAATCGAAACATTTACTACGCTACGTACAGTGGGGCGAATAGCATTGATATAGAAAATATCAATTTAACGCAAGGCTACGACGAAAGCGTGATATTTCGAATTGAAGGAGGTGAGAAAATTCATTCAATGATCACATCGTAACATATTACTTCGCACTATTTATTTGAAATCCACGGTAGTGCGAAAATATGTATCAAAATTCTTCACGTCAATATATTGCTCCACGATTTTACTTACGTTCAATACTCGATTTTCTCGTATTTATGGGTGAATAGCGAGACGTGAATTGGTTGTCACTTGTTAGTCTTCGCTATCGCTGTTCGCATCACGACACAATTCACATCGGGCATGAAGCATCGTTGCCACGAAACACATCGTGGGTGCTTCGTCATGCGATTTAAAAATGTATATGTAGGTATAATATAATTCAGAAATTGATGACAAAAAATACCAAATGATGTGTTTATGGCACAAGTCTGCTAAGGAGCAAACGGCTCACCTGAACGTAAGTCATTACTGCCGCCCATGAACATCGACAATAATTGGATTGAGGGTCTAGATGCTTTGCCATCCTCATTTAAAATGACATGATCACTTTTCTATCAACAATGTTCTTGAAGCAAGTATTGTAATTGACCTTTTTTCAGAACATTCGCAATATTTTGGAATCAGAAATACTGGGAATAATGTTGCTTTGTTTTTGGCATCACCGATACCCCCAGAGGTCATGTTCAGAGAAAAAGTTCTTTCTATCAATATCTTAGCCGACAAAGAATTGACTGTGGGAGCGAACGCTGCTGTTTTAATAAGATTCCCAGCGGGTACGTGTGTGTGATTTTATTGATATAACCACCATGTATTGATTATTTTTGTTAAACATAAAATGCCAACGAAAATAAAGCTATTTTAACGTGACGGTTAATTCAAAAATTAAGAAGTTGATATCTAGAATTTATATATAGAATCATAAAGCCATATTTTATATTACGCTTATTTTAATGTCTTGTTTTCTTCTTAGCCTTGATATTTCTCGAATGTCTCTAAATATGTGTTCTTATTAAAAATGTATTTAAACGACTACATAAATTAATGGCGTGCATCGTATCCCTTACATAAATATAATATTTATCAAAAATATCTAAATTTGCAACCCTTGTTTTCAACACATAACACTTTAGGTATATAAATGTACGATAACAAATAGAATACCTACATTGTTTGAAAAAAAGCACAATATTTTTTAAGGATGGGTTTGAAGATAAATTGAAACAAATTTATGATCCCGCATAATAAAAATGTGATGAATGTTGACGCTGACTTAAATTGATTACAAATCCTTTTCAGAATTAACAGAACCAGTTCAGATGAGATTTTCACAGAATACCTATACAGGTACCTTTGAAAACGGTCAATTATCGGTGGATAGTATTATACTAAATGTGGGCTACGAGAGCGGAACTGAATTTATACTTACTGGAGGTAAATTGTTGTACAATTAAATTGCAATTATATTTCTGTATTACTATTGCCCAGCCATTTATTAGTATATTTTACAATCGGCAATTTATTTTTCAGACTATGCCGATTATTTCCAAATATCGAATAACAACAGTGTCATTTCTGTATCTTTGAGTAACCCACTACCAAATATAGTTATAAATGACAGCAACTTCTTGATTCTTGAAATCGAAGCTCGAAGAGATAGAGCTGTGCCTGTATCATCAAGTATAGTTATAGACGTTGTAAAGCAAATAATAGAAATCCCAGTGTTTAGTGAAGCATTCTACAGAGGTAGTTATGCGGAGAACACTGGTTTGTTATTCCACGACGCGATTTCTTTGTCCGCGGGCTACGACGAGACTGTTACATTTAGTTTGGAGGGAGGTAAGTGTTCAGTTTGTCTTATTTATTAACTATCTATTGTGAACATACTCGTATTTGAATAACATAATTTTAACAGTCTTCGTGGCGCAGTTGATTAGACGCCGGCTGTAAAACCAAAGACCGCGGGTTCGTTCCCCACGCCAGAGTATTTATTCCGGGTCTGAGTGTGAGACTGAAAAGTCGCTCGAACTTTCTGATACCCACGACACACAAGGCTCGATCTTAGTGTCGGGTCAGAATTATGTATTACTGTTGAGCGTACTTATTCATTATTATTTTATTTCATACATTTTTTTTTATTTTTACGTATATACTTTATAAAACATACATATTATTATTAATATATTTATATATTAACATTGTTGTAGGACATTGAACATCAAAGTTTTACTCATATACATATATCAACTGCATGTATTAATTTAACATGAAGTCACATACAAAAAAATGCAAAATAACGGGGTAATTCTTAAGCTATGTTTACCAGAAGCAGCCTCGGCTCGAGCGGCCTGCTATCTGCCTCAAGAAGAGGCTGCTCAGTTCGAGACTGCTCAAAGTGCTTTAGATTGATTCAAAGCTTTAGAGCGCAATTTGTTTAATTTGGTATTATACAGGGTGTACAAGAGAATGGCGCACCTGCTAATATACATTTTAGTAAATCGTGATTAAGTCTAGATTATGATGCATTTTCGTAGCTGACTCTGATAATAACAATGATGCCGAGAAATCAAGAATTAACATCACACGTGCTTCCCCTTAACATATTACGCCAAAGTGATTGAACCTTACAACTGAACGGGTCGCTCCACAACAGATAAGTAGGAATAGGTGATTAAAACTACATAATTGCCACGCCACTTAGTGTACATAGTTAGGCAATAGGAATTTAACATTGAACGAACCGTAGAATATGGTATGTAGAGAACATGGGCAGAAGACCTACACTAATTCAAGCGTACTGCTTAAATGCCACTAATGATCACAAAATAAATAATAACTGACCCTATAATTTAAGCCGTAAATAGGTACCTTAGGCAAGGAGGTAAGTGCTGGAACTGCCAAAATCCCGCACGAAAGCACTGCCACAATTTGATAACATTCAACAGTTGTACGTTCATAATTCACTTCATTAGACACGTAAAATGTACTATGTGTACATAGAGCCGTCGCTCGGTCTTCCGATGCAACGCGTTTGATTCAACTTCGCGTATTTTTGCACAACTTACTAAAGTATTCTACCGTTTTTAGCCACAAACCCATCATCATTGCAATGGCCTAAATACACTTAGATATTAAACTAACACTTCACTAAAAATACCATGGGATATTCCATGCGTCAAAATTCATAAAATTCAATCAAAATAACTGAAAGCGAGTTGATAATAATAATGTATACGACAAATACATGTACACGCGAACGTAGTCCGAATTCAACTAATAAAAGATAAAATGATTTTTTCGAAAACAGAAAGATAAAGGCTTGTTCACATTAGACACATTTACACGTATTTCATATCATAATTTTTTGTTTAATTTTACACGTTTTTACTGTTTTCACTAATTTAATATCATAATATGCTATTTCTTAAGTAAATACCATTTACTCGGCTACAATGATTTTTTAAATTTCGTTTCTATTATAAGATTTCTGTACATTTTTTACCATTTTAAAGCAACATCATTATTAATATTCATTAAATAATAAGCAAAGGCAGTCTTGTAACTGTCTGGATCAAATTATGTAACTACTTCAATACATTTAAACAAGATTAGTATCTCTGGAGAGAATAACGATCACTTTATCAATTCATTATGATCTTACGTTTTTACGTAACTCTTATTATCAAGTACCTAACCAAATTAAGTTGTACTAAGTGTGAAGTGTGAACACATCCTAACATGGCGGTCATCCTTTGAAAAATGCACACAAAACACCGCCAATGGTATTAGTGTCACTCAAGCTCGGAAGCGGCGAGCTCAAAGGAAGAATAATCGAGCCGCGCTAGTTCCGACAAAGTTCCGACGAGTACACAGTGACCTTCGGCTTCCTTTAAGAAATGGGCCGAATTCTGCAATCATTTTAATATCTTATTTTTTATTTATCAGTGTAATTGCGTAAAAATATTTTTTTATGAATATGAATTACTTAGATAATTTAAATGTTATGTATTACTAAAACATTTGTAATTAATAAATTTGCAACCTAACACGGTTTAACCGAGGACCAGCGTGATTTCTTGGTATCTTACAGTTTGGATTTGTGACACCTTAAGGAAAAAAATTACAAAACAGTCGATCCATGCACAATGCAACTATACCAAAAGTTATTATGTTGTTAATTTGTTGACACTATAAATCTAAGTACGCTCCTGCTTAGCTGTTTTATTTATGTGAAATGAAACAAAAAATACCGTTTTGTAAAATTAGAGAAGGACAAAGTGTACAGCTGAGAGTTCATGACCTGGCCTATGTGTAAAAAATGTTAAGGTGAAGTCAATGAAAATTTTGTTGCTGTTAAAAATGGTTTTCGTGGTTTATTTCATTAACCATTTAATTAACGACGAAACGACAAAAAACGTATATGTTAAAATCTTGTTCTTTACCCATTCCAGTTGGATTTTTGCGAAAATGTGATAGTAATACTTGAAACTTTAAACGGTCATAACTCAAAAACGGATAAATATTTTCCAAATATTATATTTTTATAATCATATTAATATTATGCCCTTGCATCCAACTTAGCAGGTGTTCCATTGTCTTGTACATCCTGTATATATTATCATTAGTTTGTCCATGATTATATTATTAGATAATATTTAATATACATGTTGTTGGTGTACCTATTTCAATACAAAAAATCATTAATTTATCTAAAATACAAATCGTGCAATGTTACCTGGTGTGGTAAGGAACATGTTGATTAGAGCAATGATGTGTTTCAACATCCCTCTGGCTGTATGAATGTATAATGGTTTGCAGTGCTTACATAGTTAAGTAAATTAAAAGTGTTCCTGTACTTGTCCTATGAAAGCATGCTACTTAAAATTTTTTCATGCTTCTAAGTCAATAAGAATAATCTTTTAGGTGTCCTTGATAAGGCACAGACAGATAAACAGACGAACAAAGAAGTTTCCAAAGTAATTCCATTTTCTTTTTTTGTTATGAATCTTAATGATTCATCGCTTAAGGGATGCAAGGTAGTATCTTTAACCATGTACGCTGCCACGACGAAATCACTTAAACAAAATATATAATATATTTGAATAATAAAATATTGTTTCATTTTCAGAGTTTGCTTCATTATTTGTATTAGACTATAACAATAATTCAGTATCTTTATCTGTTACGAACCCAATACCACCGCAAGTATTAGAAAATAATGACCGATTAATATTCAAAATCGTTGCCGATAAGCCCAACACTGTAAATGGAAACGCCGCTATACTAATTGACATACATAGAGGTAAAAAAATAATAATTAAAAATGATTCTGATGAATAAATACTCAATAGTAATGTAATGTAAAACTTATATTTAATTTGGGTAAGCATGCAAGCCTGTTTTTTTAGAACCAATTCCTGACCAAGTTTTGCTTCAGTTTGAAAGAATAACGTACATCGGCTCTATCGCAAATACCACAGCCACTGTGGATCCGATAGTTCTCAGCGCAGGATTCAACACAAACGTGACATTCTCTCTACGCGGAGGTAAATACAACATTACCACAGGACTTTCAAACAGCTCATCGCTAACCGAAATGGACTATGAGGATTTAAAGTACACTGCATTTTCGTTTTCAGAACTGGCGAACTTCTTCAGGCTCACATCAGTAGGTCCCACTGTGTCTATCGCATTGATGAGTGCCATACCCGAAGCATCAATACCTGCTAACGGCATAATAGTTCTGGAGTTGCAAGCTTCAGCCCCGAATGCCGTCACGGCCCACACCACCGTCGTATTCACTGTAGTCACGCAGAATGACCTCCTACCAGCCGTCGAACTCGCATTCGGCGAAACTCACTACACTGGCTCCTACACGGACCTCGGAGGCCTCGTGTTCCACACTCCGATCTCGCTGTCTCAAGACTACGACGCCACTGTTCAATTCGCTCTCGAAGGCGGTGAGTATGCCGAATGTTCTCGCCGACCGCACCGCTTGATAACGCAGAACGGAGGAGTCACTTAAACTTACGCTTGTTTTCAGCCGACTCCCAATGGTTCGGTCTGACGCAGACGCAAAATTCGGTGATTGTCACATTGACGAGCGCCATTCCCGCCCCAGTGATAGCAAACAACCGCCATCTCATCTTCAGTGTGACCGCGCAAAGACCAGGAAGTACTACTGCCAGGACGACCGTTGTCATCTCGCTCGTCGATGGTAAGTCATTCGCCAACGATCTTAATGTAACCAAACGAAGATCTCGGACTTCTACTTGTTACTGATTCCTTTGTTTCTTCATGTTACAGAATATACGGAGGAAATGAACATGCTCGGATTCGAAAGAGTCACGTACATCGGCTCTATCGCAAATACCACAGCCACTGTGGATCCGATAGTTCTCAGCGCAGGATTCAACACAAACGTGACATTCTCTCTACGCGGAGGTAAATACAACATTACCAAAGGACTTCCAAACAGTTCATCGCTAACCGAAATGGACTAGGAGGATTTAAAGTACACTGCATTTTCGTTTTCAGAACTGGCGAACTTCTTCAGGCTCACATCAGTAGGCTCCACTGTGTCTATCGCATTGATGAGTGCCATACCTGAAGCATCATTACCTGCTAACGGCATAATAGTTCTGGAGTTGCAAGCTTCAGCCCCGAATGCCGTCACGGCCCACACCACCGTCGTATTCACTGTAGTCACGCAGAATGACCTCCTACCAGCCGTCGAACTCGCATTCGGCGAAACTCACTACACTGGCTCCTACACGGACCTCGGAGGCCTCGTGTTCAACACTCCGATCTCGCTGTCTCAAGGCTACGACGCCACTGTTCAATTCGCTCTCGAAGGCGGTGAGTATGCCGAATGTTCTCGCCGACCGCACCGCTTGATAACGCAGAACGGAGGAGTCACTTAAACTTACGCTTGTTTTCAGCCGACTCCCAATGGTTCGGTCTGACGCAGACGCAAAATTCGGTGATTGTTACATTGACGAGCGCCATTCCCGCCCCAGTGATAGCAAACAACCGCCATCTCATCTTCAGCGTGACCGCGCAAAGACCGGGAAGTACTACTGCCAGGACGACCGTTGTCATCTCGCTCGTCGATGGTAAGTCATTCGCCAACGATCTTAATGTAACCAAACGAAGATCTCGGACTTCTACTTGTTACTGATTCCGTTTGTTTCTTCATGTTACAGAATATACGGAGGAAATGAACATGCTCGGATTCGAAAGAGTCACGTACATCGGCTCTATCGCAAATACCACAGCCACTGTGGATCCGATAGTTCTCAGCGCAGGATTCAACACAAACGTGACATTCTCTCTACGCGGAGGTAAATACAACATTACCAAAGGACTTCCAAACAGTTCATCGCTAACCGAAATGGACTAGGAGGATTTAAAGTACACTGCATTTTCGTTTTCAGAACTGGCGAACTTCTTCAGGCTCACATCAGTAGGCCCCACTGTGTCTATCGCATTGATGAGTGCCATACCTGGAGCATCATTACCTGCTAACGGCATAATAGTTCTGGAGTTGCAAGCTTCAGCCCCGAATGCCGTCACGGCCCACACCACCGTCGTATTCACTGTAGTCACGCAGAATGACCTCCTACCAGCCGTCGAACTCGCATTCGGCGAAACTCACTACACTGGCTCCTACACGGACCTCGGAGGCCTCGTGTTCAACACTCCGATCTCGCTGTCTCAAGGCTACGACGCCACTGTTCAATTCGCTCTCGAAGGCGGTGAGTATGCCGAATGTTCTCGCCGACCGCACCGCTTGATAACGCAGAACGGAGGAGTCACTTAAACTTACGCTTGTTTTCAGCCGACTCCCAATGGTTCGGTCTGACGCAGACGCAAAATTCGGTGATTGTTACATTGACGAGCGCCATTCCCGCCCCAGTGATAGCAAACAACCGCCATCTCATCTTCAGCGTGACCGCGCAAAGACCGGGAAGTACTACTGCCAGGACGACCGTTGTCATCTCGCTCGTCGATGGTAAGTCATTCGCCAACGATCTTAATGTAACCAAACGAAGATCTCGGACTTCTACTTGTTACTGATTCCGTTTGTTTCTTCATGTTACAGAATATACGGAGGAAATGAACATGCTCGGATTCGAAAGAGTCACGTACATCGGCTCTATCGCAAATACCACAGCCACTGTGGATCCGATAGTTCTCAGCGCAGGATTCAACACAAACGTGACATTCTCTCTACGCGGAGGTAAATACAACATTACCAAAGGACTTCCAAACAGTTCATCGCTAACCGAAATGGACTAGGAGGATTTAAAGTACACTGCATTTTCGTTTTCAGAACTGGCGAACTTCTTCAGGCTCACATCAGTAGGCCCCACTGTGTCTATCGCATTGATGAGTGCCATACCTGGAGCATCATTACCTGCTAACGGCATAATAGTTCTGGAGTTGCAAGCTTCAGCCCCGAATGCCGTCACGGCCCACACCACCGTCGTATTCACTGTAGTCACGCAGAATGACCTCCTACCAGCCGTCGAACTCGCATTCGGCGAAACTCACTACACTGGCTCCTACACGGACCTCGGAGGCCTCGTGTTCAACACTCCGATCTCGCTGTCTCAAGGCTACGACGCCACTGTTCAATTCGCTCTCGAAGGCGGTGAGTATGCCGAATATTCAAGCCGACCGCACCGCTTGATAACGCAGAACGGAGGAGTCACTTAAACTTACCCTTGTTTTCAGCCGACTCCCAATGGTTCGGTCTGACGCAGACGCAAAATTCGGTGATTGTCACATTGACGAGCGCCATTCCCGCCCCAGTGATAGCAAACAACCGCCATCTCATCTTCAGCGTGACCGCGCAAAGACCGGGAAGTACTACTGCCAGGACGACCGTTGTCATCTCGCTCGTCGATGGTAAGTCATTCGCCAACGATCTTAATGTAACCAAACGAAGATCTCGGACTCCTACTTGTTACTGATTCCGTTTGTTTCTTCATCTTACAGAATATACGGAGGAAATGAACATGCTCGGATTCGAAAGAGTCACGTACATCGGCTCTATCGCAAATACCACAGCCACTGTGGATCCGATAGTTCTCAGCGCAGGATTCAACACAAACGTGACATTCTCTCTACGTGGAGGTAAATACAACATTACCACAGGACTTTCAAACAGCTCATCGCTAACCGAAATGGACTAGGAGGATTTAAAGTATACTGCATTTTCGTTTTCAGAACTGGCGAACTTCTTCAGGCTCACATCAGTAGGTCCCACTGTGTCTATCGCATTGATGAGTGCCATACCTGAAGCATCATTACCTGCTAACGGCATAATAGTTCTGGAGTTGCAAGCTTCAGCCCCGAATGCCGTCACGGCCCACACCACCGTCGTATTCACTGTAGTCACGCAGAATGACCTCCTACCAGCCGTCGAACTCGCATTCGGCGAAACTCACTACACTGGCTCCTACACGGACCTCGGAGGCCTCGTGTTCAACACTCCGATCTCGCTGTCCCAAGGCTACGACGCCACTGTTCAATTCGCTCTCGAAGGCGGTGAGTATGCCGAATGTTCTCGCCGACCGTACCGCTTGATAACGTAGAACGGAGGAGTCACTTAAACTTACGCTTGTTTTCAGCCGACTCCCAATGGTTCGGTCTGACGCAGACGCAAAATTCGGTGATTGTCACATTGACGAGCGCCATTCCCGCCCCAGTGATAGCAAACAACCGCCATCTCATCTTCAGCGTGACCGCGCAAAGACCAGGAAGTACTACTGCCAGGACGACCGTTGTCATCTCGCTCGTCGATGGTAAGTCATTCGCCAACGATCTTAATGTAACCAAACGAAGATCTCGGACTTCTACTTGTTACTGATTCCGTTTGTTTCTTCATCTTACAGAATATACGGAGGAAATGAACATGCTCGGATTCGAAAGAGTCACGTACATCGGCTCTATCGCAAATACCACAGCCACTGTGGATCCGATAGTTCTCAGCGCAGGATTCAACACAAACGTGACATTCTCTCTACGCGGAGGTAAATACAACATTACCAAAGGACTTCCAAACAGCTCATCGCTAACTGAAATGGACTAGGAGGATTTAAAGTACACTGCATTTTCGTTTTCAGAACTGGCGAACTTCTTCAGGCTCACATCAGTAGGTCCCACTGTGTCTATCGCATTGATAAGTGCCATACCTGAAGCATCAATACCTGCTAACGGCATAATAGTTCTGGAGTTGCAAGCTTCAGCCCCGAATGCCGTCACGGCCCACACCACCGTCGTATTCACTGTAGTCACGCAGAATGACCTCCTACCAGCCGTCGAACTCGCATTCAGCGAAACTCACTACACTGGCTCCTACACGGACCTCGGAGGCCTCGTGTTCAACACTCCGATCTCGCTGTCCCAAGGCTACGACGCCACTGTTCAATTCGCTCTCGAAGGCGGTGAGTATGCCGAATATTCAAGCCGACCGCACCGCTTGATAACGCAGAACGGAGGAGTCACTTAAACTTACCCTTGTTTTCAGCCGACTCCCAATGGTTCGGTCTGACGCAGACGCAAAATTCGGTGATTGTCACATTGACGAGCGCCATTCCCGCCCCAGTGATAGCAAACAACCGCCATCTCATCTTCAGCGTGACCGCGCAAAGACCGGGAAGTACTACTGCCAGGACGACCGTTGTCATCTCGCTCGTCGATGGTAAGTCATTCGCCAACGATCTTAATGTAACCAAACGAAGATCTCGGACTTCTACTTGTTACTGATTCCGTTTGTTTCTTCATCTTACAGAATATACGGAGGAAATGAACATGCTCGGATTCGAAAGAGTCACGTACATCGGCTCTATCGCAAATACCACAGCCACTGTGGATCCGATAGTTCTCAGCGCAGGATTCAACACAAACGTGACATTCTCTCTACGCGGAGGTAAATAAAACATTACCACAGGACTTCCAAACAGCTCATCGCTAACCGAAATGGACTAGGAGGATTTAAAGTACACTGCATTTTCGTTTTCAGAACTGGCGAACTTCTTCAGGCTCACATCAGTAGGTCCCACTGTGTCTATCGCATTGATGAGTGCCATACCTGAAGCATCAATACCTGCTAACGGCATAATAGTTCTGGAGTTGCAAGCATCAGCCCCGAATGCCGTCACGGCCCACACCACCGTCGTATTCACTGTAGTCACGCAGAATGACCTCCTACCAGCCGTCGAACTCGCATTCGGCGAAACTCACTACACTGGCTCCTACACGGACCTTGGAGGCCTCGTGTTCAACACTCCGATCTCGCTGTCCCAAGGCTACGACGCCACTGTTCAATTCGCTCTCGAAGGCGGTGAGTATGCCGAATGTTCTCGCCGACCGTACCGCTTGATAACGCAGAACGGAGGAGTCACTTAAACTTACGCTTGTTTTCAGCCGACTCCCAATGGTTCGGTCTGACGCAGACGCAAAATTCGGTGATTGTCACATTGACGAGCGCCATTCCCGCCCCAGTGATAGCAAACAACCGCCATCAGATCTTCAGCGTGACCGCGCAAAGACCGGGAAGTACTACTGCCAGGACGACCGTTGTCATCTCGCTCGTCGATGGTAAGTCATTCGCCAACGATCTTAATGTAACCAAACGAAGATCTCGGACTTCTACTTGTTACTGATTCCGTTTGTTTCTTCATCTTACAGAATATACGGAGGAAATGAACATGCTCGGATTCGAAAGAGTCACGTACATCGGCTCTATCGCAAATACCACAGCCACTGTGGATCCGATAGTTCTCAGCGCAGGATTCAACACAAACGTGACATTCTCTCTACGCGGAGGTAAATACAACATTACCAAAGGACTTCCAAACAGTTCATCGCTAACCGAAATGGACTAGGAGGATTTAAAGTACACTGCATTTTCGTTTTCAGAACTGGCGAACTTCTTCAGGCTCACATCAGTAGGCCCCACTGTGTCTATCGCATTGATGAGTGCCATACCTGAAGCATCATTACCTGCTAACGGCATAATAGTTCTGGAGTTGCAAGCTTCAGCCCCGAATGCCGTCACGGCCCACACCACCGTCGTATTCACTGTAGTCACGCAGAATGACCTCCTACCAGCCGTCGAACTCGCATTCGGCGAAACTCACTACACTGGCTCCTACACGGACCTCGGAGGCCTCGTGTTCAACACTCCGATCTCGCTGTCTCAAGGCTACGACGCCACTGTTCAATTCGCTCTCGAAGGCGGTGAGTATGCCGAATGTTCTCGCCGACCGCACCGCTTGATAACGCAGAACGGAGGAGTCACTTAAACTTACGCTTGTTTTCAGCCGACTCCCAATGGTTCGGTCTGACGCAGACGCAAAATTCCGTGATTGTCACATTGATGAGCGCCATTCCCGCCCCAGTGATAGCAAACAACCGCCATCTCATCTTCAGCGTGACCGCGCAAAGACCGGGAAGTACTACTGCCAGGACAACTGTTATAATCTCATTGAATCATGGTATAATTTTCAGTAATTATTGGTAGCCTCGGTTGCACATTAAAAGTTTATTTTAGAAATTCATAAAATAAAGGTTTTAATCTGATACAAAAAATGTAGGTAGAACAATTAATAATCGTCTTCTAAATCCTTGTTATCATATTGAGCTGAGCTTGACGCATTTTATTTTATTATACGGGGTATATCCAGACTGCAATTGAAAACGAGGCCAGGCGGTAGTTCTAGTAATTACAGTTACAATGCAATTAAAATGATCACCAAAAAAGCGATAGCTTTTCTGAACTTTTTTAAATATAATCGTGTTTGGGTGGTATATACGTAGTTATTGGTAAAATAATAATTCAAACCCCGGCGTACCATTGCGTCTTTAATAATAAAAAAGTTCTTACCACCTGTCAAGTGTAATATACCTTTGCAAGAACCGGGAGTATATAAAATAGATTGTGACTGTGGCCTCTCTTACATCGGCCAAACCAAACGAAGCATAGGGACCCGCGTAAAAGAACACATAGCTGACGTCAAACACCGACGCTCAACGAAGTCTGCAGTTGCTGAATACATAGAAGAAGGCTCCAAGCATTACATTCGCTTTGACAAGCCCCAAATCCTCGCCAAAGAACACCGTTTCCTGCCCAGAATGTTTCGCGAGGCTATTGAAATTAAAAAACATCCAAATTTCAATAGAGAAGATGGCTTGAAGCTTGCACCATCATGGGATCCAATTCTACATTTAATTAAATCGGAACCCAAAAGACCAGCTGCCAGACCTCAAGACACAGTGAGCTCCTTCTGCGTAGATCGGATCGCAAATACTAGTTAACTTTTTAAATTAACTTTTTAATTTAATAATTGTAAATTAAGGGTAGTTAAATTGTAATAGTCACTGAGCGGATGACTAATACCTCAGTCCGCCCCGTGACCACGAAAGCTGTAAAGTAATCGAAACGTCGGGAAGTTAAAAAATGTAAAAATTAAACCAAATCGCGATAAAATCCGTAAAAAATAGTTTTACTTCAATTTGTAACATTCGCGTAAATCTAAGAAACCATTAAAAAATGTATATTATTATATTAGGAACACTATGTATTTACTACCTAAATATGAAAACCCAAAAAATTACAAAATAAAAATCGATATATTTTGTGAAGTTTTAATACTACCACCGACTGGCGTCGTTTTCGGTCGCAGTCGGGATATACCCTGTATGTTTGATAATTTTATTTTATATTCCTTCTCAGGTAAGTAACATAATTTTCCTGCAATAAAGTGTACTTATCGCATTTATCCTAATTATGTTGTCTATAGAATAATATGAAACGTTGAGTGTATAATGATTTATAGCATGATAGTCATTTTTTTTGTTTGTAGTAAGAATTTTTCCGTCCAAAAATATATCTTTTTTTATGTCTGTGGTTCTCGTTTTTTAAAAAAAAAATACTTACATCTTAGATATTAAGTTTTGACCTTTTAGGCCTGCCATCACGTGTCTTATTTATATATTTTTTTTATTTTTAGACACTGAAATAGAATTGAGCGCGTCGTTTGACAAAGTACTATACGAAGGAATCCTCCAAAACAACAGTGTCATACACGAGAATATCATCGTCTCTGATTTTATTGGAACAAGTGTTGACATCTACGGTGGTATGTATTGTATGCTGCAGCGGAATCTATATTTTTTTATTATGTATCTGCTGTTACTCTTTTCATCTTTATAGGCAAGATTCATTAAACTCATCCCTTAGAATCTCGTCTTGTATGCAACTCGGGGCTATTAAGCAACGAAGAAATATTAGTTAGCTTTAGTTACTTAACAGATTATGTTAAACACATATTTTAAGTAAAGATTCATTCCCACATTGATACTCAAGCATATACATGAAGTAGACGGAGGTACCCTCTGAGCCACTTACAGTTCACTGAGTATATTTCTGTCTTAAGATGCGTTGAAGTATAGCTCTACTGCCATACCTAGCACAGTGTATACCCGTATAATAATAACATTGTTATGGTTTGACAGTCTCCGTGGCGCAGTTGGATAGAAATTGTCTCTATGTATTTCTTTGCGAGACCAAAAACTCCCTCGTAGTTTCTGATACCAACTTCGCAAGACCCTATATCAGTGTGGGATCAGGACTATGAATGTGAGTGTTGGATGTAACAAGTAACAACGTGGTCATCCCAAATATGAGTCCTCTGTAATAGCAGAGGCGCCACGTTGTGGAGACAACACCAGGACTTAACTTAAGCAGTGTAGGTTGAGGTCAATCCAAGCGATCCGTAAAAACGGAGTCTTTGCCTACGTTAAGTCTGACACTGGACCCAAATGCTGGTCTTACCCGGTGCGAGCTGTTGGGTGTATTTATCATATACTTAATTATTGATAGAGTACGCGCGGTTGTTCTCTGCGCGTGTGTCGGCGGGCGCGGTGGTGGTGCAGACGGCGGTGTCGGCGAGCGCGCCCAACATCTCGCACGTGGCGCTGGAGCTGCGCGCCGACGCCGCGCGCGCCGTGCTCGTGCTCACCGTCGTGCCGTCAGGTTACTTTGCTCTTACTTACCTACCTACCTGCCAGTGATATGGGCACTCGTGGGAACTTTTTGTTTTTTGGTCGGATACGGTCGGTTCTCTGCGGCTACATTGGTTATTGAAACTAATATCTCGCAACTCGCGCTTATTTTTTTTTCTTTTGTTATCTATCCATTAGTAACACCTTAAAAATATTTTTCCTTCTTTTCATAATTTTCTATCGTGACAAACTGAAATTTATGATACTGCGCTTCAAAACATTAAACACAACAATGTTACTATAATATTGTAAACTTGGTTATCGTATTTCCCACATATAACAAAAAGAAAAAATTACGCCAATTTTTTTTGTAATTGTTTATCAACTTATTATACCCCTTACGGCTAACAAGCTATTCCCTCATTATTTCCAGATGTCCAAATCGATCCCGAGGTCACATTCAGCTCGCCGACGTATAGTCTAAGTGTAGACAATACTCGAACTGGACTCATTGGTCGGGTCGTTGCCACGGCCGACAACGGAGAACCCGTCAGATACACAATCACTTCTAGTGGTAAGGAATTTGTGCCTTTTTTTGCATAGAATTTGCATATACGCAATACACTTACTTTTTCACAGTAGGGAGAAAATAAACAAGGATGTAAGAGATTGTAGGTCCTCCGACAAAATTACTAAACAACCGTTGGTCCTGGTATGTGGGAGACTCAGGTGGCCTCTCGGGGTACGGGGTAGGTACCACAGCAACGTAGTATTTCTTTCGACAAATAGTAATGTAAATGCACTGTTGTGTTTCGGTTTGAAGGACATTGTGGCCAGAATAACTACTGGACTTAATGACACTTAACATCTTATGTCTCAGGATGGCGAGTACAGTGAAATGCCAAACATTGCTTTGTAATTCATGGTATCGTTTGGTTTCGATTTCTTTTATGGGCGGTCGTATCCTTATCAGGTGAATGGCATGTTCGTCTTACCATTCATTGCAATAAATAAAACAAAACAGAAATTAATTGACAACTTGCAATTTACATGGCAATGGTGATGCCCGCCCATTCCAGCAGACACGTTGATATTGCGGTCAAAGCTAGCGAAATTATGGCTTACTTCATAATCTTTCGGGATAAATGCAACCTCTCGCAATATAGTCTCGGCCCATTGTCTAGACCTCATCTGAACTTTAACACCGTTTGCTCAACACAGACAGGTATTTCAACACATAGGTACCGGGCTAGTGAGACAACCTGCATAGACAAAACAATTCGTTCTATCATGCTGTGACTAAAGTATCAAGCTTAATTTGTTACTACAAGTATAGTTAGAATTGAATTGTACTCGTATTTTTACCTCGCAATTTATAAATATTTGCAACTAAGCTTAGGAAAATAGAACGCCTTATTTTAAGACTTAGCAATTTCATATGTTGTCGCCGTTGCCTAGAGGATTAAGTGACCACCGTTGTGGGCTGTGGCTAGGAAGAGCAGACAACTTTTTTTATTTATTTTTTATTCATTCATCTTGAGCAACAGTCACGTAGATAATGCTTTTTTGAAAAACTACATCGGTAGAATTTGATCACATCATTATTCATTTTATTCTATTTCGCAGCACAAGCAACAGGATGTATCAATAAAACTTCAAATATTATGAAAATTGCTTACATAACATCTTATTAACATTTATAAAAAAAGCTTAGCTAACACCATAACCAATCTTTCGATAAAAATCCTGAAAGAATTTGAAATGTTAACACAATTTCTTTATTATTTCTAGATCACATCATGGAACGGCTTTCAATAAACGAGAACGGCGAAGTCTTTTTGTCTGCTCCGGCAGAAATTGGAAATTACACTGCTCTCGTTATCGCAACCACTATCTTCACACTGGCCCGCGCTCAGGCTACGGTATGCTCAATTCCATTCAATTGCTTTGAAAGAAAACTGTACAATACTTTATTTTACTCTTATAATTTCATGTTATCTAATACTTCCTACTTAACAAGCTTGCTTCATTTGGTTGTAATAAAAAAGAGAACATGCTTCTTTATAATAAAATATTTTTTCGGTTATGTTTAAAATGTTTGTTTTGTGATGTTGAGTTCTTGTTTAGTATATTAAATATTGTTCATTATTAAAAGATAAATGTATGTGGCTCTCTTTGTTCCCACCTAAAATGTGATATCAATAAAATACTTTCTAATGCGTTTTTTTTCGCAGATATATTTGTCCGTAGGAGAAATTGTATCATGTGGTGATGGAAACCTGCCCCCACTCATAATCATAGACAGAGACGAAGAAGTGCTTCATCAGAATCTAGTTGTGCTGAACGAAACCCAACATCCAGGTTGTTGGTACAGCCTCGCCAACGGCTGGCCGGTGAACCAAACGTGGCTATACGTCGACGAAGTAGGATTACATACAAGAGCTATTGACAGAGAGCACGAGTCCATCGCGTTCATGGCTCTGTCGCAAGTCCAAGTAGAACTCACCCTACATTGTGGCGACGAGAATTTGCGGAGTAAACGCTCTTTGGCTAGGCCAGACTGGCTTGGACCCTACGATTACGGAACTAATGAATGGATCTTAAGCAACTCAATACCGTACAACCCCAGAAAAACTGTCGTAAATTTGATCGTCAACGATATCAATGACAACCACCCGATATTCATCGGCAAAGAGCACGAACCTATTGCTGTTGGATATCCTGTCGAGGAGCTAGTGGAGAGCGTCATGCCTCGTTCACTAGCCGAGTTACAGGTAAGGATTTACGAATAATAAATATATGTTAAGATAAAACTGATGTAGCTTTTACTACAAACGCATAATGTGGAATGCGCCTTACAAAAGTAACACTCGATAATGAGACACAGTATTATAACTAGAAAAAGCGCTCCTTTTGTTATTTATGTGATATAGAGTCCTCATAAAAGATTAGAATAAATTAGTAAAGTTTCAAATTTCTCCCAGTACAATTTTTTTGATCTCATTATACTCTACAGATTAATGAATTAGAAAAAACCTTTCGGAACTTACATGTAAGATTAAATTTTGATTACCCTAAAAGTATTATATTCCCCGTTGAATGTGAGAAATTGAAACCAGATAAAATGTTGACATCAGACCTGATAAGATGAACGCTGTAAACGGATTTATTAATAAACATGATTCTCCATACAAATGTAAGCGCGTGTGATGAATATGCAAATTGTTGAGTACCTATAAGCATTTCATCCAGGATATAATTAGGTATCCCATCATCACAATGCAACTATATTATTTTCCTTTAAAAAAATAATATGTTTTTTGTTAGTTTTAATACGAAATAGATAAAAATAAATTTGCAGAAAAGTATGTACCTAAATCCAATTACTGAAGGAAATCAATTTTTTTTATGATAAAATTTTCCAAAAGAAAAATGGCCATTGGCATTACGTCATGAAACATGGTATGTATGGTATTATAACGGAAATGCAGTGCCCAAATTGGATCGCACTCCTATAAAGCATTCTCCCAATTCTGTAGTATGTACTATATGCCGAAGTACTAAAATGATTCTGTTGAAATTAATTGCCTGGTTAATTAGTCTGGAGAAAACGACGTAAGTTACATTTTAATATTGTATCAATAACTAATTAGTAATAACGCTTCTCCGTCCAAGCGTATCATAATTAATTACTGTATCAATATCTAATTAAGCTAACGTTTGAGGTCACGAAAAATAATATGAAAACGTTTTCGTAACACACTTAAAAGTCATGTTACGCCAACTCCGCATAAATCTGGATTCTGGAATAAAAATGGCCCGAAATTTCATCAACTTCGACATTGTTTCAAATTGTCGTTTCAGTAATAATGTTACTTTGTTTTGAGGAAATTAGTTTTAGCATTTTTCAATCCGTAGGTAGGTAATGCCTTATTAGGACGACTGACAATTTCCTATAATTTTACATTATAAATTTTATAAATCTAAAATACTTAAAGACGACACCTACTAACTACTCCATTCGCAGCATCGAGCCGCACCAACATCGAACTAAGCCAACCGAACGTCACATACTTTATTGCAAATAGAGATCCGATAGCACTCGATAAGTACTTTGAAGCTTCACAAGCCACTCGGGGTAGTCTCGAGCCCGCCTGCTGTTAGCAGCAAGGATCTATAAAAACTTTCAACAACTATGCTAAATGAATAATAAACATTTATTGCAATATTTAATATTAAAATTCCTTATATGGACATATTAAATGATATTCCGGGTGTTGAGTTAATCTTTTAATATTTGATTGATAGTTGTTTCTTAAAAACCAGTGTAACTGTTATTTTTTAAGTTAGTACGTTCCGCAGATAATTTATTTTTGTCATCATCCTTTTAAGAAACATGTAGGCAAAATGTTTTATTTACTAACATAACGTCACATTGTCGTTCTGTCTTATCCATCCTATGGTAGGTTGCCTGGAAGAGATCGCCTCGAGCAATAAGGCTGCCATTGTATACTTTTTTTTACATATTTTTCATTTTTGTTCACTGGTGTATTAATTTTATTTTATTTATATATTCTTATTGTACACCAGGGAAAAAAACAGAGATTATAACAAAATTTTAAAATAAGTACAAACGGCGGCGTTATTGCACAAGGCAATCTCTTCCAGGTAACCTTAGGATGGATATAGAAGAAAGGAGAGAGAAAGGGCAGTCTAAGGTGACATAAATATAAATCGATAAATAACAATATTACAAATGGATAAAGAAAAAATAAAATAAAACACAAATATACAATAATAAGGTGTACAATTAATTTTTAAATAAATAAATAACAAAGTAACTACAATTCATTTAAAGGTAAGTGCAGTGCGATCCAAGTAGGGTATCCATCGGAGAGAAATGGTTATATCAATTTATCGTTATGTGGTAATATTATGCATGTACACCTGATAGTATAAAATTATAAATACTATAAAATATTTTGCTGATAAGCAATGATGTCATCCGTTTGACTATTAAAGCTATTATAAATGTGAATACTGAATGTTAACATAATACTTAAAATAATAATAAATAATCATTTAAACAAGCTTTTATAAATAGTCGCAACCTTTTTTTAAGCGTGTGCACTGTAACCTATAGCATTTCCAGCATAGAGTCAAGGCTTTTTCGTAACTTTGCTTTTATCTATACGAGTAAGTCATATTAATGTGCAGATATAGACTCGAAAGTATTATGCGATACATGACATTAATGCTATACTATAATACGTCTTCATCCAATAAAGGAGGAGTAGGAAGTATCTAGTACTCTAAGAAACTTTCCTTTGACCGTAAAAACTACGGAAATTGTACTGAATTTCACTGACATTTATAATACCAAAACACGGCAATTACTTAAATCTGGTTTAGGAAATTCCGTTTGCTAAAATGGTGTTTTAGCACAGACGAACACTTAGGAAATCTGAGAAGATTTAATTATACCTTCCACCTACAAGCTGTCTTTGTGAATGTTAATCCCTCTCAGTGGTTACGAAATTAATTTTGATGATGCCTGTAGACAGAAGTAATTTACGTGAAATTACACCAACTCAAAATTCCTTAGATTTGCCTCAGTATGTGATGGTTATGTTCAAATATTTTCGACATGAAAATTACAAAAACAATTTCACAAATATATCCACTGGTGCCATTTTGGTCCATATCGGTCAGTCACTTATATTTCATTATGTTTGAAATACGCTACTGTACTGGTTAAGCGACTACTTTCTAGTATGTCTGTACCATTCGTCCCTTAGCCAACGATATTCACTTTTCCCGGATCTCCCTTATTTAACGTAATGTTTATAGTTGTTTATACAAGGGAAAACATTAATCGTAATATTGTTTCTCCACTATATTAAACAACAGGATAGGCACCATAGTCTCTGCCTACGCCTACGGAAGCCATGCGTGAAATATTATTAATATTTTAACTAGACAGGTTCTATCCGTATTTCTGAGAAAATAACAGTAACTGAACTGGTAATCACATCACAAGAGAAGCACAATAATATATCCACTTTATGTATCATATTCGTAAAATATGTGTATGTGAATATAAAATGAAATTGTGAATTTATGAAAACCCGAGATTCATACATGTAAACCTTTATATTTTTGCAAGATGAAATTAAGTATATTTAATAGTATTTTTATTCCAATTGCTTTGTTGTATAGGTTAACGCACTAAATCATAGTGATTTAGATACAAATGCTTAAATATCAGGCCGCGAATGGGTATGTTTAGCTAATTAAGTTTAAGCTGGTCTTGGATGTCGTGAAAATCGGAACTCCACTGCAGGTTCTTTAAATATTGAGCATACCAAGTATTTGCCTTTAACAGTCTTTACCAAATCGGTGTTCGTGGAAGCGTTTCGAAATATGACCTATTAATATTTTCCTACTAAAGACATTTCCGCTCTTTCTGGGACCACTAATTCTTACAGTTCCTGCAATTCTAGTCATACTTATTAAATATGCAATTTATTAAAATATTTAGTATTTTTTTTTGTGAACAGGCAACTGATGCAGATATCGGAATCAACGCAGCTGTAGTGTACTGGAGTACTGAAGAAGCGATATCAGTAGCGCGAACCACCGGGTTCGTTCACGTGCGCGATGGAGCTAGCATAGAAGACAACACGCGCCTAGTAATACACGCCACTGACAGAAATGGGGAAGGTCTTAGTGGCTCCATAGAGATTCTGGTAAGTTCCGAAGGTTTTTTGTACCAATGTTTGAGGAACTAATCTCAAATTTTCTGTTCTTTTCCCACTGCTTGAGTTCTACGCAATATATTTTTACCTACGGTACCTTACGGTAAACTCATAAGAAATTCTGGTTTATGGATACACTCTTATAAAGTTCTAGCTTCTGCCCGCAAACTTCGTCAGCGTGATTAACTTTATTTGGTATTTCTCATCCCGTCCCATGTTATAAAAAGCCCTCGCGTTAAAATTTCTTAAATATCTTCCATGTACAGACATCGACCATTTACAATTTTATTATATGTATAGAATAGAAGATATATGTAGATTCGTAACGAACACAAATTTATATCCCCCTCTGTAAGCGCTCAATGGGGAACAGTTTCCGAGTAGTTACGGTAAACAGAATTCTGGTACTCACATTAAATTTTGATTTTTAAGTCGACTCATAATAGATGTTATGTAGTTCTCGAATTTTTTTAATTCAAACTCAATAACACTTTAGGTGCTAATGTCGATATGTTCATAAAGTGAAGTGAATCTTCCATTTAAATATGGCCCATTAGACTTTACCGTAAATTATTTTATTTATAACTGACGAATACTAAGACGAATACTAACTAAGCAAGCCTTTTAATTTTATTTTAATCGATTTTGCATTATCCTTTAACAAAAATATATTTTTTGATGAAATCTACGTAACAACACTCTCTCTCCCAACTTGGTAGTTTTAACTGATTTTTTGGTTTATTTATTTGTTTCTCCCCCTAATCACCTACTCATATTTATTTATAAATAAAGAATGTGCAGACTGACCATAACTTCAGAATTGCATCAGACCCTTACTTCGCAATGACTAGGTTGCAAGTCAATAAAGATCTTAGTAATGTTAAAAAAATCTTGACATAAAAAATAAGCACTGGAGGCAAAGGCGTATCTGATTATCTTTAAGATACAAAAGATAGGAGTTATGATGTTAAGGAAGTGAAAAAGTATGTGGGTATCTAAAATGCCTAATGTATTTTGTATATTGTAATGTAATGTATTATATATTGTAATGTAATGTTGTAATATAAATATAACTATGCTATGTATAATACTGCTGGTACTTATAGCACAGGGATTCCCTATTTTAAGTACCAGCTGCACCCTAATCAATCTTGTTATATGGGAGACAAATTGTAAGATGAATCACAATATGTAGAATAAGTTTTGTAACAAATAAATAAACTATTATTATTATTAAACTATTATTGATGAAAATGGACATGATAATATTTTGTTATTGTCGTTTTAAAATCCCTCTTCTGTAAGAGAGGGAAGCCTTAGCGCCCGGTCTGGTACCTCGTGAAACACCGAAAGGGGATCTCCAATTTCATAGGCCTTCCGATTCGGTACCCTTGCGGATGCTGCAAACTGCCGGGCTGGTTACCTATCAAATACTAAACTAGTGTACTAACTAAAGCTCAGTGGTGGGCAACACGCGCATTAAGGCTACCAAAACAAATTCAACCCAAGATACGGAAACTACGAAATGGGTTTAAATTCACTCGCAATTATTTTTATTAAACAGCACAAATATTAGGTACTTATGTTAACTGCGTCTTATGTTATCAAAATATAGCAAATTCGGTTGCTAAGCCTTGCATCGTAAGACTATCTTTACAAATCACCACAGATCAATACCGAAAGCTTTAAAAGAACTCCTACAGTGTTTTTATTCAGCAGAAATGCATACTTCGCGTGCTATAAGCCTTTCTTTAATAAATCGCCTGCTCGTTGTCCACTATATTTCCTGTAAGTAAAAAGTTCTTAACATAAATCTTGGTGCATTGTTGTTTGTTCATCTAGCCTCTTGGGTAAGAAAAATAAATGATTGTGTGACAGTCGTAAATAATAAAGCCGCAACAAAAAGTTTGATTCACTGTCGGCGAGTTTTCAAGGTTTACGCCAAAAATGTGTTTATTGCAAAATAAAATTGCTGAGGTTGTTGTCTTTATTGTCTCCATGTACGACTTCTGAGACATGACATCATGTGCAATGATATATCATTTCCACTAGTTTTATAGTGGCACGAATTTTTTTCATACTTCCGGCAATTTGTGGCAAGCAAAATCATGAACTTCCAACAGCCTATATAAGAAACTTGAAACGTAATGGGAAATGATACGTCAAACATATTAAAAAACTTCATATATAAAAGTAATTCCAGAATATTGCTGTCTCCATCCGTTTCTCTAATAATTTTAATTGCCCAAATACGACTTTTTACATTAGCTTAAATGAAGAGGCCGGATGGGACTACATCCTTCCAACTTTTATGCGAACGACCAATGACTCTGAATAAAATGTATTCGTTAGCTTTATTGACATCACTGTAAGCCTGAATCATTAAATTGGTATTCGCTTAGAGTAAACTACGTATATAAAATGAGTTTCTGCATAAATACAAGTTGCCATTATAGAAAGATGTGTCATAGAAACAAGAACGTCAAGTTAAACATGCCTATAATTAATTTATTTTTATCTGTATTCGCTTTATACGTAGCAATATAAAATATACAATATTTTTAATGATACCAAGTCTACACACGTTTTACTCGGATCATATTTCACGTCGTCTTAGTTCTCACTGACATAATCTTCTTTGAGTAACCAAAAGTATATTTTTCCAGGTTAAACTATTGGACATAGAAAATATTGTAGTATTAACGATCAGAGATGCTTTTCTGGACGATGAAAGAAATATTTTGACTGAATTAAGTAGCAACTTCGGATATGATGTGAAAGTTCTGAGATCAACTGTTATACCCGATGGCGCGCAAGCAAATCAAGATGACAGTTCAAGGAAGCGACGTAATGCTCAGGCAACGGGATCCTCCCTGCAGCTTTATATTTATGGAATGATTGAGAGAGAACCGGTCACTGTGGATAAACTCACTTCGTAAGATATTTTAACCATAACTACGTAATGTGATTTTCCGTTCTTTTGTTATAAGGTGTTATAAATAACATTTTACTGCTTTCAGTGATATAAACAACAATGCAATAGTCGCGGTCACCGTCGCGAGCGTCATATCGCTCCAAGATTATCTAGAAGGTCGAGAGATATGCGTCATTCCAGGACGTGACACCGGCTTGTTGGTAGCGACGATCCTCCTCAGCATCCTGCTCTTCATACTAATCGTGTTGATAGCCGCGTGGTTTATTATCAAGCGGTGAGTTTAAAGAAGCTTTCCTTGATTCCTTGCATTTTTCCTTGATTTTTCCTTGATTTCCGTTCCTCTATTGAAACAGTATAATTTTCTTTAATAATTAAACAACTTATGTAATTTTATTACAGAAGGCAAAAACCAAACTATGACCAATTCAGTGACCAAAATAGTATAGCATCCCGCAATGAATCACTGGGTGCGCAACCGAAGCCGGTGAATCCGCCAAAGCCTAGACTGAATATAGATGACCTAAAGAAAAGCGAACGAAGACTTCAAGATATGCTGCAAGCTCCTGTTCAAGAAGTCAGGCCGACGACATCGAAGAAAGAACCGCAGCCAGAATCCATCCTCGACATACCTCCGCCCGATTCACCGGCGCCGACAGTCACTGTCATACAGTCCATAGATAAACTGAAAGACGCCACAGACGAGTCAGACACTGACGAGTTTGGCGAGGTTGACACAACTAGAAGAAAATCAGTAGTCACTTTCAATGAGAATGTGGAGAAAATTATCCACGTAGAAGATAGCGCTGACGAGGGCTCGCATTCGGGCTACGAGATATATAAATTATGAATGTGAAACATCATGTCGATGTGATATTGATGCGTATGGTGCATTAGAATCATTGTTATCTTTGCCTACAACGCCTCATTAATTCAAATATACTCAAACAGTTACCTAACATTTGCTTAAATGAATTGCGGTAGCAAATATGTGTAAGTACATAAAATACACTGAGTTACCTATTTTGACTTATTATACTCAAAAATATATGATCAAATAAATTATTTTTATACCCTTTCTTTTTATTTAATTTATGTCTATAAAAATGTAACTAGAATTATAAATCTGTAATACAATTTCTGAAAAATACTAAATCGTTTCGAAGCCGACATAACACGTATATTTGCCACGTTTTTTTAAACGAGGACGATGTCATAATATATCAACCCTTTCATTTAGTTCACTAATCTATTACATTAAACCACACGTAGTGTGAATTCTCAGAGAATTTTCATTAAATGAAAATTTACATTTACAATACCGAAATTTGAAAACCACGATGATCATTTTAAACAACTGTAGTTGTTACTACAGGAGGTACTCCTACAAACCCTGATCATTTCTAAAATTAGGCATTACAAAACAGACATCGAAAAATCTGTGGCATTGTTAATTTGCAAATACTTCATTTGTGTGAACCCTTAAAATTCCTACGTTTAACCATCCCGTTCGTTTATGTACATAATATGAATGAAAAAATAAATATTAACTAGGTTCTTCCCCATTATTGTAGACTTCAGATAGACAGTCTTGAGTCATTACATTGTTGTGTGACGCTCCTATCGAGTAAAATTTTGCCTTCACATTTGCGATGTGATAACCAAGTGGAAATATAAAGGAATTTATATAATGAAATTTTAATAAACAATTAAGCTACAGGCCACATCATCAAACATTTAATTTAAATATATTCGCTTTACCCATGACGAATCAAAAAGAACATCTATTCCGATCATTGATGATATCATAAATCGACACTCAATACAAATTTGTTGAACTATATATCAAATCGACTATAAAATTATGTATCAACGGATGTCGTAGGTGCTTGACCCTAAGCATCCGTTTTTAAGCAAGGAGAAAAATACATACTTTGTATTTATTACCAATAGCAAAAGATTTTAAATTTCATAAATATTAATAACTACCTAATATTTTCTCAGATATTGGAATAGTTCATTCCGACAGGTCTTACCCACCATTTTTCTCCAAACGTTGTTAACTCAAAAAATATTTTAATACATTTTTATTTTTGCAAAATACATGGTAAGAAATTTCGAAATACCCTAATAATGGTAGTTAAGATAATAATTAGTGATATTTACACGTTTTATAACAGTAACTCTGATTTAGTGCAAAAATACGGTTTATTCTAGCGTAGCTCAACTGCATACAAGCGACGCGACGCACAGTGGGACGGATTTCGGGGCTCCCTTTCATAGGATTTTTCAATTTTTTTTTACCTTTTTTCTGTAATCTAAGTATGAGGTATTATTGTTATTACTATAAAATTAACTAATATAAGAATTTTGAACCGATTCTTATCTCAAATATTTAAAAAAATGACTTTGAAGATTTTAAATGTATGAAAACGGATTTTGTTTCCGTCCTAACTTTTTTTTATATCAAGATGTAAAGCTGAAACTTTCAGGGATTATAACTTGGACTCACACCAAGCCATACAAGTTTTGACCTCGACCTCAACCGGTCCCGTTTAGGAGATATGGGGTAAGGAAATGTTTACATTTAGCCCGCATTTTGAAATGGGCTAATGTGTTCTTTTTTTACCTTTTTTCGCAAATCCAAGTATGAGGTATTATTTTTATTACCATAACATTATCTAATATTAGAATTTTGAACTGGTTCTTATATCAAATATTTAAAAAAATGACTTTAAAGATTTTAAATTTATGAAAACGGATTTTGCTATCGTCCTAACTTTTTTTTATATAAAGATGTAAAGCTGAAACTTTCAGGGATTATAACTTGGACTCACACCAAGCCATACAAGTTTTGACCTTGACCCCAACCCGTCCCGTTTGGGAGATATGGGGTAAGGAAATGTGCACATTTAGCCCGCATTTTGAAATGGGCTAATGTGTTCTTTTTTTACCATTTTTCGCAAATCCAAGTATGAGGTATTATTTTTATTACCATAACATTATCTAATATTAGAATTTTGAACCGGTTCTTATATCAAATATTTAAAAAAAATGACTTTAAAGATTTTAAATTTATGAAAACGGATTTTGCTATCGTCCTAACTTTTTTTTATATAAAGATGTAAAGCTGAAACTTTCAGGGATTATAACTTGGACTCACACCAAGCCATACAAGTTTTGACCTTGACCCCAACCCGTCCCGTTTGGGAGATATGGGGTAAGGAAATGTGCACATTTAGCCCGCATTTTGAAATGGGCTAATGTGTTCTTTTTTTTACCATTTTTCGCAAATCTAAGTATGAGGTATTATTGTTATTACCATAAAATTAACTAATATAAGGATTTTGAACCGATTCTTATCTCAAATATTAAAAAAAAAATGACTTTAAAGACTTTAAATTTATGAAAACGGATTTTGTTATCGTCCTAACTTTTTTTTATATCAAGATGTAAAGCTGAAACTTTCAGGGATTATAACTTGGACTCACACCAAGCCATACAAATTTTGACCTTGACCCCAACCGGTCCCGTTTAGGAGATATGGGGTAAGGAAATGTTTTCATTTAGCCCGCATTTTGAAATGGGCTAATGTGTTCTTTTTTTACCTTTTTTCGCAAATCCAAGTATGAGGTATTATTGTTATTACCATAAAATTAACTAATATAAGGATTTTGAACCGATTGTTATCTCAAATATTAAAAAAACTGACTTTGAAGATTTTAAATGTATGAAAACGGATTTTGTTTTCGTCCTAACTTTTTTTTATATCAAGATGTAAAGCTGAAACTTTCAGGGATTATAACTTGGACTCACACCAAGCCATACAAGTTTTGACCTTGACCCCAACCGGTCCCGTTTAGGAGATATGGGGTAAGGAAATGTTTACATTAAGCCCGCATTTTGAAACGGGCTAATGTGTTTTCTTTTAACTTTTTTCGCAAATCCAAGTATGAGGTATTATTTTTATTACCATAAAATTAACTAATATAAGGATTTTGAACCGATTCTTATCTCAAATATTTTAAAAAAATGACTTTAAAGACTTTAAATTTATGAAAACGGATTTTGTTATCGTCCTAACTTTTTTTTATATCAAGATGTAAAGCTGAAACTTCCAGGGATTATAACTTGGACTCACACCAAGCCATACAAGTTTTGACCTTGACCCCAACCTGTCCCGTTTAGGAGATATGGGGTAAGGACATGTTTACATTTAGTCCGCATTTTGAAATGGGCTAATGTGTTCTTTTTTTACCTTTTTTCGCAAATCCAAGTATGAGGTATTATTTTTATTACCATAACATTATCTAATATTAGAATTTTGAACCGGTTCTTATATCAAATATTAAAAAAAAATGACTTTAAAGATTTTAAATTTATGAAAACGGATTTTGTTATCGTCCTAACTTTTTTTATATCAAGATGTAAAGCTGAAACTTTCAGGGATTATAACTTGGACTCACACTGAGCCATACAAGTTTTGACCTTGACCCCAACCGGTCCCGTTTAGGAGATATGGGGTAAGAAAATGTTTAAATTTAGCCCGCATTTTGAAATGGGCTAATGTGTTCTTTTTTTACCTTTTTTCGCAAATCTAAGTATGAGGTATTATTTTTATTACCATAAAATTAACTAATATAAGGATTTTGAACCGATTCTTATCTCAAATATTTAAAAAAAAATGACTTTAAAGACTTTAAATTTATGAAAATGGATTTTGCTATCGTCCTAACTTTTTTTTATATCAAGATGTAAAGCTGAAACTTTTAGGGATTATAACTTGGACTCACACCGAGCCATACAAATTTTGACCTTGACCCCAACCGGTCCCGTTTAGGAGATATGTGGTAAGGAAATGTTTTCATTTAGCCCGCATTTTGAAATGGGCTAATATGTTCTTTTTTTACCTTTTTTCGCAAATCCAAGTATGAGGTATTATTTTTATTACCATAACATTATCTTATATTAGAATTTTGAACCGGTTCTTATATCAAATATTAAAAAAAAATGACTTAAAAGATTTTAAATTTATGAAAACGGATTTTGTTATCGTCCTAACTTTTTTTATATCAAGATGTAAAGCTGAAACTTTCAGGGATTATAACTTGAACTTACACCAAGCCATACAAGTTTTGACCTTGACCCCGACCCGTCCCGTTTGGGAGATATGGGGTATTAAGGAAGAAATAGCTTCAGTAGAGAGAGAAATTGCTGCTCTACAGCCAACTTTGTTTGAAAATGTAATGTAATAAAATTCTAATATTAGATAATGTTATGGTAATAAAAATAATACCTCATACTTGGATTTGCGAAAAAAGGTAAAAAAAGAACATATTAGCCCATTTCAAAATGCGGGCTAAATGAAAACATTTCCTTACCCCATATCTCCTAAACGGGACCGGTTGGGGTCAAGGTCAAAATTTGTATGGCTCGGTGTGAGTCCAAGTTATAATCCCTGAAAGTTTCAGCTTTACATCTTGATATAAAAAAAAGTTAGGACGATAACAAAATCCGTTTTCATAAATTTAAAGTCTTTAAAGTCATTTTTTTTAAATATTTGAGATAAGAATCGGTTCAAAATCCTTATATTAGTTAATTTTATGGTAATAACAATAATACCTCATACTTAGATTTGCGAAAAAAGGTAAAAAAAGAACACAATAGCCCATTTCAAAATGCGGGCTAAATGTGCACATTTCCTTACCCCATATCTCCCAAACGGGACGGGTTGGGGTCAAGGTCAAAACTTGTATGGCTTGGTGTGAGTCCAAGTTATAATCCCTGAAAGTTTCAGCTTTACATCTTTATATAAAAAAAAGTAAGGACGATAACAAAATCCGTTTTCATGAATTTAAAATCATTAAAGTCATTTTTTTAAATATTTGATATAAGAACCAGTTCAAAATTCTAATATTAGATAATGTTATGGTAATAAAAATAATACCTCATACTTGGATTTGCGAAAAAAGGTAAAAAAAGAACACATTAGCCCATTTCAAAATGCGGGCTAAATGAAAACATTTCCTTACCGCATATCTCCTAAACGGGACCGGTTGGGGTCAAGGTCAAAATTTGTATGGCTCGGTGTGAGTCCAAGTTATAATCCCTGAAAGTTTCAGCTTTACATCTTGATATAAAAAAAAGTTAGGACGATAGCAAAATCCGTTTTCATAAATGTAAAGTCTTTAAAGTCATTTTTTTTTAAATATTTGAAATAAGAATCGGTTCAAAATCCTTATATTAGTTAATTTTATGGTAATAACAATAATACCTCATACTTAGATTTGCGAAAAATGGTAAAAAAAGAACACATTAGCCCATTTCAAAATGCGGGCTAAATGTGCACATTTCATTACCCCATATCTCCCAAACGGGACGGGTTGGGGTCAAGGTCAAAACTTGTATGGCTTGGTGTGAGTCCAAGTTATAATCCCTGAAAGTTTCAGCTTTACATCTTTATATAAAAAAAAGTTAGGACGATAACAAAATCCGTTTTCATAAATTTAAAATCTTTAAAGTAATTTTTTTAAATATTTGATATAAGAACCAGTTCAAAATTCTAATATTAGTTAATTTTATGGTAATAACAATAATACCTCATACTTAGATTTGCGAAAAATGGTAAAAAAAGAACACATTAGCCCATTTCAAAATGCGGGCTAAATGTAAACATTTCCTTACCCCATATCTCCTAAACGGGACCGGTTGAGGTCGAGGTCAAAACTTGTATGGCTTGGTGTGAGTCCAAGTTATAATCCCTGAAAGTTTCAGCTTTACATCTTGATATAAAAAAAAGTTAGGACGGAAACAAAATCCGTTTTCATACGTTTAAAATCTTCAAAGTCATTTTTTTTAATATTTGAGATAAGAATCGGTTCAAAATTCTTATATTAGTTAATTTTATGGTAATAACAATAATACCTCATACTTAGATTTGAGAAAAAAGGTAAAAAAAAATTGAAAAATCCTATGAAAGGGAGCCCCGAAATCCGTCCCACTGTGCGACGTGGCGCTTACAAATTGAGTAATTTATTACTGACGCTGAACCAATAGCGATACTCCAGGTGAGGAAAAACCATGAGATAATTCACTTTATTTACCGCAAATCAATTTCTATAAATAACAATAACATATTCCGATTCCTTCCTCGCAAATCTTATTTTATTATCATTGTTACAATTATTCAACTTGGTTGTCATGTGAACAAAAAGTCAACAGATTGAATATTATTCAACTGTTGAAAGTTATGTAAAAAATATGCCGGTGTGTTTTGCTCTCCATTTGTGCAATGTTTATGCCAATAATCTTCACCAACAAAAAATATTAACTTGTCTGATCTGTTTTCACTTAATACCTGTTTTGTTCTCCAGTCTTCATTCAGAACCTTATATAGTATATTAATAGCTTAACATCATTGTTACCTAACTATGTATAGTAATTTCTGCCATCACTCTGGATAAAAGCTGGAAATGAGAAAGAATGATTAAACACTGTCCAAAATTGTAACTACGAAAACCCGAGACGGATCAACTTTCATATTATTAATTTCCTTCAAAACTCATGGGTAGACAAGTACATACGAGCATGTGACGGTGAATAAATATAGGAAGTTATAATTTTATTTGTACGTTCCCATGACTTGCAGACTCCAGTCAGTCCTACTACATGATTTTAAAATGATTTTGTCCCCCCAGTGCAAAACCTGGTTACGTCCACACTTATAACGGTTCTACCACGATTCTGTCCCACCCATAATGATAACCAGTCGCCAAAACTGTTATCTACGACCGCCTCACGATCCTAAAATATTTTTTTTAGTCAATTAACGTGCTAAATTCGGACAACATTTGCACGGCATTGTCCTCTTTATGACCGTCCCTAAGATACTATCGGCTGTGCGAGATAAATTATTGTTATGTTTTATTCCACAGTAGATATTTGAGACACTTTCTTGTATATCTAAGACGAGCAGGTTGCTGGAAACATTATGTATCCCCCGGCAAGTTTTATCTCTTTGGGCTTTGCGAAGCGGTGAAGTTTGGGTTTGATTTAATTGATGATGTCTCGAAACCTGAGTCATAATTTAATCTGTAATATGTAAATTTTAACAATAATACAAATTATAACTGTCACGCTATGGGTCGTGTTTATTCATACAGGTTATTTCTGTCTAACAACTTTTATTATTTCGCCGTTGAAAGGCTAAGCGATCTTGATGGAAAATTATTCCTCTTTTGTTCTAACTTATCTCAACTCTACCATAAAATGTATGACTTAGACCATTATATTATGCACTTACAAGCCTTATTTGGATAATTACTTTGACATTGGACCCAAAGTTACAGGTTATTTGCATTAGGTATTCAGGAGGGACTTACAAAGGCTAAATATAGAATACACCAATAAAACATAATGACGATTATGGAATATAATATATATATCGATTATCGATTCTCATTTCTACAGGTATCAATTCATTTTTTTTAATAAATTAAGGATGCTATTGATAAGCACTAAACGATGACGTCATAAATGAACAAAAAAAAATCACGTCTTCACATAAATGTAAGTAAGAGGCATGCCAGTGTTATTGCTTTTAAAAAGAAAACATTCTGTCAACTGTCGGTCAATTTTAGTAGTACTTATAAAATCAGGATCACTGTGTCGTATATTATATTCGTGGGAATCCAATGTCTTTTGTTTTCCTTCAAGAGTAACAGCCTTGTTACTGCCCTCCTTAAGTAAATAAAATATTCCCGACGGTACACACTGAAAATTATATAATAGAAATAATATTTTAACTTAAACTGGTATTCAAAGTTCTATTTTTTCACATACTTAGGTATACTTTGATTCTTTAAACCAGATCATGACATTCACACTAAAATCTCACGATTCCTTTAAGCACGCTCATCAAAATAATGTGCTGAGGCGAAAACTAATCTTACACCTTTTTAAATCCGCATATCCAAGACATTATATTTAACCTTCCAATCTTAATAGACCATTAAGATCTCCTCGTTTTAAAATAAATACTGCTGTTGCAAAGACTTTAAACTCTTTAAAAACTCAATGTGCGGAACCTTCGTCACGAAAGAAAAATATAAGGTCGAAGAATTTCTAAATAAGGAGATTTTGTTGAGAGGTCTCTTTGCTTGAAAGCTGGGATAGTTCATACAGTAGAATATTAATTATGTTTTAGATACTGAAAATAAAAAACACACTGAGTATAAGAAATATCCGACATAAACGCAAATTCAAAAATATATATTTTTTTTTTATAATAAAACTATTATACAAAATAATAATATCGGTGTAGCATTTGAATATCTTTTTTTTATCTACGACACATTCTTACTACGCCTTTTTGTACTAGAAGATGAAAACGACATTAAGGGAGATTAAAACTTCATAAGAGACTACATATCCCGGAGGCTTCTACAACAATTTACGAGGCAGGTATGTTAAGTCCATCACAGCATAACTTTAGGTAAAACGGATGGAGACTACTGCTTCAACTCCTTTGTCTACTGGACAATTTGAAATGACTACTCTGCATTCCATATTACAATTTTAAAACAAATATATGTATAGTTCCAGTTGTGCTTATAATGACCAAAACAAAATCCTCGTAAAATATACCCGCCAATGAGACAACTAGATATTTTTTACAAGTCGTAAAGAAACCATAGAAGAACTTGTTGCTTGTTCCTGTTGAGCAACATTTTAGTGCTACAAGTATAACTGTCACAAAGTTGTAACAATATAATATTGCAACTAAACTCGTATGTACAGTTACACATCGGTTGACCGCCTTTTTAATGTAATCCTCCTATAGAATTTTTATGCTTGCGGGCGGATCGATGCCACCTAACATTTTAGGTATTATACACATCACAAACTAGGACCGGACTTACCAGAGATAAGAAATATTTACCACCACATTAAAAAGTGAATTAACTGTAAATCCACGTGATAATTTTATTTACTGCCCATAAAAATAAAATTCGGTTGGACATTAATTATTTTTATGACACTTTTGCATGCAGATTTGTGTTTATCCGCAAACAACGCTAATATGTCTACTTTTTTCCTTATAATTATAAAAATGGTTATTAAATTTATAAGTCCTTCTTTCCATGTTTGCCAAAACAAAAACATAAAAATTATTATAACCGCTACCACACATTTCTGATAACGAGGTTAAGTCCTTGTGATTCAATATATTAACGCTACACAAAAAATCCTTGGATAAAAACATTTAATAATATTATTTGTACAATATAATAACTCAAAACTCTCGAGCCCAAACACAAACATTTGACAATTTTCAAAATCGATATGTCGTGTTTTCATATTTGTATTAGGCAATGGACACTTACAATACACTATCATGCGTGGGTATATTCGATGCTAAACAACATTTGTGTAACCACTTCTAAACGACAATATTGTTATTCAAACTCCTGGCATATGGCAATCAGTTTTCAGTGAAGCAAATAAACATGACATCATTCAATTGTTGAAGTCTTGTTTTATTTGGTTTGATCAAGCCTTTTATTGGAGGCTATCTGTTTGCTCACTTAGCAACACAGTGCGTGACATAGAAATCTACACTTATCTTGTAATTCAAACATTTAAAATAAAAAGTGCATATCGGTGACCCACCAATTTAAATAGGATTTCAAGTGAAAGCAAACTTATATCTGTAGTCTATTCATTAATAGGAAAATTTTCCTGATATAAAATCGAAGAGTTTTTTTGTATGGCCGCGCCAATCTCAGGAACTACTGGTTTGAATTGAAAAAATCTCTGCTTGTAAGATAGTATATTTATTGTGAAGGGAGATTAGGTAATTTATATACCGATTATGGACGTTAAACCGGAAAAACGTTTTCACGCGGGCGGAGCCGCGAGCATTACTAGTCTTAAATAAAATAAAGCTTAAATCAATTACCATAACGCATAATATTACTGTTATATTCACGGTCCTGTGTCAGAATGCATTTTTGCATTACCGCTGCACCGGAGCGACGTGACTTTGAATTAACATGACGTGAAATGACGGCTGGTGACCAAATTCTCGAGGTATTCAGGGTGTCCGAATCACGTTAAGCCTCCTGTCTTGGTTATTACCAGTTGGCAGTGGCAGGACCCGTAAGCTACATCAAAAATCTTATAGGCTTGAAAAATCTGACATTAAACTGGCCACCGCTTCAATAAAACCTGTCTTTCCAATAACTTAATAACCGTAATAGTGTAGGACCCAACTTAACCTACATAACAGGAAAAGGTCGGTGTCCCTCAGAGTAAAGAATATGGACGAATTTTAATCCGAAAAACCATTGAACTTTGCCCTTTTTAGAGTTTGTTTGTATATTCTTAATATTTTGAATTATATACGGTCAATTTAACACAGAAACTCAATCTTTTCAATCCTTTGTACAAATGCTATAAACAGAATTACAAATCTAAAACTAAAAGGACAAACTCTGCATGAGTATTATGCAAAAGACTTTAGAATACACAACATTAACCCATTTGAAGTCTTGTCACTAAAATAATAATGTGTTTTTGTATTACGAAACATTATAATTTTTAATTTAAAACAAATGTGTAAAATAAATATGGAAATAAATTTAAAACACAGTTTTCATAAATCAAAGTTATTTTATTCTTTTAACGGGATATTTACTGCGCAGACATGTTTTTTTCAAACAAATAACACATTGAAATCTTATATCTCAAGTATTCAGCAGCATCGCTGGAATTTTATCAGAGAATCAATCTATTACACGAAATATAACTATAAAATCAACATAAATGTATGAATCAAGTAAAATGTTGAGATATTCTAAAAGGATTGAACGAATATTATAAGTTGTTTATTCAAATCACTAATCAGATGACGATGATAGAAATGCATTAATTCTAATCGTCAATATCATTAAACAGCTGCTAGCTGATTAAAGACTGATTTTTGTACAATAAAGTCCGTACTAAATAAAGATTTGGTGAAAAAATACCATGGAAATTAAAGGATATTATGCATTCTAACCAATAAGTTATGGCAGCATCTCACGCAATACCATGGAAGTTTTGAATCATGTAGTTTTTTCGGTTTTTATGTAAATATAGCACCCCATGATGTGTACGATTCAGCACTCATTTTCATCAGGAAATAGTGTCTTTCAAGCAGAGAAGCCATCTATAAGATACGTGACAAATTCACAATGAGAAGAGCCGGGAAACGTGGAGCGGTTACTAAGGCGCGGCGCTGCAAACCGCGAATGCTTTGTGTTATAAACTTATACATATAATAATAACTACTGTGTTTGGCATCGTGTAGGTGGAACTGCAATTGTATGGAAGTAATTACAGTTAACAAAACTAGTATGGCTATGAATATACACTTTACGACTGTCGTTGAAAATGAATCTCGTCTCCAAATTGCACGCTTGATTACTTAACTACACAGCGATGGTCATACGAGTATAACACACCGCCAAGCACCGAGTAGTAAATGTAAACAATGCTATAATTTATCGCATGTCAAAAAGTTGGTTCTACGTTAGCAAATAATAGTAGTATCTATTAACCTATTTTTATAACAGTATATTTTCAATACATTTTTTTTAATATAAATCTTATAATGTAGGGTAAATCTAGTACTAGTAGTGATATTGGATTTTGCTATTCATTATCAGTCCGGAGTCAGGAATTTGTGCCCGATATGGCGATAGGCTCGCCCCCTATCACATCGTGGGAAGTAACATAAAAGGCGAAATGTGGATGTCCTGGTGGCAGCTCTGCTTACCCCTTCGGGATAAAAGGCGTAAGTTTATGTATATATGTAATGTAGTGATATTCTGCTAATATTTCCAAATTATATGTTAACCTGCGATGATTGAAGCGAGTTTTATTCATATCTAATCTAATCATAGTCTAGTAGTTATTTATTTATTTATTTCATTTTAGGAAAGCTTACAGACAAATACAATAATTATGAACACAAAAGACAAATAGTCTAAATAATATGTTCCAAGAATTCCAGATGAAACTGTGCCGAAAAAAATAATGATGGAAGCGAAGAAAGCTCGACGGTAAATCAAAAGGATTTCACTTCTCGGTTCTCTAGCATAATACTATTTTAGTCGTTGATAGAAAATATGATTAGATTGTTCAGCACAGAATTTAAATATCTTGTTATAAGATTTCCACTGTGTAGGTACACATATACATAAAATATTAATAGCGTTTAGTCATTTCTGTATTCTTGTCTGAACACAATTCAAACATCTACAGATACGACTACAAAATACCCGAAATATTTTTTTATGATAAGTAATGCTATATGATAAGTAGTTATCAACTACTACGGAAAAATATAAATACATATTTATTTAAAGCATACTACAGGTACCATCATCTTACCGACATTTCAGGTGCAAATAGAGCTACTATAGAAACCATTATGCTCAATAATAAGCAAATATTTGCTACTATTCGCATTTCCAAAAGTATAATCATTAAGGTAAATATGTATATTATGTCATATCCTAGTCGTGTCACCAGTCACCTCACTGCTTAGTAATGAAAACTCCCAATATCATTTTACCAGAATTTCAGTTGCAAATTTAATACATATTTATTGTAACTTAAATATTGTGTATTAGCAAACGGATCACTCAAATGTATCCTGTGAAAATATTGAAAATGTGCTAATCAAATTGCCACATAACGTATGCGTTCAAGGTTGTTGAAAACTTAAATATTATTTAATCGCAGTTCCGTTTTCTCACTGTTGGGAAATCACAACTTGTATTATTTCACGTAATTGGTATTTGTTTGCCAACTAATTAGTAACTAACTCCAATTTCCTGGTAATACAATATTGCCTAATAAAGGACTCTATCAATTGCTACGGTATACAATGAAGAAATAATGATCAAACAAGCCTATTTTTATGACCTTGGATCTGCAAACAAATCTGTGTAACAACGTGTAAAAAATATAATATTATTGAGCATTAGTTTAAAAGTAACATTCTTATTTGCTTAATCACACAAGCCCTGTTTGATGATTTACATTAACATGCAAATGGCTGATATTAATTATAACGTGCAAAATAGTCAATACAATATTATCAATATTAGCATAATCAGATAACGCGGTATACTAGTATTATTGAAATTCTAAACGGTCAAAAGGTGACGCTTGGTCGACGTGGCTAATGGTTACAGTTTTAGGCTTTACATTGAATAAATTAAGCGCACACTGATCTTTTTAAGTATTGTTATTTCGCCAATTGGTGTAAAAAAAAGAATTTCGTGTACTCCCTCAAACGGGGAAACTTTGGTTATTTATGCACGAGTCGTGGAGATGAGAGATTATAATATTTTCTATTATACCTATATCAACAAAATTTACGATTTTTATGAGCAATAATTATATTTACTTCCTTAATAAAACCTTATCTCGCAGTTTCCTCAGAGCATCTGCCGTACCAACTCCGTTAATTTAAAAATAGTTACAAACAATGTTACTGTACAAAGTTTTTTTGCCAATGACTAGTGGGCCACTAGTTACGTGTGTGGAATAATTATCTTTTTATCTTTTAAAACAATATCACAGCATTTGAATCAACCTGTGAGCATTTTAGGCTAGTAGGCCACACACTAACGTTAGTCCACTATTGTTTTGTTGGCCATGTTAGTGATCTTATCTATTCACATTCAAAATATGTCAAAGATGAATGCCAAAATCAGTCCATGTATTGAAGACAACAAGTTTTTTATAGGCGAAACTTAATTAGAAACGGTTAGTGAACCGTTACGCGCTGGTGGCGGTGATCATTAAGTCGCAAAATTATATTCGGCGTCACAATAATTCGATAAACACCTATCAATATTTCAACACGTCCTTATAATGAAAACTGTTATGCCAACTATTCTGAAATCTAAATTATTTATGCATTATTGTTTAATTCTGTATTTTACCTTAAATGTAGGTCTGTACGTCATCTATATTTAAAATTTAAGAAGTAAAAATAAGTAGAAATTAAATATTTTTATTATTTTTTATACAAAACATGATGGATTTATCACCAGGTTCTATAACAGTCCACTCTTGGATATAAGTTCCTTCAATTGTACGCTATTAAGCACGGCGCAACGCCTGGGTTATCCATCTCAAGCATGGCAATGCCTTATTCGCTTATAAAAGTTTATTTCAAACGTACATCATTCTCGCACGCTTACATCGAACAAACATTTAAAAGTTTCGAAACTCGAGTGACATGAAAAGACTTCATTATAATCTAGTTCCATCTTTGTTAATCCGATTACGAACTTTGCGACATAACTCTTTGTTTTAGAACAATAAACCAACGAATGATAAATTGGAACTTAACTTTGTTTTTCTTTTTTAATTACCGGCTCATTTTCCAGTGCCTAGGACTTCTATTATTTAACATTTAATGCCATGACGTTAATAAAATATTTTCGTGATTATTTTATAACTGCACAAAAGCTCAAATTTATCCATCACTATCTGATAATAAAATGTAATAAAAATTGCTGCTTCTTTAGATAAAAAAAATAATACAAACGTCTGGTTTTACACATTAATGTCATCTAAGTGTCAGTTCGCACCCTTGCAACACTCTAATAAAGTAGTAATAAAATTGCAACAGGGCGCAGCAAGCCGCCTTTGTTTGTTTTCCGCGAGTCTGGCGTACCGGTTTCATTCGGATAATACCCAAGGGTGGTGATAAATCTCCTCAAGATCCTAAGTCTTACAGACCCATTACACTCTTACCGTCGCTAGGTAAACTTTTAGAACGTCTTACCGTCCCTCGATTACTACCAGGTGGACCAAAATTCCATGAAAAACAGTTCGGTTTTACTATGGGTAGGTCGACTATTGACGCGGCAATTTCGGTTAGAAGAAGAGTAAGTACATCGATACGCAAATATGTACTCGGTATTTTCCTGGACATCTCCGGTGCTTTCGACAATGCTTGGTGGCCAATGCTGCTTCTTAAGTTGAAACTGCGAGGTTGCTTTAAAAATATGTATTCACTTATATACTCGTATTTCTCGCATGGAACAACAAAACTTAAACTTGGACACCATGCCGTGTCGAAGCCACTGACGATGGGCTGTCCACAAGGCTCGGTCTTGGGTCCTTATTTATGGAATTTAGGCTTCGACGATTTTCTTACAATTCCCTTACCGTCGGGGTGTTCTTTGATTGGATATGCGGACGATGGCCTTTTGCTTATTGAGTCAAACAGTAGGTCGGGACTCGAACATATGGCAGACACGTGTTTTTAATTAATATCTGATTGGGGCGACCGAAATCGCTTACAGTTCGCACCACACAAAACGTTCCAATTACTTCTAAAAGGAATTTTAAAATCACCGCCGCGAATTAAATTTAATAATATTACCGTAAAGAAAAAAGAATCAGTTTGTTATCTTGGTCTAATTTTGGAAAGGAATTTTTCCTTTCTTGAACATATTAAGAAAGTCGGGGAAAATCGAAAAAGAACTTTTTTGCTCTGACAAGAATATCGAAATCAACGTGGGGGCTATCTTTCAATACATTAAAAACCATCTATGGAGCGACTTACTTAGGATGTATTACTTACGGATCCCCCGTATGGGCTGATAGGGCCACTATCGGTGCTGTGCGAAGGAAATTGCTCCAGAGCCAACGTTTGGCGTTGATATTCTTGTGTAAGGCGTATAGAACTGTTAGTACCGAGGCTTTGCCTGTCCTAGCGGGTGTACTTCCAGTCGACCTGGAGGTACAACGTCGCGCCGCGATGTATTACTCAACTAGAGAGAATATGGACAAAAGATTTTTAAATTCACGTGAACTTTTAAAAGTAGACAGATTATTTAAGCCGCTCTCAGTTGTATATAACGAACTAATAGATGAATGGCAAAATAGATGGGATGTATCTTTGAAGGGTCGGCATCTATACCAATATTTTCCATGCGTGCGTGATCGTTTGACTAAGACTTGGCTAGATATCGATTATTACGTATCACAGTTTCTTACGGGCCATGGTAACTTTAAGTCTAAACTGTACTCATTTAAGCTCGTTGATTCGCCTGCGTGCTCATGTTCAACACCTTATTGCGAATATGAGCAGTCCGCGCATCATATACTTTGGGAGTGTAGTCTTTGGCAGAATGAGCGTAAAACCATGCTAGATAGTATGCAAATAACATCTGGAGTTGTATACTACACGGACCTTGTGGAGACTAGGAAGAATTTCCGTGCTTTCCGGCGATTTTGCCATACCTATTATTGGAATCAAGTATAACAGCTTACATAATAGGTCCCATTTAAATGTAATAATGACTAATCCGTGGTGCTTTACAGCTGGCTTATCTGGCTGTAAATGTCTTTATGCGAGGTTATTTACCTCTTTAGTTCATTGTTTTGTCACCCGCTTTATTAGGGAGGGAAGTGGACAATAATTTATTTCCAACTCCTCCTATTAATTTAACTTTTTGATTGATTTCGTTGCGGGTTAAAGATAAGTTAGACATTCCCGGAGACTCGCTGAGCTTCAATGCTCAGTGTCATTAAAATGCGTGCCACTGTTGATCCTGGCTTACAGGAGTTGCAGTGGCGGGTGTGAGGGCGGGACAGTCTCCAGAAAGCCGCCTTTGTAATGGCAGCCATTTCATGTCAGATATTTTCCTTTAATTCTATTAAAGTGCTCTTTATTGCGTCTATTCATCATTTAATTATGATTTTATTTGAAAAAGCAGGGCATGGCAACCTTTTTGGTAAATAAATTATAGCCAGTAACAATGTTCGAACTTTGTAACTTTGTCTCTAGTTCAATCAACCGTATGATTTTCCTAGACTCTCATAAAACACGATGCTTTGATTCAATGGATCAAATTGAATGGAGTGTATAATTAGTAGAGGCTTGCTGCGGGTTATGAAGGGCACAGTTCAAATGTTATAATATATTAGATGACCGTGGTGTTATCACTGTCTCACAGAATACCGACTTGAAATTACTTGCGGCCCTATTCAAAGACATATTTAAAACCTATTTTATTTATCGAATGTTTTGTGCCTTTCGAACGACTTTAGAATTCAGTTTGATCGAAGAAGACAAAACATTCGTTAACTAAAATACGTTTTAAATCAGTCTATGAATAAGGCCGGTAAGCTTACTCACTGCACAGTGAGTAAGCTTACCAAAATCCGAAATCTGGTGGTGGCTGCATGGGTATTTGATTCCGCATGGCAGCCCAAAGCGACTAGCGTATGATATAGTGGAAAACCCAGCTTACTCATCAACAGAAGAGTATCGAGTTTCGGGCTTAGACCGTTTACATCCGCTTTCGAATAAGTTTACAAAATTGTGTCTACTGTAAACTCTTTTAATAATATACTGCAATTACTATCGGATCCATGGCAGCCAATGATGCCTGATGGCCTTCTTTGTGTAGGGGATGATAGAAGACTGTAAAACGCTCTATTTCCAGAGATTACGGCACTCCACCTCTCAAACATTTTATTTTTTGTATAATCAACATATTATGGTTCTAAATATTTCGTTCGTTTTACTTAATAACATCGATGCTTAGTATCTGCCATTTAACTAGATTCTAGACATCCTTAGTTGTTAGACCACTGACTGTTATAATTCATAACGACATCCAGCTGGTGCTTTTTTTTCGACCATAAAGGTCAAGGCCCCGTAATTTTGAGGATAGTAAATAGTAGTTTAATTAATTTTAACTTTGTGAAAGTCATAGCTTGTATAGTGTCATTTTTGTAAAAGTTAGTTTTACAAAGTAATACTGAAATTTCTTGGAGTCGCCTTTTATTTAAGCCAAAAATCCCTTTTGTTAAAGCATCGCATATTAATATAAAGTTAGTCAATTAATTAAAAGCTGTCTTTTGAAAGTTTAATTAACTTGTCACAAATTATATTTCAGAATATTAACAAGATAAAATATTTTAAAATTGTTTAGACATCACTACAAATTTAGAATCTTAATGGGCTCAGGGCTCATGTCAAATTAACAACCTCATGCTTATAATATATAATGCTTATGATATATTTCAAATATTGAACGAATTATTATTAATTCCCAAGTGACAAACAATTTTACTTCGATCTTTTTTAATTAACGCCGTACTAAAATTACGCCTGAGCCGTAGATACATTTACAAAACGTATTAGCTTGACATACAAACTAACACGTGTATCTTTTAACCATGAAAAAAAATTATCCTAACAGGGGTCGATCTCCCTACCCTTAGAACAGAAAGCCACTTGAACTGCAGAAACAAAACAAGCAATACATCATTAAAAAGAGCCTTTAAAATTCACAGCCACTGTCTAAAACGTTTTCCGCGCCATTTGACTCGAGAGAGAAAAATGAACAAATCGTTCAAAACCTTTTGCCAACAGCAAACTTCCTACCCATTACGTTGCTTAATGCTTATGCGGCAAATTTCACCTCACCTATTGGCCTGGCCCCTGTCGGTGGTCTTGTTTTTATTACATACTTTAGCAATTGGACAACACCTCTAAGAAGATCAATTTCAAAAAGTTGATGAATCGTCATTAGCTTTTTTATTAAATTATAATTGACATTTTCAAAATGATTTTATCTATGTATACTTATGACTGCCTCGGTGGCGTAGTTGTACTGCGGTACGATAACAAAGCCGAGGTCTCGGGTTTGAATCCCGGTTAGGGCAAAGTGAAATTGGGTTTTTCTAATGCAATTATTATCCATATGGTGATCGAATCGGCAACTCCGGCACCAAAAGCCGACTGTCGCTACAACGCAGTCTACAATACTACATTGTAGTCAACTACAATGTAGTCGTTATCTCAAGATAATATTTACATCATGTAAAATTTATAGTATAATAATTATGTTATTTTTAAATTTTCGATAATATTTTTTGGTACGAAAGTTACAGTTGTAAACATTGATAGATTTTTGTTATAAAATAAAAATACCTGTAATTAAAGTTTTTAATGTTAAAGATTGAACATTTACAAAAACAACGTCAACATACTTACACTAATTATCAATTTGACAAGAATTTCCAGCGTAAACGAAGTTATAATTAAAATATTCGGAAAGCATTTTCTTTGAACCTACAATATTGAAAGACAGTGCCTGCCTAAGAGATTTTGTTAATTTGATGTACAATAAAGCTGAACAAACAGGCGTTAGTGCTTACACAAAAAATAACAAGGTCGGAGACATCTTTTAAATTCAATTAAGGTGGATCCTATAATAAACGGTATAGAGATTAAATTCCCAACCCAAGTTATATTTTAAAATCGTCAAATTTTATTATAATCTAGAGTTCTTATCCATACATTTTATTAGCAAAAATAGCTTCGGATCGTCTTTATTATTTTTATTATTTATTCTTATTCAGATGGAAAATGTTATAATAAATATGTGTATTGGGTTTCTTAATGACAATATTTTTTCTTAAAGAAACATGATATCGTCTCAGAACAGAATACGGATGCAGATGTTACAAAGGGAGGACGGAGGTGCGACTAGGTCAAAGATAACAGGAGTAATTTTTGTGTCTAGTGAGAAAAGGGATTTAACGCTACATCAGGTGCATCCCCCCTATGAAAACATGATTTAAACATGATTTGAAAACATTATGAAAGCATTGGTGTAGATAATTGAGGAATGAATGGGTAGGCTCATGTTTATTATTAAGCTTTGTATGCTGCCGGTTGATTAGCGATCTGTTATATTACAAACAGTAATTTTAAATAAAGTACGGATGATAAATCATCCACAATGATATTTATTTATAATTATGTATACGAAGGTTTACCAATAATTAGTCCATTGAATGAAAAAATATAACCAAATTAGTTCAATTACAATAGGCAGGTAGAAGATACACTTCATTTTCACGACCCATAAGATACTCACTCCCCGGTTGCCGAATTGTACCCTAAAATCAATACCGATGCGACTTTTGAGAATTTAAAACATCATAGCAATCTTCCCATTTAGAAACAATAAAGTTGGAGAAACAGTAACATAAACAACACTTATAAGCGGTATTTTAGCTAAAAATCCCCATTCTCAATAAAGACTACAGCTTTGCTTAACGGTTTCCTTCATAAAATATGCAACATTCTGACTTCTGAGTAAAGTTTTATTAAATAGTCATAAAACTGTCGTAAATAAGGGATTGCAAAAATATATTCTAGATTTGAAATGCAAAATAGTCGATGTAGGTGGATATCCTGTTCGTCACACGGTGTGGGTCAATCACCCCCGAATCCGTATAAGAATTAATGGCTTGAACAATGTTAATGGAACATTTTGTTCTATCAATATAATCGATTGGCGAGCGGTACTTAAGGTCTGCCCACACAGATTCGATAACTTTTGCTATACATCTCAAATTCTACGAAAATTAACCAAGTCTTTGTCAGTCTTCAAATATTATCAATATAATCTAAAATATTGAGAGGAGTATTGTTATAAAAATAGAACATATTTTCTTCGTCATTGTCTACATTTCGAGGAAATAGTTAGGTATTTTAATTTAAGGTAAAGATTTATTTACTTGAATACCTACTTTCCAAAAGTATATTTATAGCAATGCTACTTTCATTCGGTAATTTGATGGTTTTCTTTTGTTTCCAGTTCCTGACCGCTAATGGGATTTAACAGTTAGCTTCACATATGTCAGCTGAAGCGGTCCGGCAGCATTGGCGATTCTTATTAACTTATGTCCTTCCATTTGGAGATTTCCGTTGTGCAGTGAGGAGAAACCGGCTGTGGAACAAGAAGTCGCGAAACCAAACCTCACACTGCAGTGAATATTTTTGTATTTGTTTCTGATTACGGGTGTTGTAGGTTACTAATGAGAAAGTTCTCGTAGTTCACTCAGGACTCGAGACACATGCCTTGATGTGTTTTATTCTTTATGTAGAGCTCATTTATTTATAGTTGTATTTTCTAAACAATTAATTATTTCCTTCGGGGTGTTAGTCAATTCTAGTGACTTCCACATGCATTTTTACTTTAATGTTATGTATATTATTCCCTGGAATTACGTAAATACTTAAGCCAGCTTAGTTTCAAATTAAGATCCTTATTCGCAGATAGCACTGAAATACAAATCAATTAGAATATTATTGATATCGAAAGGATTTTTGAAAAAGTATGTTTAAATTATTTTAAATAATTTCCTATGTTTTTTCATACAATAAATTATTCGTTGACATTAGCCTCCAATGTTTCGGGAGCTACAAGGACATATTACAATAATTGAAACTGTGAATACGCCTTTACACATTCGCTGCCCTGTCATCTATCTTAAGTAATGGGGCACAAACAACGTTGTTAACAATCTTAATGACCTGTACATATTAATCAGAAATAAATTATTTTAGGACTCCTCGACAAATATAAACTGACAAACTAATGCTTACATTTGATATATGCTAACGGACTTCGGAGACTATTTAACATAAAACTAGCATTTCAGAATAACATGTTCATGCTGATTATAAAAAACAAACGGTTTCGTTTTGTAGAGTTTAATGACTCTCTAATCTTAAAGCATACTAATAAAACGCATAGTAATACTTAATGCATACATTACAGAGATGCAGATGACAAATCATCTAAGGTAAAACCTAGTACCAATATATTCGGAGATTGAAACTAAAATTAGCTGTCTTCAGTAAGCATAGTTTATAACGTAAGCGATATAAAAAAACTGTGTTCTTTTGTAATAACATTTAGCAAGTTTAGCGTTATACGGATGTTTACCATTTTGTACGGTAGCGTAGGAGTGGCGACGTTGTGTCCTTTAACAATTATTCGCATATTTTCGCGTGCTTATCTTGCAGTTTGCGAAACAATTATAGCTTATGTGTACACATCTCGCTCGCAAAGAAAATCCACTCAACTAAAACAAGAAAGGATTTGGTCTGATGCGCTCATCTTTCATAGACCTCCTGAAGTTAAAACTCTTATATTTAGTACCAGTTACGCTCAAGCCTTTACTTAAATTTACTCAAAGTAATACTAATTTCACCCCAAAGAGCTTAGAAAATAGGCCTATGTTAAAAAAATGAAAATATTGAGCCCTTTGAAGCTGAAAACTTTTTTTTAATGGTTGTTGTGGTATGACACTAAAAATACACTAAGAACAAAACTTTTTCAATTTTGTTTCTGCACAACTTCGCCGTCCAGTACGCTTTGCGTTTGGTTTTTAACGTGTGAAAAGTTTTTTGTGGCGTGACGGTATCGTCTGCGATATAACGAGCCTTGCCACGATAATTAACTGGAATGCATAGTCTTGAACTTTGCGTCTGCCGGAAATCTATGGCAGATAGTTTTAAGCAGTCCGAGAGGTCACACAACCAGGCCTAATGTAATTGACAGCTTGAGTTAAATGTTATAAGGCATTATCTTTCAAAAAGACATGACCCCAAAAGTAAACGAAATCTGTCACAAAAAATCACAACGATCGCACTTAGTACGCGCTCTCAACTGCACATCACTTTAATACTCTGTAATTTTCGTGGGTCTTTAAATTTGCCCTCAAGGACCTTCAAATTTATTAAACGTATCTTCATAATATAGAGATAAAATGAAAAGGGGTCTCTTTTCACAAAACTACTTGCTTAAAGATTTATATTTATCATGATATCTTATTCGCATTTAACTTACTTTTATTATTATCAGCGTGATCAATACGATGCTTTCTCTACGAGTCTACAATAACGAAAAGGAAAAATAGAAAAATACATAGCCTGGGCTTTTATCGAGTACAATAAGTGCGTTAACTCCAGACCCTTCTCATTCTTTGTGACATTCAAGATATAAATTGACATTGAACCTATCATGCTGACTCGCTTAACAAATCTTTTTAGGGCTTCAGCTTTATCAACGAAAATAATTTTAACGATTCACATTAATTTGCTGTAAATTTTCTGTTGACAAATTATGCTGTGATAAAACTGTTAAAGAGTAAATAAAATTTGCCTTTCGATTTTTTTTCTGGGAACAATTCCAGTGAAAAATGTACGATTGGTAAAAGTTCAATAATTATGTTTGTCAATATAATGCTTCTTTTCAATGAAGTCTTAACCCGTAAAAATTTAATTTAGTTAAGAAAAATGGGCTACTCCGTTATTTATACCCACAACTCAGCTAATGTATCTGAATTTAAGTCCGCCTTTATACTTATGTATAAGAAGCATAATAAATAAAAAAATGGACTGCTTACATTACTTGTTTTAATATTATGCATTGGAATATGATTCAAAATTCAATAAAAAAGGGGCAAAGCAATGCGAATGTTAATGTACGCCTAAATTTCGTTTTAAGGGGCGGGTTGTTTAGATGACGTTCGCTGTTATCTCAGGCAAAATAATAAAAAAACGGCGTGAATCAGGTAGAGATGCGGTGGACAATATTCAGACTTACGCCTTTTAACATCATATGACATCATACCGGACCGTCGTTGCAATTTTTATTTTTTCTCTCAGTTTCATTAAACGCAACTGGTATTGGGCTGTGTCTCGATCTCTGAATAAATTTTGGCATCATTATATAATACAACGTAAAAAACATAACACTGAATGTATTTATCGTATGTTTTCATTTAATTATATTTTTCTGTTTATAATTAGTATAAAGTTACATATATAAATAACTTAAATGCAATAGGATTTATATAAAGAAAGTTTAGGAATCGGAGAGCTTTTCTTCTAATCTGAATGACATGAACAATGTAGTACGATATATTTATCATCCAACTCTATTCTTTACTACATAAAAAATATTTAAAAATAATAAATTCCTCGATAATCTCAATTAAATGTCGTCATAATATTCCAACTGGTTCCAACAATACATACACACTTAATAAGCACTTCAGCTACCGGGTGCATTCCACGCCTTTAACATTCATTACATTACGGAGATAGCGTAGGCCACGAATTGGCTGTATTTGGAATAACAAAACCACAAGTATTTATATAAAGATTAAAACGAATTGCATCAAAGTCTATTATTATTATTTTATTATTCTAATTCTTTAGCTCATATTAAGTTATTGGGGAACGCATTTGAAATATAATAATATATAATAGTCTAATAGGAAAACGCAATTTAGTAATTTTTAAATATTACATCTATCTTACAACAACACACGTATATTAAACAACACACATATTTTAAATGTTCCATTATTATTAGCCAAGGTATTCAATATACTTTATGCCGAATTATACAAAATACCGATATCATAAATTTTATTTTAAATTATAAATTTAATATTATTTAAAATACACTCCTTCATTATATTTTTTACAAAAAAAAATATACTCAAGAACAAAGCTCTGACAGTAACAAGAGATATTTTAATTAAGTGAGAATAAATTTAAAGCTTAAACCTGATAATGATCGCCAAAATCCACTGGACGTAAATCGCAAGAACAAGTTGAAACACCGAGACATTTTTAGGGAGTCCTACATACATAATTCCACAATTTACTAATTTACTACACTTTGTAATGCGAAATCAAGGTCGCGTTGATTTATGATTCGTATTATACAGTGTGTGTCCATTCATGTCAGCTATAAAAATACTGAAATACATATTAAAGGAAGGTCTTTAAACAGGTATGGCACATCCATACTCGCCTAAAATACCTAAACTTGAACTTCAATACCTTTCTCCTTGGAAAGGCTTTCTTAAGTTTACATTTTATCGACAAATACCTTATCTGGGAACATAAATCAAGAAGCTTTGCGTGCACCACTCAAAATTCTCGGAGACAGGGAAAATGACAATATTTGTTTATTTATTTTGCATTCCATTGATTGGGGTTAGTCAAACCTTTCAATTCATTTGAATTTATTTTTGGAAGTTGTTTTGCAGAACGATATTTTTACATTGGCGAAATTTCTAATATATAAATTGTGTTAATTGTTTTCGCGACATTTATGTGCGTAAAAGCTTTTACTTTTGACCCCAATCTCTTCTAATGTAAATTGTATTAATGAAATTATACTCTTCATAAAAAAAAAACAAGAATAGATTGTTAGGTCGGTTTTTATATGGAAAATTGAACATTAATGAAAGTTGACAATCGATTTTAATACACTTCATTAAATAATATTTGCATAATTTCGTTTGTTCGTTAACAATGTAACTATTTGGATTCGTAATTTTATTTGTTAACTGAATTTAATCCTAAATAAACAGAAATATACTCGGATTTTGTTTTGCGGGATACACTAACTCAATTTATGTGTATAATTGTAATGTTTTGTCTGGAACAATGTTTTTTACAAACACTGACATAACATGATATAATCAGTATCAGAACACAGCGGCACTAATGTTTCACCACATCAAACTTATGACAAAATCTTTCAATATAATATGGAATTTAGATTGCATTTAGTGTCTAACCCTACTTGCTAAAAAGTGCTAAGTAACCGCAGTCCATGTGTGTACCTACATGGCAAAGCGTACCTGTTTCTTATAATGGCTTTAAATCTATATGGTAGCTCAAAAGCATTCCAGTCGTTTTTTTGTACACATACCCGTATCTAAAAGAAACATCTTAGAAGAATGTTGTGTGACTCTAACTCAAAAAGGACACTTTTAAATTATGTGCAACTTTATTAAAATGAGATTTAAAACTATGCAAATAAATATGATTAGTATAATCATATGCAATGAAATTGACCAAGTATTGTGAAAATCTAATTTACCATTATAATATTGTTGAAAGAGCCTAACACTCAAGGACTAAACACTAGAGTAGCAAATATAATACCACGTTTCTACAGATCGACTTAATCAGTTGCGTGAATAGCAAAAATGTAGTTCTATATTTCACTCCCTTTTTTATATTTTTAAGCAATACAAAATCTTTAGTATTAATATTTTCTGTAATTAAATGAGATAGAAAATTCTGAAGAAGAACGATATATTCAACTCAAACATAAGATTAGCGAACTCTTACACCCGTATTCACAAACAATACTATGAGGACGCATAGTGTAGCCAAACGCACAGAATTGTCAATTTTGATTCAAAAACAATACTTGAGTGATGAGTGACACTATGCGTTCACTTATGGAGGCCCTCGGGTAAAGAAACTCAACAGCTATTTTACGCAACGCATAGTGTCGATTGAAGACGTAAAAGTGACAGTTGTGAATGTATATGCAATTTCATTTTATGTGTTTTGCACTAAGGTTTTGCATTAGGTTATTTCTATTTTAAATGCAATGGATTACAGCAGCGAGGAGGAGTTCGACGATTATATTAATGATGTCCTTACCGAACGCAGGACGATGAGCACAAGAAATATTATTCGAGATTTTCAAAATCCTTTTGTTTTTTACAATGATGAAGAATTTCGAAGACGCTATTTGCTAAAGATATTGTTCTTCATATACTATTGCCACTTGTCGATTTAGACCTGACAAAATTAACTAAAAGGGGCCTTCCAATACCAGCTTATCAATTACTTGTGGCCTTAAGATTTTATTCGTCTGGGAGTTTTCATTTTTTTCATTGAAGGTATACTTTTGGGAGACAGTGGGTATGGGTGTCGAAAATTCTTATTAACACCAGTAGCACGCCCAGAATCTTCTAGTGAACATAACTATAATAAGGCACATATAAAAACCCGAAATACTGTGGAAAGAACAATAGGTGTATGGAAAAGGATATTTCCTTGTCTTTCCATCAAAATGGCAACCAATTTAACCACAACTTGCAATATTATTGTGGCTACAGCGGTGCTATATAATATATGCAGAGCGCGTGGTGTTCTTGAACACATTGAACCAAACTTGAGAATATCTGGTGTTTCTACTGGACATGTTCAGACATCTAGTAGAGAAGCGCTCCTTTTTCGAAGAATGTTTATAGCACGCCATTTTTGATAAAACAATTAATATACAATAGTTTTGGTAAAACAGCAAACAGGTTATCGGATGATAAGTAATAACTGACGGCCGTGTCCACCACATACACAGTGCTTCGATTATAGGCATGTTACTGGCTTATCAAATCGGGAGGAGAGTGGGAAGGAAAAAGGATGGGAAGAAAATAGGGTTATCGGGCAACTGAAAATCTTGATAAATTTTTGTTGTAGGTAATGAAAACAGTTTTTAAACTTAAACTCAAATATTTTTATTTTGTAACATTTCAATTTCCAACTTTAGTTTCTGTATTTGTAAATTATGTAGTTGTTTTTCATATTCTAAAGTATTTTTTTCTCTTTCGAGTAAAATTTTTTCTCGTTGTATCCTTGCTTCATGCAATTCCTTATCGTGTTCTATATTTAAAGTGCACCGTTTCATTCTCGCCTCAAGTTCACTTTCCAATCGCTTGTTACCTAAACAAAATAAAATACATACATTACTAAATTATTTATTTTAAGATTATCTACGTGACTTGTATCACATCGGCGAGGTGGTGCGGTTACACTACTGTAACACACACTGTACTGTACAACAGTGAGGTCTCGGGTTTGAATACCGGGTTGAGAAAAGTGTTATTGAATGTTTCTTTTCTTTATTAGCGAGAAGTCAAGAATATAGTGATAGATGCGTTGTTGCTCACATTTATTGTTACCTTTACCTTAATATATTATAAAAGGAGAACCTACTTACTGGTTGAAATACTTGCACTATATTTATTTTTTAACTTCGTTGGAGGCACAATGCTTTCATCTGCAAAACAAATATGTTTTAACATTACTTTATTAATTCTTTGGTTAGTTCCTCCCATGGTCGTTTCTTCAACTGTATATGCCTACCCTTCTGGGAAAAAGGCGTGAGTTTATATATGTATGTATGTACAAAAATACTTACCATTCAACACTTTTACTTGTCGAAGACGTGTTGGCAATTGCGTCCGCATCCATTTTTTAATCCACAAAAATACAATTTACGGCTTAAAAATGTGGGAAGGAAATTTTATAAAATATTTGGCATGTAAATATTTGAAGTTGTCAAAGGCGCTTTACACTCACACGTAATTCGCGGGAGAACGCAAAGAAAAATAAACACCAGAGCGAAATTAGCAACAATAATTGACCAATCACTGATCCGCATTGGATACTGTGCGTTCCCATAGTAAAAGGGTGACTCAAGTATTGTTTATGAATAAAAAGGCTGAGCGGAACGATCACTATGAGAAATGTCTTACTTAGCATAGGGTTACTTCAACACTGAGTAAAGTAGGTATTGTTTGTGAATACGGGCCTAAACGCCTCATGTGACACCCTCTAACTACCCTTTCTGGGATACAAATGCGAGCTTATGTAAGTATGTATATAAATGTAAAAAATGAGCTAGATAGTATGTTGGCTATTCCTCGATATAGCTAAACTAAAATAGTTTAAAGGTTTGTTTTACAGTGTTATATTTAGGTTATCACTCGTCGCATTGTGCTATCAGAGCACCATGGAACTAACAGGTCCACTGGATAAATACCTAAATAAAATGTTACCGGTAGATTTGTTTTTTGAAGGAATAATATAATATAAATATTCTTTTAATATAAATATTCTTTTAAACATAATAATAAGAAATGTAACACGAGCTTTTCAATAAGAATGTGGGTGGTAACGGTATTTTCAGGACATTCTTCTTTCGTTTCCATATATAAAAAAATTAGAATGAATGTGCCTACTCTTTTCTACCTACTTTTGGTACGAAGAAAACCGTTGTCCTTAAAACGTTGCCTGTGTTTCAATTGTTTGAACAGACTGGACTACCATCTTATGAATGCCTGGTACATTCGATTTGATCATCTTTAAATCGAAACACGAAAATATCTACTGTTTAGGTAAACGACCCAACATCTACAAAACAATGGTATTTCCATTTTAAACCTAAAAGTATTTGTTTCAGCTACAATCCTTTATTAAGAACCTATCTGTTTTAAAACATATTATTAATATAGACACATTTACTACGCTTGGAAAATACTCTTTATAAATAATAATTTAAAAGGAATTGACAATATGATAAATTAATCTCCTTAAATAAAACGACTGATTTATGTTCTGTCACTTTATCTAAGTTAGATAAACAGTTGATGAAATTAATAAAATCTTCTCTTCGGGTAATAAATAAGCTCATCATCATAATTACAACTTTTTTTTTTCTAGTAATGGCACTTAAGTTCCAAAACTACGAAAATATGTAATATATTATAAGTCATAATGTACTTCAATCCATAATACTCTGTATAATTTAAGTAATTAAGTTGGTGTAGATTGCAGATGCACATATTATCATATAAAGTAAAAAAATAAAATAAAAATAATGTTTATTTTACTTTGTTAATTACAACATAGGAACAACTGTGATGCCCACACTAGTCTATGCCTGTCACGTGGCCATCGAGAAAGATAGGTACTTGTAAAAACATGTAACTGTTTGAAATCCAAGTAAACTTAATTAAGTAAACATTGTAACTGTTTACTTATTAAATATATTATGTTTTATTGTTTAATGATACTTACATTTTTACCGTTCATTAAAAGAGTAACAAAATATCTTACCAATAATAACGAACTAAAATATTTCACGTTGCGGATTAAAAATAAATACGGAATAGCATGTTTTTTAAATGCAACGAGATTGTAACTTGTAACTGAATAGTCGGCTTTTTCTTGTTTTGGCGAAGGTTCGGTCCCGCCGCACGCGGGCGTTTAAATTGTAGTCTTTGGGTAAAGAGGCCGGATGAACGTAAGGTCGTCGAACCTAATGATCAAGAGGAAAAAAATCCTGCCTTTTATTGAGTCTCGCAATTTTTGTCTCTGCTTACCTTCGAAGAATGGACACAGACCCAAATTTGTGGCGTGTTTTCTCAAATATACCGCTACATGGATCGCGCGCTCCCAAAATAAATGTTACGCTACATTACGTACACTTACATTTAAGGACCTTATTATTTAGAAGGCAAGACTTGGAGAGAATACAAATATTGTTAATAATATACGATGCTAAAACGCCCCGTTGTGTCTGTGTGAATCCATAATTTATTAATAAGGAACCAAAATAAATAAACAAATCAAACGACCGTCAGATTCCTTTTAGCAGTTAAAGTGTGTTTAGCATCGTGCCTTATACTTATTACATGTTTATTATGTTCACGTGGACAGATTTTTTTTTATTTTTACGACACATTTTTTGTTTACCTCCCTTCAATAAAACTGGAACGGTACAAAACTTTCCTTTTGTGAACCTAAAGTAAATATTAACTTTAGGTTTTTATAGGCGTTACTTGTAAAAAGTTCTTTAAACACCTATCTGAGTGTATCTGATCTATTTGATCCTGGTAAGTATAATGTTTCCATATTTATCCTAGTAATTTTATTACACTGTAAAAAAATCTACAATAAAAGTATTAAAATATGATTGTCATTAAGTTATTGTAGAATTAGTGCTTATACTTTTATTTAAGAATATTTAATAACGAAATAATTAATTATAAATTATCTACCACAATAATGAATGTAGAAAAGCTGTTTATGTTCCATAAGACCTTTACTTTTAAACTACGTCTAGGGCTGAAAAAAACACCACTCATTATACATCAGATTGATAGAAAATATAATGGTGGTATTCCTATGTAATCAGTGTGAGTTATCAGATAGGTCATAGGCATCACAGGTATTTCAGTTGGTATATGAGTCATTCATACACTGACATTTATTTAACCTCAACAATTACAAAGATTGAATGGGTACATCCTGCGCCTATGACTATTGACATCATTGACAAAGCATTTTAGAAACTTAATGCTCAGTGCTGTACAAACACTATAATAGTTGTAAGGGCCTGTACAAATATGATCTTCATCATTAATCACAAGATATAATTCGTGTTCATAAATTTCCAGAGCATTCTATTGAAAAAGCCTTTGTTGAAGCCTTTGTTGTTGTTCCCTAGGACACTCAGGCTCATACATATTTAATTCCGTTATTTGAAGTTCTATCCAAAATTTGCCAAGTTATATGTGTAGTAAAATACGTAAAATAAGCTCCTTTAAGACGTGCCTTGAAGGTACCACAGAAGCGGTTCTGGTAAAATGCGTACCTAATGGGTGCATGAATATTCCTCAAGACGAGTAATTCCCGCGCACGAGTGTTGCCGTGAAGTTAAAGTCGGCGGAAATTTCGAATCCGCTTATACAAAATGAGAGACATTTGTGTGAATCTCCCCGCAATGAGAACAAAAACTCATAATTTTTTCATAATGCAATTTGAGCTTTTTCTGTTTTTGAATGAATTATGTTTACTTTTTGTCATGGCCCATGCTTTAATTTGTGTTTACGAAGGCATGCCGTGGTAGCCTGTAATCGTATTTAAAATTGTTGTAAGATAAATTACACCCTCTATTGGGATCCTTAATGATAAATGAAGCTTTAGTATGGATAAGAGAATATAAAACTGTTAGGTACTTTTTTAATGTAAGCAATGAGAATTTGTTATAAATCCACTTATCTCTCCAATATACACCCACTAAAGGAAACTTTAATACATTCGATTTAAATAAATTTTCGCAGGATACATTTCGAATGTAGAGTTAATGCAAAACAAGCTTATTTATTAGGGCGGACCTGGGAATGTTTATACTCGTATTGTCACAAAAAAAAACATGATCGGTAGAGCACGCGATGGCACAAATATATACAATACACCATCGCATATACTAATGATTATATAGGAGTTTTAAGAAACAAAGATAATGTGTGCTGTTTTACAACACTCTTCATTGTATTACTGTAGGTATTATTACAAAAAGACAATGATTTTTCTTTATAGAAATATTTATACAATCCATTTTCTAGTATGCAAGGGATGTTTCCCATTTGTAACAGGGCTTGGAGCATAATTTCAAGCAATATGATCCAATGCGGCTCGATAGTATTTATGGGACTGGGTGAATTTCTAAGTATGCTTAATTCACCGGCGAAGTCTCCACGACAATAATTTCCTGATGTATCCATGGAGGAAGGAAATCGAGACTAATGCTATAAAAAGTTGGCATACTATCCTGTACTAGAAAACAGCCTAAACCTGCCTATAAATGCTAAAATTATTCTGTAGAACAGATCTTCTCTCTTATTTTTCATAAATCCACCCAATGGTAGTCTGCAAGAAATTGCCTAATCAGATAAGACCGCCACTTGTACTTTCTTTATACTTAGTTTTAGTGGGAATGTATGCTTACTTTACAAAGAGTATAATTATTATTTAATTATTAATTAACATAGGTATATAGGTACTAAGAGCTCGTGTGAAAGGGTAGAGCCTTTTTGTCTATCGTTAAAACGAAAGTGACAATGGGTCTTCTCGACCAGGTTGGTATCACTACATAGAAGAACGAAACGAAGTAGCAGCTGTTGCGATTCTTTTTATGAGTGAGAAGAGACCCTCTGATTAGTAATAGGATATTCGTATCAACCCCTACAGTTACTACCGTACATAATTGGTGGAAATCTTCATAGTGACTCTCACAAGTGTCTAGGGTTTCAGACAGTATTTATACGGTCTCTAATAGGCCGGAATAATTATAAAAACCGGCGAGAAATAACCATCTCTTATTGGTGTATTTTCTATTTGAATTGCACTACACGTACCATGCAGTAAGATTGTAGTAATTTTTAATCGACTTCAAATAACAAATAATTAAAAAATTACACCGACTTCTAAACTATAATTAAAATGAGTTACATAAACATAATCTTTTAAAATACCTAAATAAGCCAACTTCTTTTTTTGAGGTCGATTAAAAAAGTAGATTATAAATTCGACCTGTTATATATGTATATGTATGTAGTTTTATTTGGTACCGACCTCAAAAAAATAGTTGGCATATTTAGGTATTTTAGAATTTTGAAAGATTATTATTAATTACTGTTTTCGAGTCGATTTAATTGTTTTAATTTTTTTTTATTTAGTATTCATATATATAAAAAACAATGTAGTTCAAGATAAAACACCCCTAAGTAATTTAACGATAATTTAAACCGAAACGATTAATCCTTTGCCTACACATTCGTCATACTTATTAAAAACAAATCTTTACGCTTGAACCGCAATAAAATTTTGGGGTCGTCTGAAAATCTTTTGAATATAATTGTTGGATAATTACAGAGGTTTATAATATATAAGCTTTTAATACTTCCTGTTGTTGATTGTATTGGTAGATAAAATGAAGTTCGTTGAAATTAGTGTAACATGATAAAAAGTCGGTTAAGAATTAATTAAGAGATATATAAATATTGTAATTACAGTATCCTTAATTACTTAATTATCATTTTCCACAATCATCTTTCCCATAAAGCTTTTTATAGCGCAATTGGAAGCAGCCTACATCCAGCTACAGCTAAAGACTATTCTAGTATATCGCTTTGTAAGGAGCTTCAACCAACCTCCAACCAACGTTCCAGGCTTATGCCAACTTCATCTGTTCGCGGCGCATTTCTCGCCAATATAATAAGCTGTGGCGGCTGACCTATGGTGAAAATACCACCTTGAAACTAAGGAAGCCAAATGATAGGCTGATAAATGATAGCAACATTATCAAAGCTAGAAATTACGTGCTGGCTGTGTTTTCTTTCTGCCTGCCACGCTTGAACAGTACTATCTATATATCTGATCAGTTGTATCAACTCACTACTATGTATAGACCTCCTCTCAATAACCAGTAGGTACTAGCAACAGAAAATGCTACTTGAGAAAAGCCATGTTTAATAGTGGACTTCATTGACATTGTAGCTGAAGATGCTAATGAGGACGAAATGTTGTAATTGTATGGCTCTTGCAAATATTTATTTGCTACGAAGTTTATTTTAATAATCCACAGTTAAGGTCATTTATAAAAGACATTTAGATGCGCTTATGTCCTCGCTGTTGCTCTATTGACAAATTATGATAGAGCATTCAAGCGAAAATTATACACAATGGTACCGTAAATATTCAATTACTCCTCGAAACCAGCCATAAGCATCTAAGCTTCTACAAAACCTTTTTTATTACTTTATCAAAAATATTCTCTTATATGGAATTAATGCATAATGTCATAAAAAGTTTTATAACTTTAAATGTTTCAAGGAATTTTGCAATGCTTAAGTGTCCTTCAAACATGGGCATGTATCAAAATATTATGCCTCATAGCTTTGCTCCAAAAACCTATCTTGGGTCATTAACCTTTTTTCCTCATACAAAATGTCACATTTACTGTAAAAATTTAGATATATGTTAGATTTCTGCTGTATATTTACAACAGTTTTTCTTGTTTTTTTTTTTTAAGTTTTATTCAAATCTCGATTGATAATATAGTAAGTAAATTTAGATATACATATATACAATATTATTTCTTTGTATATTATTTTATTTCTTTGTGTTGTTATATTCTTTTGTGTACAATAAATATTATACAGATTATACAGATACAATTAGATATACATTTATGTAAATCAATTGATTTTATTTATTTTTCTGAATGCCGGTATATGCTGTTAATATTAATTTGGCAAAGAAGACATTTATTTATGTGGTAAAGCTTTAAAAAATGAATTATACTCACCATTTGTAAATTTTACCATATTCTCAATAATTTAACAAAACATAATGCACGCTAAGATTTCCACAACTTATGCTACCGAAAACATGTTTAAAACAAGAATATAAGTAATATAATATAATACAAGTCTATGAATAAGTCCATAAAGCTCAGTATATTTAAAAACAGTAGGTACCATAAACAAAACCTTCTAAGAATTTTTGGACGAGTGCTTTGAGAACCATGCGGACGGACAAACCGCGGCAGTTATTTTTTTCTGTTTTGTAGGAAGTCACGCACACAATTTTTATAAAACCTACAAGTTGAATCCGTTTCAAAACAACAGGTAAAGATGGTGCCCAGATAGAAGTTTATCAGTGCCTAAATATATTTTCGTAAGTACCATACCTAAGTGAAATAAGATCTTATTTTTAAATGGCAGATATAAATTTAAGATCTTATTTTTGCTCATGTGCTGGACTAGAATGCCGATGATACCGGCATTTCCTTTCGACGCCCCCGGAAGTCGAGCTTAACCGTTTTTCTCTCACAAAAGTTGGAGACGATTATTGAATAAACTATTTTTACCTGCACGTGATACATACATGACGCAAAGAAAAAGAGATGGCCCGGCGGTGAACGTCCCCCTATCAGTTGAACAGACAAATTGATAAAAGACACAAGATGTCGCGAGATGTTAACAATTTCTAACAACTCAGTCCAAAAATGCCTGAATTCAGTAGAACATAAGTGCGGCAATAGACATCCAGTGGCGGATGATGACGATCTTAGGAATAACAAATGTACCGTAATGTTACTTAAGAGTAAAATCAGCTGGAATATTTGCAACCTGATTAATTTAAAAATAATAAACAGAAAGTTGAAACAGTTCTTAAAATTTTATTCAAAATACAGAAATACAACAAGCATGATTTACTAGGCAACATAATAAAATTTATTGCTGACATCAACAACATTATAAATATGAAGATATTCTAAAAAAATAGTGTTCAATGCCTACAAATATTTTGCATGTATTCGCTATGTATATTGTTTGCATTATTTATGGCGTCAAGTCGGAATGTTTGTCAAAAATGCCGATTAAAACAACCGTTATGCCATTCCAATATCCATTATATAGAAATTAAATTTATTCAACCGTGTCGTCGCCCCGGGTTGTCCAATTTTAAGTTCATTAATCTAGGTTCAATAGTCCTATTTGTTATAATTACGCAGGATTAATTATATCATTTAAATCTATTACCTTTGCGCACATATTAATTCTCGAATACGACTTCTTATTGACGGATGTAGTCGTAATAAAAGCAGAAGTATGGTTTAGAATTTATACATAAAGATAATTTTATGTATTGATAGCTAAACTCATCGCATATAATAACCGTGCTTACAAAAAATCTGTGACCATGTTTTTAATAATTACAATGTAATTAAGGGGGTGTAATAAAATTAATTCATAGTTTAATGGGGGCTTTTGATACTTAATTAATTTACCAATCTCTTCAGTTTGGGTGAATGGAAAAATACACATCGATCTTTCCTACCCAAACTTATATCCACACGATGCTACTGGATATATAATAAGTACATAATTGGTATAACCAAGTTACCCTAGTTATTAATATTGATTAATTATTGACAGCCCTTGAATTAAATTCACTCTATAAAGTCTTTTTGGATCGCAGAAAGGGTAAATTATGTATTTTTTCTTGTATACTAGAAAAATTAATGATAAGTCGATTTTTAAGATCCTTAAAGTCATACAATAAATAAGCGACTTAAAGCATGCTACGGAACTTAATCTCAAAATCTCTTGTGATATATTTTAATGTGGTTAAACTTTTCCATACAATTCCGTATAACATTTAATTTATTCAATCTACTTCTAATATGTGCAAAATATTTCGCTGTTTTGGTATCCAATATTGGCTTTCGTCAGTGACCACAATTTTTTTAAAATAAAGAAGAATCTTTTGACTAAAGATAAGTATAACAAAATTTTTATAACGATGTTTAAATTAAATTAACAAATGTCGTAGGTTTGTGTCCCGTTACAAGAAAAAAAAAGATTTTACAAGGTTTGAGCACGTCCGTATTACACTTGGGACAACTTTCTACGTATTTTTTTCTTGGCAAAATATTCACGGAAACATAAGTTGGGGTCAGCACGTGATTGGGTGTGTTGCGTATGAGACATTGTTTGTTTTTCCGGCTACCTACAAATGGGATGTACGTGCGAAATCAAGTTGTGAATCGTCTTTGGGGTTCCGTACCTTAAGTATTTTTGAACATCTTCAGCTGGAGGCACCTGTCTGGTTCCATGCTGAACAATTGCCATTTACTTTCTTAAATCCTTAATTATTTGTTGTAATGAAAGTAAACAAGTCTGACAGATCAATCCGCGATAAAATCCGTAAAATTAGTTTTATTTCAAGTCTTACAAAGTCAAATAATACCATTGCATATTTTTTTGTTATACCCTCGTCATATACATAGGCAGATTATTCTTGGGATTATACCTAGATCAATTCCACCTCAACATGTTACAAAATACATGATAAACCGACCACCTCTCTAACGTACATTTCACAATAAGTAACTTCTCGTCGCTTGTTACAAAAAAACTGATTGCTTATCTGAAAATCGAATCCAAAACCACACAGTTCCCATGAGAGAGACATCAGAACAATAAAACAGTAATACATTAGTAGGTAACAATATGTACTAAAATAATTTTATTTTTAAAAATAACCCAATGCGGCATTACTCTATAAGCGCCACTCACCGACTGCAACATACTTCACGACAAATTATATTCATTGAAAATTGGCGTGAACGTAGAACATTGAACTCTAGTTAAATAATTGATATGAAAACTAATTCCTTATTTATTATTGCGAGATGAAGTTGTATTTAAAACTTATTGTATGGGATACCACGCTGTGAATACCAAAAAACGAAAGATATAAATATAAAAACGTTAGGGATAAAAAATTTCAGATTTGCCTTAGAGATTCTGGAAAAATATTGATTTCATTAAGTATGGTTTTTTATCTGGGCTGGTTTAGGAATATTTGACCGTACGAAACCCTAAAGATGCTACATCTGCTCACTACTGGCCTGTTTTTTAAAAGTTAATAATTAGTATGCAATTATAAGTACTTATGGTATAATTTTAATTGTTTATTCGCATTTTTTCGCGTTAAATAAATAATAATGTCAATACACTTATTGATCAATCAAGACATATTAACCTAATTATTTATTGTATTACTCGTAGACCTACTCATTCTATACTTCTTATGTATAATCATCACGAGTTCATTTTCGCCTTTTAAAAAGGTTTCAATGGTCGAGTGGCAGCGTGTAAGAGTTCTGATCCGTGAGGTCCTGGATTCGATTACAGTCTTGTACTTGGTCAAGAACACCACCTTATGTGGGTTATCGGTTTGTGAAATCTTATATCAATTACCCGGAACGGAATATTCCGACATGGGGATAGGCTGGCCCTCTGTCACGTCGTGCGACACAGGATTCCTCCCAGAATATATTGTAAATAAGTGTTGTAAATGTGTGCTCACTATGGTATCCCAATTATATTTATTGGACCTAAGCTTTATAATAAGCTTATACAAAACCTAGTGTCAGAATTTGTTTACCAGCTAAAGGATTACTGACATTAAACAATGCCATCATATTATTAATAATGTCATTATTATAATAAATTGAATTGACAGATCTGGGTTGGTTTGTAAGAACAAGGAATTGGTGATTTAAGAGACAAATGTGTCCATTCACGTAAATGCTTAAAAATAAACCATTCCAACAACTGTGTTGGAATTGCATCAATTAATTTTGTCAAATAATATACAAGCCCCCTTATTATTATATTGTACAAAGTATATTAAAATTAACAATAAAAGAGAAAAAGGCAATTACAACCCCACATCCCAAGTCCTATTACCTGATTTCAGTCGAAATGGTAACAATCGTTCTCATTTGGGAACTATATTTTTCCGATTAGTCATTCTATGATTCGTAAAAAATTAAAAGCGGGAAATTTTAATCAAATTCTTTCTATGCCATAACACGACAAGTTAAATGTAAATTCTTTATATATAGATGTCGCACATGATACATACAAACGCGTACTGAATGCTAAGTAAGTTATTTTTAATAAACCTCGGTCGCCGCCGCGGGACTTTGACTTACGGGAACTGAGGATTAAACTCAACAGAAGTCTTACATCATAAAATAATATTGGCAGATAATTTAACCGGCAAGACGAAGCTCTCAGCATCAGCACTAAAGAAAGACTGACCAAAAATTAATTAACATGATAAGAGATTTATGTGTCTCCGGTAAAAATATGGTAAAAGGATATAACATTCCGCAGGACACACATACGTGTGGTTATCTCGAGAGCGTCACACAGACGCAGTCGGAAGCTTCGACCGCCGAAAATACGCACACATGCGAGCATCACTCGTATATGGCGAATACGTTGCGGTATCCGACGTTAACGTAAGAAGTAATATAAGAGGCGCATCTTCGAGTTTGCACATTTCAGTTTTAAAAGCCGGTCGTCGGTGAACGGGTCACGTTAGCGAATTTTAGCACATCTTGTGCTTAGACGGCTTCGTATAGGCTTCGCTTTGTGTGGCCAGGACTGAGGTTGTCTGCGCAGCTGCTGAGCGAGAGCCAGGCCTGAGCGGCCGCGTCCCGGGCCATGGGGCCGGGAACACTCTTTTATTTTTTGGTAAGTTTCAATTTTGTTTTAAAACATCATTACTACAATAAAATGTTACACTTTTTCCTATTTCACAGAATTATCAACCACGTAAAAAGCGTTTTTTTTTTTTTTGAAATCCTGTAATTTCATAACCAATTTAATTTCATTAAATTAAGTATCAAAAATGTTATTAGATATATTCACTTCAAAGAAACCTTTAAGTCGTCATTTTATCGCATAATTATATTGTTTTGTTTATTACAAGAATTGAATTTCTAGATAAAACTAATAGTTGTTGTGACCAAATGACATTTAAATTTATTACGTTATGCATAAATAAGAGTTTTAAGTGATAGTTTCCAAATAATATCCGAGAAGTTATACCAGTTATACTCCAACTAGAAGTCGATAACCGTTGACAATTATCTAATGCAATTAAGTAGTGTGTGTCAAACCTAGATATATTATTATTTTATGCTAAATATCTAATTATATGACGTACATACGATCTCTATATATAACAGAGCCAGTAACATACACAAACAGGATAAACTATAATTTGGATAGACGATGTTATTTCTAAATATTTATTTCTCTTATGTTATTAATAATCTCCAAATTAGTCCATAACTCTCCGATTAAATAGTTTATACATATATACAGTTAAAATCAAACCGTCGATCACATCGATTGCACCTCACCTGCACTGCAATGCACTTACAATTAAAATCAAACTCGTAAAGAGAAATGTCGATAAAGCGATAAAATAATCTCTTAAATCTAATTCAAGGACACACAAGTATAGTATTGGTAAAAAAACGAATCATTATTTCGCGCACCGCGTTGACCAAGAAACCTGATGTAAATCCAACAATGGAAATGAATGGAATCTCAAACACATAATAAATTCCTAAGAACATTAAATAGCTCGTTTCATATGTAAACGCCTTGAACTGCGTCCACCAGTACAAACATTTCAAAACAAACTTTGTTTTACTAACACTTGATAAGTGCCTAATCAAGGCCAAAAACTCATTGTAAAGTCAACCACTTTTATGTTAAATATCCTTGCATCGAGTCGCATTGCATATAATATATACGAACAAAATATTAACAAATATACGAGGATAAAATTAATATTATCTTGCACTTAAAAGTTACGCCCGCCCAATTGAGCAGACCTGATAATTGTGTGAAATGACGAGAAATAATGTTCCGTCGCCTGCAAAAACTCTATCATTCTACTTACATCGCCAGACAAAAGAGAATAATAATCCAGACACTAGAAATTCAGTGATTAAAATCAGCTCCGATAAATTTTTAAGAGAAATATTTCAAAAAATAAAACATAATGGGGCGTAAAAACGCTATTAAGAAAATATAAAATTTTCATTGATCAAAACCGCCTACAATAAATAAACAGTATACAGCTTGCCGGGTAAGCCGGCTGACTATTGTCACGCAGAAACTTATTAAAAGTAACACTTTCGCTGTTGCGTTTTTAATGAGTCCTGTATGATTGCTAAAGCACAGAAAATGTTTGAAGGATCATTAAGCCCCTATGATTCTGTTAGAACACACTAACATCAGGTCTCTTCATTGACTTTCATGTAAGAACCCTTTCTCACATGATTAGTGAAATGAATACTCAGCAGAGTTTAACAATAGCATTTTATTGTAAATTGTTAGAAGTACATAAGGTAAAACTTTAATCACTACACAGTAAGAACATGGCAAAATGTAAATGAGAAAAATATTTGTAGTTTATAACATGTACTCCCGAGTTTTCAATAACGACTGACTATTCAAATATTTTTCACACATTCGAAGACTCGCGTGTCATTTTGAATCACCATTCAAAACCAAGCAGACTGTCTCACACTGACATGAAGTTACTCACTGTGCAGTAGCACCTCTTTGCTCTAACAGATTCCTATGAGATGTTGAATGTCAATAAGTAGTGGTGATGAGTATCATACGATTTGTTTTCTGGCTTGTTTAGTTATTGGAATAATCCTAGATACAAATTGATACGAGTACAAATAATAAACATAATATATGTAGAGTAGAAAATTAATGAGTCATAAATAAGAACTGTTGCACACAAAATATTTAATCACCTCTCGAATATGTTTATGTTCTATATGATCATCTATATAAATAAAATTGTTTTTTTTTTCAATATCTCAAACTTGATTGTGTATCTAATTACGTTTTATTATTGGTTGGGCTGTTAAAGGTCAAAGTTAGTAATACGGATGGTACATTTGGATATGCCACTATCATTTGTATCACGAATCAAGCCTTTGATGAGTGAGGAATGACATAAACAGACAATTACGTCATTGTTAGGAAAAGAAACAGAAATGCATACGTGCGAACATTTAGTATTAGGAAAAATATGTAATGTTTTTCCTATTTGCCTCTTTACTATAAAGTAACTGACCGTAAAAATCCATCAATTTAACATTTCGGAAAATAAGTCAAATTACTATAATATGTTGATACGTTCGAGTTCAAAACTCCGCCAGTTCACAAATTTTAAATAATATGAAATCCAGCATGAAATCTTAAATATTCTTGTTTCTATAATTAGGTTTAGGGGAATTACTGAAACTGCTAATTACTTTTCACAGCTAACCTCCAAAATGATATTTGTACGAAAATTAATAGGTTTGATTAATATTAAGTTACTGTTACGTGTAAAATATATCGACAGAAAAGATCATTGTATTACAAAATTAATAACATTAATTATAAGAACTGTCGTGTTTTTTGTGCTTGAACTTTAACCATGAATTCGGTTCAGAAATCAAGTGGTTTTTTGGCCTGTAAGAACATTACTTACTAGAGACTATATTATGCAGTAACAGAGCTAATAGGGCTTTACGGAATGTACATAAACGTAATAATTATGTAATAATCATAAAAATATTTTCCCATGTAAGTGCTGAGTCAAGACAGGAAGAAAAATAATATAGAACTAAATAACAAAACTGAAATGTACAATATATTCATCGTAGTTAATAACTGAGTGAAAATTAAGGTGTTATTTTATAAAAAAAATATTCAAAATTAAAATAGTCACCACATCACTGAAAATTATGCATATACATGAACTTTGTGATAAACGACGTGGATTGTTGCGGGGGACTGAATTATATCAATCATCTGGTTTAATGTCGCGTTTTTTCTTCAGAGTGTAGAATCGAAATATCATCAATCACGGTGACATTATACAGCGGATTATAATTTAATAAAAGATAAAGTTGAACGCACTCTGTCGTGGAACTTTTATGGCAGGTGACGTAATTCTATTGCAAAATACGGGGTTGTTCCACCCACACACTCAGCTGGCTTTTACAACTGGTCTATAAAATAATCATACGAGTAATAATGGTTTCTTAGATTTAAGCGAATGTTACACATTGAAATAAAACATTTTTTTACGGATTTTATCGCCATTTGGTTTAATTTGAGTTGAGTTCGCCCCGTGACCACGAAGCTGTAAAGCAATTGAAACGTCGGGAAGTAAAAAATATAAAAATTAAACCAAATCGCGATAAAATCCGTAAAAATTAGTTTTATTCCAATACATATGAGTAATATTTACCTCCTTAACATGTTTGCCTAAAGTATAATTCCTTAATAAAAGAATCAAAACAATTGCCTCTAATTAGTTGTTCACTTGTTCTCCAAGTTATTTAATATGCAAAGTTGTTTTATATCAGTTTGCGCTTCAACATTTGGTTCCCAGAACCAAACCCTTTTCAAGACTGACAAGACCACTTATAACCACAAACTATAACGGTGATCAACTTTTTAAGAGTCCACAAAAGTAAATTTGAAACAAGACTTCTAAGTCGCTAACGCTCGTCGAACGAGAGATCAATTGTATTTAATGGAGTAGTTTTTGCCCCAATGTTCAATGTGCTAGTAGAATTTGGTTTACATAACAAATGATGGAATAGTAAAACGTGCCGGTAGGATCAAGGCACAAAAACATTCCGTTAAGATCAATGAGTGCCACCGCGAGCTGCGACTTGCGTACACTTTGACTCAGACACTTCCGCTAGATACATAATAATTGCGTTTATAAAATATACGAGTAATATTACCTTCTCGTAGATTATCTTACATAATAATTATTAAGAAATCCATACTCACAATAATTAATTAATACGAGAGTGGCCATCGTTGGATTATTCAGATTTTGCTATTCAAAGTTGTAGAAATTTTGATCTAAATATAACGAAATTGCTAATCTACATTCCGTTGATACATTTCACACGGATTGAATATTTAAAACAACCGGATTCAGATTGAAATGAAATGTTTACTATCCTTTAGCTCCTTATTTATATACGTAAATTATTTAGTATTGATTGAACAAAGTAGTTAAAAAATTATCAATTTTTTTTAATTAGTACTTGCTTATGTGTATATAATGTTACAATATGCGCTTTAATTGTTTTGCGAATAGAACTTTACATTTTATACATGCTACAAATGTAGCAAGGCGGCTTGACATAATTGGAAAACTTAAAATTCATCCACATGCTTTTGTTTCCGATTGTAAATTACTTTAAGCAGGTTAGTGACACAAATTAAGTTGCCAAAGGACATTGACGCTGCATAAAAACTAAAGCTTAAATCGCTGTGACAAAACCAAGCCGATGAGAATTTGTTTAGCCCATTGTCCTGTCAATCATTATCTATAATTCTTAATAGATTTAACGCCATTCAGCCATTATTGAAATATCAATGTTGTATGACAGGTACTTTGTATAATCTCGAATAATACATTATCCGTTTGATTGTGTTAAAGATCTTCAGTGTTTGATCCTCTGCAAACATTTTCTAGTTAATTAAAAAAGTTCATAACGCTGAGGCAACTTCCGAAGACCAATGTTGATCTTATTTTTTCTAACAAGAAACGACTTAGCGTGATATCGACACAAAACTAAAAGAACCCTAATAAACAAGAACATCGTCATTAAATTACCTTTTAAGAATGTAATATGAGTCATCTCCTGTTTTAAACTGATACCGGTTGCAAAGATTTGAGAAGAGACGCGTGCGAGCGTTGAGTAATATCGTTTGCTTAGGAGTTTGAATAGTTTAAAGGTTGAGGATGCATGTTCACCTCAGCCGATGCGACGGCAGGTCATGTGCTGACGTAATTATCCTCGAGATGAGACAACAGCGGCCTTTCGAAAATATCAGAAATGTGCATTAGAATATTTAAAACTAAATTTAAAATATGCAATAATGCTCCGCCGTAATTAATTTAATATGTCATAAATTGACACCTGCTGTTTAATTTACCAATTATCCCGGGACTACGCGCTTCTATGCATATTGTTAGTTATCACATTCTATGCATAGTTTATCACAGTTAAGTGTAAGTTTATACAGTATAATAAATGACGTCAAATAAGTAAATATTAATGAAATTATAAAACCATAATACCATGATTTAATTTATATACCATAACCATGATTTAATTAAATTTCGCCGCGAACAAAAAGCTGTAAGAATGCGCGTGCATTCCTGCCACATCAAAACGAATTTCGACGAACACGAAAGTAAAAACAAAAAAGTACACTCGTGTCGGCTAGCCAACAAACCTTAATTGCATTTTCTGAAATCAATGTTCATAAACCTTCATTAAATGAGCTGTTGTTGAGGATTCCGGACTGGTCACGTTTTTACTGTCCCAGCATTACGACCGGCTCCCGTACAAGTAACTCAAGTCTTGTATGTAAACACTTTCCAATTCATACGATACTAGTATTTTATGGCCGTGCGAGTAACCTTCAAACCATAGTAACTTGTTAGAAGAAATAATGATTATATTACTTGGGTTTTGCTTAACGCTAGACGCTTAAGCTAATATATTATTCATTATTTCTTAATTCAGAAATTTTATTCGTATAAAGTGTCCTATCAAAAGCCTAAAGATAACAAGGACACTGAAATTGTTTATTAATAATCTAGGTACGAATCCAGGACAGGAAATTAAATTAATCTTTGTTTTTTATTGAAGGCGTATGCAGTACAGCTTTTTAAGGTTCATAAAAGCTGTATACGCGCCGCTGTCTCATACATTCCAATTCCATGAGAATTATTATTTACAAAATGTCAATGTAGGTTATATATAAATAAAAAAATGTGGGCGCAAAAAGGTTGCTCCAATAATTAACATTTCTTGTTATGACCGACAAGATGCCCACGCGCGTCGAGTAAATTCGGTGTTTTACTAAATTGCTATACATCATAAAGTTGTTGTTATAAATCTCTGTGACTCACGAAATAAGGAAGCATTTTTAAGGAAACGTCTAATAGAAAAAATCTCCAATTTATTAACAGATTAAATTACCATATGGTTTTTTAGACACGAAAGTTACGCTCATATTAAGAAACAATATAGAGATGACCGCATTAAAAGATTTGCTTTGGCTGTTGTTCTCACGCGCCGATGTTTGTACCCATTTCACTCAAGCCTGCCATTGCTGGGTCTAATCATTACAACATATTTAAAATAGGGATGACTCAACATTTATAAATTCCACCAATAATAATTCATTAATTATACAATACAATACAGTATAAGGTTAAAGTTTAGATAATGATCTAATCATTTTTCAATACCAACTGCAACTTGTACAAAAAGCTAATCTTTTTTACTGTTATTTAAATATTTTACTGAGTTAATGTGATTACTTAAAAGTTATATAACATGTTAAACATTTTGTCGGGTCATGAAACGTAGCCCTACGATTAACAATCCTAATTGGTGCTTACAGTCATCTGATGGATGAAGTAAGCGGGTCCATTTCTCACGAAGTCAGTTTGATTACCGGCGTCTGGGCATTATGAAATTTCAATTGTTCTTCTATTGACCTAAAGTTATTAATAGTTTAAGGATGACGATCATTAGATATATTAGTCACCTATAGAACGTATTGTACTCGTTCTGTGTTTAGGCTCATGACTTGTGAAGGATGTTAACTTAATTGCTGGATATTACGGAGTATCAGCATTCAGGTATGTAACACATGGTGTGGCGACTAATGAGAAACCGGGTTTTCCAATTGTTTTCAATATAAGGAATGTGCTAATTTTTGCAGTGATCGACTATGAAACGTTTTGTCCAAGCAATAAACATCGCGATACATGAGTGCTTACGACGTTGTTCACATGCGCAAGGAATCTAAAGGCTCGATAAAACGCAACAGTAATATTTGGTAAATCAATACACATATCCAGATACAAAACATTAAACATCACACAAGTCTTCAAATTTATTTTAATGGATGAATAAACATGCCTCTTACATTAATTGATGCCAAAGTTAAACGTCGTTAAACTAGGTAATGTACACGAGCACGACCTCACAAAATAAAAAAAGGTTTTGCTAGCATCAACGCACAGCCGATCAATGATAAATGTTAAAATATTTGACCTATGACGCAAACTTAGGTGACAGGTTGTGTCAGAGTAGGACGCAATATTTCTTTTGTAAGTCCTTGTGTTTTATCAACCATTCAGCTAGACGACATGAATAGGATTCGATCGAGCAAAATAGAAAGAACGGAGCTCTTTCACCGATTTATCGCCGCGGCGCCGATGTGCCGGATGCAAGCGACCTTCAAAGGTTTGCGAAGCTACTTAGCGCCCAGATTAGTGGTCGAACATCGAAGATTGCGTGACATAACCTGATGGCGTCACCTGAACGCACCTTGACATAATATACATAAAGTCCACCGCATGCAAGTTAAATTAGACATATGTACACTTTGAAGAAAGAAATAAAATAGTTATGCAGTTGCGCAAGCATTATTTTTATATCCGTGTGCAAATAACAACCTGTCTAGATTTCATTATCATTTACTTAAATGTCCACACATCATTTATTTAAAAGGTAATTCATAATTAGTTTGGTAAAGGAAGTCGACATCGCGTAGATTTTTATTTGCAAACCGCACACCTTGCATATTGATAAACGTCCATTCACTTAACGATGATCTTTACAATTCATACGGTGGAAGATAAAACAAGCTGTACACTGTAAATAAGGATTCCGAGGTCACTTTACAAGAATACAAACAGTACTTGCAGCGCTATTTTCAAATGTTTCATCATGTCACACGGCCTGTGTTAAATGCCCATCGGTCACTGGGGGACACCATACCCTTATCTTGCGCAATAAAATTTACAGGACCCTTTTAGGGTTAACGACACGTAACACTATTCGAAACGAACAACAATAAATTGTATTACGTAAAGTATCGAACCGTGATTTATTTAAATCGATGAAGTATCTTACGATTGTTAACGCTGTACTGTTGTGAAATCGTGCGCGGCCCGTATCAATACATCCTCACAAAAACTGCATATTCTGCATTCATTACAGTAACATGTACATTGTACATACATACATACATAAACTCACGCCTTTATCCCAGAAGGGAAAGGCAGAGGCGCCACCAGGACACCCACATTTCGCCTTGTATGTTCCGTCCCATGATATGATAGGGGGCGAGTCTATCGCCATATCGCCATAATTTTAGAGTAACATGTAATGTTTTTAATAATAAAAGTCCATGATTTTTGTTAAAAAAAAACACAAGCAGTACTTAAAATACAGTGACCACAGTTATAATGAAATTTAATGCGACAAACAGCGATTGTTGACGTTTATGAATCATTTCAGGTTGCAATGAAATAGATATTGAATGACAATAAGCAAGGGCGGGTTGTCCAAGATCCGCGTAGGAATAAACGCTGTATGAATAAGCGGCAATAAAGATGAATGTAAGACGACAGGTTTGTTGTACAACAATTGTCGTATGAATGTGTTTATTATTCAGCACTTATTATTCACAATTATTCTATTAAGTTTTATACAATGTAGGTAATTTCAATATATTAACATACAATTTAGTATATACCTGACCTACTACGAAGATGCAACAAAATAATTCGGCGATCATTAATTTATTCATTCATCGAGTTTTGTAAGCAACTTTATTCATATATAGGTCAAAGATTAATTTCATCAAATGTAAATTTTATTTAAAGTTGCCTTTTTTTTTAAATAAATCAGCATAAAATATATTTATGGCACATCAAACACCATTGCGGCATTGTTAAATCGAAAGGTTTATTTCATTTCACGTCATGTTTAGCTTTCGAGAAATGAATATAACAACATTTGCAGGTTTCTATGCCATCGCCATTGTTTCGCAAAAAACTTGCCCACTAAAAATTCGCCATGACTCCTTAGAATGCTTACACGTTTATGGCCCAGATCAAAAAACAATTTACTTCTGATGCTTGTCTCTGGCCGTACGTGAGATTGAAACATAAGGCGGGGTTACGGTCACGGACGTCGCGGAGCCGCTGAAGCCGGGCTGGACGTGCACCACATCACAATGCGCGAATTTGGACACCACGTTTAGTGAATACTCTTTTAGTGCGACCGACTTAGATTGTAATCCGCATGATAACAATGAATGCTCTCGTCCCACTCCGTGCCAATGCACTGAGCTAAATGACGCCGACTGCGCACGTATCTAGTTATCTCCGCACAAATAATAGTTACTGGACATTTTTAGGAATAAATTCAATTTAGAAAGGCAGGAACGAAATTGAATGAATTCAAGAATTTATGTAATTTATTTAAAATATGCATTTCTCGTTTGAGCAAAGCTTTTATCAGTGTTTTGATGAATTAACTAGAACAATTAAATTGCCAGCGGAAAGTTATGTAGATTGTGGTTCGACGAGTAGGCAAAAAAATTGATGCTGGAAATTTGTGTCTGGACAATCGAGTCACTCAAAATACGAGTAGGCACTTCGTAAGAAGAACCTCCATTAACAGTATTGCGCATATGTTGCCTGTTTAATTACCTATTGTACATTATGCACGAAGCGAAAACTTTTCTAATAGTATAAATAACATGCGCGACCGGGTCTTCATTGACTGTAAACATCCACACCCTCTGGGGATTACAGAATACTGGGCTTTGGAAAAGGAAGAAAGAGACCGTGACAATTATTGAACCTTGACTTAATTACATTGCGGATTTACATGTCTTCGTTTTTGCAATAAATGGCTTCAGGCAAGAATAAAAGTACAAAGCGAATAAATTACCAGTAATTTTGCAAATTACCACACATATTTTTATTAACAGTGGTCCCGCTCGCAATTAATAAAAAGGTTGACGAGAATGAACTGTACAGAAAATAAATCACGCAACGTATTATTATTGACACAAATGTCACAAAAACATATTCTGATTTATAGTTGTATTTATTCCGCACTATAATTACAATCGGCTATCCTAGGAATGGGTTGTGCTGATGTCAGTATGCAAATTATTTCAATGTCAATGTCTCTTATTTAAAGAATACTCCAATTAGACAACAACTGTAGTCTCAATCTTACGATGGCGACCCGGTTGCCTTAACAAACACATAAAAATAAAAACACAGAACACACCTCCCACATATTCATATTCGAACCGTTTATTTTAAATTATTAATCATAGAATATTTTAAATAATAAGTTTATGGACACTTAATTAATTTTAAAACTTTATCATTATTAAACAATCAAGGTAATCAATTAACAATTTAATTTCCATGAATTTAAATGTTAAAATTGTTACGAGAAACATATATCTAACAATATTTTTAATAACACAGATTGGATAAAAAAAATCTCTATTATTGTTTATCTTGATTTGATTATATAGTGCAGGAACAATAGGTAGTTTTCTTTTAAAATAGGGGTATTCTCTTACAGTCAAAATATTTGGAAGCAACCATTAATTAAGTGTGCTTTTTTTCTTTTAATATGGTCACTCTCTTGGTGAGAAGAATCTTTACGTGATTTTTAAGCATGGTAAAAAATATCAAAGTATGATGTATTGACTCCGTAGCAGGCAACACTTCTACTCTCCTTTTAATAAAAAAATCAATAAAATGCTACATTCTACTACATGTTTAACTAATTTATGTTTTTAATTTCTCTTCACTTTGACCAATAATTAATTTTCTTTCGCTCTCAAAGTAATAAAATAGTAAGGCATATGTTGTCAAATGTATAATAAGATCATAAATCTAGTAAATAATACGCCTTTTTCATTAACAGCTCGAATATTTCCATACGAAAACCCGATAAATATTTTCGCATACAATGTATTTCCATGTTTTATTGATGTAACGTAATATGTATTGTGTGCCGTGAATAACTATATCTTGATAAACTAGAGTTTATTCTGTAAAACCCGTCGGATGACACACTTACATGTTAACTGCATGATTCAGAATTGAATATTATGCAAATGTTCTAATGTAGAAAGTTTTCACCTCAAATCAACACCAATAATCTCGGAATATTGTCACGCATTGTGCAAACTCCAGTCCACCTGATGCAACCGTTGAGAAATATTAGCGGTTTTCGGAAACATAACTCACTGAGTTTGTAGGTTTACTTACATCTATTGGGACCGCATAATTTATTAATAAAATACATTATATCATACTTCCTGCTCGCATGACTTTGTTTACCACCTATAAGGTGTGCTATTAGGTAATAAGTAGTTAAAATCAATGATAAAACCTATTAAGCTTCCTACTTAAATAGCTTTTAAACAGAAGTTTTGATTTTTTAGGAACGTGCGATTCACTATTTACAAAATGTATTGGCACTTTATTAAGATAATAATTGTTTGACATTATACGTAGAATTAAAATGCGTGAAGGTTGTTTACTTTTGTTACTCAAACTTACAACCAACAACCATTTTTCAATTTGAACTCTTGTTCTGTCCGTCAACAATACTAGCAAAATAAGTGTCTATATTATAATCACTGATCCTTCTGGTCAGCAAAAGTGATTCTATTTGCTACTTTGTTTCGACTCCCGTCTGAGATGATATGAGTTCACGACACACACAAGGCCACGCGATCTGTCGTCCACCTCGGAGTCACCTAGAGGCGCATATTCAAGTCGCCTGTTACGACGGGCTGGGGATACGATGGTGGAATTCTTACGCCACCTATCCACAGAGTAGACCCTTTTAAAGTTTTAAATTTATGTTATATCAAATACATTAGGTTTTACTAACGGTCTTATTTCATTGTCCACAGGCCGTGCTAGTGTTAACACAGGCTAGCACAGAGAAGCCAAAGAACGTTACGAAAGCAGTGAGTGACATAGAAACCCGTGGCAGTAGACAACTCAGCCCTTACGAAGGCCAGAACAACAATGAAGTAGTGGTGGACATCGAAGACGATGAAAAGAAACAGTACTACGAAACCAACTATGATACAAGTGAGTAGCAAACCGGTATGCCTTATATTTAACGATCTGTCATGGTCATATTGCCTTAAATGTTTAAAATTAATTGATTTGTCGTTACATGTTGTTATGCTTACAACTTTATATGGCAATTAACCAGTTTATATTTCAGATGTTTATAAACTCTTATACAAAAAAACATCCGTACAACGTTTCCAAAAGTTATTCTAGGTATTAATACACAAGAGCATTGTTTATTAGGATGACAATTTTTTTAAATAATTTATTTTTCTAATATATATTGTTTTCAATTTCTTATTTTATTACTTATATTATTTTGCTTGCAGGTGCGTATGGATTTGGTTACGACGTTGGCCCTAACGGTCAGTTCCACCACGAGAACCGTGGTCCGGACGGTGTGACGTACGGTTGCTATGGTTACGTGGACGCTGACGGCTACCTGAGAGCCACCCACTACGTCGCCGACAGCCACGGCTACAGAGTAGTAGAGCCCGAGAAACCCGTCGAAGTGTACCCCGACGAGAAATACGAATACGATGAAAAGTAAGTGTTTTATGACAAGCTTTACATTACATTACTCTTTTGATCCATGAAATATTTTGAAAGTATAATTAATTCATTCGAATATCTATAGGTGATATAAAATTACAAGTATATACAGGGTATATCAAGACTGCGACCGAAAACGAAGCCAGGTCGTAGTATAAGTGACTTCAGACACAAAGCAACTAAAAATTTCGCAAAAAAAATCGTCAACTTTTTTTTGGTAACTTTTTACTTATCGTCGTATTTGGGTGATAAATACATAGTTTTCCTAAAATAATGATGTACACCTTTTTAGTTTTTAAGACGCAATGGTACGTTAGGGTTTAAATTACTATTTTCGCAATAACTAGGTATTTACTAATCAAAGACAATGATTTTTAAAAAAATTCAAAAAAAAATCTTTCGCTTATATTGCGAAATTTTTATTTACATTGTGTCTGTAACCACTAATACTATCACCCGGCTTCGTTTTCGGTCGCAGTCCTGATATAGCCGGCATATTATTTAAACAAACTCGATTTCTCTGCATGAAACAGTTGACGAAGTATAAGTATCGTGAAACATCTGCCGGAAATCGGTATTGTTATCTAAAAGTACCCATACCTTAAGTTAAGGTAAATAATGCGTTTTAAATTATATTGTAACGCGGTTCTTTCCTGAATTTCAGCTCCGACAATCAGCCGACTGAGCCGGTGCCTGGGCAGATTATCCCATGGAGCAAGCTGTTCTTCCCGCAAGGATGTGGTCGTACCCCGGGTGGTGTACCACCGAAACCTCTGCCGAAGCCCCCGCCAAGGCCGCCGAAGCCCCCGCCGAGGCCAGTAGATAGCACCGGTCAAACGAGCAACCCCAGCCCTGGCGTGTCCTACCCTGGACAAGGTACCTACTGTGCTCAATACTCGTCGTTCTTTCACGATAGAACCCGTCAACGGAAAATTGCTGATTTGAAATAATGCTTCTGCAAATGGCGCCAAAGATTTTTCATCATTATACTTTAATTATGTTATTATAATAAAAACATAATACAATCTATAATTATATATAACACAAAATATTTGTCCCACAGGCGGTCCAGGTGGTTCTGATGGCTCCTACCAACCAGACGGCTCCGGTGAGTGAAAACTATCTTAACGTAGTATTCAGTAAAATATCACATAGGTACCTATCAGGCTTGTTATGTTTACGTTGTCTTGTAATCATAAGGCTAATAAGTAGACAGACATCAAAAGCGAGTAAAATAACATTATCTCATTGAAGATATCAGGCGCCTTACAGATGTATTCAAGTTACACTTCCAATAACTTAAATAGCATTAACTGCTTAAATAAAGAAAGGTGTTCAAGATATTTTTTATGTAGGTGCATACTACCCGGGTACGGCCGGAACTCCTGGTTCTCCCGGTACCCCTGGTACAGCTGGCAGCCCTGGCTCCCCGGGCACTCCAGGCACCCCCGGCTCCCCAGGATACCCCGGCACTGGTGGCGGATACTACCCAGGCGGGCCAGGTGAATACCACATTTATCCTCCTCCACAGCCTTGCAGACGAGTACCTATTCGATATCGAATTTATTATAGGTATTCTTTATAAAGAGTTTGTTATTGACCACTTTACAAATTATACAATTAGGTATTATCTAAAGTTTCAATTAGCTTTTTGTGATCCAGCGATTTTGTATCTATTTTCGTAATTTTCAGAGTGTTTATATTACATACATTTTTCAGGTGGGCCGAGTGGTCCAGGCGGTCCATCTGGCAGCGGCGGCTACTATCCCAGCGGCTCTGGAAGCCCAGGCACCCCGGGCACACCCGGCAGTCCAGGCTCTCCGGGTACACCAGGTAATTACTTATTATAACGACAGCCTCCGTGGCGCAGTTGGTTACACGCCGCCTGTGAAACGAGAGGCCGCGGGTTCGATCCCCGCACCGAAACAAATATTTGTGTGATCCACAGGCATTTGTTTCGGGTCTAGGTGTTTGTGAGACCGAAAAGTCTCTCGTAGCTTCTGATACCCACGACACAAGACTCGATCTTAGTGTGGGGTCAGGACTATGTATGTGACTGTTGGGTGTATTTATTTATTATTTATTTATAAAGTATAAAGCATAGGTACGCTACTAAATCATTAATGTAAAAAATAACTTCCTTTGTGTAACTCAAAAATACAATCCCTATGACCAATTAAGTTATTGGCATCGGAAGCCTATTGGCAGAGATCAGTGGAGGCACATATGGGACACCTTTACATGGCGGTAGGAGTAAATATCCCAATAAAAAAGCAGTTAAAAATAGTAACTCACCTCCAAATTAAGTTACAGTTTTACTACATTTTCACATTTTTTTCACAGGCGGTCCAGGTGGCCCTGGAGGCCCTGGTGGCCCCGGAGGTCCAGGAAGCGGACCAGGCGGTCCCAGCGGACCCAGTGGCCCAACATCCCCCGGCTACTACCCAGGACAACCCGGCAGCCCCGGCACTGCAGGCACCCCAGGCAGCCCGGGAACACCAGGTAATTACTTACTATAAAGCAAACGTTGACAAATAATAACAATTTAAAAATATTTATTTTATTTATTTATTGATTCTTTATTGTACATGAAAATAACAAATAATACACAATAATTACCAAAAACGCCCATATGGCGGTCTTATCGCTATAGGCAATGTCTTACAGACAACCAGACAAATATCTTCTTTGTATAACTAAGAAACACAATCCCCATCACGAATTTAGTAATTTACCGCTAACAAAACACATATTGCTAGAGAATAGTACGGAAAATCGGAGACACTTTTACGTAGCAGTGGGAGCAAATATGCTAATAAAAAAGAATAGTTTAAAAAACTAAAATACACGCTTTAATAATAGTCCTAACTAAAAAAGTTAAAATAATAATTGAATATCTGTTTAATATTAGAAAATGGTTTTATGATTAGAAAAGCTAGGGTGCTTGAATATAAGTAATTGTTGTAAGCACCCCACTCTTTGTAACAATAAAATGAAAGTATTACAGTCCATTTTCTATTCTTAAACTCATTATCAACTATTTTTCCTTTTTTGGTGGGGCGTTTTACTAATACGTGTATTTTAGTTTTGTAAACTATTATTTATTTATTTTACTAAAAAAAAGTATATCTACGGCTTTCTTATCAAAGGAAGGCAGCTGCGTGCAAATTACCAACTTTAATTTTTTCAACAAAATTAATTTTTTGAAAGTTCTGGGTATGATAATGTCACATACTTTTTAAATTATGGTATTGTCATCGGTCTTTGACAAGTATGCACAATTTCAAGTTAATCCGACGTTTTGAAGTGATCGAAGATCGACTTCAAAAATGCCGTTACATACATGCAGGCGAAGCTAATAAAAGCGTGTTAAACATCCCCACATGACTGTTGAATACCAATAAAAGTTACAGCGAAAACTAAATAAAATTGCAACTTGGTTGCATTCTCAACGGTTTTAGTATGCATCTAATTCAACAACTTTAATTAACAGGTGGTCCAGGTGGCCCTGGAGGACCCGGTGGCCCCGGAGGTCCAGGAAGCGGACCAGGCGGTCCCAGCGGACCAAGTGGCCCAACATCCCCCGGCTACTACCCAGGACAACCCGGCAGCCCCGGCACTCCAGGCACCCCAGGCAGCCCGGGAACACCAGGTAATTACTAACTATAAAGCACACGTTACTAATTATAAAAATTGAAAAACAGCTTCCTTTGTATAACTTAGAAACACAATCTCCACAATTAATTTAGTAATTTACCACTAACGCCTATTGCTTCAATATAGTGGAGGAAAATCAAGTAAACGCTTACGTAGCAGTTGGAGCAAGTATGCTAAAAAATAATCCCCATACGACAAACGAATACCAATATAAATTACTAGCATTTGCCCGCAACTTCGTCTGCGTGTTTAAAATAATGTAGACGTTATATCGCTAAAACTATGCCATTATAACCTTTACGTAAACTTTTAACAAAAATCAACGTGCAGCATTTTTATTTCCAATTCTGACTCTGAGTTTAGATTATCGGATCAATGGGTCCGTCAGTTGTCGATTCAGAGACCAATCGGATCAATACATAAACGGCCTTATTCATATACAGTTTTAAAACCTATTTTAGGTATCGAATGTTTGTTTTCTCGCTCAAACTGAATTGAAAAGTTGTTCGAAAGGGACAAAAGTTAAATATTCATAAGAATAACTTCAGTAGTTTTATTTTCTATACACATTTTTCAACCCTTATTTTTACTCCTTTAGGGTTAAATTTAAGTAAACAGAGTAGGCACTTATTTTTGGTTTTAGATGAGTAACAAAAGAATCAGGTTTGATATCTGTAACTTCAACGGTTTCGATTTTCCATATAACAATATTTTACCCTTTTCACCCTCTTAGGGGTTGAATTTTCAAAAATCCTTTCTTAGTGCTCCCTTCCCTCACAATAGGAACCTCTGTGTAAAATTTCTAGTTTCTAGCTTCAGTAGTTTCGGCTATGCGTTGATCCGTCGGTTCGGTTCTACAAACCTTGAACCATTATTTTCATCTCTTTAGGGTTAATTATAAGAAAAGCGAGTATGCAGTTATTCTTGTTGCAAAATGAGTAACTAAACAGCCAAGTTTGAAATCTGCAACTTCAACGGTTTCGATTTTCCATACAAAAGTATTTTACCCTTTTCACCCCCTTAGGGGTTAAATTTCCAAAAATCCTTCCTTAGTGCTACCCTACGTCATAACAGAAAATCCTGTGTAAAATTTCAAGTTTTTAGCTACAGTAGTTTCGGCTGTGCGTTGATCCGACACTTTGTTTTTACAAAACTTCTACCCTTATTTTCACCCCTTTTGGGTTAATTATAAGAAAAGCGAGTATTCAGTTATTCTTGTTTCTAAATGAGTAACTAAAGAGCCAAGTTCGAAATTGACAACTTCAACGGTTTCAGTTTTACATACAACAGTATTTTACCCTTTTCACCCCCTTAGGGGTCGAATTTCCAAAAATCCTTCCTTAGTGCTACCCTACATCACAACAGGAGTCTCTATGTCAAACTTCACATTTATGGATCCAGTAGTTTCGTATGTGCGTTGATCCGGCAGGAAGAAAACACGCAGTTTTTAAACATTTCAACCCTTATTTTCACCCCCTTAATGTTAATTTTTAGACAAATAAAGTATGCAGTTATTTTTGGTATTGTATGACTTATTAAACTGCCAAGTTTGACATTTGTAACTTTAATGGTATAGATTTTCCATACAACAGTTTTTAACCCTTTTCATCCCCTTGGGGGTAGAATTTCTCAAAATCCCTTCTTAGTGCTACCCTACGTCATAATAGGAATCCCTGTGTAAAATTTCAAGTTCCTAGCTCCAGTAGTTTCGGCTGTGCGTTGATAGGTCAGTCAGTCAGTCAGTCAGTCAATCAGGTTCCTCTTTTATATATATAGATTACAACCACAACTAAATAAAATTGCAACTTTATTGCATACTCAACGGTTTTAGTATGCATCTAATTCAACAACTTTAATTCACAGGTGGTCCAGGTGGCCCTGGAGGCCCCGGAGGCCCCGGAGGTCCAGGAAGCGGACCAGGCGGTCCCAGCGGACCAAGTGGACCCAGCGGCCCCACATCCCCCGGTTACTATCCAGGACAACCCGGCAGTCCCGGCACTCCGGGCACCCCAGGCTCCCCAGGCAGTCCAGGAGGGCCCGGAGGACCAGGTGGACCGGGTGGTCCAGGCAGCCCAGGTGGACCAGGTAATTCCACAGTTCACTATAACGTACATTGCAACGACCCCTATGTGTGATTAAAGGAATCATGTAATATTTTTTCATAACAATAAAATTTTATGTTATATGTGGATACATGCAAGGAGTGAAAAAAGTATTATTGAAATTACTTTTTAATAGCGTATGTAAATCTTCTTAGGAGGCCCTAGTGGACCTACAAGCCCAAGCGGACCAGGATCAGGCGGTTACTACCCCGGACAACCAGGAACTCCAGGATCACCCGGCACACCCGGCACTCCAGGAGGTCCAGGTAAAGACAAAAACATAACATCTGTTTCATGGAAAATACTTGAAAGTTGAAACTAGAATTGTGATTACGTCATGCTCTTATCAGACGCTTGTACGTTTATTAGTAAAGTATTTTGTTGCTATTTTACCAATAGAAGTATTCTTTAGAAATTATATGGTATATTTCATAAAAACCAAATATTTCATTTGTGCATTCATTTCGGTCTTGAATATTATATTATAATTTATTATTTTCTAAATTAATTAACGTTGATTCATATGCTACAGGTGGACCTGGCGGACCCGGCGGTCCGGGAGGTCCCAGCAGTCCAAGCGGCCCAGGTGGACCAAGTGGTCAAGGAGGTCCTAGCGGGCCAGGTGGCCCAAGTGGTCCCGGAAGTCCAAGCGGTCCTGGAGGTCCTAGTGGTCCCGGAGGTCCTAGCGGACAAGGCGGCTACTACCCAGGCTATCCCGGCAGCCCAGGCACACCCGGCACACCCGGCACTCCAGGCTCACCAGGCGGGCCCGGTGGTCCAGGAGGACCAGGTGGTCCCGGAGGTCCAGGTACAGTAAACAACATACATACATACATGCATAAACTCACGCCTTTATCCCCGAAGGAGTAGGCAGAGGTGCCACTAGGACACCCACATTTCGCCTTGTATGTTCCGTCCCACGATGTGATAGGGGGCGAGCCTATCGCCATATCGGGCACAAATTCCTGACTCCGGACTGATAATGAATAGAAAAATCAAATATCACAGTAATCAACATTTGATTATTTCATCCCTTGTGCCTTCGCGTTTCGTTCATTCATTGATTTAATGATTGTGCACAACTAGGTGACGGTGTCTGACCTAATACCATCTACCTATAATGGGTAGCGAAGGAAAATGAGAGATAAGATTTAAATAGGTAGATGGTTTTACATTGGGCGGATAAACCATTTCCTAATTAATCAAAAACAAACCGCTATAAACTAAAACTAGTGGAAAAAAATCTACATCGATCTAGTATACATTTCTGCATGATGATATATTATGCTAGATAAAAAGTATTTGTTTTGGCATCCGGGTCTAGTTGACGGGGCGTCTTATGCAAAGAACATGCCTATTTTCTTTTGTGTATTTTTTTTCAAAATGTATAGGCATTATCTATCCACCCTTATCTCACACTCAAATGGGGTTGCCAGAACTTGGTTTAAAAGGTTTAAAATAATATCAAAAAGTAACTCAGCCTATAATTTTACGACTGACTACTTGATACGAACCCTTTCCAAATACTACATCATTGTGGATTATGCTGCATATTACTAATGGCTGCCACACATGTTACGATATAACTTTCCAAGCCTGAGGTTGCAACTGTATTCTGGAACGTGTGTGGGCAATAACTGCGCAAACTTCGTTGAAATTTTCGATTCGAGATTGGTGCAAACTCGTTTGCGCATTATATCGTTTCGTGTGTGGAAGCCATTATACATAAATTTCCCATTACTTATTTATTCATTTCCGTTTATTTACAGGAGGACCACCATCAAACGGAGGTTACCCAAGTCAACCAAGCGGCACTGGTTCAGGATCATCAGGTATGAAACAAAACTTTAAAAATGTATACTTGTTATTACGATTATAACTTAATATGGTATTGCTCTAAATTTCTAAAACTATGTCCTATTAAAAACAACTATGTGTGATGCCTTAAAAGGATAAAGTACTACGCCAATTTTTATTCTGAGCATTAATCATTGTAGGTACTAATACCCTGCTCCACTAATAAAGACAGCGCTATTTTAACATTGAAAGAAAAATTATAACGACAAAAATTAAAAGATTACTGAATAGGAATATTTTGGGTATGGCGTAAATACCAGCATACCCGACCCAGCTTTGCCTGGAACCATATTGACTTTACTCTCTGTTACATCGATTCCAAATGCCAGGCCCCTTCACGTTTACCCGATGCCCACTTACGCCGAATCCACAAAATCTACACAATCAGCCTGACAGGTCCATGGGCCATCTTCTTCTTTTTTGTTCATGGAGTAAATAAAGGGCCGCCTGAGCTTACCCTTTCCCAGGAGTGCTTTACGGACGATCAGAGTAAAACGACATAACTTATTTCAGAGGGAGGGGTCAATTATGATAATAAGAAATAACGATGATCAAACATTTTTGGGACTTTTACTAATAACAATTGATAGACCGGTTTTTATCGGATGTCTACTGTTTTTTATAACGATAACATCTTATTTTGTTAAATTACCTATAATTCTGAAACGTTTAATCAAAACCCTCTTAGCAGTTGTAGTATAAACCTCCCTCTTGAAACACTATCTATTGATGAAAATTGCTTAAACATCCGATGCTTAGTTTATGAGATCTACGCTTTCATAGAGACGGTGGGAAACGATTTAGTTAAATCTTTGTAGGTATATATACCCTACACCCTACACTACAAACAAATTAGAAACTTGTTCGAAATTTAAACATACAAACTTTTAATAAACAAATCATATTATTATCTTTATCGCATCATTTATGTTTAGTTTGTAAAGTTCCTTTATACCCCTCTAATTAGTAAATCCCCTCTAATGGTAATAATAGTTATGATGAGGAAAGTATGAATCCCCTCTAATTCTTACTATCCAGAATAGGATTTTTTTTTATTACGGATTCTCCCTCTTACGGACTCTTTATTATTATAAATATGTAATTGCAATTGGTTGCGATATTTTAAAATTGACTAATTTCCAGGATACCCAACACACCCAGGAAAACCAGGCCAGCCAGGCCAGGGTGGATATCCAGGACAACCAGGTCAGCCAGGTCAGCCCGGTAAACCAGGACAGCCTGGCCAACCAGGTGGCCCTGGGCAACCTGGCCAGCCAGGCTACCCCGGACAAGGACAACCAGGTCAGCCCGGCCAACCAGGATACCCAGGTCAACCAGGACAGCCAGGTCAGCCCGGTAAACCAGGACAACCGGGCCAACCAGGCGGCCCTGGACAGCAAGGACAACCCGGCCAACCAGGATACCCAGGCCAACCAGGACAGCCAGGTCAGCCCGGTAAACCAGGGCAGCCGGGCTACCCCGGACAACCCGGCCAGCCAGGCTACCCCGGACAACAAGGACAACCTGGCCAACCAGGATACCCAGGCCAACCGGGACAGCCAGGTCAGCCCGGCCAACCAGGATACCCAGGCCAACCAGGACATCCCGGCCAGCCAGGCTACCCCGGACAGCAAGGACAACCCGGCCAACCAGGATACCCAGGCCAACCAGGACAGCCAGGTCAGCCCGGTAAACCAGGTCAGCCAGGCCAACCGGGCGGCCCAGGTCAACCCGGCCAGCCAGGCTACCCCGGACAGCAAGGACAACCAGGCCAACCAGGGTACCCAGGCCAACAGGGACAGCCAGGTCAGCCCGGCCAACCAGGATACCCAGGCCAACCAGGACAGCCAGGTCAGCCCGGTAAACCAGGGCAACCAGGCCAACCGGGCTACCCCGGACAGCAAGGACAACCAGGCCAACCAGGATACCCAGGCCAACCAGGACAGCCAGCTCAGCCCGGTAAACCAGGACAGCCAGGACAACCGGGCGGCCCAGGTCAACCCAGCCAGCCAGGCTACCCCGGACAGCAAGGACAACCAGGCCAACCAGGATACCCAGGCCAACAAGGACAGCCAGGTCAGCCCGGCCAACCAGGATACCCAGGCCAACCAGGAGAGCCAGGTCAGCCCGGTAAACCAGGGCAGCCAGGCCAACCGGGCGGCCCTGGTCAACCCAGCCAGCCAGTCTACCCCGGACAGCAAGGACAACCCGGCCAACCAGGATACCCAGGTCAACCAGGACAGCCAGGTCAGCCCGGTAAACCAGGGCAGCCAGGCCAACCGGGCGGCCCAGGTCAACCCGGCCAGCCAGTCTACCCCGGACAGCAAGGACAACCCGGCCAACCAGGATACCCAGGTCAACCAGGACAGCCAGGTCAGCCCGGTAAACCAGGGCAGCCAGGCCAACCGGGCGGCCCAGGTCAACCCGGCCAGCCAGGCTACCCCGGACAGCAAGGACAACCAGGATACCCAGGCCAACCAGGAGAGCCAGGTCAGCCCGGTAAACCAGGGCAGCCAGGCCAACCGGGCGGCCCTGGTCAACCCAGCCAGCCAGTCTACCCCGGACAGCAAGGACAACCCGGCCAACCAGGATACCCAGGTCAACCAGGACAGCCAGGTCAGCCCGGTAAACCAGGGCAGCCAGGCCAACCGGGCGGCCCAGGTCAACCCGGCCAGCCAGGCTACCCCGGACAGCAAGGACAACCAGGATACCCAGGCCAACAAGGACAGCCAGGTCAGCCCGGCCAACCAGGATACCCAGGCCAACAAGGACAGCCAGGTCAGCCCGGCCAACCAGGATACCCAGGCCAACCAGGACAGCCAGGTCAGCCCGGTAAACCAGGGCAGCCAGGCCAACCAGATCAGCCAGGTCAGCCCGGTAAACCAGGGCAGCCAGGCCCACCGGGCGGCCCAGGTCAACCCGGCCAGCCAGGCTACCCCGGACAGCAAGGACAACCAGGCCAACCAGGATACCCAAGCCAACCTGGACAGCCAGGTCAGCCCGGCCAACCAGGATACCCAGGCCAACCAGGACAGCCAGGTCAGCCCGGTAAACCAGGGCAGCCAGGACAACCGGGCGGCCCAGGTCAACCGAGCCAGCCAGGCTACCCCGGACAGCAAGGCCAACCAGGATACCCAGGCCAACAAGGACAGCCAGGTCAGCCCGGCCAACCAGGATACCCAGGCCAACCAGGACAGCCAGGTCAGCCCGGTAAACCAGGGCAGCCAGGCCAACCGGGCGGCCCAGGTCAACCCGGCCAGCCAGGCTACCCCGGACAGCAAGGACAACCAGGCCAATCAGGATACCCAAGCCAACCTGGACAGCCAGGTCAGCCCGGCCAACCAGGATACCCAGGCCAACCAGGACAGCCAGGTCAGCCCGGTAAACCAGGGCAACCAGGACAACCGGGCGGCCCAGGTCAACCGAGCCAGCCAGGCTACCCCGGACAGCAAGGACAACCAGGCCAACCAGGATACCCAGGCCAACCAGGACAGCCAGGTCAGCCCGGTAAACCAGGGCAGCCAGGACAACCGGGCCAACCAGGATACCCAGGCCAACAAGGACAGCCAGGTCAGCCCGGCCAACCAGGATACCCAGGCCAACAAGGACAGCCAGGTCAGCCCGGTAAACCAGGGCAGCCAGGCCAACCGGGCGGCCCAGGTCAACCCGGCCAGCCAGGCTACCCCGGGCAGCAAGGACAACCAGGATACCCAGGCCAACAAGGACAGCCAGGTCAGCCCGGTAAACCAGGGCAGCCAGGCCAACCGGGCGGCCCAGGTCAACCCGGCCAGCCAGGCTACCCCGGACAGCAAGGACAACCAGGATACCCAGGCCAACAAGGACAGCCAGGTCAGCCCGGCCAACCAGGATACCCAGGCCAACAAGGACAGCCAGGTCAGCCCGGTAAACCAGGGCAGCCAGGCCAACCGGGCGGCCCAGGTCAACCTGGCCAGCCAGGCTACCCCGGACAGCAAGGACAACCAGGCCAACCAGGATACCCAGGCCAACCAGGGCAGCCAGGTCAGCCCGGTAAACCAGGGCAGCCAGGCCAACCGGGCGGCCCAGGTCAACCTGGCCAGCCAGGCTACCCCGGACAGCAAGGACAACCAGGCCAACCAGGATACCCAGGCCAACCAGGGCAGCCAGGTCAGCCCGGTAAACCAGGGCAGCCAGGCCAACCGGGATACCCAGGTCAACCAGGACAGCCAGGTCAGCCCGGTAAACCAGGGCAGCCAGGCCAACCGGGCGGCCCAGGTCAACCCGGCCAGCCAGGCTACCCCGGACAGCAAGGACAACCAGGATACCCAGGCCAACAAGGACAGCCAGGTCAGCCCGGCCAACCAGGATACCCAGGCCAACAAGGACAGCCAGGTCAGCCCGGTAAACCAGGGCAGCCAGGCCAACCGGGCGGCCCAGGTCAACCTGGCCAGCCAGGCTACCCCGGACAGCAAGGACAACCAGGCCAACCAGGATACCCAGGCCAACCAGGGCAGCCAGGTCAGCCCGGTAAACCAGGGCAGCCAGGCCAACCGGGCGGCCCAGGTCACCCCGGCCAACCAGGCTACCCTGGACAGCAAGGACAACCAGGCCAACCAGGATACCCAGGCCAACCAGGTCAGCCCGGTAAACCAGGTCAACCAGGCCAACCAGGCGGCCCCGGACAACAAGGACAACCAGGCCAGCCCGGCCAACCAGGATACCCAGGACAACCTGGACAGCCAGGCTACCCCGGACAAGAAGGACAGCCAGGTCAGCCCGGTCAACCAGGACAGCCAGGACAGCCAGGACAACCGGGATACCCAAGCCAACCAGGAGAGCCTGGCCAACCAGGTGGCCCAGGGCAACCCGGCCAGCCAGGCTACCCCGGACAAGAAGGACAGCCAGGTCAACCCGGTGAACCAGGGCAGCCAGGCCAACCGGGCGGCCCAGGACAGCCTGCCCAACCAGGATACCCAGGCCAACAAGGACAGCCAGGTCAGCCCGGCCAACCAGGATACCCAGGCCAACCAGGACAGCCAGGTCAGCCCGGTAAACCAGGGCAGCCAGGCCAACCGGGCGGCCCTGGTCAACCCGGCCAGACAGGCTACCCCGGACAGCAAGGACAACCCGGCCAACCAGGATACCCAGACCAACCAGGACAGCCAGGTCAGCCAGGTCAGCCCGGCCAACCAGGATACCCAGGCCAACCAGGACAGCCAGGTCAGCCCGGTAAACCAGGGCAGCCAGGCCAACCGGGCGGCCCAGGTCAACCCAGCCAGCCAGGCTACCCCGGACAAGAAGGACAACCAGGCGGCCCAGGTCAACCCGGCCAGCCAGGCTACCCCGGACAAGGACAACCAGGCCAACCAGGATACCCAGGTCAACCAGGACAGCCAGGTCAGCCCGGTAAACCAGGTCAACCAGGCCAACCAGGCGGCCCAGGTCAACCCGGCCAGCCAGGCTACCCCGGACAAGAAGGACAACCAGGCGGCCCAGGTCAACCCGGCCAGCCAGGCTACCCCGGACAAGGACAACCAGACCAACCAGGATACCCAGGTCAACCAGGACAGCCAGGTCAGCCCGGTAAACCAGGTCAACCAGGCCAACCAGGCGGCCCCGGACAACAAGGACAACCAGGCCAGCCCGGCCAACCAGGATACCCAGGACAACCTGGACAGCCAGGCTACCCCGGACAAGAAGGACAGCCAGGTCAGCCCGGCCAACCAGGATACCCAGGTCAACCTGGACAGCCAGGTCAGCCCGGTAAACCAGGACAGCCAGGACAACCGGGATACCCAGGCCCACCAGGAGAGCCTGGCCAACCAGGTGGCCCTGGACAACCCGGCCAGCCAGGCTATCCCGGACAGCAAGGACAACCCGGCCAACCAGGATACCCAGACCAACCAGGACAGCCAGGTCAGCCAGGTCAGCCCGGCCAACCAGGATACCCAGGCCAACCAGGACAGCCAGGTCAGCCCGGTAAACCAGGGCAGCCAGGCCAACCGGGCGGCCCAGGTCAACCCGGCCAGCCAGGCTACCCCGGACAAGAAGGACAACCAGGCGGCCCAGGTCAACCCGGCCAGCCAGGCTACCCCGGACAAGGACAACCAGGCCAACCAGGATACCCAGGTCAACCAGGACAGCCAGGTCAGCCCGGCCAACCAGGATACCCAGGTCAACCAGGACAGCCAGGTCAGCCCGGTAAACCAGGGCAGCCAGGCCAACCAAGCAGTCCAGGACAGCCAAGCCAACCAGGATATCCAGGTAAGAACAATAATTATTTTATAAGACTCATACTACAACTATGAAAACTGTTAAATTAAGGATTAATGATTAGATCGACTCATACCGTTCGTGGTTACATAGGATAATTCTTTACATAAAATATTACCATATAGCTAAACACTAATTTCTGTTTTAATAGGCGTATTGTCTTGTACCAAACGTAACAAATAATAATTTGGTTGTCTAAACTTTTTTCCAGGTGGTGATTCAGTACCGTCAGGAACTGGCGTGCAGCCACCTGCTTACGTGCCATCGGGCCAAATGCCGCCATTCCCGATTTACGTTATACCTTACCCATTGCCGATCGTGCCTAGCCCAGGTTCGTGCCCATGCTATTTAGTCAACCCTGGGAACAACAACACGGCAACTCAAGTGCAGGGCTCACAGCCGCCGCCTAACGGACAATATCAAGGAAGCCAAGGATACGCACCCTATGGCATCATCGGTTACGTGCCAGTTGTTTTTGTGCCATATTGCCCTGGACATTATGGTAGCATGAACACCGCTCAACAAAACTTCCCGAACGCAGTGCCAGTCCAATACAACTGCGCTCAATGCCAAGCCAGCAGGGACATATACAGATATCTGGGCCGATTCAACAGTGCTCGCGCAGTTAAGGACTTAAAGGAAATTAAATCACTCGACGAACTAAATGACCTCATTAGACATACAATAAAACCAACAAAGAGGACATTACGACAGATAGCTGCTCACCCTAAAATTTTAGAAGAAACGAATTAAGATTTGAAATTATCGGGGAGCTGTTATGATTCGACTGCGATATTAATACAGAAGAACTGTCACGTCACTCTATCGACAAATAATATTCGTATGTCTAAATCGGTAAAACAATTTTGAGACTGTCTGATAAAAATTCTTGGACGATCTCAAAATTTATGGGTATAGAAAATGTCGATATTTATTGCTATACATAGTATAAAATTAAATTATATTTTTTTAATAATACGATTTGAAATCGATTTCATGTAAAAAGTATATAGTTTTACAAAATTGATGCAATTTTCAAGATCTTGTCTACTTTTTAGGACATGGTGAAAATAAATATATTTTAATTAATTAATAACTTCTTTGTTTTATTTCATTTTTCTATTATCAGTTAAGTTGATGTGAAACTGGTGGTAGGTCTCTCATATGTGAGAGACCGCCTACGGTAGGTACCACCGCAATGTCTATTTCTCCCGCCAAACAGCAGTGTAAATGCACTGTTGTGTTCCGGTTTGAAGGACATTGTAGCCAGAGTAACTACTGGACATATTGAGACTTAACATCTTATGTCTCAGGATGGCAAGCGCAGTGGAATGCAAAGCATTGCCTTGTAATTCATGGTGTTGTTTGGTTTTGTTACTGTCCATGAGCGGTCGTATCACTTACCATCAAGTGAAAGGCATGCTCGTCTCGCCATTTATTGCAATAAAAAAAAGCCACCTTACATACATACATACATAAACTCACGCCTTTATCACCGAAGGGGTAGGCAGAGGCGCCATTAGGACACCCACATTTCGCCTTGCATGTTCCGTCCCACGTTGTGATAGGGAGTGAGATTATCGCCATATCGGGCACAAATTCCTGACTCCGGGCTGATAATGAATAGAAAAGTCCAATATCACTTTGCCCGACCCGGGATTCGAACCCGAGACCTCAGCTTTGTAACCGTACCGTAATACAAATACGCCACCGAGGCAGTATAAGCCAACCTTATTATAATAATTACTCAGTAAAGGTAGCCAAGTTCGATTTTCAACAACCAAGTACTACGCAGATATGTGATAAAGATAGACGGAATAGAAAAATATCTTGTCTTAATAAATTACGGCAGTCTTCTTTAAACTGTGATATTCCTAAATAGGTAAGGGACATCGACGTACATAAATCACGGCAAAGAAAAAGCATGATATAAAAGTTTTAAAAAATCTATATAGATAAGTTTGCAAATTATAGCGCATTTACGGACTGTGTTGAAGAAAAAAACAGCACAGTTTGTTAGTTGTATATTTCAATCAATAATATGCAATGAAATCAATGTAAACGCAAGACGTGTTAACATCCACGCAACGGACGCCGTGCATTGTACGAGTATAGTGTATAATAACACAAACAGCCACGACTCAAAGCCTCTGTCACGGGTCACTGCGAGACTGTACACATTCTTTGCCACAAAAAAAACCTATCTAAAGAATATATTTTCGTTACAAAAAAGACTATTGAAAGTTGAAACGATAAGATATATGTATGTATCTATGGGTATGTACATATTTAAATACATATATAAGTACCTATGTAATATTTTTTGGATTTACTTATATCACCACGCACTTTAACGGTGAAGGAAAATATCGTGAGGAAACCCGCACACCGTAGCGATTTAAAAAAAATAATAGTCTACAGTATGTAAGTCCGCCAACCCGCACTAGGCCAGCGCGGTAGACTATATGGCCTAACCACTCCGATTCTCTCGATTGTAGAGTAGGCCCGTGCTCAGCAGTGACACGTGTATGGGCTGATACAACAATACAACAACTTATATTTGTGTGTATGTAATTGTATATTTATATTTGTATTTTCTCGTTCTTTTGCACTTCGTTATACTATAAACACCTACACATTGCCCCCTATCACATCGTGGGACGGAAAATACAAAGGCGTGACGTAGGTGTCCTGGTTGCTACCAGGGGAACCTCTGCCTACCCCTTACCGGGAAAAGGCGTGAGTTTATGTATATATGTATAAACACCTACTTTGTACAATCTCTGCATCACCCTATGTTTGACTGGTAGAGAATGCATTAGGCATTAAGTCCTCCTTTATAGATGTTAAAAAACGTTTAAAATAAATAAATAAATTTTATTCTCATCAATTAATCCTGTTGAAGGAACGTGAGGAAAACTGCATACCATAGCGATTTATAAGAATTTCCATGGTACATATATGAAGGCCACCAAACCGCATTAGGCTAGCGTGGTGGACTATGCCCTAACCCCTCTTAACCATACTCTCGATTGTAAACGAGGCCTGAACCCTGCAGTAGGACATATATGGGCTGATACAGATACGGATACAGATCCAGAATTTATACTCAAGCCATTGTAACACTTTTTGTCATAAGCAGACAATTTTCATCAAGAAGTAGGGGCGTAGTACAAAAAAATGGATGGAATACATTGTGTAGGATAGTAACGTAAAAATTATTTTATTAGTCCTACTTTATAATTGGATACTAAAAGAAAGTATCGTGCTTACGGTGTTTTTATAATCTTAACTATAAATATTATTAATGACTTAAAATTACTACATATTATATAAATAAACTATAAGGCATTATGCCCCTTGTCCCGCAAGGCTGCGGGAAGTAGCCTATGTTCGCCTATTTCTAATGCTGTCTCTGACCTTAGGTGAAAAGGAGCTTAATTTATGGGCTTAAAGGGAGGACCTAGGGATCGCTGCTGGACACACTGTAGCATTTTCATACTATTATTGCAGTGCACATTCAAGAAAATTGCTCTACAAGCTGTATCAACTATCAATGGGGAAACTACCTACAGTTTTTGTTGACGGGCGCATAAGGTTTTCATCAATTCTAAATATTATGTATATAATATTATGTATAATATATGTATAGACTACTAGTAAACCATTTTTACAATGATCAATAAACAAATCAATTTCCTAAAGACATAATTAAATACTTCCCCATCCGGATAATAACATTGACTCACAGGAAATTGTGCAAAGAACGTTGTTGTGAATGTTTATTTTATTCATAAATTGATAATTAATGTGTTACGTTTACAAAGTTATGCGTCATAATGTCTTGGTAGAAGGACGAACTACCTCTAAACGGACTCATTACCTCCTAGTGACCATTGTCAATTAGGAGACAAAAAACTCCCACGGTTTATAAAGGTCTGAAGGCACGTACGCGCACGCAGAGCGCATCTCCGCTCAACACATGTAGCCTGTGTTTGTGACTTACAGTTCACTTTTCATTATTCATACTTCAAATCGCCACCTTTAAAAAATGTGAGTATAAACAGTGCATTTTAAATATAAAGTAACTGCATTAAAGGCGCAAAAACACTAGTACTTTTTGGACAAAAAAGTGTTCACTGATACATCAATATAATACATTCGTACTGCATTTTATTATTTTTATTTATTTATAACAAAATATTTTGTGTGAATTTTAACGCAGTTGCAAAAACTAAAAATGAAGTAGGTACTTATTGAGAAATATTTGTTTTTATGTGCGCTGTATGCAAATAAAAAATAAGGATTCCTATTTAAACTGACCACTACCAACTTATCCACTAGACTAGGTACCTATATAGAGTTTCCTTAAATATAACTTTATCAAAACAATTGCAGGCCCGAATAAACACAGTATTATAATAAATAAATTAATTAATCACACAAACAAATTAAAAAAAAATATGCAGATATGCAATTAATAGGTACCTGACGAAGGTACATGCACAGGTACATGGCGTTCCTTGAGTCAATTCTTCTAACTAGTATAATATAAGGCTGTGTTTGTGGAGTCCTATTGTAATTTTCATGGGAAAGTGTTTTGTTAAATTTTTGAAGAGGTAATTTATTTGTACAAAATCATAATTTTACTTATTATTCACAACACGTATATAGTTAATACTATTGTGAACAAAGTTCTCACAATAACTTAAATTATAACAATCATCAGTGGATTAAGTACATTCAAAGTCATATTTTTCTGATTAATTTAAATTTTAAATTACATGACACATTTCCCTACCTTTCCCCGCAGAGATCATGAATCATTATATTCGTATGCCTAGTCTACTGAATTCAGAATTTTAATGAATCGTTATTAATAAATTCTGCGATTTGGACGTAGGTACCTACAGCTCTTTGCTGTTGTGTAATCATCAATTTATGGTTATACCGCTGCAGTAGAGGATATTATAATATACTTATAAATATTGTAATATACTCTACATGGGTATACCATAATATACAAGGTATATCCAGACTGCGACCGAAATTATCGTCGTATTATATAATATGATAAAAACATAGTTTTCCTAAAATAATGATGTACACCTTTTTATTTTTAAATTACTAGTTTTAATTAGAGTTTAAATTACTTTTAACGCAAAAACTAGGTATTTAGCACCCAAACACGATGATTTAAAAAAAAATGCAAGAAAAATCTGTCGTTTTATTTTGCGAAATTTTTAGTTGCATTGTGTTTGTAACCACTAAAACTACCACCTGGCTTCGTTTTCGGTCGCAGTCTTGATATACCCGGCATAATATGGCTCAAATTCAGATACTGAATTCCCCTTGGGTTCAAAACTCTTGAGCCCACAGAAATATGTCAATATTTCTGTGATTGAGCCCCTGGACCAAACCATCTAGTACTGTGTAAGGGGAGGGACTTCCGGGAGGCTTGTATCCAGTGATGCATAAATCCTAAACAATGTGTTTTATTAGGTAATGTTTATTAAAAAGGTCGGTCACTCTTATGCGAATTCTAGGAATATCTTACTGTGGTGTAGATGTCATTGTGGTATTAATAAGCTAGGTAACTACAATTTTTATTACTTATTTATTACAACTTAAACATAAAATACGTGTAATCTTGTAAGGTTGATGTTGTGTAGTCATTTTGGGTATGATAGGGACTGACAAACCTGATAAAGCAAATTCAAGCAATACCTGTCTCTCTCGAAGATACCTACGTATGTAATTATCGTTCAATACCGGTACCTAAGCGAAAACATTGACGTAACCTGCAAAAATAACGTTTCTGCACACTGATATAAAATCCGCTCACCTGCACTAGACAACCGGAACCGACGACGCGACGCGACGTGCCCTACAGTATAAACGCATTAACGACTGTCCCGTATAAACGCATGTATTTTTATTATTGGAACCTACCAGCAATATGGAAGAAATCTTTTAAGTACTAATGGGAGAATGTTAATTTGAAAGGGGCTAAGGTATAATAATTATTATTCTATGGAATACTGGTGGCAGGTCTCTCATATGTGAGAGGTTACCTGGATACCAACGCAATGTCTATTTCTCCCGCCAAACAGCAGTGTAAATGCACTGTTGTATTGCCATTCATTGTAAAATAAAAGAATATTTGGATTGGACAACAAACAAACTAAAGTATGTTTTTTATCCAATCAAAGTTAAGGTAACTAAGTTTTTAAAGAATTTAGTAAAAAGAATGTTGCACGTAAATATGTAATTTATACTAATAAGCGAAGGCAGAATGCTACTGAAAACACCATAGTTTTAGATCGCACAATTACATAACCGAGAATTTTTTAGTGTTCGAAACATTACCAATAACGAAAAGCTATAATAAGCCATTGAATATAGTTACAGTTTACTAGCGGCTCGGCTCGGCCCGGCTTCGCCCGGGTGCAGATAGTTTTTGAGTCTAGTCCCTATCAACAACATATTAGTTTTCGTAGCAGACGCGACGTAACGAATATTTTAGGTATTTTATTTTTTTAAACCTTGGGTTACATTATTGGAGATTTAGTAAGGATCCCAATTTTTTTGAAAATATAATATAGTCTATGTCAGCTGGGGAAAGTGTAGCTTCCCAACAGTGAAAGAATTTTTCAAATCGGTTCAGTAGTTTCGGAGGCTATTCAATGCAAACAAACAAAAGAACCGTAAAACCTTTCGTCTTTATAATATTACTATAGATAAACGGTAGGTACGTACAATATAATTACCTAGATAACTATAAATACCAAAGTGGTCTGTATCGACCCCTGGGGAACGACGGCGTCCTGCAAGAGGTCTATATGTAATTTTAGGAGGTAATATTCACTATACCTCTTGGCGAAAATAAATTTGCAATAAAATCATAATATTAATTTAATCACGGGGTCTATTGGAAACTTATGGTGTGACAAAGGACCCATGACAAAGAAATGGGGAAGCTCTGTTGTAAAATATAACTGCGACATCTTCAAGCACGGCATTACCTTAAATTAGAAGTAGTAAAATTTGACATCCTTCGTGGCGCAGTTGGTAACACGCAGGCTGTGAAACATGAAGCCGCGGTGTCAATCCTCCCACCGAGATAAATATTTGTGTTTGTAAGACCGAAAAATCTCTCGTAGGTCCTGATACCCACGACATAAGACTCGATCTTATTGTGGAGTCAGGACTATGTATGTGACTGTTGGGTTTATTTATTTATTTACATATTTGAGTCCCAAACTCAACGTTGCCCCGAACAGTTCGAACCACAGAAATGTTTCTGTGGTTCGAACAGAACAAAATAAGCTGTTAGGTAGTAGGTTCTGAATATGATTCTCCCTTTTGAATTGGGCGAATTACGTAGGTGTGCAATCTAAGTTACCAGTGCCGTTAGATGCCGTGCCGCTAAGTAGGAGAAGCTAATCTCATGGGCCTAGAAATCCGCATTCTTAAATACGCCGCTATCTGTTCCACGCGTCTGTTTGCGTGTTAGACTAAATCTGATCTGAGTGCACTCTGCTTTCAGTATGTCTGAGAAAAAAATGTGCAATCCCAATATTAAACCCAATTATTTTATAACGATATTTAGAGAGAAAAATACTTGTTTATACATATATTCCAACTCTTTACGTCTTTATATGCCCTAACATCTAACTACGCTTTTCTTGAACTATGATAATGAATAGTTGGATCGCTGCTCGAATGCAAATCAACTTACGAATGTTAGCGTGGGAATAATGAAGTGATTATTCTTTTTAAGGTCATGCACCAAGCTTCCTTTGCTGAGGGACATGAGAACCTTAAATCGTTTTTGCATATAAACGTCGTTTAAATTCCAAAATTACGCTACGCAGAAATATAAATTGCTTATAAATGCGCCTTACATTGCGAATATGAGCACCCGGTTTGGAGTTTCAACTTTTAAAGTACCTATCTATGTTGCTTGACCTACTATCAATACACAAATCAATCCGAAAAATCAAGAGGTGTGCTCTGGATACTGATTGACACGACGGGTCCTTTGCCAACAATTAACAAGCCACCATACATTTTATCGGAAAATAATTTCCAGATGGCGACATATATTGCTCGGTTGCTATTGATGGTTGGATATATTTGCACAGCGTCTGGTCTCGAAACTGCTGGATCAAAGAATTCTATTACAACTCCGAATACACAAGACGAGGAAACAACTGACCTGAAACATGCGGCAAGCACATATTGTAAGTATTGGTCAATTTCCTTTGGCCTTATTCATAGACAGTTTTAAAACCTATTTCAGTTATCGAATGTTTTGTCTTCTTCGCTCAAACTAAATTCCAAAGTCGTTCCAAAGGAAAAAAAAAACATTCGATAGCTAAAATAGGTTTTAGAACTGCCTATGAATAAGGCCGTCAATGTTTAACTTAATAATGTATACAGTATCAACAACAAACGTTATGGTAGGCCAGAAACGGTTAGTCGCCGCCCATGACGCCGCATATAAAAGGACGCTTTAGGCGAAGTCAGACTGTTTTGCATGGGTTTGGAATTTGGAAGGCAGGTAGGGACTGTCCTGGACATTTTGGTCAGAGCTCCGGTAGTGCTAAAACCGGTACATACTTCAAACTTATTCCAGTATAAATACCTATTATTGGTATCCTTATTTAAACAGACATAATAAAGAAACACTAAAGTTTCTTGTTTTTTTTTTATTATTTCGATGAATGGCAAGACGAGCATGCCATTCGCCTGATGATAAGCGATATGACCGCTCATGGACAGCAGCCAAACCAATCAATACCGTGAATTATAATGCAATGCTTGGCATTCGACTGCGCTCGTCATCTTTAGACATAAGATGTTAAGTCTCAATATGTCCAGCAGTTACTCTGACTACAATGTCCTTCACATCGGAACACAACAATGCATTTTTTACTGCTGTTTGACGGGAGAAATAAGACATTGCGGTGGTACCTACCCAGGCGGCCTCTCACATATGAGAGCTACCACCAGTGAGATGTTTCTGCCAAGATAGTAACAAAACACATAATTACTTGCAATTAACCACTCAAACGTCCCGACCTCCGAATTTGACATATGGAAGGAAATGAATCAATTACATTACAGGATGCAAGACTGCAGAATATCACAGAAGTCAATCAATATTTAATCTTGACGTTTAACATTCCAGATTCTAGCGGGCTTGGCTCATATGCTAATAGTGATTACAGAGTAACTGGACATGGGATACTGGATGATAGGAGATTTCAAACGCCGAATGCGTACGATAACTACAATGGATACAATAGATACGACGGCAACTATGAAAAATTCTCTGGGCATGGATACACTGGTACATATGACGAATATAGAGGAAATTCAGCACATGCAGGATACTCGGGATACACAAACAATTTAGCATATAAACCATTTTTAAGTAATGTTGGTCCTTTAGCTCATACCGGCAACGGTGGATATGGTGGATATGGCGGAAATGGAGGATTAGGCTCTTACTTAGGATACAATAACCCCAATTATCACGGTGCCAACCACTTGGGATACGGATATTACAATAAGCCAAGTAGTATTTATAAAAGCGGAATTACTCCAAGTTTAGTGACGGGTTATAGAGGTTACAGCAGAAAATAGACAGTTAAGTATAAAAAAATATTATTAGTAATTAACCAAAGTACTTCCAAAGTTAATTTGTTGTTCAGTTGAATATTTATTCTGATAGCACGAACTATTAAAATATAAAACCACTATACTTGTTTTATTATTTTATTACTAACAAAGTGACATACACATTATCTTAAAATCATTCATACTATTACATTTTCAAAAACGTTTTAGTATCCTACCATAGAATAAAGAAGTTTAAAATATAGGGTCATTCAAACTATTAAAAATTTGCAAGTGCGGTGGACGTGTTTATCGCATACTCCTAGTCGGACCCTGAAACACTTGTCTGTTTTTTCATAGACTTTAGCGCTCGTTCGCGTAATTTCTTCTCCAGGTCCTCGTTATTAACCTTTCCTTCTTCATCTTCCTCCTCGACTTCCTCACTATCGGACGAATCATCCTTCTTTTTGCTCGCTTTCTTATGTTTCTTGTGCTTTTTGTGTTTTTTTGAATGTTTCTTGTGTTTTTTTGCTTTCTTCGATTTTTTGGGTTCGTCACTATCGGACTCAGATTCAGAATCAGTAACCTTTTTTCTAGCTTTCTTTTTGGACACCTGGTCACTATCTGAAGATGATTCTTCTTTTTCACGCTTCTTACCTTTCTTTTCAGTGTCTTCTTTCAACTTAGTTTTAACATCTTCTACATGTTTCGTTTTAGAGGGTTTCTCTTCCGCTTTTTTAGACTTTCCTACTTCTGGCGAAGAAGGTTTTTCTTTAGATGCCTCAATTTTTTTCCCACGTTTAACTTCTTTTTCGGAACTGGATGAATCACGCTTCACAGTTTTCTTTTTAGAAGATTTTTCGTCGCTTTCAGAACTATCGCCGTGTGATTCTTCTGAGTTGTCTACTTTTTTAGATTTTGTTCCTTTACTTTCAACCTTCTCGGACTTTATCCGCTCACTGCTAGCATCCTTAACACGCTTTTTGGATTTTTTTTCACCATCAGACTCGTCTGGAATGTTTTTTTGTTTCGATTTTGAACTTTTATGCTTAACTTCTTCCTCAGAACTCGAGTCTGAACTTGACGAGCGTGTTCGTTTCTTTCTAGATTTCTTCGCAAGCTTCTTTTTAGCATTCTTTTTATTTTTCTTTTTTCTGTCCTCTTCAGAATCACTAGATGAGGAATCGTCTGAGTCACTTTCACTTGATGAGCTTTCTTTCTTAGGTTTCTTTCCTCTCTTTGATGGTGCCTTTTCCTTGCGTTTAATTTTTGCTTTACTCTTGGATTTAGAAACCTCTTCACTACTTTCACTGTCGGATTCAGATTGATGGGCTTTACGTTTACCCTTTTTGCCCTCTTTTACTTTAGATTCTTCATCATTATGCTCTTTTTCTGAAGCATCGTCACCAGACCTTTCCGATTTCTTGTTATTTTCTATCTCATGCTTTCTTAAAAATGGAGATGGAGTGCGCGATAAACTCTTAGAATATTCGCGAAGTACAGGAATAGGTATAATGTCTTCTTTGTCTTCGTGATCAGATACCTGATTTTGTTTGGATTGAGTTTCATTTTGTGTCACAGTTTTGTCATTTGCTACAGATGAATCTCTACTAGTACTAGATATTACGCGTTCCTTGGACTGCTCTCGCGGAACTGATACACGTTCGGAGGATTTCTTTCGCAGTTTCTCTATATTTTCTGGAAAATTAATATAAGAGTTATAGCAAGACGGTAAAAATTGTGGTAGCAAGTATAGACACGCCATTCAAGTTAATAAAAAAACATTTACCTTTCCTAGGAAGTGATACAGACTTCTCCAAACGCTCCTTTATCAAGTCGCTGGATCTCCTGTCACGAGACTTCCTATCGCGCGACCTCCTGCTATCCTTAGTACCCCGATCTCTAGATTTTCTATCCCTGTTAAAAGTTTATAATTTTAAAACTACATATTTCCAAAATACTGCACAACATTTTTGTATTAATTTGAAGATATACATGTAATTGAAATATGTAAAGTACCTAGATCTGTCCCTAGAACGTCGGTCCCTGGAACGTCGGTCACGAGAGCGGCGATCGCGTGAGCGGCGACCGGAGCGGCGTCGAGAGCGTGACCGCCTGCGCGACCGCGACCGCCGCCTATCGCATGACCTACATCATTAATAAAAATTTAACACTCAAAAAATGAGAGCATAACGATATTTATCGTATTTAGACAATGAAGCCAAGTAATAATAGCTTTAATTTCCATGTTTTTCATTTTTTTAATTAAAAATAAGGTTTCGATTTTTATAATAATATAGTATGGTTACCTATCTCTTGTACGTCTTCTTGAACGAGATCGTGTTCGCCGACGTCTTTCAAGCGAACGCCGGCGCTCGCGAGATCTTTAAGAAAAAAATGTAGCTTCAATAATTAAGAAAATCATACGAAGATAATCATAATCAAGAATAATTACTATAGACGTAGTTTTAACTGTTGAGATATAAAAACAGAGTGCCCATGAAATGAAATGAAATGAAATTCGTTTATTGGTCGCGTAGGCAATTAAATAGCTCTTAGGACAAGTCAATACATATAGTACTTATTTTCTATTTACAAGATATTTGTTGTAATATTTATATTAATTTTATTATATTAAGTATTATATTCTTTATTAGTACTTTATGGTTTTTTTTCTAAGGAAATACATAATTTACATTAATTACATCCATACCTTTCCCTCCTTTCTCTTTCGCGCCGTCGACGTTCTCTTTCGCGTTCCCTTTCCCGCTCCCTTTCGCGTTCTCTTTCTCTTTCTCGACGATCCAGCGACCTTCTGCGGCTGCTGCGACGACGGGACTTACTTCTGTTTGATATAATTTACAATACTTTATATTTTATTACATTGCATTTATAATTTAATTAAAATTAAGATAATATTTTATATCTATGTATTGCGAATTTATTATTACTCTCTTACCTCTCCCTACGAGAACTGCGCCTGGGACTTACGCTAGTAGATGAGTCACGATTCGAACGATATTGACGTTTCTTATGAGAAGACCTTTTCTTGATACTCCCCCCTAAAATTAATAATATCCAATATTAAACAGGAAAAATATTTACCAAGTAATTAATTTCAAGTGTGTTTTTTTCACATTTAAATAAATGGAAATAGAAAAGTGGGTGAGTTATTAGGGACATATTTTGGGGGATGTACTTTTCAATTATTGAAACAGTTTTTTTTTTGTTGGTAATATAATATTTTACAAAAAAAATGCTTGCAGTAATGCAGCCTAACAGGCTGTTATGTAATTTCTGTCATTAAATCGTGAGGAACGTACTTGACGAAGCTGATGACGATCGCCTCTCACTGGAGGAACGACGAGTCTTGGCAGCCGGTTTTTCTTCAGCAGGTTTTTCACCAGTGGATCTACAAATAAAACATTATTTTCACACTTGTAACAAAATATGGATTGTTTGAATATATCATGGGACAACTGCTCCTGTAAAGTGCTTGGTAAAAGCTATAATGGATCATCAATAAAGTATACTCACTTAGCTGGTGATACCGATCTTGACTTACGAGCCTGCTCCTCTTCAGGTTTCTCCTCTTTGGTTGAAGTCTCTTTGACATCTTCCTTGACTTCTTCAGTAGTAGTGTTATTGACTTCAACATCTTCTTTTACTTCAGGTTCTTCTTTCTTCTCTGGTGACTTTCCATTTTCTGTAACACATAGTTTGTAAATAGATTTATAATAATTAGCATAGCATGACTCACCTCATATTAAATATTGTTACAGAAATAAGCTCGATAAATTACAAGTGGCAATAGTATAGTTCCACTTCAACTATTTGCAAACACTCAGGTCACCTTTGAAGTGAATGTTACAAAAAACACAAAGTTAATATTTTATTTGGGTTTATAGGATTGGACATTTTAATAATATTTACCCTTTGGTTCCGGTGCTTTAACTTCATCTGCCTGTACTGACTTTGGTGGACTGCTCTTGTCCCTGCTACGCCTTCTTGAACGCCGTGGGCTGCCTCCGTTGCGATGCCTAATGCAAAAAGTAAGTTAAAATCATCACAAATGATAATTTACTACAAAATGTAGTAAATAATAAATTCCACATTAATATAACTTACTTCCGGTCCCCCGAACGATCGCGAGTTCGTGACCGCGACCGGCGACGCTCTCGCGATCTGCGACGCGACCGCGACCGGGTGCGAGATCGTCGACGATCCTTCTCCTTTTCTTTATCCTTTTGCTGCTCTTCCTGAAGAAGAAAATAACATTATATAGCAATGTTTCAGTTTCAAACTAACACAACCAAATAAAGAACAGTAACATACCATTCTCTTCTTTATTTCTTCTTTCTTTTGTTGAGTAAAAGACTCAGGTATGCCGGTCTCACTCGACTGCGCACTGAGCAGAAGTTCCCATAGCTCGCCCATAAAAAGACGTGCATTCTTCCCGTTCAGAAATCCAGTAAGATTGATCTGCATTTTCTTTGGACAAGGGAACTAGGAGCCGAGTAAACAGGATCGGGAAAGAAAAAACCATACATTATTTATCTTTATCAATGTGAACACAACAGTTCCTACCTAAATTTTGTTCCGAAACTTTTGGGTATGGCAAATATAATGCTGATGTCCTTATGATATTGCGGTAAAACATTATCGGAAAATAATTATATCCATTGCAAATCCAATTTGTAGAGAAAATAGATATACCAAATGAAAGCCGTTAAGAGCACCACTCACTGTACGATCTACATTTCAAAACTATACTGAAGCAGTTCAGAAATGACTCAGGTAAGGAAGTGACAACTACATTGGCGTGAGTATCATTAGTTTGTGTGTGTGGGCCGGCAGCGCGCGGCGCGGGCGCGGCGCACGGCGGCTCGGCGGCGGCGCGGCGGCTGCGTCGGCGCTCGGCGACTGCGGCGCCGCCACCACACGCAACGCTTTCTCTCTTGCCTCTTCAACCACTTGCATCTGTAAGGGTTTTGTGAACACATCCACATTATGCTGAACCCAAGGCCTATCCAAAACAACTTCCTTACCCTGAGTCAGATCCCTCTCTTGACGGCTTCAACAAACTCAATGCGACTATTCAAATTCAATTCCTTCTTATTTGGCACATAGGAAGGCGCTCCTCGTTTTTATACTGAGTTAGCATGTTAATTATTTAATTTTCCCCGTAAATACCGATTGATATGCTAAGAGCCTCCAAAAGAGCGAAGCCAGCAGGCGGCGGCGGGACGCGGGCGGCAGCAGGCAGAGGCGGCTTCGACGGCGCGCTAACCGGTGGGGACCATAAAAATATCCAGACGCAATCAATTACATATGACATCATACTTCAATTGCAGTTTCTTGTGCTCAATGATCCCAGTTGCTATAATACTACTTGTTAATAACTATGCTATTCAAAATATTACAACTGACTGACTAAAGAAACTGCAATGATTACATTTGGGCATCATACATACACATACATAGAGTGGAAAATAAAAATATTTAGTCACCTTTTCCTCAAGTTGATTGGTGACATATTCAATTACTACATCATCTTCCATCTTGAGAATTTCTGTGATCTTCTGTGTGATCCAAGGCTTCAGGACATCCAGCTTCACCTTGGACATGTCCACCTATACAAAATGTTATTGTAATTACTAACGGGAACACATAAGGTAACTCTAATAATTAATACATTATTATTTTGACACATAAACTGCTAAATACACTCATGTGTTTTTAATTCTAGCAATAAAAAGTAGGGCAATACATTCTACAACAGATTGATTATAAAAATACTTTTTAAGGCTTTATGGTATGAGCACATACAACTACACATTTGTTTTTAACTTTTATGCAAAGAGTTAATGAAACAATATTTTTTTATATTATTTAGATGAGAGCAATCCATATCTTTATAAGAGCCACTCTCACAATTGAGGATGTCAATTAGCAGGCAGTTTAAGTATTGAAGCAGAATATCAAACTGATAAATTTGAAATAAAAAGACTGATTTTGATAAACAATTATTACTATGTGTCCTCTAAATGAGAAATATACTCTTATTATCATATAAAACAAGCCAACATGTTTTAACTACAGAAGAGTAATATAATAAAATGTCTCACCTTAGAGTAAAACACAACAGACATGAAGTAATTACTTAGTGATAACTGATGCTATTGATTAAATATTTTAACCCTAAAAGCATCAAGCATGTATAATTACAAACCTGTTGAGTTAAACAATCTCCAAACTTCATCTGCTTCATGAGTTTCTTCTCCTTGTCGCTGAAGCGAGTATCTTGCTCGGTACTGGTCCCCTGTAACATTAAGATATAAACATTTTATATTGTTTACTTAACAAGTCTAGAACATTTTATAGACACGTTTATCAGATTAGTAATAAAATACAATACGTTTACAAGGATTGATAATGACCACATGGAAACCGGGAAACTATACAATACAACATCGCAATGCTGAGGCGGAAAGTACCAAATAATTCAGTCGTAAACAAAATTATCAAATTAAATAGATATGTGAATCGTGGGTAAATTACACAGGTTGCGATCGGGTTAAAGGAACAACGGAAATGGAATAGTACAAGAGTACTCGATGATTGATAACCAACAAACAAAACCGGAGTGAAATAAGACCAATGTAGAACCGCAAGCTTAATACAAAAACCTCTTGGAATCGTAACGATCAACATAAATATTCTTACCGTGTACATCATCATCTTGGTTTTTATGGAAAATCAATACTTCACAATGGTAAAGCTAGGGAGCCCCTCGCTTGCAAGCGTTGGGACGCCAAAGCTATAAGTTTATAAAACCTCACTATGAGTTCAATTCATATATTCATAAACAAACTACGATACCACTACTTTTGAAAAGCAATAAATAGCATCTTTACCAACAGATAAATTACATAAAATCACAAATAAGTGGTTAGAAGGAAAATGTGATCTACCGCCATATTGGAATTTAAATATAAATTGTCCAAAATGGCCGCGATGGTTTTATCATAGACAATTTTCTTAAATCCATTACGATCTACACAATTGATAATTTTGCTACAGTCAATTGGGGTAACTTGGCTCCATGGACATATTATACTAAAAGGACTGCGCACTCACGAAATAGTGTTGACCTGAAATAAAACATATGCCTGTCGAATAAGGTTTAATTTGCTATGATAAAAGACATGGAGGCAAAACGAGCCGAGCGAGATAGTACATGAAGGTCTGTGTCCCTTTTCTTTCGCCACGGTGACCATAATAAAACACTATCTAAAATATTTTTTCAATCGACAAATAAAAGTTCGACAGCGATAAAATCCGTAAAAATTAGTTTTATTTCAATAAAAGTTCAGCTAAAAATCGAATAAGTTACAACCTGCTTGAATATAAAAAGCGACTCAATTTTATTATGACATTTGTTACGATTAATTTATACATGTTGATTTTCACCTTACTATGTTCTAATATAAATCAAACATGATAATAGTTCTTACTAGTACAATTGATTATGAATTGTACATACATACATCTGTATCAGCCCATATAAGTCCCACTGCTGGGCACGGGCCTACTCTACAATCGAGAGAATCGATAAAATACATACATAAATACATATATAAAATAAATAATAAATAAATAAATACACCCAAAAGTCATATACATATACCTAACCCAACATTAAGATTAAGTTTTGTATCGTGGGTATCAGGAACTACGAGACTTTTTGGTCTCACAAATACCCAGACCCGAAACAAATACCTGTCGGCCACACAAACATTTGTCTCCGTGCAGGGATCGAACCCGGCCTCTCGTTTCACAGCCGGCGTCTAACCAACTGCGCCACGGAGGTTGTCATAAACATAAACTCACGCCTTTATCCCAGAAGAGGTAGGCAGAGGCGCCACCAGGACACCCACATCGTGAGCCTATCGCCATATCTGGCACAAATTCCTGACTCCGGGCTGATAATGAATAGAAAAATCCAATATCACTCTGCCCGACCCGGGTTTCGAACCCGAGACCTCGACTTTGTAATCGTTCACAAGACTCGATCTTAGTGTGGTATCCTACCATGTATGTGACTGTTGGTTCTGTGTGTGTGTACTAAATTTCATATGGTCACCCTATTTGGGAGGGACACAATCCTCCACTCAACATCTCTCGTTTTCTCGATGAGAGTGCGTAGTCCTGTTTGTATAATACAACCATGACTAAAACTTGAACAAAGCCACGTACAGAAACATCGTTTCAAACTGGGGCTGTGAACTATGCTGTTTTTTTTAAGACTTGACCCATGTGCCATCAACGTAGCCTCAGACCAATAAACAAGAACATAAACGTGATAGAATGTGGCCTTATATACAATACTAATTTATGCAACTCTATGATGCAACCCTCAGAACATGAGGGGTTTAGAACAGAGATGCAACCACTTAAATTGACAACTCAGAATACGCAAGTAGAGCTGAGAGGTATTTACGGTAGCTGGTTTCCACTTCGAAGTACAGCGCGGCGCCCTGGTACGAGCAAAAAATACTTATCTTTTCAGCCACAGAAAGTCCACTGCTGAACATAGGCCTACCCCATAAATCTCTACATAGATCTGTTGAAAGTGGCCTGCATCCAGTGAGTTCCTGCGACCTTTACCCGGTCGTCCAACCACCTTGTGGATGGCCGTCTGGCAGTTCACTTGCTTGTACATGGCCTCCACTCTAGAACCTTTCGGCCCTAGCGGCCATCAGTTCTACGTGCTATGAGCCCAGCCCACTGCCACTTCAACTTAGAAAATACTAGCAAGTATAAAAGTATTGCTATATGTCGATACGAAAAAAAAACTTGTTTTCGGAAAAAAAATCAGGATAATCTCAAAAAAAATTAAAATGGAAAAATTCAATTATTTAACTTTATTTTAGCTTTTAAATCGTAAAATTGATTTGTTTCTTTTATATTCCTGATAAACTTGCTAATAAAGTACATTTGTAATACTGTAAAATCCAAATTCACGGTAGAGATTAAGCGTAATGGCCATTTAGAAAAAAAGAGTATTAACTTTACTCCTTAGTCTGTGGTATTAACCTATACATATAATAAATTTGGAACCGATCGATGTCTGTACATGGAAGAGAAATGAGAAAAACGAATAGGGGGGGTCTGTTTTAATGTAATAAAGCCCAAAACAACGATTTTTTGAATTATTGTCTGTTTGTCTGTGCGGTTATGCGCAATGAACTCAGAAACGGCTTAACAGATTTAGATGTGGAGGTAGCTGACACCCTGGATTAACACTTAGGGTACTTTTTATTCCGAAAAATTGAGTGTTCAAACAAAGTTAATTACGTAGACGAAGTTTGCGGGCAGAAGTTTGTTTATAAATAAAACATAATCAATTTGGTTTAAAAAAACACGGTAAAACAAACACGACCAGTTTGTTTCTATTTCCCCCTTAATTTCGATTCACCCCGTTTTTCAGTGTGTTACGATTCATTCGAAATTTAAAAATGGAAAAATATCGGTAAAATATTCGGAAATGTTTCATATTTTTCCCAGTAACTAAACAATTAATTAGTTTTCGGAATTTTTTCATGACCAACAGCAGGTTATCCCATATATATTTTTATGGATTGCAAGTTTTGTTTTGTCTATGGATTAGTTAAACTTTAAAGCGAAGTTTTGAAATTGTTTTTTCTACCCAATGTTTTCATTTTTATAAAATTGAATTCGTTATTATCATAAGTGTAGCGACGAAAATAATAATTGTAATATTTTGTAAGTATTAATTTTAAATAATTCCAAAAGATTTAACATTCATTAGTATTATAAATCGCAGGTTATAACAAATAAACACAATATGCGACAACGTGACAAATTAATATACAATTTACATGCTAAACTAAATTTAAATTTATTTACTTATGTAGGTGAGTAAGACGTTTGGTAAAATATACATGAATAGAGTTAAAAAAATGCTTATAAATATATCATATTTTTAAGTTAGTTACCATTCTCAGTCAGTTACTACTTCATTACAATATATTACTACTTCATTATAATAATAATTATATATTTACATGGTATTTATATGCCTTATTAATGTACAAAATATAATTACATTATCCGGTCATTATAAGTAAGATAAGCTTTGAATATTTCATTCATAAATTAAGCGATACTTTGAGGCAAAAATTAGATATTATTTTTATTTCATTTTACTAAATGGTGTGCTGAAAGTGAGTATGTACATCAAAACTATTTAATTTAGCCTTCGAAATTACAAGCTGTCTTTCAAACGGTATTTCTTTCTCTCTAAAAGAGTTATTAGTACCTAAGTTGTCCTAATTTTAGTGAAATAATAAAATTTAGAGTAAAATTTTGGTTTACTAATAATGTACATATCACAGTTATTTTGGATACCGGAACCTTATTGCTGGGAACTCATTTCCGATGTTTAAGTAAAATATAATCATATTAGTGGTCCAGCACAATATTGTCTAGTTGTAATTATAATTTATTCTCAAACCAACTCCACTCTTGTTATTACTAATTTATAAATATATCTGACAGAATACAATATTTATTTTATATTTAAATATTCTTTACTGCACATGAAAAGAAAAAAAAACTAAACAGATATATATGTAGTTACATTTAAAAAGTAAAGACAGTGGTCTTACACCTCTAGGTGGAAGAAGAGAGGTAAGTATAAAGGATACAAACTCCAATAAACAAGAAATAAACAAATTAATAAATATCATTTCTCACATTTAATTTGTAACTCTCATTTATTCATTTATTATTATTATTCTCATAGTGATTTATTGCAAGTTTAGGATGCCGTTGATATGATCTTACTAAAACAACCTTATTTATAAATGTCAGAACGTTATAGTAGTTAGAAGTAGCTAATTTGTTTATCTAAAACATAAAATGTCATCATAAATTTTTGAATGATGTTATAAATACACACTTATATGTGTATTTGTTTTTTGTTTTAGTATTAATTAATAACTGTTTTCACTACTTTCAAATATTTTTTTTAAAGAAGAGATAGAACTGTATGGAGTATGGACTAAACAATGAATATGCTTGTAACATATTTAAAAGATAAATTAGTGATGTTTTATGTAAAATAGTTTCACATTATTGCATCAACCAAAATTTGTTTGTATCATACATACATACATAAACGCACGCCTTTATCCCAGAAGGGGTAGGCGGAGGCGCCACCAGGACACTCACATTTTGCCTTGTATGTTCCATCCCACGATGTGATACGGGCAATGTTTATTTCAATTTGTCATTTAACAAAGACTGCTATTTTTCAAATGTATTTATAAAACAAAGTGAGTTTATGTATGTAAGAGTCCACCTTAGGAATTTCTGTAATACTTAGGCTTCCTTAAGTGTGGAATAATTTATGAATTAAAGCATACAGACTCTGTGGCTTCAAAATAGATTGATTAACTTGTGTTTAGTAATATTCACCTCAACAAGAACAAATAAAATAATGTCAGCTCCTAGAGTTGAATTGTATATCGTGAAAACTTTGTATTACCATTAAATATCAATTTCTATTGTTTTGTGTTATCTAAAATTATTTAAATATATCAAAGTGGCAGTTTAATATGATTGATATGAGATTTCATAAAGCTCTAAAATGAAATGGTGCAAAAAATTCCTCTTTACTATAGATAACCTTGTGACCTAGTGTTATTACCACCAAGGTACAATAATAGTTTTAGATTGTTCTCAATATTTTATGTTGTTTACATTGCATAAGCCAGTTGTTTGTCTGTATATCGCACAGATAAAGATTGAACTTTGCGGTTGATGTAACCCATTAACAAAGCCGTTGTGTGACTGAACATATTGCTACCCGTCGTGTAATATATCTTCAGTCTTTATTGAGATATTGAACCTGTTGTTTCAGACCATGTGCATTATAAGGTTTTTTTCTTCCGAGGCGTTTAGTGCCCATAAAACAAAAGAAGTATTGAACAAATTGATACACGTGGACAGTGATGTTGTTCATTTATCTACTGAGCTATGCTACCATGTGGAGCTAAAAGAAGGTTGTGAATATTTGAATATTGATCAGATCAAAGTCTTGAAATGGCTTTTAAGTTCTCCGCTTCATCCTCAGGCATTGAGAAATAATACACTTTTTAAAACTGTCGATGATAATCAGATTGTAATTGAAATTGGACCAAGGTATTTACATCATTTTATTCATAGCTCATTTATAGAATTGCACTTACTTTACATAATTAAATAAATGTGTTAACTCAAAGACACAATTTTGTGGCCATATGTAATTAGATATAATAGGTTATTTTTTATTTATGTTAAATTAACAAACAGGAAAATATTTTAGACAGTAACAAATTTAATTGTCTCTGTATTTACAATTAGAGTAATATGGCCCATACTTATTGGTTGTAACATTAGTAGGGTATTTGACTCTTTTTTTAAGTTGTTGCTAAGGTAAAAACAAACTTTTTTTTTTTTTTTTTTTTTTTTTATTGCAATGAATGGCGAGACGAGCATGCCATTCGCCTGATGGTAAGCGATACGACCGCTCATGGACAGTAGCAAAACCAATCAACACCATGAATTACAAGGCAATGCTTGGAATTCCACTGCGCTCGCCATCCTGAGACATAAGATGTTAAGTCTCAATATGTCCAGTAGTTACTCTGGCTACAATGTCCTTCAAACCGGAACACAACAGTGCATTTACACTGCTGTTTGGCGGGAGAAATAGACATTGCGGTGGTACCTACCCAGGCGGCCTCTCACATATGAGAGACCTACCACCAGTAAAACTAACTAACTAAGTAACTAGTAAAAAATATTAAATTTTTATTCAATTGGTGATTCCTATAAAACCCATTTTAGATTAGCACATTGCACATTTAATTACCTATTCCTTTTAGAATTCAGATATTGCTAAGGGGCTTAGTATTGAAAAACATTTATGTAGATAATACAGCAACAAATTGCATGTTTTTCTTATCTTTATTTTAAATAATATTACTACGCTTGTAGCAATGACTTGACCTTCACTCATCAATCAGCTATAAATAATATGTTTAACAATGGTTGAATCAAATGTAATTGTGTACAGTATTTTTTTTTCAGATTTAACTTTTCGACAGCAGATTCTAGTAACTCAGTACAGATTTGTGAGAGTGTGGGCCTCAACGATGTGGTACGTCTTGAGGTTTCCACCAGATATCTTATTACTTTTAACAATGCAAAAAACGTGTCTCAAAAGCTCTATGATGACTTGGCTGCACCACTACATGACAGGATGACACAATGCATTTACACAAAAGATAATTTGCCACGAAAAAGCTTTAATGAAGGTTTGCCTAAAAATCTAGAGCCATGGTATGTTGTGCCATTGCTTAAAGAAGGCAAGGCAGCAATGGAAGAAGTCAACCAAAAGTTAGGTAGATATCTGCCTCTTATTATAATATTTACTGAATAGCTGATATCATATTTTGAAATAAAAACAACTTCGTATTTGATTTTTTATTTAACAGGTCTTGCATTTGATTCATGGGATATAGACTTTTACATGGATTTGTTTGTTAATAAACTGAAGAGAGACCCAACAAGTGTTGAATTATTTGATCTTGCTCAAAGTAACAGTGAACATTCCCGCCATTGGTTTTTCAAGGTATATTTCTTTGCTATATTTACGTTCATAGTTTTGTTACAAAATATTGGCTTTTAAATAATTAGGATTTACAATATTTTAACAGGGTAAGATAATATTAGATGGGAAAGAGATTAATCAGTCTCTTATCGAAATGGTTGCATCTACACAAGAAACATCCAATGATAACAATGTTATTAAGTTTGGTGACAACAGCAGGTGCGTCCAATTTGCATTAGCACATAATCACACATCACACATCTAATGATGTATTATTATGTCCTTATATGTATGTCTCTTTTTCAGTGCAATCAAAGGCTTTAAGCATATAAAACTGAGGCCAAGTAATGTTAGAGCGCCATCTCAAATGATAGCAGAAGAAACGGAATCCGATATTATTTTTACTGCGGAGACGCACAATATGCCGACGGCTGTGGCGCCCTTCAGTGGGGCTACTACTGGAACGGGGGGCCGCATTAGGGACGTGCAAGGCGTAGGGAGGGGAGGTCACACGGTAGCCGGGACTGCAGGGTACAGTGTCGGCAATCTACATATCCCAGGTATGTGTTAAATTGTCTCAAAAAACTTACAGAATTGTAGAGATTGAAAAAATAAAAAATAAACATATGTTATGTAATTGCATAATAATCTCGCAAGCCAATTAAGCAATGTAAATAGTATTTTGAAGTAATTATGTTAGTTAAGCAACTTAAATCTAATTATATTGTAGGCTATGACTTGCCGTGGGAAGAAAAAGGATGGGACTACCCAAACAACTTTGCATCACCATTGCAAATTATTATTGAAGCCAGTAACGGAGCTTCTGACTATGGCAATAAATTCGGAGAACCTGTTGTATTAGGTAAGGAACTAAAAAAAAAAAAATAACTATTAACTTGTAAAGTATTTAGAAAAACAGATATAAAACTGATTTATAAAATTATTACTCCTAGGTACATGCTAATACATCCACTTCTATATTTCTGTAAAATAAATCTCTTTTATGAAAGAGAAATGATAATTTAATTCACACTTTTTTCAGGTTTCGTACAATCTTACGGATTAAAAAACCCAGACAATGTAAGAGAAGAATTTGTTAAGCCAATAATGTTCAGTGGGGGCATTGGATTCATGCCTCATTCTATGATAAAAAAAAACAAACCAGAGGAAGGTAACTATATTATGAAATCTTGCATAAAATATGTATAGTAAATAATAGTTTAAAAAACTAAAAAAATACGCATTTATAGAAAATCCAACTAAAAAAATAGAAAATAAAATTTAATAAATTTGAATTGAAAATAGTGTAAGAAAAAATGTTTTTATTATAAAAGCGTGGGGTGCATGGTATCAATAGTTCTAAATATTTTATGAACAGATATGACTAGAAGGGTTATTTTGATAATATCCTAAAAAGCACCCCACGCTTTTTTTACAATAAAATCATTTTTCTTACACTATTTTTAATTTGTTTTACAATAAAATCATTTTTTCTTACATTATTTATAATTCAAATTTATTAAAATATATTTTCTATTTTTTAGTTGGATTTTCAATAAAAAAGTATTTTTTTAGTTTTTTTAAACGATTATCTTTTTTTCATTTTTTAGTCGAATGCGCCTGGTAGATTCCTTTATTGGTCTTGACGCAGACACTCCGGGTCTCAGGAAAACAAAAATCGCTAATCCTGATTACCCTAGTAAGGATAACGGGTTTAAAATATTGAATTGTCATCGGTCCTTAATAAGAATGCCAAATTTCGAGTTAATCCGAAGTTTTGAATAGGGTCAAAATCATGTTCAAAGATTCCGTTACATACTAACATACAGACGTCTGAAGCTAATAAAAGCGTATTAAAAACAATATAATTTCAAATAATCTCAATTTAATATTAATTAATTAATTTATATTTTTGATATTCCAGTCTCTCTAAAGTCATTCTTAATAAGCTAAAATAACAGAACTTTCAGTTGTTTTCCTAAGCTTTGTTGTTACTTCATTTACGAGATTAAACTATTTGACACATAGGTACATAAAATTTGTTCTTACACTTTGTAAAGTAGTTTTAATTTTTATAAAGCTTTATGAATGTATTTTCCAGGCATGTTGTTAGTGAAAGTGGGAGGTCCGGTGTATCGTATCGGCGTTGGTGGTGGCGCGGCGTCTTCGGTGGCAGTGCAAGGTGGAGACTCCAGAGACGCTCTAGACTTCGGAGCCGTACAGAGAGGTCCATTACACTTGAATTTTATTCATGCATAAGAAGCATCTCTGCAGGCCGGCATAATTGTGTCGAATGGCTTGGGACCATGGTCTAATGCTTTCGACACTGTCTGGAAGGATTTGGGCATACTATCAAGCGCATTACAGTCAAATTTCAGTGCCAGTTTAAAAAAAAAACAGTAATAACAATGTAATAAAATAGTTATGCAATCATATCCTTACAGGGGATGCGGAAATGGGCAATCGACTCAATAGAGTTGTCAGAGGATGCTTGGAGTCTGACGTGAACCCGATTGAATGTGAGTTATTATATTGTTAGTTCGATGTCAAAAATAGTGTGTGACGTTATCTCGTTGATCAATCAGTATTAACAAAGATACATTTATAAGTCTGAACACAACTAATTTTAGTAGCTGATATACTTTTTCACTTTTATAAGTATTATGTTATGAAATATTCAACCTAACATATTTTACACTCAATTACCTTATCAATTTACCACAATAGCAATACAGGGTTTTTTTTTCCTATATATTAAAAGACTTGACTAAAAAAGTATGAAAAATGGAATAAAATGTATTACAGCGATACACGACCAAGGCGCCGGTGGTAACGGTAACGTGCTAAAGGAACTAGTGGAACCGGTGGGCGCGGTGGTATTCACCAAGGAGTTCCAACTGGGAGACCCCACCATCACTACCCTGGAGCTGTGGGGAGCCGAGTACCAGGAGAACGACGCATTATTATGCAAGAAAGAAAATAGACGGATACTTGAAGGTGACAAATAGTATATATTTTTTTGACTAACGGATCATACGTTAAATTATCTCTTTGAATATTAAATTATTATAATAACTTATGATGTCATAATCTTCATACCTACGTCGTAATATTATAGTACTTGCGTAAGGTCGCGCCCACGATGGCAGCGGGACCCGAGCGGCGAGCGGGATGGCAGCGGCAGCGCGGGTCGGGGGCGCGATCCTCAGGCGTCAACCGCGCCCACTACCCGTGCTGCCGACCCGCTCGCCGCTGCCGCCCCGCTTTCCGCTGCCGCCCCGCTGCAATTGTGGATGTAGCCTAATAGACAGAGAGCAGTTCGTGCGTCTGCCGCTAGATGTCACTATATTCAATAAATAAATAAAAAAAATATTATGTTACGTTACGCTAAAAATTACTGATTTTAAAAAATCTGGCAATGTTTAGTTATTAAAATTTGGTGCTACTTTTTAGATATTTGTCGTCGTGAGCGCTGTCCAGTTTCCTTCGTGGGCGAAGTGACGGGAGACGGCTATGTCAGTCTCGTGGAGGATTCCTACAAAGACCAGTATCTCGACAGGACCGAAAGATTAAAACCCGAAAATAAATCTAAATTGCCTTATGATTTGCACTTGGAAGCTGTGCTAGGTATGTGAAAACAGACAGTAGGGGCATTTCACGTCAAGCGGACAACCAAAAAAATATGAGGTCGTGAATTTTGTTTATACTCTGGTCAGTTCTACTTCTAGGGGACGTGAATGAGTACACACAATTTTTTTATTGTATGATGCTTAATTGCTGAGTTATGAGCTGTTAAAAAATGACTAACAATGAAATCACGAATTTTTGGATATATATTATGTTTATCAATTAATTCGTAAAAAACACTAAAAAGTATTGTTTCTTATAGTTAAAAAGTTGAAGTTTTTATTTTTTTTATAGAATTCTAAATTTGAATTTTTTTGAGTATAGTAAACCGGAAGTGAACATTTCAAATCGATTTTTGAGTAACTTCGACACTTTTTTTTTTAATATTTTAACCTTGAATTGAAGCTTTAAATGTACTTATTCTTCACAAAAAAAATTAAAACGTGATCTCCAATAGTTTAAGAATTAGAGCATATAGAGTACATACACATAGCTATGACAACTTTCTAAGCAATCGGGTTTATGCGCTAACATGCTAAATTACTACGCAATTAGTATTTTATTCCTTCATTCTAACATGGATAAATATAAAAATAAACGATTTCTTTAATTCTTCACAAAAAAATTGCCAAATGTTTAAGGTTTCCACCAAGACCATCACATGGCCCTTTTCCATGAGCGGTGGCATGGAAGTGTAATTGCGTTTCTTTCTTAAAATCTTGTTTGAAGTAAATTAGGATCACAAATTATCCATCCCTAAAGAGAAATTCTCGTTCAATGTGATTTTGCCGAAAATTATAGTTTTGTCGTACAAGATTCTGCCCAATTATTTCATTGGAATAATGATCAAGCCACGCTTTTGACATCTGTTTATTATTGTAAAGATGGAAATGACATTAAACATGGAAGCATCATAATGATATAAGACGATTTAAAGCATGAAGATTTTAAGAAAGAAGCGCATTTACACCTCCATGCCACTGCTCATAGAAAAGGGCCATGTGATGGTCTTGGGGGAAACCTTAAACTTTTGGCAACCCGTGAAAGTTTACAGTCTACGAATAGCGCTATCACTACAGTTATAAGATTATATGGATGGCCCAATTCATAATTAACTGATACTTCTATTTATTGCTGCTCGAAGGAAAGTATTCAACAAAAGCGAGATTTCCTACGAGTCCGTTTTGCTTCCGCTATCACCGTTCCAGGAACTAAACAAATGTATGCTTTTATTCCAACCAACGAAGGCTTATGTGTAAAGAGAATTAGTGCTAGTGCGAATAGTAAAACTGTGAAAATTACAAAATAAATCTCTCCATTTTATTTTATACTATTTCAATCTCAATTAGTAAAACCGCTCTAAGTCTTAAACTATTGGCGATCATGTTTTAATATTTTTGTGAAGAATTAAAGAAATCGTTTATTTTTATATTTTTCCATGTTAGAATGAAGGAATAAAACACTAATAGCGTAGTATTTTAGCATGTTAGCGCATAAACCCGATTGCTTAGAAAGTTGTCATAGCTATGTGTATGTACTCTATATGCTCGAATTCCTAAACTATTGGAGATCACGTTTTATTTTTTTTTGTGAAGAATAAGTACATTTAAAGCTTCAATTCAAGGTTAAAATATTAAAAAAAAAAAGTGTCGAAGTTACTCAAAAATCGATTTGAAATGTTCACTTCCGGTTTACTATACTCAAAAAAATTCAAATTTAGAATTCTATAAAAAAAATAAAAACTTCAACTTTTTAACTATAAGAAACAATACTATTTAGTATTTTTTACAAATTAATTAATAAAGATATTATATATCCAAAAATTCGTGATTTCATTGTTAGTCATTTTTTAAAAGCTCATAACTCAGCAATTAAGCATCATACGATAAAAAAAATTGTGTGTACTCATTCACGTCCCCTAGAAGTAGAACTGACCAGAGTATAAACAAAATTCACGACCTCATTTTTTTTTGGTTGTCCGCTTGACGTGAAATGCCCCAGTAACAATGTGTCGACCGATTTTTGTTTCTTGTTTTTTAAATTCCAAAATCCAGTCATGAAATTATACCTACTTTTTATGGTTGTAGAAAATTAATGCATCTTATGCTAATCGGTTTCAGGAAATATGCCACAAAAAACATTTGATTTGCATCTTGAAAAGAAGACATTATTGCCGTTATCTTTGCCTAAAGATATTACAGTAAAGAGTGCTCTAGACAGGGTTCTGAGACTAGTTAATGTAGGCAGCAAAAGATACCTCACTAATAAGGTAAGTGGGATACAGTACATTTTTAACACACTGAACCTCAAGTAACTTTGCTCCACGCTCATTAAAATTACGGTGCAAACATATATGACTTATCATATACTTAGCAGCATCATTTTATGTATGTATATCTATTTACCATCGTACCATAACCTACCAACCATATATTTTATTAATAACTAGCGACCTGAACCAGCTTCGCCTAGGAGCAGATATTCTTTAACTCTACTTCTTTTTGAATAAATTTATCCCACACATAACATTTTTCATACTCCGCTTCTATTGCTCATACCGTGATTATAATATTTTATATACCGATTTGTGAATCTAAGCTATCGAGGTCACTTTAACTCGCACAAAAAATTCATTCAAATCTGTTAAGCCGTTTACGAAATGCTTAGTCACCACACACACGCGTATAAGAAAAGTATACATATATACAGGGTATATCAAGACTGCGACCAAAAACGAAGCCAGGTGGTAGTATTAGTGACTTCAGACCAATGATTATAGATTATAGCTTCAGACACAATGCAACTAAAAATTTTGAAGAAAAAAACGTCATTTTTTTGTAATTTTTTACTTATCGTATTTTGGTGGTTAATGCATAGTTTTCCTAAAATAATAATGTACACCTTATTATTTTTAAATACACAATGGTACGCAATGGTTCAAATTACCATTTTCACAAAAACTAAGTATTTACCCCCCAAACATGACGATATTTAAAAAATTGCAAAAAAATATGTCGCTTTTATGGCGAAATTTTTAATTGCGTTGTGTCTGTAAACACTAAAACTACCACCCGGCTTCGTTTTCGGTCGCAGTCTTGATATACCCGGTATATAAAGATGTGTATGTGTGTGTCAGGTGGACCGCTGCGTGTCAGGTCTAGTAGCGCAGCAGCAATGCGTGGGTCCCCTGCACTGCCCCCTGGCGGACTGCGCCATCACGGCGGCGTCGCACGCGGAGCTGCGCGGCGCCGCCACGTCGCTCGGCACGCAGAACGTCAAGGGACTGCTGCGACCCGACGCCGGCGCCAGGCTCTCGCTCGGGGAAGCGCTCACTAACTTGGTATGTCGTACAATACTGACGCAATTCTTTTCAAATATTTTGTAATGACTGAATACATGCCATTAAATGTCATTGCGGGCATTTTGTTTTAATATTATAAAAAACTATACTATACTAACGTCGTTGCAATATTAAGTTGAAGTCAATTATTATCAGTGGATATTTCATGACAAAAGAAAACAAATTGTAAATGGGACATGAATCCAATTTGGGATCTATGGTTGCCAGACATCAATTTCAAACAAGCCCAATTCAAACAGTACTCAAAGTGTGTTCTGTATTTTAGTTGGCATTTGGCAATATGTAATATTATAAGATAAATATATATTGTTTTAAATTTGTCTGTCGCAAATTATGATAATAGGTTTGTAATTTAGTATTTTTATTTTCTTAATTTGAGCGAGATTTACAGACAAATAAATTCTATAGTTATTTCACTTTTGTGTCAGTGTATGTGTACTTTAAAAACAAATATAGGTTTTTCTATCCTATTCTATATGGGGACCGGACGGTAAAATAGATGTAGTAATGCAATATTATTGGTGCAGGTGTTCGCGGGCATCTCGTCGCTGGAGGACGTGAAGTGCTCGGGCAACTGGATGTGGAGCGGCAAGGCGGGCGGCGCGGGCGGCGCGCTGGTGTGCGCGTGCGCGGCGCTGTGTGCGAGCATGCGCGCGCTGGGCGTGGCCGTGGACGGCGGCAAGGACTCGCTGTCCATGTGCGCGCACCTGCCCGCCGGCCCCGGTACTGCACTCATTTGTTATCAGGATAAAGCTGTGACCTGCTGCTGTTAGACACGTTTAGTCCTGCCATTATCTTCACTCTCTCGACAAATGTGCTATATCGCCGCTCAACTCAACGCAAAATATAGTTTTCAAAACTCATTAGTTGTGACGAACATATTATTACACTAAAAATGAATTGACCCTTAACCAAAACCTACTAGGTTTGGAGGGAACTAGTTGCTAATTACTTCAAATATCGCAACTGATAAAACTAACGACACCTCCTTCAATCTAGTTTTTGCTATAAATTTTATACATTAAATTATTTATAAGCTGTGTAAAACTAGATTTTATCTGACTCAATATAGGTTTTTCCCTAATAGTAAAGTAATTGAGTAAGACCTTTGCCCAGAAATAAAAAAATATAGGTTAATACGAATAAAATAATAAAAACAACAAGGTTTATGTCTAATTTATGTTACAGTAAAGTCTCCTGGAACTCTGGTGGTGTCTTGTTATGCACCATGTCCAGATATAACTGTGAAGATAGAACCTACTCTCTTAGAGGAGGGCGCAGCTCTTGTCTATATTCCGGTATCACCAGGGAAATACAGGTAATTGTCTAATCCATTAATTGAAGCCTTAACTTGCCTACACCATGAAGTAAATATTTTTTGATAACGATTGCAATTAAAAAGTCAAGCCATATTATATCTGAGTCTGTAGTTTTTTGTGTAGCGGGTAGGTATATCGGCGTAACAGAAACTCAGATCTTAAGCGGAAAATGTGCTTGAAGTCCACCGCTACAATATTGTATTAACACTACTTAAATCTAGAAGGTAAGTCTTTAGCACGTTACAAGTAAGCGACTCGACGAGGATTCGGTTCCGACGCGTGGCTCGCGCGACGGCCGGCCGGGTACGGTGGGCGTGGCCTGCGCTTGCGCAATTCCATCATGACTTTCAATGTTTAAAAAAATTGTTGGACTGTCGCAGGACGCATTTAATTATATTTAAAAACTGTTTTAAGTTATTTTATGTGTGGTTGTTTAATTATAATTACTGTTGTAATTAGTACAACACAGTCATTTAATTGTATTTGTTCGACCTATGTTTTTTTATAAGCACATGATAACACTGAAATGTAGCAGTCAAGATTTTAAAAGCTATAGTCATATTACTAAAGTGAACTGATTATTTCAGGCTGGGCGGGTCCGCTTTGGCGCAGTGTTACAAGCAACTGGGCGACACTCCACCAGATGTAGATGATCCTGCCATTCTCAAGTCGTTATTTAAAGTTACACAGAAACTGCTAAAAGGTACATTTTCATTTTTTTATGTCTCAATAATTAATCTATTAAAACGTGCTTGAAACTTGAACTCGAAAGTTGTGTCTATGCCTGACCAAAATATAGATTTCGAATTTAAGATTATTCTTGTAGTTAAAAATTTTGTATACTAAAAAGCATTGTAAGAATAATAATTGTATTTCAATTGTCAGGGGTGTTTTTATGCCACTTTTATTTAATACAAAATTGATTAATGTTCTGTAAAACATACAATAATGACATACTATTCCAACTTTTTCATTTTTTCAGAAAAGAAACTGCTCTCGGGTCATGACATCAGCGAAGGAGGTTTTATAACAACTGTCCTAGAAATGGGTTTCGGTGGCCTTCGCGGGCTCACAGTCGATTTGAAAGTGGACAATAACATTTCCGTCATGGAGGCGCTGTTTAACGAAGAACTGGGAATTGTTCTAGAAGTTTCCACGGCTAACTTAGCATATGTGCTCAGTGAATATAAGAACAATGGTGTCACTGCCATACACATTGGTCACTCGGGGAAATACGGAATGAATGCGCCGGTGAGTCACTTGTTTTGCTTGTAAAAGTGTATCAACTGGGAACACTTTAATCATCTTAAGAGAAAAAAAAAACGCTATGAAATGGACTGTTTTCATAAATATATATTTTTTGGATTACCGCCTTTTCCCTTTGATTTCGGATTGTAGAATGTAGTCTCAAACCGAGAACTAACCTTAGAACCTAACCGAATGTATCAATGTATATGATATAATATCGTATTTGATGTACAATTACAGCATAATTTTAGTATAGTTTTGGATTTTAGGTGATTATCAACGTCAATGGTGAAAAAGTCCTAGACACCGTGCTCATAGACGTGTTTAGAATGTGGGAAGAAACCAGCTACCGTTTAGAATGTCTGCAGGCCAACTCCGATTGTATCGAACAGGAATGGAAAGGTGTGCATTATTTACAACTATATAAAAATAGATTTTACTAATAAATTCCTGCATAAAACGCATAAGATACTCTGTTTCATTTTGATTTATTTTGACAGGACTTGAAAAGCGAAAAGGCGTAACGTACCGTGTCACGTTCGATCCCTCGGCGGCTGTGATAAAAACAAAACCCATTAGAGTTGCCGTGCTAAGAGAAGAAGGTATATTAAAAGTTATATATTTTTACTTCAAATGTTTTAAAGTTGTGTATGTAAATGTATTTTAATTTCAATTACTATTTTAGGAACCAACGGCGACAGAGAGATGATAGCGTCTTTAATGATGGCTAACTTCGACGTATTCGATGTTACCATGAGCGATTTACACACGAAAAAAATTACATTGGACGCTTTTCAAGGTCTAGTGTTCCCTGGAGGCTTCAGCTATGCAGGTAACAATTTGGTTATTAAATAGTTAAATAACATTTCAGTTATGGATCTAAAATCAATGAATTGAAATTTCCACAATACCTCCTGAGAGGTATCATGGTATCATGTATGGCTCATCAATTTTACCTTTTCTCAAACCTATATCTAGCACATCCTAAAAATGAATATAGTTTTATGTGGTCCTTATGTGTAAGTATAATAAGTATAATAAGTATAATAATAGAGTAATATGTAACTGAATAGAAAATAGTTTATAAGAGTTTTGTAAATATAAAATTAATTCATGTTTCTTTTTCAGACACCTTGGGTTCTGCTAAGGGTTGGGCGGCCGGCATAATGTTCTCGGAGTCTCTGCGCTCACAGTTCGAGCATTTCAAGAGTCGTTCTGACAGTTTCTCTCTGGGCGTGTGTAATGGCTGCCAGCTCATGGCAATGCTGGGGTGGATCGACCCACAGACAACAAGTAGCCGAGCCGACAAGGCGCAGATATTCTTGGACCATAATAACTCAGAAAGGTACACATCACCTACACATTACAGAGCTTCCAAATATAATGCTTGAATTAATTGAATAAAGATTGTAAGTTAGTTTGAATTTGATCCCTTTCTATTTGTAACTATTACTTTGAGTTTTATATTTAATTACCTAAATATTTTTTTTTAGATTTGAATGTCGCTGGAGCGCAGTGAAAATAACTGAAAGCGCACAACACAAAGAAAACGTATGGTTCCGAGGCATGGGTGGAAGCGTCTTAGGAGTGTGGGTGGCGCACGGAGAGGGAAGGTTCACTGTAGCTGAACCACAAATCTTCAAACAGTTGCAGAAGAATGGACAGATAGCCATGCAGTATGTGGATGATGACTGCAACCCTACTGAAGTGTATCCTATGAATCCCAATGGTAGTCCAGGTAATAACTTTTTTTATTTGGATCAGGTTGAATCCATGGGATTTAATTATATGGTAGCTATGGAACAGAACATTCACGCTACTGTGAAATAACCCAATTTTTCAAAATAATTATTTCTTTGTCTCCTCTTTTAAACAGATACTTATTACAAAGAGAACTTGTAATTCCAATGGATTCCTATAACATTTCATAATAACATAAAATAGCTCGGAATAGAAAACTGCCTAGACACATCCTAACTAGATATCAATTAAAATGAACAATGCTGGGCATCACAGAGTGTGCGTGTTGTAGATGGCGTGGCGGGCGTGGTGTCGGCGTGCGGGCGCCACGTGGCCATGATGCCGCACCCCGAGCGCTGCGTGTTGCGCTGGCAGTGCGCCGCGCCGCCACCAACCAACACCACCGCCTCACCCTGGCTCAAACTCTTCCAAAATGCATACACCTGGGCTTCCACACAATAACATATATATATATATATATATATAAATACATATTATACATCATGTAAAGTAATATTTAAAAACAGTTTTAATATCCAAGCGTACAATTTTGCACTTGGTTGCAAAATTGATTGCAATGTTTACTTGAGAAGCATCAGTGATATTTTGAATTTAGATTACTAAATATGCTATCGAATATTGAATTATACACAAAAATAAGAAGTGCTGTTTATTGACAGCTATCGAATATTACAAAGTAATTTTGTGTTGTGTAGTTCCTAATGAATGTGCCTAATATGTCAGGTCATAGTATCATTACTTGAATAAAAGTGTAAAAATATATTGTGAAATATATTTATAAATCTGGATGTATATGTTGGTTATGAATGGTAATTAAATTTCAACAATTATAAAAAAATATCTTAGCTATATTTCAGGTCTTCAGATCATTCCAATAGTAATTGAAGACTAAAATTTTATCAAAAATATTTTGTTATACTATTTTTTGAATAAATGTTATGTACTAAAAGTGCATTAATTCGATTTTTATAATTTTATAATAACATAAATGGATTATTATATTTAGTAGACTTTTAAAAACATTATTGCTTGATGATATTTTTTGTAACAATCAAGAATGGAATTAAATAAGCTTTTACTGTGGTCAATGTGGAATAAAAGTATATACATGTGAGTACTATACATGTAACTCATAGTACATTAAGTTTAACTTTATAATAGAAAATTATTATGAATTTAATTTTAATAAAATGTGTTTATAATTTTTCAAAGTGGTTTTATTAAATATAATGTCTTGGGATGTACAGTATATATAGGATATTCAAATAAGTGAGTTTGCAGAGTAAAAGTCAAATACAATTGTCATTCACACACATTGTGTTATTCAGTCTCACTGTGTGTGCAGGAATATTCAGCCTCAATGATGCAGTTTGTTTGACACTGACTGTGAAATAACTGGCTGCAGATTCAATACCCACACCATACCAACACAAATGCTAATGAGATCCACAAGTACAGAGTTGTTTTAGGTTTGATGTTTTTAAAACTGAAAAACCTCATAAGCTTTAAGATATCTATAATGAAAGATTTTTATCTAAATCAGGAATATGTATTTTACTGATGGGTGTGCTTTTTATTTATTATAGATAATATTATGTTCAAAATTATGGCATATATATATTTTTGTTTAATATAAACACCAATAAAAATTGTTCTGCCAAAAGTTAAATATTCATTGACATTATTTCTTGCAACGATAACATTAAATCAGTTCGGTGTACCTTGACCAAGGCATTACACAGATCAAAGAACCATGTTTGGGGATTGGCTCTTTCACGATGCAATTCTAACATTTTTTGTGCTTTATTTGTCTGTGATATGATTTCACTATCAATTCCCATAATTACACATTCCCTAGTCTTCAAATATCTGGCCAAGTTTCTCCATTGGGTGCCAATCTCTTCAGATACAACTTTAAATATTCTTTCTGTTTTTACTGAATTTTCTGACTCACATATGCCCTTGGTGTCCAATCTAGATTTATTGATCACTTTTGGCTTGGATGGTCTCCGCTTAGAAACTGCAACAAAAACATGTTTAAAAATACAGATCAAACAAAGAGAATGTTCTTGGAAACAGCACTACCAGTCTATTACAGCTTTTGTTTCTTGCATAAATATGAGAACGTTACACAATCTAATTTTTGGTGATGTAGTTATTGTACCCTTAAACTTGAAAAGTATGTATCAATTTTTAATTATTGGTTTTAAGTAAGTCAATTTGGTAAACAGTTAATGATAAATATTACTGACTCAAAAAGTAAACTACTTACAAGTAATAATCTCGCCAGGCACGCGAAATTCCTCGTATTCTGCTATTCTGTGTAACAATTCTGCAGCATTCGGAAGTTGGCGTACGACATCTTTCAGCGGTGCTACATTATCTTCTGATAGCACGTCTCGTATTTCCAAGACGGCTAATAGTTGTCTTACAGTACTTATTTGTTCGAATCTTCGAATAGAATTAATTTCATCTCTAAATAATTCTTTTAAAGAGTTAAGAATCTCGTCGTGTCTCTCACTAGCACTAACATTTAGGATAACGTGTTGTTTAAGTTGCGAGTATTCTGAAAATGTCATGGTATGATTTTACTAATTTATAACACAGTAATTTTGCGTCTTGAAAATAATTTAATACTAAAAAATAGTATTTTTAATTATATGTGAAGACTATGACAGTGGACACACAAATAAATCCAGCTCCCAGCTGATATTTTTGAACTGACGTAAAACGTTGCATGTTGCAATATACAGCAAGTATTTGAGCGAGAGATAAAAAAAGTAATGCGATAACGGTAGCAACCGACAAGGATAGAATTCGTCTAATGTTGAACGTATAAATGCAACAAACTGGAACAAGCGGTATGTTTATTCCACGGGGCATTACAAAATCCTATAAAAACAAACATAGTAAGGAGTTTATTATTTTGTTCACGTGTGTAGGTAATTAATATTACAACAATTTTAACTTTCCTGATGAGTAAGAAAGCGAAAGTACTTATTCATAGACAGATTTAAAATTATTTTAGTTATTTAATATAATATTGTCTTCTTCGCTCAAACTGAATTCTAAAGTCGTTCGAAAGAAACAAAACATTCGATAACTAAAATAGGTTTCAAATTTGTCTATGAATAAGGCCGGTATCGTAGGAAATGTTATGTAGGTGCCTACTTGCGCAGTACCAATGATCAAAGAATTATAATCATTGCGCACACCTACCTACCACATGTAAAACCATAGATAATACACTTATTTATGACATGTAGAACTTAGTTTAATGTGCCTAAAAAGAAAGAATAATGAAAATGAATACGGGTCACCCAGTACAAAGAGGTACAATGTTATGAGATAACAAACAAAAAAAACATACAGTCGAATTAAGAACCTCCTTCTTTTTGAAGTCGGTTAAAACAAACAATAATAAATACATCCAACAGTCATAAATATAGTTTTATCTCCACATTATGAACAATCAAAGCGTGTATCTCGTGGGTTAGTGGTCTATTCTTTGCTCGTGGGTATGAGAAACTAGGAGAGACTTTTCGGTACTACAAATTAACATTCAGGGCCGAAAAATATTTATGGATAACACAAACATTAGTCTTTGGGCGGGGATCGAACCCGCAGCCTCTTGTTCCACAGACAGTTTCACAGTTAGCGTATAAACAACTGCGCCAAGTATGCTATTAAACAAATAATTATTTTTTAAGTGATTTGGTTTGAAGTAAAAAATATAGCAGAAATTTTAACTTCTTATAAAAATAAACGTGCTGCCACGGGTATCACTAAAGCCATCCTGAGTTCGGCTCACGGGTACGATTACCACGTAGTTAAGAATAAATCTAATGGATGGCGCTAGTTTGCTTGTGATATCGTAATGCTCGGGCAAATGTTTGAATTTAATTGCTCAGTGCTAGAATTTTGATCATCATCATCATCAGCTCATAGCAGTTCACTGCTGGACAGAAGCCATTCCAATTGCACGCCAACCTACACAAAATGCTTATGTTTTGATCATAGGGTGTAGGTGTCTTGTTCTTATTTCTTAACACACCAAGGTATTGAAATTGGTGAATTCGTGCATATTATGAAAGACGAAGCAAATCGCTTTGTCCGAATCGATGGTAAAATAATGAAAATGGCAACTATGGAAACCGGATGTTGTCTAGCAGTTCGGATAAGGTATAAGGAACGACAGTTGAGCCAAGAATAGTCCTACTAAGATGATAAATGTCAAGGTTTCTAAGGATACCTAAGTGGATTGTCACTTTTTTATGCAAACGCTAGATTTTTATGTAACTTATCGGCTTTTTAACCCAATAATTATGTGATCAGCCGCTGGCCTAACGAATTTTTCGGGAAAATATCCAAACGCGCACTAAACATTATTTTCAGATTAGTACCTAATACTCACTCGATATAATCTTTAGCGATATACTCGCTGCCATTATATCGATGAGGCAACAGATCATTGTTCTTTAATTATCCACTTCCTCTTGTTCCGAGCTGATAAAAGAGAAAGTGATGAAATAAAATGAAAATATTTATTGAACCCATGAAATGTCATACATTATTTAGATTCAGTGACTGTTTTTCCACTACCACCCGGTTCACAAGGCTGTTTTCGCCAGAGAAGAACGGGCAAGAAACTCTAGCGTTGCTCTTTTCAAAACAAGTTTACAATACAGTAATTATACAGAGGTTGCAGCGCAGTTAAATTCAGAGATGGATTGAAAACATACCCATGTACATATTAAGTAATGATTTAATATTTTTCTTCATTGGTTTAAAATAGTACAGGAAAATATGAATCTATTGAAAACACATTATTTTTGAATAACAACTTCTCTCACAAACACTTAAGAGTCATACTTAACAATCGTTATTTTGTAATCATTATTTGTTGGCTCACTTATCTTGTGTATATGCAATAAAACACTTTGACCCCATTATCTGTACATTACCGTTGCCGATGTGGATCTCCAGACGAAATGATCAGTGCGTCTACATTATTTGTGCATGAACATGCTTAATTTTTTAAAATTTGGTCGTGTTTCCAAATATAGTTTAAACACACTACACAGTAAATACGACAGGCTAAAGCCATGTACACAGTTATGCTACGTGACAACTCAAAGTTCCCACTCGGACACATTGTTTCCGGAGAGAGTGGATTTTCCTAGCCGGCACATCGGACCTCGCGACCAGGATATTGTGACGATGCTGGATTTGTTAGGTTACAAGGTAGTAATTAATGAATTTATCCTTATTTTATATGTGAGTCTGGTTTCTATTTTTATTGGCATGACACAGTGGGAGACTAACGCCCGAATACTCAGACGACATTTAAATATTAAGTTGTACTTAACTACCCGCGTCCCACTTAATCAGTACATTTAAGCGATACTTGCGTAGTTAAGTTCAACTTAATATTTAAGTAATGTTTGAGTATTCCGGCGTAACAAAGTGACTACAATGTACCTGATGGAAAGTAAAGTGCCATTCAATAGAGTACCCACAAGTGAAATATTGTTTATCTCTCGTTGGTCAACACTATTGTGCTAGCCTGTCCGGACCCGGATATAGGTACTACAGGCTAACGCTAAATCGCAAGATACTACCTCTAGCTACCGACACCTATAGCTGTAACGACAGGTTATCTCCCGTCGAATTTAGTGATCGCTATCCGGAATGATACGGATATACTACCAAATATGATTTTATTTGCTAAGACGCAGCTTACGAAATGTATTAAATTATTTTTGTCTCGAATTAGCATTTTTACACCATTGTAAAGTTACAAATATTACAAAAGATTTTGAGTGCTATTTTCTCATCCCTTCCGAAAATTAATTATACATTCTAGTACTACCTAATTAAGCTGTAACTTTTTTATATAAGTGCAATAGTGGTTTTGTACATAAGTTGAAATCGCATTGTGTTGAGCTCAATTTCTTTATCAAGTATCGGGCAATCCTCTTTGTGTAAGTTTTTTATGCATAAATCATGATTCACTGGGGATGATGTGCTTTCGATAAATTTCGGTTGACTGTTGGCAGTAAGTCATTCAGTCATTTATAAGAATTAAGTCGCATTAATTTTTCTATGTCAATGCGTAAGCCAGGTTAAGGTTATAGGGCCAGATTAAAAAAAGAAACCAAGACCATACCAAGACTATATATTTATGCTGTTCTAATGCATTTATTAACAATTTTTCAGGCACTAAGCCGAAATTGTTTTAATTCGAAAATTATATTCTTCAGAGTTTAGATCAGCTGACTGACGATGCCGTGCCAAATAAAATACAGTACAAAGGCCTAATGGAGATTACAGATCCGATGAGTAAGTGTCCGTTGAACTTTTTAACTTTATTTTAAGGCACAAATTGTTGAATTAATTTTAATGACCATTAGCAATATAAAAGACAACTTTAATTCTTAAACTGATTTAAGTAAAATACAATTTGACTCAGGGCATTAGCCATCCGATGCGATTACATTCAAAAGGTCAAAGGTAAAAGTTGTAGGATAATGCACAAAGCATCTCGGTCTTTTATTACTAAGGTTTTGATAGTTTGCTGCTTAGGTGCTTACTACTACTACTTATAACTGTGCTTTGATGTTACGATTCAATATAGTTTTTTTCTTGCATATCATATTAATAAGCATCCTGTATTCGTCGTGAACTGTAATCGCATTTGGCATGAGTATTCGGCATTCACATATTGATAGTGGTGTTAATTAATTAAAAGTAAATTATTAATCTAGTTTATGTTTTCTTAGGTGAATACGACCTTATTGAAAGAGCGCGCAAAATATCAGAAAAAAATAAGATATGGCGAACGTATATTGGCATGGGCTACCACAACTGTTGCGTCCCGCACACAATTATGAGAAACATGTTTGAAAATCCTGGATGGTAATTTTTATACAGATTTACTATTATTTATTAATTTTATTTGATCAGTGGCTTTTTAGTTTGAAATCTTATCCGATTTTAATAGGACAACACAATACACTCCGTATCAGCCCGAAATAGCGCAAGGTCGATTGGAGAGTCTTCTCAACTATCAAACAATGGTCAGCGATCTAACAGGTCTGGATGTGGCCAATGCGTCGTTACTCGATGAAGGAACGGCAGCCGCTGAAGCATTGTCTCTTTGCCATAGGTGAGTTTTTTTAAAGAATTTATATAAAGGAGCTTGTATAAGCAGTGGTATTTTTTTTTTGGTTTGATTTAATTAAAATTAATAAATTACCTGGAAAATAAATGTTCTAAGTAAATATTTTATTGCAGGCATAATAAACGAACAAAGTTTGTTGTTTCGGAAAGACTTCATCCTCAGACGTTGGCGGTAGTGCAAACGAGATTGGACGCGTTAGGTTTGGAAGTGATGGTAGTACCTGATGTGAGACAAGCGGACTTCGCGCAGAGAGATATATCGGCGGTGTTGCTGCAGTGTCCCGATACAAGAGGCTTGGTGTACGACTACACAGCTCTAGCGGCGGCCGCGCAGGAACATGGAGTAAGTTCAATTAAGTTTGTAAGAACTATTATAATTAGTTACCATTCTGAATCCATCATGACCTTAAATTACAATGTACATAAGTTCCATACATAGAATATTACTCTAGATCATTTCAGGACCTTATTTTTTAATTTCTTCAATTAAATTTTTTGTCTTGTCGATCTTTCATAAACACTGTTATATCAGATATATTGTGCAATTTTGTCTAGTGCGTCGTCCTCACTATCACCAATATATTAAAGACGGGCGGAAAAATATGCATCTAAATTAAGCGTGTGAGTGAACACTGTTATGAGTGAGATTAAATCTACATGAAAAGCTGCAGAATATTTAGTACATGTCTATTGTTGGTGATAGACGCTGGTGGTGGTAGCGACGGACCTGCTGGCGCTGGCGCTGCTGCGTCCGCCGGCGGAGTGCGGCGCGGCGCTGGCGGTGGGCACGTCGCAGCGGCTGGGCGTGCCGCTGGGCTACGGCGGGCCGCACGCGGGCTTCTTCGCCGCCCAGCACGCGCTCGTGCGCCTCATGCCCGGCCGCATGGTCGGCGTCACTAGGGACGCTACCGGACGCGATGCTTACAGGTCACTTAGTATATATTTTAGAGTAGGTACCTAAATTGGTGTCCTAGGATTTCGATTGTTTGTCAATTTAGGAATAACTCTACACGTTTTTAGCGAAAACGACAACAAAGACTTATTAAGGTGTGTAGGTAATTCCAAAATATACGAAATTGAAAACAGCTATGTGCCTGAGTATAAAAAAAAGAGCAGCCATTTGTTTAAGTTAAGAACTAGAAATGAACTTAAGAAACATTTCGTACTAGCCAGAGTACAGGCACATCCAGATTATTTCAAGTTATTTTGCTGATAAACAATGTTTCAGTGATTTGTACAATAATAAAATTCATTATAACGGAACCGGTATGATAAATATAGCTGATAATGCAGCCTCGTAAATGTAATCATCATGAAAATGCACTTAACAGTGTCATCATATAACTAGTTGGTATTCCTTTTATCAACATGCAAATTGCGTTTCTTATGCGGATATGGTGCGCTTGCGTAGCATTGCGTCATTCCGATGGTAAACACAAATAATGTTTTATCATTATCAACAAACAACGCCTTCTTTAGGCAACTCATAATTCTAAATAACTAAAAACTACCTTATCTCCATCATATGAGATGTCAATCCGTCCTATTGTCTTTAATATTTATATTTAATTTTCAAATTGTATAAATACCTTGCTGGTCTAACGCCAACATAAATGGGATGCCAATCTTCATTTCAATTCCCATGTCCGGCAATCGATTATGCGTAAGTTTTTCGTTTCGAAAAGCCTATTACCAATGGTCTAGGACGAGTTAAGCTCGAGGAACTGCAGAATACTCGCACCTTTGCATATCCTTCAAGGATACAAACGTGAACTTATATGTGTTACAATGTAAATTTGTCTGTAAGAAATCGCCTAAAGCGATGAGACCGCCATATGTACTCTTTTGTTAATTTGTAATATTTTTAAGTGTTTTTCCTTTTTTGTGTGCAGTTAAGAATAAGTCACTACATAATGTATGTTAAATAATACTGTTATGCTCTCAGGTTAGCGCTACAGACAAGAGAGCAGCACATTCGTCGCGACAAGGCGACGTCAAACATCTGCACGGCGCAGGCGCTGCTCGCCAACATGTCGGCCATGTACGCGGTGTACCACGGACCACAAGGACTTAGAGATATTGCCACCAGAGTACATAATGCCACGCTTGTGTTGGACTATGGTAACTAATTATTTTGTCAGTTATATTTAGAGAACCTAATAATAAGCCTTCATAATAAACGGCATGAACTATAAAAAAATTGGGTCCCTTATCGATGTCTTTACTAATCAAAAACTGCAGATAGTATGTACTTCTATATAGAATGTTAGTTTATAGCTCAATTATGTATTTTTTTATTCAATAGAATATTGTATTCATGATTATAATGTCAAACAGTCTCAATAAGTATTGAATTAATTTAAACAAAGAAGAACGTAGGCGAATTTTAAGACAAACGAATCACCCAATAAATCATTATTTGAGAAATTATCTGGTGTCGTTAGAAGAGATAAACATCACCTAATGGCGATAACGAACTTCCATCGTAGTCACATTATGGTGCCAGTATGAAGAGTATCCACATTTCAGGAATCAGACAACGTGGTCACCGACAGTCGAACGACTTGTACTTCGATACTCTACACATAGTCCCCCACGCCGACCACGACGCCACCGCCATTAAGGCCCGGGCTCAACAGAAGAAAATAAACTTGAGATATTTCGACGACGGCGCCGTCGGCGTCGCGCTTGACGAGACCACCACCATGCAGGATGTCGACGACCTCTTGTGGATATTTGATTGTAAATCCGTAGAGGAGGTCTGTTTAGAATATAATTCATATTTTTTAAGACTTTGAAATTATGATTACACAATCATTTGCAGTTGATGGGAAACACAAGGAGCACGAAATGTTTCTCGTCCACTAATGATGCCTTTGGAATTTTCTATTGATTGAAAATGTTAGACGCTCTACATATTGTACAACGAGCATAAAGTGACCTTGTTAAGTCAGTTTTATTTATTTCGTCATGATAAAAACTTGGTTCATAAAAATGTTAACTCCTATTTGTAATCATTTCTTTAAATTAACTATTGTTATATTATTGCAGACAACCAAAGACAACGATATATTATCCCGTAGTGTTTTGAAAGGCCCTTTCAAAAGGACGTCTCCCTACCTCACGCACCCAGTATTCAACATGCATCACTCTGAGACGAGGCTCGTGCGGTATATGAAGCGGCTGGAGAACAAAGACGTCTCCTTAGTACACTCTATGATTCCTTTAGTAAGTATTCACAGCTCAGGGTATGAAATGGATGACTCTTTTATAGTACCTAATACTATGGCAACAGTGATTTTATGTTATGAAAATTAACGAATAATTAAAGGGAGATACCTATATCGTTAATAGGCTCCCATTTTATGGTAATTCGTAATAATGATTATTTAATTGATCGAAAGCTTGTTTGTAGCCCCAAATGGCCTGAATAGCTATTCAGGCCATCTGTTTCTATTTTCCAACTTAGGTAAATTAGTCAATTAATTATAATACTAATCAGTATACTAGTTAGTTGTTATATCCAATCATATTTAGTATTATGCACTACTAAAATATTCTGCATGTGTGTAAAACTTCGAGTAATTTGGGAAAAATATGTATAAATTACACATTTTCTAGGGTTCATGTACAATGAAATTGAACTCCACGACAGAAATGATGCCGTGCTCGTTCAAGCACTTCACAGACATTCACCCATTCGCACCGCTCGATCAGTGCCAAGGATACCACACACTGTTCGAAGAGCTAGCAAAGGATCTGTGCGCTATCACTGGATACGACCGAGTTTCCTTTCAACCCAACAGGTAAAATGCCGATAGAGAGGTGAAAATAATTTGAAGAGTTAAGAAACAGGAGAATCTTACGCAACAATCACAAAATCCTATGTACTAGATTGAACTACCTTTAGTAAGGCTCTACCCGTGGCTCTACCATTTTTAACTAATCTGTTCCTGCTTTTATTAGGTTTAAATTTTCAATAAATCATAAAACCTCAACATGACGGCACGTCACATACTTTACTGGTGGTAGGTCTAGGTGTATGTGAGAGACCGCCCGGGTTGGTATCACTGCAATGTCTATTTCTCTGACCCACAGCGGAGTAAATGCATTGTTGTATTCCGGTTTGTAGGACCAATGTCCTTCCCAGGGCAACTACTGGACATACTGGGGCTTAACATCTTATGTCTCAGGATGGCGAGCGCAGTGGAATCCCAAGCATTGCTTTCTAATTCATGGTGTTGTTTGGTTTTTCTACTGTGCATGACCGGTCATATTGCTTATCATCAAGCGAATGGCGTGCTTTTCTAGCCATTCATTGCAACAAAAAAAAAGAGTTTCATTCAGGTTTCACGCCTTGATCCGTAATTAGGCTTGGCAAACTGTAGTTATTTGGGACGCCTCTACTAGCATTTCCTTGCATCAAGGCGCCAGTACCGGCGATAGAGTAGGCCGTAGGTTCAGTTTGGTGTATTTGGCTGTTTCTCACTACAAAGCTATGTACCTACAGTGGTGCCCAAGGTGAATACGCAGGTCTGCGAACCATTAAGAGATACCATGAGTTCCGTGGCGACACCGGGCGGCACATCTGCCTGATCCCGGTGAGCGCGCACGGCACCAACCCCGCCTCCGCGCACATGGCTGGCATGCGCGTGTGCGCCGTGCGCGTCACGCCCGCCGGAGACATCGACATGGCGCACCTCAAGGATCTGGTGAGATATACTCGAATTCTTGATACTAGCAAGGAAGAAATAATTGATTGTAGCATAGTACTAGAATGTAGAATATTAGTATCCGCCCAGATAGCGACCACGGTACGTAGTAATTAAGGACCCGTAATGATAATGACCCACGTAGGTATGTCGCGTGTCGGGTTCATCCTGTGTATATCGGGATGCAATTAGCTATCACGCCGGCAACCAGCGAGATATGTTTATCTTACGCCGATTGATTTTCTATCTCGACTGCACTGCCTCTACCATCAGGCGCATTATATGTAGTCACGTTGTGGTGATTGTATAAAAACAAAACTTAACGGGTTAAAGCCAAGCTATTTACTAGATAGGTAGGTTTCAGCGAACTTCAATGTTAGGTGGCATTCTCGAAGATTAGCCTTAGAAAATGTTGCTAATATGAGCTTTCGAAATATAGAACAATTATATTTTCAAGGGCTATATCGGTCAAGTCGGATGTCGTCAAAAATTTTGTAAAAAATTGTAAAGGTGATATAGTTGCCAATGAAAGTGTAGCAAGGTATACAATTTTATTTCATTTTGGATAAATTTTCTTACGTATTGACTGAGAAAATAATTGTCTGAGAATGACCTAAGGTTCTACAATACATATTATAATCCAATGAACAAATGGCATTGAAATTATAATCAGCATGAAGAGGAAAATTCTACAATTTTTTATTAAACCATTGGCTTAGATCCAGAATAGATCGACAATGGCCTCTAGACGTCTGGTAATATTGTGATTGTCAGTTGTTTTTCTCATATATTTAATACACATACAAACATACCTATATAGCTAAATATATGATGATAGAAGACTAAATCCATGGATTACATTATAAATGTTATCAATATTGCTGACCCATTAGTACAGCGATTAAGCAATTGAACTTTGGTGCCAAAGGTTAACAATGTAAGAAATATTTGTATGGCCTACATGTCATGTTTGTTTAATGTTTGTAAATGCGCTATTGAGCATGCAATCACCATTTTTTAATGAATTATGAATTTTTTCAATAATTTTGTAGCCAATTTTGTCTCTTTGAAGTAAAGTAACCAATTCTTTGCCTATTACTCCCATTTATTATTTACAGTAGTTTTGATTGTATTAAATGCGCATAAATATAAGTTAGTGCTTAAAAGCTTGCCGCTTACTGATTAGTATTTATCTCAGTCCATGCCAATGTCGGCTCTGCATCTCAGAATTTGCAATTGTGGGTATATGCCGTGCATAGGCAATAAAAGATGACATTTTAAGAATTTTGTATCAAACGGTAAATATAACGTTTTATTACAAAACGATCCAATCAAGACTATTACTGACATCGATTAATTTATTTAAACTACTAAAAATTAGTGAGTAGGGAAGGAAATGACGAATAAAATATCTAAATACTTGATGTAATTTTCGGCAAATATGTTGACTTTAGGTGGAAGAGCACAGCGAGAAACTGTCTTGTTTGATGTTGACGTACCCGAGCACGTTCGGCGTGTTCGAGGAGAGAGCGGCCGATGTGTGTGCGCTGGTGCACGCGCACGGAGGTCAAGTTTATTTGGACGGTGCCAACATGAACGCACAGGTTAGCACACCAGCTATTTATACTTCTTTAATTCTATACCAGATAGTTTGTATTAATTCAGGAAATTATTTGAGTGTGGCTATTTAAACGATAAGTATTCAGAATATTTTCGACATGTTTTGTCTAGTCATTCACCTGAATTTTATAATGTTTGTTTATGGTTCTTCCTGTCCTTCGCAAGTGTCCGAATACCGTAATATTTTTGGCCTTTTTTTATTTTCAAGGTAGGGTTATGTCGTCCCGGCGACTACGGCAGCGACGTGTCACATTTGAACCTGCATAAGACTTTCTGTATACCTCACGGTGGTGGTGGACCTGGTATGGGCCCTATTGGAGTGTAAGTTATTAAAATGTCTTATCATCGAACTGATATTTTAAGGCAAGCACTTAATAGCCAGTGCTATAGAAATATTTCAGAAGGATGTAAGATGAGTGTGTAATGTTTTAGCAAAGCCCATCTAGCGCCGTTCCTTCCGTCGCATCCAGTAATAGATCCATTAGCTGATCTAGGAGATGCTGCACACAGCTTTGGATCAGTTAGCGCAGCACCCTTCGGATCGTCAGCTATCCTGCCTATATCTTGGGCGTATATTAAAGTAAGCACCAAGCTATCTATTACTTATACAGTCATATAGGAACGTTGACCTAAGTAGTAGGGACTTTTCACTACTTTTTGTAAGATCGCTCAGTGCATCTTGCGACATAGTCAATGCGCCATCCACGTTGACTAATTCTAGAGTTTTATTTTCAGATGATGGGACCAAAAGGTTTGAGACGTGCCACACAGGTAGCGATACTTAACGCAAACTACATGTCTCGAAGATTGCAAGATCATTACAAAACCTTGTACAAGGGAGAAAGAGGATTAGTGGCACACGAGTTCATTATAGACGTGAGAGATCTAAAGAAAACTGCCAACATTGAACCAGGGGACATCGCAAAACGTCTTATGGACTTCGGTGAGTTTCAAAATAATAATATATACATATGTATATCCATTCTTTTTATTCATATTGAAAGGGCATTGTCGCTAACGCGATTACGTCGCTTATATTATATTCATGTGTTTAATAATGTTTATCTAAAAAAATATAACATTTATATATTAAACATTATTGATTTTAAATGACTGTAATAATTGAATGTAATATATATCAAGAAATATTACTCATTTTAAATTACTATAATATTAGGTAGTCATTATTGTTATTTATGAGTACTTACTGAAGCCCGCGGCTCGGTCTGGGTGATTAGTTGGTGTATAGTTTACTTGCATTTAATTTAAATACGGATTTCATTGCTTCGAACTACAATATAAATTGATCATATAAACCTTCCACCTTGATTTTCGTAAATTCTATGGTGTTAACATAATAGTATTTCGCTTTCATATTAAATATTTTATAAAGAATTGTCAGTCGTTTAATAATGTTTTTTTTATGATTTACTTCCCATTCACAGATTATTAATTGGTTAGCAGACTCCCAAAGATTTATTGGTTTTAAAAATAACATAGCCGAAAGGGAACTTATAAATTAGGAATTGAAATCGTAGGTGTATTCGTCTAATGCTTTGCTCGTATTAGAAGATGTTTATTTATTGAATATATTGCAGGTTTCCACGCGCCCACTATGTCATGGCCAGTGGCAGGCACTCTCATGATAGAACCCACAGAATCCGAGGACCTTCAGGAACTGGACAGGTTTTGTGACGCTCTCATAGCGATCCGTAAGGAAATCCAAGACATCGAGGATGGATTAATTGACAAACGATTGAATCCCTTGAAGGTGCGCTATAGCCTATCATACATTAATTACATTCTTATTTCTTCAAATCTCAGATTGAAGTGTGTTTGGCGTAATAGCGATTTTTATGCACGTGAGAAATTAATTCAGCTCATGGTAAATCGAGTCTTTTGGAAAGTTATCATATTCCCGGCACATATTCGAATTTCGAATAGAAAAATTGTAAGTTGTTTGTGTACTTTGAGAATCGAATCAGGATATTCTCACTGTTCATGGATCATACACTAATATTATACCGATGCAGCAAAATAAACGATTACATACGGTATAATCATAAATCTTGCGCTGTCACTAGTTTGTGGGGGCTGTTCTCAGTATCAAGTGTCCGTATTGCCCCATGCATAACAATCAGCACATTTGTCATTAACCATTGTTTTATTTTAATGAACGATGGAAAACATGTTTCAAGAATAATTTGTATGATGATGTCATTTTCTTTAGTTCTGCTGACTGCTATTTTTTATGTATTTTTTGCTACGTGCACCCATGCGTACAAATCATTTATGTATTACGAGTAATAGTAATACTTTATATGTATTTTACAGATGGCGCCACATACACAAGAAGAGGTGATTTCAGAGGACTGGAATCGTCCGTACAGTCGAGAACAGGCTGCTTTTCCCGCTGTAAGTACCCCCAAGACATATTAGTACGTAGGTTCCATTTTTTTTCTTAGAACATACCGAATAATTTTGTGTAATATTTTTCTAGCCATTTGTAAAAGGAGAAACCAAGATCTGGCCGACAGTTGGGCGTATTGATGATATGTACGGTGACAAACATCTCGTTTGTACCTGTCCACCAGTCATCGACGATTTTTAAGTACACCTGATGTCATAAAATGAATTTGGAAAATAATAATTTATGACGCCGCAGAGCTGAGGTGGGCTGATATCGTAATTCAAATAAAACAATCAAATCGCTTTATGTGTGTATTTTGACATATTCCAGAATAAAATATTGTTTTCTAACAAATAAAAACCTTTTTATGATTTCATCTTCCTATTATAGGCAATTTTATACTATGGCGGTATAAACAATGATTGCTATAAATTACATTGTCTTTAAAGTAATCTATCTACATTATTGTACAAATATTCCATATTGCGAAGTATTATTACGCATAAAATTTAAATTAGATTCAAGGCAACGTGTTTGTTTTGTTTCTAGATCGAATTACTGTCTGGAATATGAAAGGCTTCATATTTCATAACATTTACTTCTAGTATTTTTGGTTTACATAACGCAGTTTTCGAAGCATTTTATATTTCAAGGATATTTATAATTAAAGGTTCATGATCTAACGGTTTAATATTTTAGCTAGGAAGCTGAAGAATTGTATAATATTCCAAAATAACAAAATGCGTCGTAGCAATGTATCATGAAATGAGATTAATATATTTATGTATTTTGCCAATGAGAAAATCAAGCAAATTATAACATTTTAGACCAGTAACTATTAAGGACACTATTCAGATGGTGATGTTTTATAAGTACGATCTCAAAATTTCCACACATAACTTTCAATAGGTAACTGAAGTTATTATAGCTTTTAAGTAGAAATGTGTTTTCAGAATAATGTATATATAAATAAAACTAGGTAGTTTATTTTTGTGGAGAGCTCAGTATATCTTTGGGGTACATACCCAATTTTACTCCTATTTCTTTGGGTAAACGTAAACTTGGACGAGTAGGGAATGGGTGATAAGAGCCGGTAGAAGGGCTACGGGGATAAGACAATGAAGACAGAGTATCGGTGTCCAGTAGGGAAGTTATAGCACTGCATGAATCGTCAGAGTCTAATTTAGTTCTATCGCTTCTTTCAATATAATCTTTAGGTATAATGGGAGTATCTCTATTCGGAAAGGCCTTAGGCGATATTGGTGTAGAGACCTGATCTAACGACGTAATTTGACATAACGTATCGCTAGAATTACTTTTCGCTCCTGTAGAATCGTCTTCTGCCGAAGGTTCGTATGTAAAACTAATTGATGACGTTACAACATGAGCAAAGTCACTAGTTTGGCTGTTTTCAGTCTTTGATAAATTGTCACAAATTTTAATTTCTTCGTCAATAATCTTACCGCATATATCGTGAGCTTTGGATGAAATAATATCGTATTTACTGGAATACGGGTAATTGTAATCTTCAGAAGTGTAACGCCGTTCGTATGTAGAAGTATCCTTAATTTCTGTGGAAGGTAACGTAACGGATATTTTAGAATCACCCGAAAAAGATCTTCGAGACCAATCTGAACTGGTTATTGTTTTAAATTCATTCGTTCCGTCTGTGTTTTGAGATACATTACTATCTCTTCTTTTGAAATCATATTCGTAGGTCTTCTCCGGACTTTCTCTATCAGCTAAATGCCTGGATTCACAATTAGCAAGAAATCCTTTATTTTCCCATCCATATAAATCCGTTTTATTCCCTATACATTCGGAGCTAGGACTTTTAATAGATTTGAAATCATGAGTCCTCAATAATATATTACGTGACTCTAATGAAAACGGATCGTCAATAGAAATTGGTCTGACCCGCACAAAGTCACTATTATTTGTATTATCATTTTTAGTATGTCTTTTTCTGTAGCCTATTAAAGAATCTGAAGTTGACTCTTTTAGTAAAGGGGAGTCTATTAATTTGTTTTCGTTAGGCTTTTCTGGGATAGGGCTATGTAACAAAGATCTTTGAGTTTCAATAACGTTTTCGGTACCTTTGTTACAATCATATTTATTTGCATCGGATGCACTTTGCTTGGTAAGTATTCTGCTTAGTATTTTAGAATTTTCTTGGATAATTTGTAAGGCTCTCTCACTATTTTTACGTCCTGAGCGTAATAAATAATCATTTGGTGAAACAGCATTTTCATTAACTTTAGTAATCTTTTCTGATGTTTCAAATTTTAAAGTTCGTAAAATATCCATATTTTCGTTTTTCTTTTTCATAAAACTATGACTTTGTGGTAAGGAAGATGCTCTTTCTGTTTCTTCTTTTAGAAGTTTTTCATTTTGGCTACTATGTAACGTGAGTGAGTCTGGTTTTTTAGGTTGCCGTGAAAGTCGTTTCATTGAACGACGATTGGGAATTTCAGAACTGTTGGGGTCGGTTACTCGTGCACCAAAAAATTCTGGACTATGTTCGAAGTACTTATCAATTTTTAATGGTATAGGAGGTTCATCTTCACTTACAATTATGCTTTCTGCACCGGGGCTTCTAGGTGGACTTTCAACATCAGAAATATTTTTTTCCGATAAATCTATATCAGGCACAAAATTCGGGTACATTGCAAAACTATCTATGATATCAGGAGGTCTTGAGACCGTTGTGATTTCCGAAATTGAAGAACGTTTAATATTAGATACATAATCATAATTATAAGGCGACTTGGTGTAATTACAAGGAGATAAGTTTATAGGACTTAAATCCGTAAATTTATTTGGCATTTTTGGGAAGTTAGTAGGTCTTATTAATTCTGCACTGCTGTAGTCATCGTCGTATTTTGTACAGTTTAATGTTAATAAAATGTCTTCTTTATCAGAATGTAGGCGTAATGAATGATCTATGATTGAACTTGACTTGTTTTTATCATTTTCGTTCTTTAGTGCCAAATTATTCTTCCACTGTGTTTCAAATCCATCAATATAGGTGCGCAGAGGTTCACCAGCTGCCGAGTCCAAATAATCACTTATGGATTTAATAGAGCTGGTTGTGGACGTTTCATGAATAGGTCGATTAAGTTCGGGAGTTTGTGGGCCTGATAAATCTTTCGAGGTTGGAGAATATGTTATTTTAGTATCTCTTAATACAGGTGAGGTTATTAATTCATTGCTTTTAGTAATATTTTTTTCCTTACACTTTTCATCATCAGATAGTTCTGGTTCGGAATCACTGGCACGTGCATTTTCGTCGCAGAGACTAGTGTCAGTACTTGAAGCACTCCGTGAAGAATACGTTGAGGTTTCACTAGAACTCCGTGACCTTAATGAAGCTATCATCTCATTAGCTTCGATTTCAGAAACTATAACACCATCTCCAGATTCATCTAAATCAATGGACGCTTTTCTACCTTTTTCACATTTTTTTTCTTTCTTTAAATCCCGCCACTTAACTGAATTTCTCCTGCTTAGCGATTTCCGTCTCTTTTCTTCTTTCCAACTAATAGTTTCATGAGAAGTACCGTGTGCTCTTGGTTCTGTTTTTTCAGTGGTTGATGTGGTTCTTGAGGGCGGCACTGCGCCTGGAGGAGGGCCAAGACGACGTCCACGTGAGCTTACTATAGCGCTCTTTCCCAGTAGTAAATTATTAACAGTAAGTGATGTCGGGGAAGTAGGAACTCCAACTGGAATAAAGTAATTAAGATGTAATAATATGCTGTTATTAACAGATTAGTATTTAAAAAAATGTTAAATACCTGCAGCGTGCCTCGCACAAGCTGCTGCCAGAATCACATGAGCTTGCCTTTGTCTCTCACGAAGCCTCGCGTATTGACGCTTTAGAGCACCAATATCCAACGATAGTCTGTCTCCTGCCCCCACTCTATTTTCACGCCTGGGTATCACCTAATAATAAAAATATTTGTCAAAAAATTCAGTATCAGATGTCTGAAATATTGTCGATGGTTTGATTTCTGTAAAATTAATTTACTTACAGTTGCTAAGGCCATTTTGTTTCCATCATCACTGGAATCTCCTTCGTCTTCAGAATAAAACAACCGCAATCCTCGCTTGGTCATTGTTTGCATCTGAAACATTTATATGTTAATTATTATTTCGTTTAATTCCATTGTTTGCGGATAGTTTTAAATTAGAAAAATCGAGACTTGTATTTATTATTATGACAGCCTCCGTGGCGTAGTTGGTTAGACGCCGGCTGTGAAACGGGAGGCCGCGGGTTCGATCCCCGCACCAAGAGAAATGTTTGTGCGGCCCACAAATATTTCTTTCGGGTCTGGGTGTTTGTGAGACCGAAAAGTCTCTCGTAGTTCTGATACCTGCGACACAAGACTTAATTGATCTTAATGTGGGGTCAGGACTATGTATGTGACTGTTGGGTGTATTTATTTATTATTATTTATTTATTTATTTAAGGTATTGGTAACACAAAATCAAAATAGTAAAAGAGCGTACCGCAGAATGTAAGGGAGGATGGTAGACGGGTGCAGTCGTTGGAGGCGCCGGTGGCACCACCCTGTACCTGTGCAGGCTGCGCAGGCGCGGCAGCTCCGGCGCGGAGCCGAACGCCACCACCCTGGCCACCAGCGCGTCGCCCGCCTCCCACACGGCGCCGGCGCCGCCGCCCATGCAGCTATAAAACTCATCCGCCGACCGAGCTGACAGAATTCGACTGCAAATGTGATTTCAAATGAATAAACATTATATTATACGACTCTCGTAATATTATTTTCGATTTTACGACCAAATTATAGATCCATTTATCTAGAACACATGGCGATCGCTATGAAACGTGGCAACTAAGATAAACGTAAGATAAAGTCCGCATCACAAACGTAGTGCCATACTTGTTACTTACTCCTGCAGCATATCCCATATAGCCAAGGCTGTCAGTAGCAATATCTCATTGCCGTCGAGCAATATTAGATCCCATATCCTGAGCAGAGACTCTCGGGGCAACCACGTCGCATACAGGGTGAGGAACCACTGCATGGTGAACACGTCTGGCAACGGAGGCTCTACCCCACCACCTGAAATAGTCTTCTTTATTAAGAATACTCTGAACGAACGAATACCAACGACTTAAGATTTTTTCTGCTGATCTATGCATACAATTTTCTATCAATCCATCTGACGAGCCTTAACGAAATATGCTATATACGTACCGTCCGATATTTTCTGTAAATAATCCATGTGGTGTGCTAAACGTGGCAAACGTAACCTTAACAGGTCTCTAAACGCCGCCATGTCAGCAGACAGTCCACGCAGATCGTCGGCGAAGTAGCCCTCCGGCAACACCGCCTCCACCAGGTATATCATTACCTTCAACGCAAATAAATACATTCAACGCTGTTGTTAATCATACAGCTTAAACAATATCAACATTAAATTTACCTTTAATGAATCCGACTCTGATTTATCCATAACTTCTAATATAATTGCTGCTAACATATTAAAACCTTGGCAATAACCCACTTCCTTATTCCATCTGCAATAATGTAAAAAGGGTACAATTTTATAACCTAGTAACGTATGCGTATACGGTGGTCGTCAAATAAAATTATCTTTCAATAATATTAAGTTAGATATGTTTGGCTAAATTTGTTATAAAAAAGCCATTTTTTTATATAGAAAGGCCCGTTGCCTAACCTCTTTCATAATTTCCAGCGAATGTTTATGATCGTTAAGTCTTGTGTTCTATTACAAGATTAGAATTTAGGTCAGTGTTCATATAAAATAATATTTAGGTACTCACTGTTTGAAAATGCCTAGTATTTTAAATGACAAACATCTCTTCTGTGATGATAACAGAAACACGCATATTTTAGTGTTTGCAAGTTGTATGAAGTGTGACATAATGATGAACCAACCTTGCGTAAGCCAACAGAACTCTGCGGAGCATTGCTTGATTTTCTCGACCTTCAGTACCACAAAACAAAGAACAACCGGTACGATGTAGGTCCTAAAATTACAACATAAAGTGTTAAACATTCATACCTACTATATGTTTTGCTAATTATTCAGCTATGATCTCTGATTTTTTATTTAAAAAACAACAAGTATTTAGATGAAAATTCCAATAACAATAATTCTTATTTATGTTGTGTAAGTAATTGATCGCTCATCGGGCAACGTAATTATGACTGAGGCGGTGTAAATTATAATAATAATATAAAATAGTACTTTTATAATTTGAGCTCCAAGTTCGGCATCGTCAGGTTGAGCGGTGCCTCGGAAACATGCGGTCTCCGCCGACGACCAGTCTATACTCCTCGCCGACAGGTGGCGCTCCGCCAGGGTCAACCATAGCTTACACCAAAACAAACATATATTATAATTATAGATCATATATCATATACAATTATAATTATAGATCAACGTTGCAAAGTATAGCGAGAACTTAGGGACGAAGGTAATCCAAATTGTACTGTGTACATTTTTTGTGTCAAGAGGAAAGCTATAAATATGGTACCCCGGTTGGTACCCCGGAGTAGCCCGAATGGGGTATGTTAGTATCACTGGCCTTCCAGCCCGGCAGGCTGCGGATAATTCGACCGAGCCGGTTCCCTAACAATTCCTACGCAATATGCTTAATAGTTTACACAAAAAACGGGTTTCTGTAAAATGACTGTGAATAGCGTTATAATAATTAATCTATTCTTATAAAATTGTTTAAATGAACAGTGAATTATTCTACAAGACGTTGACGTAAAAAAAATGTATACATTTGTTTGTGTACCATTCGTAGTGATTCCCATAATGTTGACACAGTTCCAAAGGTCTTTGTATAAACTTTATATTCCATTGAGCTAAGCAAATTAAATGGATTACTGACTTCGTACATATCCACAGCAACTGGCGCGGCAATGTGATGTTTATATCTGGTTTTTATTCGATTTAGAGTACCTACGGTAAACCTTTTAAAAGGACATATTTGTTAAAAAAAATTAATTCATTGTCTGTTTACCTAGCAAATAATTGGTCAATAAACATAAGATATTGCTGTATTTTTACTAATTATTATTTCGCCAAAGTAAGTTATTCGGAAAAAAATAATTAGTTCGCCTTTTTAAGTCTGTTAACAGTATAGTAATGTAAACCTTTTTCCTGAAGTGGTGTGGCACGCCGGCGGGCAGGCGCGCGACCAGGCGCATCGCGTGCAGCCACTCCGCGTAGCCGCCCTCGCCAGGGCCGTCGCCATCGCCGCCCGGTGTCACACCGAAACGCGCGCCATTTTCGCCGGCTATATAAAATCATGACACAAACAATATAACTAACTTCTTAAATTAGTTCCTGGTGACAAAGTAAAAATTGTCATTTTGAATTTGTATCCAAAAACACATCGGGGCTTTTATTACAAGGAAGAGTATTAATTTTGTAACATAACTCGTTTATATCACGCAAATTTCTAAATAGAAACCAATATACAAACACTTTATATTCATATGCCATGCAACATAGTTTCCAAAAACCTCATGACATAATCCGCGTCACATAAAAGGAACAACAACAAAAGCATTAGGTCTTATATGTTCGTCACGTCAAGACATTTCGCATGCTATCATTATAAAGTCAATAATATGACATCACTTTTAGGTCTTCAGTTATCCAGGCGCTTGATATAAAGTAGAGTGTATTACTGAATCACATATTTTCTTTAATAACTATAATTAACGTTCTGATAATGCATACAACTCTATTGCCTAGCAACTGTATTTGATGCTTAGAATAGACTTAGAAATCAGGCTATTATTAGATAACTACATATAGGTCTAAAGTAACAGCGAGCTAAAAATATCGGTCGCTTCCCAGTAATCGTTAAATTAAGTGTAGCGCATTGTATAATCAGTAATGGTATAAACCTTCGATTAATTAATTTATGTAAGCGTCATGCATCGCGTACATCGCAGTCGGTATTAATGATACAGGACATTTGCATACTATAAAGGAACACTCGGACATTTAAGCAGATTTATGTTAATAATGTGATATGTAAAACATACCCGCACTGGCCCTCGCCGACCCTGCTAGGTTTCTGAGAGAGTTTAGAAGTGCACTCATCTGTCTTGCAAAGGGCACGCATTGGACAATAAACGCATTCTCTTTACAACACCACTGGACACTGACTTTACGATCCTATTGCTTATTTCCGGGCAGTTACCGTAAGCGGACCGGGTATCCTCGTTCTACGTGAAAATTCTTTCCTTATCAAATAGACAAAAAACGTCAACAGAATAATAGCGCGAACAGGTAAAATGTGCCATATCTCAAATGTATCGGAGACCACGTAGTCGACCAGCTGATGCGATGTTTACTGGGAGAGTCATGAGACGAAGCGAAGAGGCTTCCGACTCTATACTATCGTACAACACATCAACTATGTCTACTCTAATACAAAGGCGTAGGGAGGATAAAAGATCGACAAGCCGTGTCGGTGGAGTTTCATGGTAAATGTCTGGGAGCATGCGCCGTGGCGGGCGAGCGGGCTGCCTGTGTGCGTTGCGTATCGATTCGGCGCCGCTGTGTACGTCAGTGTCGGAAACAGATAGACGAGAAAAGGCATACAGCACACATTAGCTAACCACTTTGATGACAGTTACGATGTGAGTTATTTTAATTGCTCATGAATAGAACTTGAATTCTGCAGTTGTTTATTGGTTACCGTACTCATTGGTTGTTGCACACAGTGTTAATTATAGTGCATTTCCAACGATTTAACATAATATTAGGTACTAGTAATTCATTGATAATTCTTTGCCAAATTTTGATCCACTTTTTTATAGAAATCATTCCATTCATAACAAAAGTTACTTCTTGCTATGAATAACTTGTGCATTATTAAAATTAATCAATACCTACCTATGAACCAAAGACACCTTGGTTTAAATCAAAAGCTTTGTCATAACTATTTTTATAACTTGGCACGTTAAAAATAAGGAACAAAGATAGTGTGAAGAAGTTAATACCTAAGGAATATTGATTTATATAATGGGTCATGTTTGATGGGATGCCTCATATAGCGCACAAATCTAAATAGTTATTTGATTTATGGACTGAATTGAATAATTTATAATATTTTATTATGACATTAAATGATTTCTTAATATTCCATGCATAAGTACCTAAATAGTTTTAATTTTAGATATTTATAAAATAGTCAATCACCAACATAAAATTGCTCTTAAAAAATTTAATCTCAATGCGCAGTCAGAACATATGAAAGACGATATATATATTTACAATACTCCTTGTAAAAGTTGATCAGCAAAACCTTATTCATCTTTAAAACAATAATCTGAAATAAGCTTGTAAAGCAATCCTATTGATCAATTCAAGAGCGTGCAGATCCTGATAAAAATACAAGTACAAATATGTACCGAAGAAACTTATTCAATCGTACTTATATGAATAGCAAGACCGTACCGTTGGGCTAAAAATGAATGAGAATATTGATTTGTGAATTGGGATGTAACTATTGTTAGAAATAAACTCACAAATGTGCCGGAGTAGGACCGTGAAGGCGGCACACAATCTCTTTTGTTGCCGTCGCAGTCGGTCCCGCAGCTTCACAGATTTCGCTAACCGTTCTCCCGTATACAACAATCTATCCTCCCATTGTTGTGTTTGTTCTCTCAGCTCCTGTATGCCTACAAAATACAACCGCGTCAGTGACATTTCATTTATCATTCTCAAGTGGTTTTTAATGACGTGTTTACCTAACGCCTCCAAGTAATTTCGTTCAATCGCTTCTGTCTGTTCCACGTAATTTGATTGTGATGATGTCAGAGAAGCCGCCGATGTTGATCTGAAGTTGAATTTAAAATATGATTTAACACTTCGTAGTTCTATTATAGAATATAGAGTGGATTAAAAACAATCTTACCCACGGCTACAATTAACGGCGCTCTGATTCAAACAGTCTCGTCGATCGGCATAAAGCTCATCCAGAAGTTCTTCTACTAATTGTTTAATATCTCGTTTCTAAAAGTAGAATGTAATACACTGCCTTAATAAGTTAAGGACTGATTCCACAGTCTTAATAAATACATCCAACAGTCACATACATATAATCTGATACTATTATGATTGGTATTTACCTGAACATGACTGGTAATTCGAGGTGGAGATGGAACAATAGATTGTTTCCTGCGCTCGATGTGGGGTATAGGAATTTTCTTGTTCTTTTTCTTCGACTTCGGTTTATCCACGAGTAATGTACTAAAGTCCAGTTCAAATTTAACCACTTTTAAATTGATAGGCTCTTTTATGCGTATAGTTTCCATAGTGTTGAAAAGTTTACGCGTTTTACGCGTGACGTTGCAATTTTATAAACTTGACTAGTTTTGGCACACTAATGACATCAATCAGATATCCACAAATAAAAAGTTTATACTCGTAACTTATTAGGTTTCACTATTGTTGTATTTGCAAAATAGATAATTAAAATGGAGTTGCTAACACTGGGGTGGTGAGTCGCGCGTACTGTGCGTTGCAGTCAATGATGGCAGGAGGCGGCGTACGATAGTCACCCACTCGTTCACTGTCGGCTGGCATGGCGTCCCGATAGTGGTGATAACGCTTAATTTATTCATTTGAATGCATGCCCAATGAGGTAAAGGTCAATGTACACAAAATGTTCTACTAACTGTTTTATTATAAACCAAACCATGCATAAAAAATATGGGGGCTTTGGTAGAAAAATATTAGACAGCGACAAGTAAATTGTTGAGTACGAATGTTTTGATCACGCTGACAATCGCGATACCCACTGTAAACTCAGGAAAAGACCCCAAGCCCTGAAGGCTTGGCTGAATTTAGTCTTCCGAAAAAATCTTCACGAGAAAAATACTTGGCCTCATTGCTAAAGTGACAACGTGTATAATTGTGAGCAGATACTAACTTCGATTTATATCCATTTTCTGTGGGTTTTCGGTTTGATCGTTAAAGTCTCATTTCAGTTGCCTAATACCGCAATTTATTCCTAGCATAATGGTTGTTTATATTGGCTGGCTGGCTTATAATCATATATTGAAATTAAAGTCCGCTCTACTTCGTTTACTAAGAAGTTAAATAAGTTTTGTAAAGAAAAAAATATGACCATATTGAAATATTATAACATTATCTAACACAAAACAGAAAATATAAAAATAAACTGTATGATATAAAATCTTACATTTATTTTATTTTGTGCGTATGTCGTAAGTAGTTTGAATCCTACGATTGAATCACATTGTGGGCTAGCCTTTATGACTTAAATGGGTGCTAAAGTCAGATAAAGTTAGGCACTGTGTAAATTTAATAACCAGGCAGTAGGTCGCGTAATCCCTTTAATTGTTAATGAAATGGATAATATATGTCTACATAAACTAATTCTATATCTTAAAAGAAAATATCACATACATACGTACATAAGCTCACGCCTTTATCCCAGAAGGGGAAGGCAGAGGTGTCCTAGTGGCGACCAGGACACTCACATTTCGCCTTGTATGTTCCGTCCCATGATGTGATAGGGGCGAGCCTATCGCTATATCGGGCACAAATTCCTGACTCCTGGCTGATAAATGAATAGAAAAACCCAATATCACTTTGCTCGACCAGGGAATCGAACCCGAGACCTCAGCTTTGTAATCGTACCCTAGTACAACTACGTCACCGAGGCAGTCGAAAATATCACACATTTATTTAAGATCGATTAAACGATGTTTCCGATGTACTACAAACGTTATCCAAAGAGTATTATTATTCAAATCAAATTCAAATCTATAGAGACAGCGTTGTCCAGGCAACGACCTTGTTATTTCTTCATGCAGCATACGAAAAAAAATTTTGAGAGCGTTTTGCTATTTAAGTTTGTTAGAACATATTAAAAATGGATGGAGGCAAGGAGTCACAAGGCAATCCAGAGAGTCGAAAAATGCAGCCAGGATTTTGTTCAGCAACGTGCGTTGATCGAGCAAGTTTACAAGCCGAGATAAAGAAACCGGAACCTACGACTTCGGATTTTTTTGTAACCTGTAATCTGCCCAAGAGATTTGAACATCCACGTAAGCTACTCACCTCTCAGCGTATTTTATTTCTTTATTACACATTTTAGTTCTTAAGAACCAATATTATAGGACGCACCAATACTTTTTCGTATTAATTCATTTAAATTTGAATTTACATATACATAAAAATATATATTTTCATTTACATTAAACTCTTTATAAGTTTACTGAGCGGAAATCATTTTATAACACCCACGATGTTGCAGTGAACGGATCAGTAAACAAAGAATATCTTACCAAACTTCATGAATGATAAACAGTAGCATAATTTGAAAAAAAATGGTAAAATTGGTTACGCATTTTACATAAAGAAAGTGTCATTGATCTTCACTGGTCATAAAAATTCATACGGGTGTTTCTTGTGAAATCAATAGTGTGCAGTAAAGTTAACCACTTGCGTTCGTGTTCTTTATTTATTTATATCTTGTGCAGTGTTTGAGTATTGTATTATCTTTGCAGACATTTTATGTAGATAATAATTATAAAATATATATTGGGATGATATCAGATCGATGCCAGCTTGATTTGTTATGTATTTGGTATTTGGAGTCCGCGACCTGCAGTAGGCTAGTGATGTGGACGTTTCTCAAAACATCTCGATCAAAGAGAAGGCTCGTGCTCTGCAGTAGGAAGTAAAGTTGATTTATATGTTTACAAATATTTAATTCATTTAAATTGGCGCCTATCAAATTATTCCATTAACACAGGAACTGATTAAATAAACACGAATGATACAAATTTACATAAAAATACAAATTGGGCGTTACGAGTGAACATAAAAAGTAAATGTATCTCTAGTAATAAAATTAATGTTGAGTGATTTTTTAATGTATTGTAGATTGGTTTAACGGCTACGGGTGCCAGGTGAGCAAGCAACATCCGTTCTACAGGACATCTGCCAGTGACTATGGATGGTATCCGCCAGGTGATTATTTATAATTTACTCATACATACTATGTACAAGGATTTTGAGATTTTTTTCTAAGTACTAACTTAGTGGACTCAATGTGTGCCATAGTAGTCAAAAGAAAAAAGCCTAATTTCCAAAACAGTCGCCCAAAAATAACATATATTACGGCTATGCATTTTAGGTTGGCATTCGGTACCAACCGTCTTTTTCCCGAAGAGTCAACGTTTTTCGAACTATATGGCAGAATCCGGAATGTACCGAAATTATTCTCTCAATACAACCCTCGGACCATCGCATAATTAAGACAGCAACGTTAAATGACAGAAGCATTTCTTTCTTATTTTTATTTCGTTAAGTCAAAGTTACGATTTAGGTTCACGTTAATTTTAAGCAGAACGTACGGTCATCGTCGTATATAAGTTTTTTTTTGTTTTCTTTTAATGTTAATAAATAGTGGAATAAATGTTGATTTCTACCAATTTTTGTGTTTTTTTTTCTCCTACTTACCCACATTACATCTCGGCTGTTATTCATTGGTACAATTTGAACGTATGCGCCTAGATAGCATACACAATGGTGGGAATCCCGTCATAGTGATACACATAAAGTGCGACGTGTGTTCGTGACGTGTGAAGTGGGTTTAGCTTGGAAGCCGACATAAATCAACTGATAAAATATGGGCATCTCTGGCTTGCCGATAACTTCAGTCAACCTCTATTCTTGACAACATTGGACTTACCATCAGGTGGAATGTAGTCACTTTTTCGTGCAAGGATTATAAAATCGCCACATGACAATCATAACACTATTGTAGGTAACAATCATATCTTTATTACAATAAGTACCTATATTTTACACTTTGAATTAGTTGTAACATGACTTAACGTTATTGTAGCTTTTATCTATCCTCCATAAAATATACTGTCATAAAAATCTAGTGTCGTGATGCATAACTTAACCAAACAATTTCGTGCAAGTTATGTAGTTGGCAGGATTTACAACTGTGTATCACGAGAAAGTTTATTACATCCTTTAGCATAAAGTTAGACTAAAGGCGGCGCCATTTTCGTATTAGTTGTAGTTTATGGAGATAAAACAATTGTGTTTGAGCTGCAGCTACAGAGAAAGTTATTCGTCTGGGCTTAGACATAACTTGGACGCTAGGACGTTACACAAACAAGAAAACTTACTCCGACAAACAGACGTGATTTAACCATTGTAGTATTTCTAAAGTTGCGTAGAGTCTGTTGTTTAGTGTTTAATATTTGTTGTTAAATGTTCATACGAGTGGCTATATAGTTCGAATAGCTTTTGCCCGCAAACTTCGTCAGCGTGGTTAACTTTATTTGAAATCTCCCATCCCTTCCCGTCCCGTCCCGTTCCATTATATCCCGCCCGACCCGTGTCATTCTCACTAATGCAATATAATCCAGTCCCATCCCATTCTTTTGAGTATAATAAAGTAGCAAATATATCTGAATTCCTTCTTCATCCCACGCGAACACTAAACTTTTCTGAATAAAAAATAGCCTATGTTACTTCTAATACCTCCAAGAATACGTGTACAAAGTTTCATGAGAATCGGTTCAGTAGTTTTCGCGTGAATTTATTGAATGAATTCACATTTATAATATTAGTATGATTACAATGAATATGCTATGTATGCGATAATACAATGAATAGGGTATGTTGATAAAACTGGAAATCCCCTAAAATTGTGTCACGGGTTTTATAGATTTTAGTATTTATTCAAATAATAAGTAGGAAAGCTCAGAAATAATTAACAGGAAAAAACCTGGAAATATTCTTGATAAAAGTAATGACATCTATTGTTTCCGGCGAGTATAACGTACTTATCTTATCATTAGCTAAATACTCTGATTGTATAACATTCCGTTTGGGATTCTCCGGCTCCGGATATTATTGGCTTGCCTAAGTTGCTCGTAATTAATTTTACAATACTAGAGAGTTCCATACTGTGTATTCTATAGCACGTAATATATTCTGTTAAGCATTGGAATGATTACACCATAAACTTATTTTGGTAACAATCATATAGTGCTAATGATTTAAACATATAAAAGTCAAGATTTGAGTCTTTTAGCTCTGCGCCCTATCTTTGTCATCAAACTTTCATTTCTTTTTAATATATTCAGTATTTTAACCACAAGAATTATAATGCAATGTATACTAACGCACTAACGTCACGTCAATGTCTCATAGCTTTAGGTAGAGGCTAATCTTATCGTAGGAATCTGATGTAAGTGTAGTTTATTATACTTTGTATTGCAGGCATACACTCGGTGCCGTCAGTGTTTTTCCCGGCCGGTCAGACGTTCACGAACCGGCTCTCCGCGGCCGGCATGTACCGGAACTACAGTCTCAACACGGGAATGGATCCCCCGCCATACTTGTAGAAGCTAATTTTAACCAGCTATTGTTAATTATTTACCTGTATTAATTCTTATCCTTTATGTGAACTTTTTTATAGTTGTATGTCAATGTATTATTAATTAATGTTTACTAGTCGTTTTTTTTAAATTTTGTAGCAATTGCATGCTAGTCTCAGTCGTGCTGTGGGTATGAAGTTGATTGTAAAACCAGAATGTGCGGTTTTGATCCCGTGACGAGGCAAAATTAAATATTAGTGTCATTCACAACATTTCGTTTAGAATCTCGATGTCGCTAAATTGAAGAATCCATTGTAGTTTATGATACCCAATACACAGCATACCTACTTATCTTACTGTGAGTGTTATACCGGGTATATCAGTACTGCGACCGAAAACGAAGCCAGATGGTAGTTTTAGTGGTCACAGACACGATGCTACCAAAAATTTCGCTAAAAAAAGCGAAATTTGTTTTTGCATTTTTTTAATATCAGCTGTATGGGTGGTAAATACCTAGTTATTGCGAAAGTAGTAATTTAAACTCTTGCGTATTTAAAAATAAAATGGTGTATATTATTGTTTTAGGGAAACATATTATCATCATTAGAAATGTATTTATCACCCAAATACGACGATAAGTAAAAATTACCAAAAAAATATTGTTAATTTTTTTTTGGGAATTGTTTTTGTTTCATTGTGTCTGAAGTCACTAATACTACCACCTGGCTTCGTTTTCGGTAGAAGTCTTGATATACCCTGTATTAGTTTACATACTGTCAAATCGTTTGCATAAATATTTTCTTGCGATAAATATGGTGTTTTATTTTGCCGACTTTGAAAGTAAAACCCACTTAACGATCACATAATGTACAAACATAATTGGGATTCCCCGTATTTCGTCTAATTGCACTTTTGCAAGTGTCTCGTTTCCTTTTCATGTTTCCGATCTGATAAGTTTGTATAAATAAAAATGCATTAAATTCGGTATTCACTTACCAAAAGAGGTATTTATTATTTATAATATATAGATTAACATGCATTCAAATTCCATTAACATATTCCATCGGAACGTCGGCGTGGATGTCACATTCCTCAACATTTCGTGAACTGTGACGATATCAAACGCGGAAAATTGGTCGATTTTTTATGTTTACTGAATATTAACATTATGTTAACAAGTTCCGCAGTTCGAGTTCGCTCTTGTGACACACCACGCCTCTATAAGTTACCTATAGAAAATTATGTCGCAATAAATATACGAAATGTTTTGTGACATTTACACACTCGGCACTTTTACTGCGACATTCTCTTTGAAAAGATTATTATCCATCATTTCAATATAGGAGTATATAGGTATATAACTTGTTAGCAACAACAACAACAGCGTTTATATTAATTTGAGTGTTTATATCCTAACAATTAACAAACGTTGAAAATTCTTTAAACATTAAATAAATTAATTCATACAGAACGTAACATCCCAAGCTATAGTATAATTTATCTAATTGCGCATTTCACAGACGCGTAGCACGTGAGACGCGCACACAGTGTGCATACACCTACGTGGGGCTAACAGTGATTAGTATAGGTTCGGTGAGGGGTCTATCTAGTGTGGTCACTGCTCGCGTCACGTGACTAGCCGCCAGGTACCCAGTACTGCGCCGAGGTTCACTCGTATCACTAACCAGTAACCAGTAAACCAACGTCAACATACAATACAGTATACATATTACACGTTACAAATCAAATAAATAAGCCGCCATCTACACGCCCGCTGGCGGCTCTACGGAGGTAAACTCTGTTATTTAAGAAACTTACATCAGTATATATAGCTATTTTCGTTGTAAAATCTACAATAACAAGTGGGTATCGAATAATTATAGTTATTTAATTATTATTAATACGTTAAAATGCAATTATGCATGTTCTACAATGTCTACAAATCTCATTCATAAATTAAATTTCACTACACATATAAAATGTCTACTTCATTGATTCGTCTGCTACAGAAGAGTAGTGGATAGATAGGTAGCTTTTAAACATTTAACTTTACCATTGGATACATATTAGAAGCGCAATGCATGAGAAAACGAAGTATAGGTTCAGAGTGACTCGTGGAATCTACCGTCCATTTTACACGGTCATGTCGATCATTTCTACTACTGTAAAAGCCTCACTAACATTCATTATTGCGAATTCATACCATAACTTTATAACTGTGTTAGTATTATACTCCCGTACATATTCAATGCATATCGATGGAAACTTTTTAATATATTGTTGTAAGAATATCGATATAATGTCGATGTAATTTGTAAGAATGTTGCGTAACCCTTGGAAGCGTGGGATAGCGGCAGATAGAAGCCAGAACAGCAAGATAGACAGAAAACGGAGTTTCGAAACAGGTAATACGTCAGGTATTCGTAACACTATCCAAGTATTAGGTGTGCAGCGTTCATAATTTCTATTTTTGTGTATGATATAATCATTCACAGTGATGTTGCTTTTACAGTAATAAATTTAAAATAAATTGTTATATAAAATAAGAAACGCTCTGTTATACTATGTGAGTAAGTACATAAACGCAGATAGTGAATGAATTAACGAAAAATGCACTTACATAACAAGATGTTCTTAAACTATGGAATACATCTAGTAAAAGGTATAATGATATATATAAAAACTGGAATTTGCTTTCAACAATATTGTCCTTTATAGCATTGCTCAGATTCCATTTCCTTAATAATTCTACAAATGTGTACGTGAAAGGAAGAAAATAATTAGTTCCAAACATTCGAGACTATTGCTATTAAACGTCTGTAAAACATTGAACAAAATAATAGTTTTAAAATATATTGCCTCATATTAATTGTCACCTTTATCAAATACCTAATTTACTACAATACTTTTTTGCGTTGAAATTAAAGAGCGACTCGAAAGCATAACCGTTTGGAATGATTTAATTTGAGGTCAGCAATGTTCCGATGTTCCACGAAAGTGCAGTAAGTGAAGAAGAGATTGAGAGAGAGAAAACCAATAAAGCGACGCGACGCGACTCGCACCACACACTACGTGACGTCACTCGCCGCGCCGCCACTTGCAACGTACATACGGGTTTCATCACAATGTAGCTTCTGTTGATTCCACTTTATAATTAACTTAGTGTAAAAAATCTATAGTTATTTTATGTTAAAACTATTTAATGTGCTGTCTGTGCGGAGGTCTGTCCAATCGGAGGGACGATCCCTTCTCAGGCAAGGAAGACGGCACTTTCGTCGGGGGCGCTATCACTGAACTGTGGCGACAAATCAATCCTGGATCGCTCGCTCGGAACTTATGCAAAACGCCTCACCTGTGCCACTCGCACATTCATCTCACGTGACGTCACTACGGGAGCCTCGGACAATACACGCATTCAACTTCGGCATCGAATATTACTGCCTTTTATGGCCATGACACAACGCGAAAAACACAGCTCTTCCAGAGAATGATTCAAGCGATTCAAAGGCGCCTACAATGTAAATAAGCCTAACGTATGACGTCAATGGTTACGTCGCGTCGTCTATTTCGAGTTTGTACTTGATTACTTCATTTACAAGAATCGTTCTCAGGTTATTTTCGATGCATTGTTTACGTTAGTGTTTATTACTCGAATTAAAAGTGTGGTAATTTTAGAATGGTATCATCGGTCAACGAGTTGTGGTGAGTCTGCATGTGGAACAGATAGTTAATTTATTAATTTAGTAGTAATTATTAAGTAGTATACGGCGTGTATTGTCCGGGTGTGGGTGTTTACATGTCTCCGAAGATGCCGGCGAAGGTCTTGCGCAGGTTCTTCATGGTGTCCTCGGCGTCCTCGGTGAGCGCGGCGCTGAGCGAGCCCTGGCGCGCGAAGGCGCCGCGGCCGGAGCCGGCGGGGGGCGCGGGGGGCGCGGCGGCGGCGGGCGCGGGGGGCGCGGGCCCCGCCGCCGCGCTGCTGGAGCTGGGCGCGCCCGACGCAGACGACACCGTCGAAGACTGCGATGCTGCAGGGAAATTGTATATTTTGTATAATTAAGTAATTTTGTTTCTACCTTTGTGAAACGTAATAAAAAGGTATTTTTAAAATCATTATTTTCTTTAGTCAAGTATAATGCATTATATACAAGAGGGAATGTTGTATAAAGCATTCCGTTGTTGCAGAGGTATGTAGCTTTCAAGCTTGTGATAGGTCGACATTTATCTCCAATATCCAATTGGAATTTAAAAAAGGGTTAATAATTTAAACAATTTATTTGGACCAATTTCAGCAATAGTGATTGAAGTATTTTTCACTAACGTTTAATGATAGGTACCTACTTAGGTTAGTGACTAACCAATATTGTAAGATGCGCTTTTGTTTCAAACGGTAGGTAATGCGAAACGGATGATGGCAATATGTTTGTGCAAACGCCTTTTCATTTATTACCGATAAAATCGTAAAGTTACTTTTACTCGCGTTGTTTACAACAAGGAAAACAATCTTTCAAAATTCGTAAGTATCGGGCATCCCGAACCGAGCCCACAAATCAAACAAAACGATGCCCCGCGGGTGATTCAGTTAATTTGGGAGGATGGTTCCCCACATTATCGACCAATTGATTACACGATTGATCGCGCTCGAGGTGATCCCGTCTAAATACGTACGCAATAGACGATCAAGACGAGATTTTTTATTGATATCTCGTTAGCATTTCACAACTCTTTTGTTGCTTCGTCGGTAGAGTTCGGTGGAGTCAACATACTCGTAGTTGTTAGTAGAGTTGGTTATTAGCCGTAAGCACGCAAAAAGTATTAGCCGTTTCGATGCATGTAAGTTGTATGGCAAGGCTAAGAGATGGATATATGAGTACCTTGTGAGTCGCGGCGGGTGAGCGGCGGCGGCGGCGGCTGCGCGGGCTCGGCCGGGATGGGCGGCAGCGGCCGGTCGATGCTGGCGCCGGACGCGAGCGGCGCGGGGGGCGGCACGCTGGGTGGACCCCCCGGACCCCCCACGCCTCCTATTCCAGGGCCGGTGCGCTCGTCCGGCGACGTGGCCGCCGAGCTGCCCGACACTGAGGTGCGCGACGTGGTCTTCGTTACTCCCGGCCGGCACACCGCCTGGAAACAATCACCACGCACTATATCTCACTTGTATCGATACAAATTTATCGCGTCATCGTTCTTGCCCCGATTAGGATAAGCATCAATGGAGTAAATAAGCATATGTTCTCTTCTATTAGATGATGACTTGCATGAACCAAGGTATGTTTATCGTAGTAATGTTCTCAAATGTCGATTAAACAAGAAGAACAGACGTAATGATACCTGCATGCGCTGCAGCACGAGCTCGGAGAGGTTTCGGCGGTCCTCCTCCTGCGAGTCGCCCATAAAGGAGGTGGCGGAGTCGTTGAGCTCGATGATGTGCTCGCGCCCGTCCTTGCCCACCACCAGCTCCAGTGCGCACACTTCCAGGCCGCCGAAGATCTCGCTCACCTACAATAATCACATAAGTACGTGCAATAACAGCAAGCGATATCTTTCTCTTTTCAGCCACGGGAAGTCCACTGCTGAACATAGGCCTCCCCCAAGGACCTCTACATCGACCTGTTGGAAGCGACTTGCATCCAGCAACAAACGACATTTGATCTAACCAGTGGCGGCGTAAGGTAGGTTGGCACCCTGGGCGGTTTCATACTGAGCACCCCTACCTAAAATATACCTAAACTTTTTTGTTTTCATTTGAAGGAGAAAAAAAAAAAAAAAAAGAGGCGGTAGCAGCGGTAAGCAGGTTCGTGGTCCACGCTCTTCGTTTGTTGTCGCTTGTCGGGTTGTCGTTGTCACCCCTTGGTGCTTGGTACCCGGGGCGGACCGCCCCCATCGCCCCCCCTTTACGCCGCCACTGGATCTAACGCAATCAAAGAATGACTAAGTGTCCATCAGTATTAGACCATAACCGCCCACTGCTGGGACGAGATCCCTACCACAGAATGTCAGGCTTAGGCCATAGTCAGGCAACGTCGTGTCGCTGGCCTAGTGTGGGCTGGCAGATTTCATATACCATAGAAAATCTTGTTAAGATGACCTTAATGCATACAGATTTTATGACCAAGTGAACTTAAATAAAACTGAATCATAGTGTACCTCGTCAATCCACATTTTGTATCTATCGTTCATGCCGATTGCCTCGAGCATCGCGGATCCTTGATTCGTTTTCCAGTTGCCAGAAATAGATTTGCGCCTGAAAGTGTAACAATTTTATTGTTGAGTACACTATCCTCATTCAGAGATTCATAATTTGTTTACTTGAGTTATTTAGGAACGTCTGCATCGCTTTTTTACAATCACAGATGCAAACCGCTTTGATGTTTTGCATAGGCGTTAGTTTAGCGATCATCAAAACTGGAATGTTACTCACATGAACGCTTTGTAATTGGTTCCGATTTTCTGTATGTGGATGTCATATTTGGCATCGATGTACGGTTCCACGGTGCAGTAGGTGCCCAACATAGCCACCACGCCGGCAATGTCCTACGAATAAAATTTAAATATATATACATATTAATATAATATATATTTACACATAACACATTTACCAACACTTAAAACATTTGTAAGTTTATCCATTTCCGCTCAAAAATGTATAATGGATGATAACTAATGGTAACAATACCACACAAATAAATATTCATGACAGTTGAATGTTTTGTTATTAAGGTAAAGAGTCAGTTACCTGGAAATCGGCTAAAGAGTCCACTTTCACCTTGGCAACGCCGCTGTGCGCGTGCCCTATCTTGATCACCACGGGGAACTTAGGCGCTGTGACCTGTAACAATAACCTTTAATCGTAGTTCGTCATCGATTTAAAGACAAATTATATCTCTTGTGCTTCTTGCTTTGTTATTGGTCATTTATAGGGAAAATTCCTGATTCGTTACTGTGTGTTTTTATATATGCGATAGTACGCAGTACTTACAATAGATTATCAAGATTAGTGAATTATGCTTTGCGAATAACGAATACGAAGGTCTGTTAACGAAGGTTTATTGTGTAACCCAAGAATATAATGATACGTTTGTTATTATTAAATCATATGCAAACGTACGTGCAGTTAGCCTTCCATAACCTTTATTTTATTTTATGGAGGTGATACAGATCTTTATAGCTTCAAAGCACGATACCGACGCGGCAAATAGGCAAAACCTACTGTAATCAACTAATTCTTCGTCACGATTAATGTTTCGCAAAAACATGTTGAACTAAAATGAAATGATAAACGTGGTTTAATACAATGTTTATTAAAGCTTTTCAAATAATCGTAACATCAAAATATCTTTATTGAAATACTGCGGTTGTTAGAGCGCATACTACGTTTTACATCCAAAATAATAATCCGAATATATCTATTACGTGCTTCGTACGGCAACCTCGAATTTTTCTAATAATGAAAACATTATTTTGCATTTTTATGCGATATATATGTAAATATTTGTCAAATCATGACAGGTTAGACTTATTATCATATTGAGATTAGCACGTATTCAATAAACAGTAACTCACATTATTTCTGTAGAATCAGCAAGTCGATTTTTTCATCTTTAATTTATTTTACAATATATTTAAATATATTGCCAGCAATAAAACGGCATTTGAAGTAAATGTGCTAATGATTTACAAAAATAGCTTCATAAATTGTAAAGATTCACGATTTCTTTATATAAGTAAGTAGGTAATAGAAAGAAAAAAATACTGCAGCAGTATGAATAAACTGTATGAAAAGTTTAATGAACCTTAGAAGTTATGTTCATATTTGTAGACTGAAATATTGACTGCCGCTTGTGATTAAATAGACTTTCCAACTGGTAGATAGATCCTGGTACATGTTATAGAGTTTAAGGTATACTAGTCTTAATGGTCTTTAAGACACTCCATCGCAAGGCTAATGTATCTTAAAAGCCTCTTAATGTGGCGCGAGTCTTCTTGTATAGTGCTGACAGTTTGCTGTATGTTAGTGAGTGCTGTATCATTTTCATGAATGGTGCGGTCTGACCCCATATCAATTATTAATGCGGTGTCAATCAGTAGTGACGTCACGGCGTTGGCTACGACGCTGACCGGCGGAGGCGTCGCCGTGGGCGGCTGCGTCAAGTGTTTGACTGTTTGTTTCAATAAGCCACACTTCCTTCTCTGTATCGATGACACATCATACCTGCGGCTCCACAATAAAATATTCTTCTCGTGTATATATTGCTATTTATGGAAGGGTGTGTCTTGTCCAAAACCGACTAGGTGTATGACTGTTTATGTTTCGTTTCCATTTTCCACTCATTGCATTTGTTAGTATACTCGGTAAAGTCCACAGAAATAGACAAATAGATTCAAGCAAACATAATTACGACGCCGATGACAAATGCTTGTTCTAGAATTTGCTGTGTTTTATTAATGTCTTTGTTAACTGATGGCATTGAAAATGTATAGGTACCTACATAAAGTAGTGCAACGTTGTCCATTGCTCGTTTAACCTGCATCACTGCCATCATATTTATCAAGGGATCAGTGCACACGATAAATTTATATTGCCCGTGGAATATCTATGCAGCCGCTGACAATAGTTCTTAATGATCATAAACAAGTGGAAAATAATATCGCGCAAGTCTCGATGGAGTATTTATTGTCCTCAAAGGACAAGACAATTGTCATTTATCACCGTAATTGCCGCCTTTGAAGTTTGATATTATCTCGCCGCCTATAGACTTACATGAATGCGAATATAAATCATTGCTAAGTGATGGTTGCTACATTAACAAAATGGATCAAACAGGTACGTCACGTAGCCTACGAACATCGAACAGTGAGAACTGAGCAACGAATACGGGCACCACAGCTATTCTAATAGTTACATGATTTGGCGCCAATTGACGCTGTTATTGACCCGAGCCAAGGTGAGAAATGTATTTCCATAGACAAGATTACGTTCACAATAATTAGCACGTCAATGCAGTTTACATTCTACATAGGCATATTTATGTTACTAACACTAATAATGATTTGGCGCCAGTCTGAGCTCTATTAGTTTTTGTTATCTACTTTTTATTCCAAATCTGAGGTCATGTATTCAAGTATCCTGGTTCTGATATGGACTAACCGACTGACCGACAGTAAATCGACTGTGCAGATTGTTTGTAACGTTTCCAAATCAATTTTAAGATGCGGATGTGTGTCGACTTTGCGATCTTGTTAATATATTCAGACAAATGTAACGCCATATGATCCGATGAATCGATAAACGTTTCTTTAAATTATTTGTATGATTTATAATCCATTCGCGACAGTGGCCATTGTTTTCGGAATGTCAATTATACGTACTTGTGATAATCAATCATTTATTTACAATGTATAAAAATATTTAACAACCACCGCGACGGTTTGTGCGTCGTGTTATGACTATACTCATTTGTTTTGTTCAAATAAGTTATTGTAATGACATTAAAAGAAAACAGACATGACATACATAAGATTCGTTTATTTTAACAACATTATACTCGTAATAGGAGTGAATCAATTTGATGAAACGGATATAATCATAACAAATAAGGAATTTTCTGTTTAAATGTTTTGTATGGAGATTGATGACACCGATGTTTGTATTAATAATGTACGTACAAACCTTACATATAAATATACATGTTATGCATAGAATGTGATAGTAATAGAGTGAATCTAAAATAGATCCTTGCATTTGGCTCGTGCTTTAAATTTGTAGTGGCCGAAGGATTGTGGAAGGCACGCACGCAGGAGGAAATATTGCAACAACTCGTCTCGACCCACATTGATAACGAGTACTTGTGTCTACAAACGAACACACTGCGAACATTGAGAAAATTGATAAAACAGCGCATTCAAATATGCGCACGCATTGTTCCCAACATTATATTAATTTAGGAAAACCCAATTTTATAATTACGCATCACACAGATATTCCCAAGAATGTCATTTTCAGGATTCAGATTGTATAAACATGGATATATTTTCCTTTTTGTGACGCAATCTCTCAATATGTCAGAAGATTCTTTATTCTAAATCACTACGGGCTACAACTAGTCATTGGCGTTTTGGCAGGGGATTACAATTGGCTTGCACGTATTCATTACAACTGAAATATCTATGAATCATTTCTATTTTAATTAAACTGGAGTTCTCAATGGTTGAAAATTTCAGCGATTACTCAATAATATGCAAGGATCAAAAATATTTTTGACGTTGCTCATTTTTATGGCGTAAACTTCCCAAAGAAGAGCGATCTCAGATGGATGAATATCAGAGAAGGAGAAATGGAGCAGTAAATAAAATAAAGAATAGAGATGGCGAATTGTATCAAGACAAAATTAGAACAAACGGGAGTTTTAAGGGTAGAAAAACGCTTTAATGTTACCTGTATTCGTCCTATTAAAGAAAGACAAAGAAGATAAATTGAGGTTTAAGGAATTTAAATCTATGGATTTGGGGATGGAGTCCTGTCGTGATTTATCCACTCGCAGAGTTTTCAAAATTTCCATATTTTGGCTGGGACGCCGTTTTCGACGGAGTTGTGGATGCAACGGCGTTAAGCATTTCTACACACTTAACTGCAGTGATTCCGAATGGCTACATACTTCAGCAAGTTATACTCATTGGGACGGCGATTGTATTTGGTCTTGCCCCACGCTTTTTTGGACAGAAACTCCTTGATGTCAGTAGTGAGCCATAGTAAACGGTAAATGATTAATTCTTAAAGGCACATGCCTTATAGGCTCATGCTTATTAAAAAGCTCAGTCAACATATTAGTAATTTAATGCACTTTGGTATCAACAAAATCTGTGCGAAGAAGCGATCTCCAGTCAACGTTGTCGGCATCCTTGCGATGTTTATCAAGATTCATACCTCGAAAATTCCATATTATTATCCAATATGGTTAAATTCAGTTTGATAACGGTAAATTCCATTTATAAATAAATCTATTGAATACACTTCGTTTTTGTACAACTATAGTTTTGATTGTAAATATCGAAAACTAAATAATTAAATATGCTAATGTATCGTTATTTAATCATCAAGCTATTGGAAAAAAAAATACGGAACTTTCTACCTTATTAAATAACACAAACGAATGTTGACTCAATTTTATTTTAAAGCTAAAGTAATTCGAAATACATACATAGGTGCATGAATTAACAAAATGCCCAGCACGAAATTTCGTGACGCTAGCCTAGACGCCGAAATCTATCTTCATGTTTCAATAAACCGAGGGATCTACCTCAGATTATTGTATATCGCCTGTCACTTTTCTATATACATTGTACGTATACATATGTATATATTTAGTTTAATAAAGTCTTAGAGTTCTTAGTTACATAGTCAAAAAATAAAGAACGTAAGATGAGTCTATAAAATTTGCATAAACTTTTTCTATTACATACATATCTCCATTGCAAATGAAATGTTATTATGTTAATCATATTCACACATCACTAAATAGCGACAAATATTTGAATTGTTTTTCACTCTACATGGCGAGGAGTTTATGTGTACATTATTAGTACTAGGCAGTAAGCGGTAATACAAAACCAGTGAATGCAGCCTTCCCGAGCGGCGTGTATGTTTACATTGGCCGCATAGCTCGGTGATGTCATAAGCGAAACCTAATTTTGATGAATCATGAGCTTTTACAAACGATGCACCGATAAGAGTGGTATCCTGCATGTGTGATACGACGGCGAGTCGCCTCCGTCGCCTTACTGGGCCCACGTGCTTATGTGGATATTGATGGCATCAGTGCAGTGGGCGCATAATAACTCCACCGACTGTACCACACGTTCAGTTACCGATTGTCCGCTACGGGGAGCGCGTGTTTCCGATAACGCCGAGCCGGCTTGCGCGAGAGCATATACGATAAATAATATTCACACTTTTCAATTGCAATCGATTGTTTCGAGATCAATTATTCGAAAGGACCAGTGCTTCTCTCCAGTGCATGTGCTACATTGGATCGATCATCCTGAAAAACTGAAAAGTCTTCGAGTGCAGGTGCAATAATTATTTAATTTATGAGTAAGATTAAGGACTGCGTACTTTAACATTTATTATTTAAGTACTTGTTATTGGTCTGTTATTAACGTTTTAAAAATGTATTGCGTCGGGTATGGAGATAAATTATTTTTAGATAGTGAATGTGCAATGTCAATGCAAGTCTCGGATCGTATGTTTGTTGAGGTAATTATGATGCAACGCAGAATTGTTTAATACGATTTGAACGCTTTAATAAGCTTCCTATTTCTTATATTTACTTTAATGCAATTATATGTACATTGATACATTGGTTAGACGTAAACATTTTCTTGATGCAATATTTTATGCTTGTATTTCTTTTATATTTGAAGTGATTTTGATTTTCTTATTTGAATGATATTGATTATTGCACTACATTGACCATAATAATTTAATTAAAAATATTATTCAAAATTTTATAAGATATCAGAGTTGTCAACGGGTTTGTCGAGTAGAAATTATTCAATAGTGTTATATTGTTTGGGGCACGTCATCTGCAATGAGGGTCATACCCGAATCTGTTGCACAATAACAAGGTAATGTTTACTTTTAGAAATACGTGTCGTATTCAGGGAGTGTTTCTAAGTAATTACACAATTAAAACCAGCCGGCTGGCACCGATTCATATGTAAAGCGAAATAAATCATGCAATGTTACACATATTAACAATTATTGGGTCGCTCTTGCTATAAAATAAATTTTATAGAAGCTGTTTTTGTGAATGTCGTCACGGTGATAGATATTATTTATTAATTTGAATATTTTATATTCATAATTTGTTAAAATACAAGCTTACATTACAGTATGTTATCACTCTATAAACACTCCTCGATAACATTGAGAAGGTATTGTTATCTAATGCTTATACATGAAATAGACTATTTCCTAGAAAGTGTTTATCGTATTTCGAAGTTGCTTGAATATTGTCGGTAGGTAACATAGTAGTCGAAACCAACGTGATACATTTTGTAAACATCTTTGCGGTTGGTTATAGCATTTTCGTGACTGTTCGACTTGGTTAATACGTACAATATATATTATATAAACGTATCATATATGTAGTTTCAATGTATTATACAAAATATTTCCTAGGTATATTATTCCTTCTTATAAAGGTCATATTCAAGATCACTGACACTTGCCCTACAATGCAATAACATCATAATTACAAATCTTAATCAATAATAATCAAAGAACAAGCAACAAGATAATTGATAATAGTATCAGAATTGAAAAGAAATACCACGCGCCCGAAAAGGCTCATTTATCTTTTTCGGTAGTGGGTATTAATGATCGTGAGAAATAGGCGCCATTCTATTTATAACCGAAGTCTGAAGCACAATCCTTTCAATTACTACAATAAGAACGGCCGGGGTGCAAAATTCAGGATGCTATGGCACAGGAGGAAGCGCATCGTTAGCGGCCGTGGTGACAGGACCCACTCGATTGATTAATTCAAATGACTTTATTGCATAATGGCCACTTTGTGTGAATTGGTCCACTAGGAACATAGATCATCGCTTTGCTTTAAATTGACGAACTCATGTTTGATTTTTATTTAGTATGATACCGGTATTACATGTTGTAGTAAACATTTTTACAAGCATGCACGCATTCCGACCTGTATGCTACATTTCATTGGAATTAATTCAAAAGTGTGTTAAACATTTTACTTAAAAATGCTTGGCTTATTTGGATTTTTAGGGCTCTATCACAATTTTTCTATTAGTCGTATAAAATATACTGATAGCATCTAGAAATTGGAATCAGAAAATGATATAAAATAAAAGAAAGCCTTCATAAAAGCTCGCTATTGTCCAAATGGTGCGCAATAAGATAGTCCTTGTAACTACATACTCACGTACGATTCCGTCGCATATAGAAATTTCGTTCGTTTTTTTTTCGATATACATACATAGAGGACAGTCGGATTTCATTACAAACAGCCGTTCAAGTATTTATAGCCAGAACAGATATTTAGTACCATCATTAGTTACATTGAAAACAGGCAATGTAACAAAGTAAAGATACTTATATTAGTAGATTGCTTCTAGATTCTAGGCTCCACGGAGGTCAAACTCTGTGCATTGACCTTACACACGGAAGAAATTAATAAGGGAATTACAGTAGACAAGGAGTATTTTATAAATATAACACAGTCTTACGTTTACACTTACGATACATTAGTTATTACCTTTTATACGCTAATGAATTAAATATTTATGAAATAGCAGACATACATATAATGAACACCACCGAGAATGATGGTTTAAATGAAGACACATGTGTTGTGATATTTTTCTATGAATGTAGCTGGTCGTGCATAAATATGAATTGAGCGGAACATAATGTCGGCAGATCCCGCGGAATAGACAACGTCGCAAACGCACGTGTGCTCTTTACTGCGACTATATACGTACTTATACATCAGCAGTGCTTATTGCAGTCGGTTATTAATTGTCTCGGGGATCGGCGTAGGCGTTATATCTAGTCTCTATCTCGTTGACCCAGTGTCACACACGAGCCACGAGCCAAGTTCACCAGCAGAGATAGAAAACGTCCATACACGCTCGCCGCCAATGTTGCAACAAACGTGAAAGTTCCACTCGAACAGGAAAAGGTTTAAATGGAAAAGATAAGAAAATATTTTCAACGAATTGAATTAGAAGCCAATAAAACTGTTATCTTAATTTAAACCTCGAGCGTGGTCTTTATCGATTGAGTTCACGAACATAAAGTTACACGAAGAATTGAAATAAATTAAGCTGCTAGAACATAAAATTAATATTAGTGTAGCTGTCAATATTTTTAAGTTAATCTAAGAAAATGTAGATAATTTACGATGCAATGTGGCGCGTGCTTTGATGTCGCGACTCGCGCGTCATCGTACTGATTGATCCCTGAGCATTTAAATGACATTAAACTTTATGCGAACACGATGAAACAAAAGGTCTTTTATAGCAAGTTTTACAGCAAGCCTAATATTTTGCGTTACGAAAATAGCAAAGGCAGAAACCATGGAAATTATTGCAAATAGACAATGTTTACAAATAAATAACATTTTACCGTCGCATAAGTATGTACTTTACAATTTACTTCACGTTAACAATTAAGGTAAATGACGAGATTGAAATCTAAATAATTTAGTTCAGTTTGAGATGCTTAGGTCATAAATTTACTACTTCGGCAAAAGAATGTCTATTACTCTATTGGGTGTAACGAACTGGGCCGCGCTTCTTTGGTTCAGCAAATTGTAATTGTGAATACCGACACTCAGTTCTTATTTCTCGACACATAAGCAATTAATTGTTTTATATTCTCGTTATAATAGTTGAACACACAGCAGTTAATTGTTATTTACGTTGTGGTCAAAGTCCGCAGGGCACATAGAAAAAAGTGTCCAGCTGCAAACTATTATCTACATATACAAGGTTGTAAGCACGCGACACTAAACCTTCACAAGTAATTTGTATTTGCATAAACCGAAATGGTCAATAGTTAGTACAACCGATTTGTCACTCTGTGGCTCCAGTGGTTGCCACCTCCTTGCGGTATTATTGGCAAAGAAACTAAGTGGGTACAATGACCATCCACAGTGTAGGTATGTAATCTTAGGTGTAATCACTATTATCCAAATTAAATACAGAGACGGTTATAAAACAGTTCTAATATAATATTCGGTTTTACTCATGTTCGCGCTGCAGACGTGTGCTAGCGAGCTATACAATATACATAGGTAACACGATTTCTACAATTTAGTCCGTTGTGCCGTTCATTCCCTCTGAGTGTAATTGGGGCACGATTCCATCTAGTAGGAGGTAGTACTCGTAATGCGTGGACGGCACTCGACAACCTTCTAGCCCTAGCAGCCGTCAGCTCTACTAGCGCAATGCCCCGCCCTCTAATCAACTATAATCTAGTATTGTAATATAATACTGATAACGTTAAGAGTACCGCTAATGCACACAATATATGCAATAATATAACAAAATTTAAAGTGACGTATAATAACATTTTAGAAAATAGTTACATAGAATGTAGAATGGAGTGATGTAGCAGTTTGAAAAAGCCGATGCATGTATACCATGGGTCATAAGGCACTGTGCGCTACAACTTTCTCACGATAACGTCTCCCTTAAGGGTCCGGGTCAGACCGTTTATCTTTAGAAACCAACAATTGTGAACGCCTACGTAAGTCGGCGATTTATATGTAATCTCACACATGCGGCGCCCGCTGACACTTTTCTATATCATCTTAACGTCCGCGCTTTTCGTCCTTAGTATTATTTATAACTTCATGTCAATATTCATATTCTTTTACGATTTAACGTAAACGATACAATATAAAATATATTTCTTTGAATTATAGCCTAATAATTCAAGATATTTGTTTTTGTTCAGTCCAAGGCTGTGGAATTTTTTTATTGGAAAATAACAAAGAATATAAATAAAACACCTGTCACACATAAATATACTTGATACAGTAGCGATGAATTGTTATTAAGCTATAAACGTGGCGCCGGCCGTCGTCACGGCATTCCATATCGCCTATCGGAGACATTACCTATTGACTAATTACAAGCAGTTTTTGCCGCAGAAAGTAACCGTAACACGATTTTATGATACATATTAAAATATCATGATCATGGTACATACAACGAGGCAATAGGTTGGCGCCTCGTCTCTCGTAACGGTAATACGAGATGCCTATGCTCGAGCTTACTTCAGCCAGTCACTGATACTCACATTTATTAATCATTTGGTTTGATAACAAGCTGATAATCATGTGTGGCCCTAGCCGTCCTTCCGACTCTCATTGTACGCACACTATATTAGGTGGAGTGAAAGCAAAGGAAAGTGGTGTTATTTGGGGGTGGTCCGGTATTCTGGCGCCGCTGTTTCCGTTTGCTTTCCCGTGTGAACGGGTTGCACGAAAACACAACGTTACAAAACTGTATATTTTATGCACACAACACCATATTTAGATCAGCCAAGGAATGCTCCTCATTATACAATTCAGACTACGGGATCAGATAAAAAGGATAATGATATATGAGTTTTGTTAACATTTTATTTTTAGGGATTTACATTTCTCCCCAAATGATTTAGATATAAATAAGAGTATCACAAAAACCTTACCAAATAACAACGAACAACGGTTTAATTAAATTCAAGCGCCCGTCATATTCGGATATCGTAATCGTAATAAATTCAGGGCAACGTATTGCCCCGACTCAAAACAAAAGGCGTTGTAAAAATAAACGTTACGTTTTATACAAGTCTATATTTAAATATGAATTAAAATTCTTTAACTTTATTTAATTACGAGTTACGATGAACTCTGCAAGCTAGTATCAAAATAAACTGACGAAAAAGAAATTGCAAGGTCAACATTTGTCACAATGACATAATCGTATCATTTATTGACAAAATACGAATATTTGGGATTACTTATGTCCAGTACCAGGTACAACAATTCGGTAGCTAGAAATACATGAAAAGGATACCTTTCTTTATGAAGTCTGCAGTTAATTGTACGATAACACGTACCCTGACACTATTCCTCGACCCAGTTTTGCATTAAATAACCCTCATATAAGGCTGTTCAGTTCAAGACCGCTAAGTAACTTCTAGCGTGCTTTTATTACACTTCAGACATTAACGGCCAAGTGTAAAAAATGTTGACATAACACGGAAAAAACGCATTACATTACTAAACATTAATTCCAGTATTAACTTAGATTCTAAAAGCTTAAGTGTAGGAAATAAATATAGAATAAATATATAGCGTCATAATTCCATAATAGCTCCTATGTAAATATTGGTCGATTATGTTAATGCCGGAAAGATAAATAATAGAAACGTGCAAGGTCATGCTTAATAAATTTGTATTAATATATTTTCATTATTTTTGTTACCTTAGAATGATATATAATTAATATCAAAAGTGCAGGCGTTTAGGATAAGGCAGAACTAGCTGAAGTGAAGATGTTCTGATATAGCAGTTGTTATGTTATCCGTCACCGCAAAATATTACATCACTTGTCGCCAATAGCTAAATCGCTCTAAATTGGCCAACCGGTAGTGGAACATTTACACGACGTCGCGCCGTATGTGTATATAAGCATGTGAAGTTGTGACTCCAGAAATAACCGTGAGCGATGAAGATTTGGGGGAAAAGCGTCATACCAGCCGATAATGTGAGTGCAGCCACATAAATAAACAGTGGCCGGATTAATGGCGAACATTTTTCACAGTTAAGCTCGATTACTACGCTTCATTAATGAACGAAGTTTGAGACGTTTCGGGTGCGTAATGCGTGAGTCAGACATTCCGCAAAGGTTTTAAACAACTATGACTTCATTTGTACATTTTACAGCATTTGTTTCAGTAATCACTTTATTGAGTTCGTTAACCCTTTATGTAATTGTCTTAGCCAAGACAGTGATTTGTACGAGCATGTGTAGCGATGACTAAGTTTATCAAGCAGAAACAAAATGTTTGACACTAATTATTGCAATATAGATTCAGAAGTGAATACGGTTCGTAAACGTTCTAGAAATAATTATAATTTGTTTAATACTACTAGCGTATAAGCTAACTTGCCTATACTATGCATAGACAACATTTTAATAAAGAATATATTAATTATTAATTATATTTACATCTGATGGTATCTTATGGATCTTAGTCTTGGAATGATTCATTGTTTTCACAACGAAAAATGAGTAAAATATTAAATTTGCTTGTACTTCAATCCATCATGAGGTTTGTTTGAGATGCGTCAGGACCTAAGGCGTCTTAGATTAATTTTAAATTGCAAAGGAATTGTAGTAAGACAAATTGATATTGAATGTCAGCAAAACGTAGAAATATAAATTTATCGATATAAATGTCCAGTGGCTTGTCCATTATTAAAAAATAAAGGCATTCTATAGAATACTCCATACTTAGCAATATAATATATGTATGTATTTGAAAGTGTGTGAAATGCATACATGTGTCTTCAACATTGTTAATACAAAACATACATATAACACATTAAGATGTTCTAAATAAATCCTTGTTTGATTTGTAAGGGAAATGTAGGGTGAGAAAATTAGCTTCAAAGTTTTAATCACGTTCATGAATTTCATGAAATTCTCAGTATTTTTACACACGTTACAATATAAGTACGTATTTCAAAACGTTTAACCGTGAATAAAATACTTATAACACTTCTAGTAGGCATATTTTAATGCAAATCATATGCCGTTGTAAGTTGCATTTTTTTAATGGATATTACCTATTGAACTTTTGTAAAAACTTAAAAAGACAATAGTATTATAACTGTATTTGCATTTTCATGTAAATGTCAATTCATTATAAACAAGAAATGTTGCCAGAAATGTTTTCTAATTCTGACTATGCATCATACTATTTACGAGAGTAGAAGTTAGAATGTAAACAATGCTAATACTCGTTACTTACATTTGTGGAAACTTACTTATTTGTTCCACACCCAGCAATTACACGCATATCTTGGCAACGCACGATGAGTCCTTTTACTATGTCTTAGGCATTACATAACATACATAGAAACTTCCAAATTATTCTACAGTCGAGGAAAATAAATTTAGTCCATCGGTACGTAAATGTTGGTGCGGTTACCAAGCCTGCAAATGGCATCATCGTAAGCTCGTTAGCTACTGCGGCACGGTAGTACGCCAAATTACACATACTTTTAATGCATAGCATCAGGAGATTTATCACCCTGCAAGGTCAGTAGGCCATCGACCATTCCTTGCGTTATCGAGTAAATTCCTCTTCACATAAAATTTCGGCGAATCGTGATTTATTCACATCCGCGCGGGTTTTTAGAAACAATTGCAAAATCATAGCGCCGCAGTAATTCATTTCTACATTACTATTTCACATTAAACTTGAAACCGGTCGGTGTAAACATGCCGTGAACAAATGGAGTGCGATTAATTTGAGTCAGATCCTCTGACCAGCCAAGGCTGAGCATTTTTATTGAGCATTCATTTAGTAATTACGTTCTTGGTAAGTATCTACGTATACGTCAATTTTAATTGTAATAAAGTTAATTTATTTGTTAAAAAATACAACCGTTTATTAGGCGCACACCTTTTATTAGATCACTGTGCAAACTAAGCTTGGAGTGATGTGGTTCCGCTTCCGAATCGGGGGCGACATTCTTGTTGACTGCAATTTATAGCCTCTCCATGTCTCGTTAAGACATAAAGGCCATGCCAGTAAGCCGCCCAATTGTCACGTCTATTCAGAAGCCTTGACGCACCTACGACATTCTGGCACTAAACCGGCAGCTGATCTAAAAATCCGTTTAAGTAATAAATATAAATCACATTGGGGCAGAACATTAATCTATGCTCTATATTCCATGATATAAAGGTAAGTCTTAAATTTGCAATAAGTCATATATAGGGCAACCATGTCATACAAGTGTATCGCGTATCATTATAATTTACTGTTCATTATAGTAAATTCAAGTGAAGTAATGATTCAGTCGCAAGTGATTAATGACGTTGATTTAGGAAGTTAAATGTTAAAATAATTGTTATAATTCTTGTTCACTCACTCCACTATAAATCATTTACTTACAATATACCAGTTGGATTACAGCCAGATTCCATCGCGTTCGTTCAATATATTCATGTGTGAAACCTAAATCTATTAAACTGCTTACGACAGCCTAAACTGGGACCATGAAAACTTTATGTCACCCGATGAGATAAAATAGTATTATATCGTTGTGTAGAACGTATCACACATTTTTATTTACATACAAGAGAATATAGAGCAAATATTTTTAGCTTACATAAAATGAATTCAACAAACTGACACAGTTTCAGACGATATCTTTACATTTTAACCATATTATGAACTTGTTGATATAACAGTCTGTTATTAGTATTTTTTAAATTTTGTGTAATTATGTGGAACTTCATTTATACTTAAACACTTAGCTTTCGTTCAAAAAATCCGACTTATAAAGATACTATTGGCGTCAAATAGTAAACGATCCATTCACTGATTTCTTAGAAAGCGAAGGTGTGTAGCAAGGAGTAACACATTAAAAAAATATACGGATAGTTGTAACCTTGATCTTATTGAAAAAAGTCCGTGCAGGTACAGGCATTTGACGAAGAGCAGCTGTTGGCACGCCGCCAAAACTTTCTAAAAACAGGTTAGCTGCATTGCTTCAGTAAAGCCCTACGCAGACGAGACATGCGACTATATTTCTTGCAAATGCTGACTTCCTGAACTACGAGAGGAAGTCTGCAAAAGTCCACCCTCTGCCTTCGATGAATCAAAATACTTAGGACTAATGTATCCTAACTTTACCATTTTTTTTAAATTCCAAACTAATACAATAGTCGAATACATTGGAATATTATTTTGTGAACAATCTCATGTTAGGTTATTCGTCAATCGCAGGCGCACACAATGTGTCACAATTTCTTCCGAATGGCAATAAAATTTTATCGACTACAAAAATATTCTCCAAGATTAAATAGTTATATAATTTGAAGCCCATAATATTGTGATGTACAAAGCTACAAATTCATAAAACAATAAGGAAAATTATAAAGAATATGACGATCAAAGTATCTACAGATTTTTAAAACCGCTAATTTCCCTAGCTTGTTTCATATTATATTTATATTACCAAAATGCTAAAAATGTATTGTAACTATTCCGATATAGTTATGCATTTGTTAAAATTGATTCTGTTATGGATGCAAATTATGTTAATATATTCAGCTTAATAGTTAGATGACATTTTGTCGATTCGTAATATGCAATTTGGAACATGTTAACAGTAGTTTTTATTGTTATACATATTATCAATAATTTTAAAATAAAAATTCAATTTGGAGAAGCCAGTGCATCATCTGACAAAATTGTTTATATTCTGTCTGAAAATATAACGTATATATTGAACACAGTTTGTTATTTTTTTAATTAATATAATAATATGTTTGTGTAATGTTCTGTTTCATTAGGATTTTGCCACAAAGTTATAATCGGCATGACGTACCAAGGCATACCTACATTGTTATGCAGAATTCGTTGCTAATATTCAACATGAGGTAACATAGGACCTTTGTTTGTGCTTATTTTATTATGTCACAAATCCGACATATTAAACCAAGATTTGATGAGGTCTTAATTATACTTTTTTAATGTGTTAGAACAACGATGCTAAGGTGAATCCGATGGTAAGTGCAGTACAGTCCAAATTGTGGGTACATTGCGTAACAATTTATTTCATGCGTATGTCCATATACATACAGACTGACTCAATGGTAGTAATGAAAGTAGTCTGCAGAATTTCATAGGATTATAACATTTAGTCGTCTCGAGAAGGTTAATCTATTGTGACTTTAAATAAAAATAAAGGAAAGCAGTATGTTACTCCAAGATCATAAGATAAAAATGAAAATAATTTATTGTAATTGTTTCCATCGCATGGTCTGGCAAATTTTAACAATTGTAATAAGATTTTCAGGAAATCATCATTCCGTTATTTTGTCTTCTGTTAAATAGGTCGATATGAGCAATGTTAGCTGCGTTATTATTGCGTGTTTGAAAAAGACTTTACGAGGAAATATAATATGTTTTGTTCAGCATGATACTCAAATTAAATATTCATGTCACAAATTTCGCCACAGTCACTATATCACTTGTCAGCTTAGCTTGTCAGCATATGAGCCTTTCCAAAAACGACGAAAGTCCTTTTGTACTTTCTCAACTTATTACATTAATGTAAGGTCCAAAATACGGTACGAAATACACTGTTCCACAAAAACCTGAGTTTTTCCTCGAATATAAAGTAATATTTTTGTCACGAAATCTTAACATTCCGTTAGTGTTTACATTTAATCAGGATTTTGTGGGTATAAATTTGAATTTTATTTGAAGTGTTTACCTAGATGTTGAATGTTTCATCATAAGAGCTAAATCAATTTGTGTGCACTGTACATAAATAATAGTGTACAAGACACCGCGTCCGAGACGAGTTCTAATTCGCTATAATTAGAGTGCGACTCGGATTGTTTAGCGCATCGGCGATGCAAAATATGTGTCCCAATTACAGTTTCGTATGTGTTGTACTGTGTCAACCGTCAAGTGATACGCAGGCGCTTTTGTTTTCTTGTTTCGTAACACTTATGAGGGTTTTATGTAACATCTATACATCGATGTTCAACAATTCTCTCCTTTGAGTTAAACAATGGAAATGTTCAGTCTAAAAATATGTATTATGTTTTAAATCTAAATGGAAGCGCTCTATCTGATATTCTTTAAAGTTAACAAACGGCTTAACTTTCTTTTTTGTTGTCCCTGTCATATTTATATTAGTTCTATAAGTGAAGACTTGTTATTGGCTCTTTGTTACCTACTTTACTATTTAACTATTCGATTTATTTAGCTGTAAGTCTTCCATGCATAAAATAAAAATAAAAAATAAAATAAAAAAATTAACAGTGTACCTATGTAGTTCTGAACTTCATACCTGCCCATTTCTAAAATAATGATGCAAGACTACTACAAATTCTAAGAAAATGCACGCTCTACTACGAAAACAAGAACCTTGACACCCATTAGTGCCAATGTTTCAGTTAACGAAGATATTCGCAGAATTTTCAATTACATGCGAATATATATATAAGGAAATTTTGCAGCGTTCAAAACCATTCCCACATACTTATTAATTATTATTTATATTAGAACGGCACACATGATGCGTAACATGTATTCCAATAAACATTTTAGGTATCTATCTTATGTCAAGAGCTATAATTCAAGAGTAGAAGTAAGCTAAAGCTAATCACGTTGATTATTATAATGTGAGTTTTCATGGTGTTGTTACACCATTACAAACACAATAATAATGGCATAGGCTTACTGTATAAAAATGTGCCAAATATTTATAAATTATTCTGATAAAAATAAAATTATAGAATTCACGGAATTGAATGTGATATCGAAAGTATGTATTTCCCGCTGAATAATTTCTTTGGGGTTTGTCCCGACTTACACGAAACTCTAGGCATATTATGTGCTGAAAACGGTAGCGCTGAGAGTCCGCACATACAGATACGTCTCATGTTTATTTTGAAACCATGTCATTTTATATAATCCCACTAAAACCGGATGTCGTTTGCAATTAATAAGTATAATTGACGTTCTATAAAGAAAATGTATACAAGACAGTAAAACTGAAGCAGGTAATATGCGCGAATCAACAATATGTACCCCTCTGACCGATATTAAATGTTTTCCATTATTAGCTTTTCCTGCTGACATACAAGAAGAAATATGAATTCTCAGAAATGCATATCCAAACGTAGTGATTTTCTCTTGTCAACAATTGGTGTTTTGTTCTCGCGCCCGCCGACCTTGGCGCGACGTCCGAGACGCGATAAGAGAGGCATGTGGCGTGTGTCACCTACCTACTTATCGATGCAAAAGATTAACAAGATAACTACAACTACACAACGTGTTAATTAACGCTAACGTCTGTGTACAAATTCAATCAAAACGCAATTTGTATGCCGTCCCCTCAGCATACTACGTTAGTGCAGTAGAAAAGCGTAAGCGACTCAATACTTATAATTTAAGCAATTTGCTACATCTGATATAAACGTTACTGCAAAATGTAAAAGTATCCAATGAATGAAAGAATTTCAATTGAGTTAATAGGTTTTATTCATAGCGACCTAGTAAACTAAGTGAATTGTATAAATTGAAATTCGTATAGTGAACTACTCGGTTCAACGTGAACCGCTAGACTGGTTAATCGGGTATTTTATAATGTATGAGCGGCATTGAGTGCAGTCCTCTATGGTGCACAAATGTTGCATTGATCTCAAAAATACAGGCCATCTGCGGATAAAAGGACGGTCATGATACCTGCGCAGAGCACACTAGACGTTCGAGGACGCCCGGCTCAATGATGCTATAAATTGAATTGCACTATCAAATCATTATTAATCGCGATATAACAAACGACTTTATTGTGTTCGATAATCGTGCGGCGCACCAGCGATGTGATCTATGACTAGCGGATGAATGCGATCATTACTTAAGCCTATTATTGGGTTTTGTGTTCGATAACAGCGCATTCCAACACCATCAATACTGACGCAGCGCTATTTGTTATCTGCTATTACGGATGTGTAAATTGATCCTTGGCATTACATTTGGTTGATGTAGTGACAGCGCTCGTGGCTAAAATTAAACTTGCTGGCAGGAATCCTTAAGCAAAACGCTAGCTGATATGAACAGTCAAAACAATGTCGTTATATTTCTTCGCGTCAGTCTAGACATACATATCTGCATAATATTTAGCACGAGTGGTTGCACACGTACATCGTCCACGTACAGAGAACACACAATGGTGCGACTGCAAGGCATGTGTGAACTCGTCGTCCTTCGAACGTCCACGTTAATATTCATGAAGATTAATCACAATAAAATGGATCAACTTGTATTAAAATTATACGATTAGCACTTGACAAGCTAATGTAAAAAATACACAAGGAATGATTTGTGGCTTACATTAAGTACCTGCACAATTTATTACAAGTATATTTTATAAAAAGTTATGTTTTTCGTTAACTGTGTGGACATCATTTCCTCTGTATATTTTACCATGTTTAGGTATACTGATGTAATAAACATTTTTGTTCGCGATTTAACCTAACGTTTGCCCACCCAACGTTGCCATAAAAGTGTTAAGTGAGTCACGTAGCAATCAACTAGCTTCTGCGAAAAACAATTATTTGTAAGCTGTTGCCTAGACCTCGGTAGTTTCAGGAAAGGTTTGTAGTTAAAATTTTACATCAATGAATCATGTTCATTACAATTTGTCACAAACTTCATTCAATAAGTATTATTGTTTTGAAATGATAATGTTATTTATTACTCTTAAAGCACAGTATAAATCTTCAAGTTACTAAAAAAATATGTAATATAATACATCCTGTAAACAAATTTATACCAATAAAATTTAATCTATGTCTAAAATTGGTAACTATAACCGTATATTTTAATATCCCACGCTTACTTACCAGTGCTTTACAGCCGCTGAATATAATTTGGTCTAAACGGATATTTGCACAGCTAAGTAACTGCCTAAATACTTCACTGATGGCGTAAAACATAAACATATTTGTTTCGGTAATGAACATTCGTCAATAGGTCTGCAAAAATGTAAATGTCATAGCCCATACAACTAGCTAATACAGTTAAAAATTAAGCATTAATTGATATTAGCTATTATTTCCTTGAATTAATCGAATGGGAATATATTAATTAGCTATCATTATTATGGCAAAATATTATCATAATATTATGTGCACTAATTAATATAAGCACCAGCTTATGCATACTGCATAATATTATGTCCTTATTTTTAACAATAAACTAAATTATAATTTATGATTTAATAATTCCTCTTTTCCTTAATGTGTAACATTTAAAAATGACCTGCTCACCGAAATTACTTTCCGAACGGTGTTCAATACCTGAAATGTTTGAAATGGGTCGAGGTCGTTTCCATTTGCTGACCTAGACGAACTGTACCACTAATGCAAATCATTGTACTCGATTTAGTATCGCAAAAAAGCGAACACAAGAGCCATTCCACCTGTTCCCGAAACATCGTTACGACCCACGTGTGAATAGTAATAACATAGGTGAATTCTTCAAACAATAGCGAGGAATTTGTTTACAGGAGCTGCCATAAAAAAATGCGCTGAAATATAGTTACGTGAGAACATTTCCGTTCCACTCGGGTAAATTAAAAGGAATTTCTGATACAATCGCGTCCGCGTCGCGTACATTAGAAAGACCTTGTGTTTTCAGCGCTAGTTGTGCTACATAATATTATGTAGGTACATAAGGTACAGTTAAGGCGAAGGAGTTAATGACTACGATTTAAATTTTTTCACATGTTCCTATCTATTAGTAGATGCATAATTTGGATGTATTTGTGGGTGTATTCAATCTTAGGTTCTTGCATAAAGTTTATTAAGAACAAAACATTGAATACTGTTTTGTAACAAGACGTGTCATACCAAATGTTACTTGTTACTTTGCTATTTAGTTGTAATATACATAGAACTAAGGTGTGAACGATGATTTCACTTCTCATTAGTTATGACAGACCGGTTGCACGTAGTTACCCTGTTTTTGCTAAAGAGAAAGTTAGGAATCGCTTTTATGGGATGCAATAACAGTCTAGATTTCTCTAGTATTGTCTTAGCTTTTCACAATACAAACTGATTAAAATACATTTCTAAATTTTAGCACTATCTCTTTGAGTAATATTATAGTTGTACCTACATAAATGTAAAACCAACATAACATACTACTCGATCGGTAAAATAATCAATAAAAAACAATAGAGCAATTAAATTGCATTTACATGTCATAAAATCTTGTTTGGAAGGTGTGTCGGCACAGTTAATTTTCACGTTTTATGTGTGCTCTTTCTTTCTGGCGCAAACTAAGTGGTAACATCGTTGAGTGAAGATTGTTGTGGAAAACGCGCCAAGTGTGTCGTTTGTGGAAGGTAGAGAGGAGCGCGGCCACGGCCCGTGTGTGACATCTCCATATGAAGGGCCTCGCTAACTGCACCCGTGTCGAAAGCAGCGCTTCGTTTGTTTAGCACGCAACTAAACGACACATGCGTTGCAACACCCCGATGTGTACCTAAACCGTTGCAAATTGGTGAAACTCTACTTATGAAGCACCGACACTGACTCAATGAGACAAATATTCAGCAATAGGAAGACCAACTGCGACACTTGTGTGTATACAAAGAATTACCGGTCACACAACTGTGTAATGAGAATTTTATCTCAAGGTTATAAATATTTACATTAATGTAATCCTGTTTACGACGTAGGCAAACATTACAATGAGGTTTATCTTTTGAATTTAAAAACGTTTAAAATGTAAATATAGTGGAGTCGAATTGCCACTGTATTTGCGGCAGCCGCATAAGTGAGCCGCAATAAAAGCCGGTGCAAGCACCTTGGTGGCGGGTCCAAGAAACAAAGGGTAATACATCTTGGAATTGGCTTTTCGAGAACAGGTGAGGTCGCTTCAATCCCAGAACAGACGCGTTCACTTTTCTTCGCAACAGCTACAATCATAAATAAATGACGAAGGCCGAACACAGTTTTTATTTGCAAGCCCACCTGGTTTTATGCGCGAACGTATTTCAGATTGTTTTGAGTATTCTTTCATAACCTAAACTTCATTTTAAGACGTGAGCGATCGTAAAACCCGTTTTATTTTGGCACATTTGGGAACTGTTTTGGTCTTAATTTTAGAAATTATGCAAGCGAAATACCTTGAGGCTAGAATAAGAGTAGACGAATGCTCGGTCACACTCCACCCGGCTGCCATTATTGTTTCCACCCGCCCGTCAGTTACGCAGCGAACTAATTTTGTTAATAACAATATGCCAATATTTATTTAGCATGCACTGAAAGCCAGACAAAACTGTACGCACGTCTGGCTCCAACATACAACACACCCAGTAATTAGTAGTTCCAAACAAGGATTTCCTGAACCTCGGCAGCCTGCTGCAACTTCCAGATGTGTGACAAATACTTACGGATTATGTCAGTGTTTGGTGTGTTACTCGAATAAACTCGCAATAAACAAGACCATTATTTTTACCCTGTCAGTAGTAATAGAAAACCACCAATTTGTTGTTATTAAGTAATCCTAAATAATAATCGGTAGAGCTGATAAAATACGGTAATAAATTTCTGATAAGGCAATTTAATTTATTAAGATTAGGTAATTTTAATACATCACAGTGAGTTATTTGGACAATATTTTAATTTAGTAACTCTGAGAAATAATCATTACATTTACATTAAATTCTAAATATTATATGTATAAAGCTGCAGATACGAAACCGTAAATGGAAATGTGTGACGGCGCTAAGGTGAGAATGATGAATTAGCTTAGTTTATGGACTACTTTAAACAACATTTCTTGTTTTAGCCATATTAGCTATTTGAAACTATTAAAAACAAATATAAGGACCTGATTTGTATTTTAAAATTTTCAGTAAACTTATTTTTTACAATATTCATAACAGAGTTCATATAATTAAGTATCATATAGATTAACTTAAATTATTTTATACGTGATTTTAACATTTTAGGAAAACCAGTCATTTCATTATAATTTAATTTATATATACTTCTCCGTTCTAAAAAATACTGTTGTTGGACTTTAGTTACAAAAAAATACTTGAATTTTGTTCAAACTAACATTATAGGCAAATGGAAACACATCTTAGCTTTAACTGTGTTCCGACTCGCGTGTTAAATACATCCTCCATTTTTTTTCTTATGTGGAACTATTACTAATATTAACTAACTATACTAACTAATTGTATAACATAAAATAAAACCGGCGACATGAGGTATGTACATATACTTGCGATTAATAACCAATGAATGATTGTCGCGGGTTCCGCATTATAATGTGCTTTAATAGCTTCCTTCATGAATAAAAAGTATCAATGCGACAAATTGGCATTTAACTATTTAATTCTTTACAATTTTATAATTCTGAGAAATGATTGACTTATTTATTAAATGTAACGTTAACTTTAAAACACAAATGGCTACTTACGCAAAATCCCGACAACGTATTCTTTAACGTTTTAAGAAATAACTTTTAGGAATGTGTACTTGTATAATGACAACACATATATTTGCCACCAAAGCTGCTAATTGACCAACAAAAATAAACGGATATGATTGCTACAAATATTTATCCAACTTCTTATAAGTTGTCGCATAACAACCACAAAAGTCGAGTGCGCCAATCGATGTTTTTCACATTTATGTGATAATTCTTAAATATATCGACGAGACTACATAATACGTGGGACTGAACTTGACTCTTTCATTGCTTAAAAACAAAATTACTTTTACCCGTCAATATATGCTGTTCTCTTCTAAAAATTACTTAATAGGTTAATGCCAAAGTCAAGTTTATTAAAAGTAAAGTTAAGTAATTTTATTAAAATATTGTTACTTCAGACGATTTGCTTTGCTCGGTTTGACGGCGAAACATTCATTTATTACTTTTAAACGTATGCGATAAGGCCACAAATGAGGATAAGGCGTACTGCACTGTCACTGTCACGAAGCAAACTGAATACTGGTTCATGTGTAGTGCATGCACCGCAAGTAGGTGGGACACATTTTTTGTACTGAATGTCTTATCTAGTGTAACATTGATATCGATGACGCTCAATCACTTTTAACATAGGCGTGAGCATATTTTATATAAGTGTAGTTTATGGTTTATTACATATCAATAATATTTATGTGAGAAAAAGTAGGTACATAGATTTAAATATAACAATAATAAAATAATATTCATACTAATTCATTGTCAACACATGCTAATGCCCATTCAATTCAATAGGAACATTAATTGTGGTTTTAATTGTTTTTCAAATTATACATCCTTGTTTTATTCCTCTCAACGATAAACAATATTGCAGAATTTCTAAAAATACATATACAATGACTATACGTTTGTAAAATAACTACAATTCTATGTGCGTGTACCTACGGATACCACGCGTGCGTCGCGACGCACGTCGGTCGTCCTAAAAATGTCTCAATAAGTGTCATTCATTGATAAAGTTGAACGTCAGAAGCTTTGAAAAGGCCAACAGTTACTGTCCCAGTAACGAACAGGGTCCAGAGTCGTTTTATTCTTTGTATGATTGATGCGATTGCTCTGGGAATCTTGTGACATTATGACTCGCATTCGATACTTATTTTCTTATAAGATTAAAAAGTTAACAACGAGTTTGTAGTTGATGTTATCCTTAGTTCTGGTATTAATTTATGCCCTGTTTCAAATTGAACAACACGCTTTATTTAAAATGTTGTTGCTCAAACAATATAATACCTTAATAATAAGCATCATTAAATACATAACGAAAAAGACCACGGCATTGAAAATAATTTTACCTAGACGTTATAATCTACTTGATATTATAATCTTTTTGTAGGTACATCTAATTAGTTTTTATGTTTTACTCAGCAATGCCAAAATATAAAGTTATAATAATGTGTTACGTGAACCAAACATGAGTAACAAATATAATTAGGCACGTAATTATTCTGGTTTTCATTTGCGTTTTACTTTGTAATTTGTAAACAGGATTATTGCGTTATTCTTTTTACATTTTAAATGTCCTTTAAAACATAACGAACAAGTTTTATGGTCGGTGACATCGGCACGCATCCACGACACTTGGCTATGTAAAATATTATAATTCCCAGACGCATCGATCAGGAGCGGTATGAGTCCGATAAATCAGCATCAGTCAGCTCAACAAGTGGACAACCTTGATAATTTCTGCAGCATCGATGACTCAGGCAGTTCATTAATGCAGTGATCTGCCTGTGCCTAAAGGCTTTTCGCATAAATTTCATAATTGCAGACGCGTAGACAATACAGGAACAAATGGGCCAGGTTGGCCCCCATGAATAATACATGGAGCGACAAAAAGCGATACTTCCAACAGGTATACGGTACGCAGCCAAGATAGCAGGCTCGGTTTATTTTTCTTTAATAGAGGAATTTCAGGGTGAGCCACTGTTCACAGTCAGTAACAAAACAGTATTGCCATTGTTTTGTACGTGAAGTCTATGCAGGATTTCAAGAAATAATAAAAAATAATAATAGCGAAACTACCTTTTGATAACATCTGTAATATATTCAATAATAATGCTTTATTACTTCCTCAGTAATTACTTTATAAAATATGGAAGGACCTTGTAAAATAAGATGAATCGGGGCCAAGCCAAGTGTATTATATAACAACTGTCCCTGGTACACAAATCCCTGATAGAAGGTTGTAGAAAATACTTTATCTTCAATATATTATTGTCCTTAGCTAGGAGAGAAGATTAGTGTAGTTCATGCAGGAATATATGGAAAACGGCTCTACATTATAAGGCTCGAGTACGAAAACAGTATTAGCGGTTAAATCCCAATATATACGTAATAACAATATTTCTTCGGATTATATATGACACTCGAACCAACATTGCATAATGCGCATTGCAATCGGCATAAGTTGTATTAACTTAAGTTTACCCGATACTTGTATCCACGACCACAAATCCCTACGGGCGAAACTGGAAAACATTTGAGTGAATAATGTTCATTCATATGATTCTGTTATGTTTGTCAATTAAAAATATCAGCCGGCGTGAGAATCATCATGGTTTCGTAGTAAGTTACATGAATACAGCAACGTGCTAAAAATAATTCGCAGTGAATCATGGTCCATTCAGTTGTAGCGCCGAGTGACGCAGCTTTATACCTCTTATCGGCGCGATAAAACTATTTCTACTAAACAACTCATCTTGAATAAATTAATTTCAGATTACAATGCTATTGCATAATGTATACCCTCATTCAATCATTTAACTCCATCTTGTACGTAGAATATGACATTGTATAAATTTTATGATAGATACTGAAAAGTGTTAAAGGTAAAATTATTTGCAATTATTGTGCCAATGTAAAGGAAAACACAAAATAAATTTAGGTGAATGAGGAGGAAACAAGACAAATAATAATTAGAAATATGGATTACCTTGTGGTTGTATGTTTCAGAGTTATTAAAATTCTGGGAATTGGATGTACTATGAAAGCGGGATACAATCATTATGGATTGGCTCTTTGAAAAGGTGCTAAATACAATAATAGTGGGCTCTATGGGTAGAGCACAAAATTTGGTTACAATATCCTGGCTCCGTTACATTATCGAAGCTGAATCATTTCTTACGAGACACATTAATTTTGTATAACGCCGTATAAATTGGGTTTTGCCATTTTGCGCAACAATTCTACTTCACGACTTGGCAAAGTTTACAAAACCAATTATTTTCTTCGTTCGCTACATCAACAAAGAGCGGGCCAAGAAAACAGTTTCCATTTTGAATTCGATAAACTCTGGCACAATACACGATTTACATATCGACATCGATAAGTCGAAAAGCAACATGCGATGGTAAGCACCATTGCCGTTTCCATGTAGAATGACCTTCTTCTTTATTATCTGGGGTGTATTTTGCCGCGCAAAAGTTCCGCATATACATAATCTTCTATAGATATTTTTAAATTGGTTACTACGTAGGTGAGCGGATATTGTTTGGCCAAACAAAAATGTTGTTCCAACGAATTTTTACATGCGATGAAAACATCAAAGATTGATAAATTAGTTGGCATACAAATTTTGCATTTAATCTGTAATTCAGCGAATTGGTTTCATTAGAGTATTAATTGCGCCGGAGTGACGGGATGCCGCGAAAGTTAACCTTGAGACTTTAGTGCAGTGCGAGATTAACGGTGCGCCGGCGCAGACTGCTTTCGCTAGTAAATGAGAGTAATTATTATAAGTATAGCCACATACACTATACAGACACCGCAACCAGCCATCCTCCCCATTGAAAAGCGTGAACATCACATTACCATGAGTCACAATGTTGTCATAAATATTTTTAGAACAGCATTTCATGCAGGTACATTATTATTTGTGTTTCTTTAATGCAATATTGTAAAACTCTATACAATACAAACATAACACGGTCTTGGATTTCAATGTCATTGTTAACACCTTAATCGAAACCATGAAAAACGTCTTCGAATCTATCCTATAGTCCAAGTAGGTACATGGTAATCCCAAAAACCGAATGACGCACCAGGCCAGCTGTACATTTGATACTCCGTGATCTATATCGATTTCAAATAACAGTATCAGTTAAGATCAGAACAAACACGCTCTAGACATTTACTTCGCTTTTACTCGCCGCTATTGTGATCCGACGAAATTGGCAAAAAGATTTACAACGTGTCGCTAGCACTGGAACTCATCTCATAAATCGATGTAATGGTGTGATCAAAGAAACGATAGGGTTTTGTGGATGGCGAGCAACCGCTATCGATGTACTCGGATAATGGTTGTGAAAGCTGGAAGGCGCGTCGAACAACGACACTGAATCGAGTTAACTTTTGCCGTGAAAAGTGTGACATGATTGATTTGGAACCACTACGCAGATGAGCGGTGAACAATGCGTATACGGACATGTGGCTGCGTGCGTAATCGTATATTGATGGTAGAAACGTATCATGGGTTTTCATGGCGCCCGTCGCCTGTCGGTAGTGTGGTTGTGTCAGTACTCGGTGTGTGTTAGCTCCGGTGCTAGAAGCCGGCAGTGTATGAAAGTATTTGTGCACGTGGGCGGTCTAGTTCGCTTGTTGTAATCCGTTGTTAGGATCGTCGCGGGGTCAGCAGTTCACTGACGCCGCGCTCACAATAGAGGAATCTTAATCCTGATTCACGCGGAAATAAATATTGTTATTTAATGGTAGCAGGGGGCCGTTCAAATATTACGTAAGCACTATGGGGGGGTGGGGGGGGGTCTTTGTTTTGCTTATTTTGGATGACATGGGGGGGTAGGGGAGTCTAGATGATGATTACGTCATCGGTAGTTATTTACTTTTTTACACGAATGGCAACCCTCACATTGTCTATGCTTGAAAACGAAACGCATTTTTGGGGATTCCCGCAAATATAAACGCATACGTTTAGGCACTCGCTTTAGAACCGATTGTGTTCGTAAGATTATAATATTTTTGTTATCAGTAAAATCTAATCTCTATTCTTAATCTTATCTTTTGATTTTTTTAATTATAATTATAACATTATAATTATAATATATTAAAAAAAAACATTTTTAATTGAAAAATGTTTACGTAAGCATGGGGGAGGGGGTAAGGCCTTGCTTATTTTTGCTGACAAGGGGGTTGGGGGGGTAAATAATTGTAATAAATCTGCTTACGTAATATTTGAACGGCCCCCAGGTTGTTTACTCACATTTCGCATTAATTGTTTCTATTGGTTGCCGCGTGCGGTTTTCAGTTCGATAAACAGCTGTGAATTACTGTATATAATACAAATTGACTGAATGAATTAAATACAAATTGCTCAACGCTCTAACAGAATGACATCGCATTGTGAATAATTATTTCAATTTATTTATGTTATTATTAAATAGTTAACATTATTATTTACTGAGAAAATATTAGATGACAGTTGTGTATTAATAATTTCATAAAAATAAGTGTAATTATACAAGAAATCGTAGACAATTATTCAAATAGCAAATTGTGAATTAAGCTTAAAAGAACAGTGATTTGTATAGAAGTTGAAACAGCTTGAAGAAGGAATTGTCGGTCAGCGTGATATCACCAATCATCCGTCATCAGGAGAGCCCACGGCACAAATTGCCACAGCACGTGAGTTGGCCACATACCAAATACACTCATACACCAAATACGTGATATTGCAGTTTATGCAAAAACGGTGAATGTTCACAAAATCATTCCTTAGTTATATAGAAACTGTTTGGAATTCAGGCTGCGTCAACAAATGAGTCGGTTCCACACCTAAAGCCGACGCTTCAACTCTTAATGAATACATTTTCATGTCTTATACATGTTATACATATAGCGAACAGACGGGTCGCTCAGATGCACTTTCACTCACTTGCATATCAATTATGAACTAATTTATGAATAATGCATTAGTTTAACACTTTATGTAACACATCGCAAACTTATCGCTTGTCAGATAAACAACGTAACAATGCACCAAGAAGTAATAAATAGAAATGCAATTAATACAAAACATATATTCAGTTATGGCAAGCCAGAAAGAAAAGCTACCTAATTAGATAACTCTAGGCGAAGAAATGGGGTCGCGATCAACCCTCAATATTCTGGCCATATATATTCTGGCCATATATATTCTGCCATTCGTCTCTAGAATATAAATAGAACACTTAATATTCACCGACAGTAGCGCGGTAATTACAAATTGTTCTTTTTCGATGAATATGTTGGAAAATTCATGTCACATATTCAATTTAAAATCTAATTGTACTATCCGACTCCAAACAAAACGAAAACAGTAAAACCTTTTTGGATGAAAATTCTTGTTATAACTCCGTGTTGGAAAGCGCCCACGTACCCATTACCGAAGCACTTACAAACTAAATAACGCATTCCTATTTAAACGAGCCTTAAAACCTTTCATATCTGTGTTTTGTATTGAATTTGATTATGGACATGAAATTGAAACAATTTGATATCGCTTGTGAATGAATTTATTAAACACACATACATAATATTTTACGATTTCATGCCATTCCTCAACGTAAAGTAATTACGTAAACGTAATTAACAAATCCCACCCGAGTTCTACGCAGTAAATCACAGCGAAACTCATCTCTCAATTTAAAAAGGGTATAATTATTGCAGTATGATAATATTCTTAATGTTTTAAAACATGTTCTGATTGGCATCATTATTATAATGTAACAGGATCACTTTAAATATTTGCACAGTAATAAGTGAAGCTCTTTATTCGTTGTTCACGAATAATTAATTTATTATTCATTGAATTTACATAAGCCCCAGTATCGCTTGTCAAATATTTGACGGGAAGTGAATTTAAAAACGCAGCCTTCATTTCTCCAGCCTTACTTTGCACTTATAATATGGGAATGACCATGCAAAATCAAAAAACCAGAAACAACATGCGTTAAAATCGTCCTGTTTATGTACCTCCTTAATTATATTAAAATCCGTAGCTAAATTTGGGTATAATTAACCACATTCTACAAACAAGAAATGCAATCCTATTTACGTCTTAATTTATGCATATCATTCTTTAAGCCCGCAAAGTGTGCGCAAAAGGGCACTTAACGTCAACGAAACAAAAAATATTTGCACATTTAATTTCAACAGAACACTTAAGAATCAGGTTTAACACTTGGTTTCATAATGATTAACGTATGTGTACAAAAACATTACATTCATCATTAATATTATTTTGAGAGATAATCCAACATACATCAGGCGCGGAGCTCGCGGCGACTGTAAGTGTATCTTTACTTTAGTCACGAAATAAAAGAAATTATAAATAATAAAAAGAAATGTTACACGTATTTATTCATTTGAATCAGTTACATATTTAATATTTTTTCCGTTGTTAAATATCTGCAGTCCTATGTTTGACATAAGCATCAATATGTATACAACATACATTACAAAGTACCAACGCTTTCAAATATTATGTTGATGACAAAATAATTTAATTCTTCCTTATTACAAAGTCAAATGTGTACACATTTTAGTAGAAATCGTATCTAGTAAATACCAAATATTGTGTTGATGAAAAAACTATGTTAATAAATAAATATTAAATAAGTTAACGTTTAGAATAATTTAACCAATATGATTCTACGAAAGTACTTATGTATATATCAGTGTAATAGCTCAAACTCATAATTAAACAATCTCAAGAAAAGAAAAAAAATCAATTAAACGTTCCGCAGGCGAATCTAAAACGGGGAATATTTAAATTCTTATTCTTGAATTGAACGATCTAAAAAAACTCTCAGGAGCACGGTAATTTCCGGCATTCAAACAGAGGAAGAAGCTATTTGAGCTTAAAAAAACTCTGGCACGAAAATAAAGTGAAATAAAAAAGATTTCATTTTGGCATCGTTTTGTTTCAATAGACACGAAGTAAATTGTAGACAGAGGATATGTCGTACTTTCTTATTATAATTCTGAGTATTCGTCTGATGTGCTCGTATTTCTAAAACATATTATTCGCGAAAGTATTTTTAACAGTTCCCTTTATGTCGTTCGGTTGTCATATTTCTAGCTCATAATTACATTTATTTTGACAACCTTTATATCGGATGGGTGAGAAACTGTCAGTGAAACGTGACCGCGTTCGTTACCCGCACCGTGACTAATGCGTATCATCAACGAGTACTTACAATATTTTGATTCGGACTTACGTTTAGTTAGGCTGAATGCATTTATTTTTACATGAAATAATGTGCTGTGCTAACCGTAGTAAATTACTTCGGAAAATATTATAATTCTATATTTATTATTGGACAAATCAGATTTGCATATTCTATTACACTCTTAATGATTTTTATCTATAGATATGTTGAATTTACTCGTTCGCTACATGATCCGATCATAATTATCTAGCATCATGATAAATTATGGTAAATCATTAGCTATAATTGTAGCTTTAAATAAAACTTCACTCATATTTATAATAGTTTAGATCATGTGTAATAAAATAAATATAACACGTACCTATTTAAACGATTATACAGTAGTGTTATATTAAACTGTACCTAATTTAACCATTATAAAAACTTGGAAACTACCTAAGAAGAATGATTGGCGCCAAGTCTAGGCGCAAATGCATGATGTAACTATGTAACAGTGCAAACTGATTGATATGTTAACTGGTATAATTGAAATGTCACGAGCTAGGTAAAGGATTAGCCGCCGGAGCGAAGCAGGAAGACTGCTGCGAGTCTCCGGCGACATCGTTAGCGATGCACGGCCATCTAATGACTGATCGCCAGAGCAGCAAATTACTTGTGTAATCTATTGAAACAGGCACATTTCACCACTGCACAATGCATAACAATTTATGCGAATTATGTCCATTAGTGCTGCTGTTCTAGAGCCGTGAATTTATCTTAATGACGCTGCGGCGTAAAAATACAAATGATGCCAAACATGGCTCGACTCCGCTTTACTTGGAAATTTTATGAAAGCTGAATCATTTGAATATTTTCATTTGATTGAATACAGTTAAATGGTAAAATTGTTTATTGAGTGGTTATTAATAACTGAGTACTTTGATCTACAATTTGAAAAACACTACTTAATTCTCTTTAATTCTTTATATATTATTTCCTGTAAATAATAAACCGAGATATTTACAGGATTTACGAATGAACCTTATTGTAAAATTAATTTACTTTAGCTAACCACATTTAGTATCACCCTATGCTTTGACCGACCGCAGAATGTACACAGCACTGATAATACTAGTTAAACACAAGAATATAATTCTATGAATATTATAAGTGTAGATTTACCATCTGAATCTGCTTGCGGTCGGCTGCAACTATTCCATCAACATACCGACCACGCCAAACCCTCGTTACAACTTACAATACTAGCCGTACAAGTACATTTTAAGACTCGGAAGAGGCTATTTTCACTACAAGCGAATGTAACAGTTATCTAAATTCCACGAAAGGACGTGCTCCAATTTATTTCTAACAAAACTATTGCCACCGTAACTCTATCTCGTAAAAAATCTACATTGAATCATGCCGTTAAAAATAGTGCGGACAAATAACAATGCGGCAAACGTTCACTTTTAAATTATGATATCATAATTATGTAAATAAATCGTTAAATTCTATTAACTTGTGTTGCTGACATCATCGTATGCCTATGATTTTATTGCAAGTATGTTGTTAGTAAATAATGTAATTAGTACTGTGTGAAGCTCGGTGGATACGATGACGCGCGAGTTGTAAAATCGTTTAATCTCGCATAAGAAAGCGGACTTAGATGAGGCTCAAATAAATTTTGTTATATGTGGACTTAAACAGCACTAACGCGTCACTATGATTTATTATCAGACAGAAACAACAGCAATGTAATAAATTATAAAATTACTAGCAGACTTTCTCACGTTATTTTCCTTTACAAAGAACGTGTTGTTGATAAAATTGTTTTCAGTTTCTTGAGTTAATCTTTCAATCGTATTACGAGTTTATCGCGTTTTTTATAGAATTCTCTCGCAAACAACATGGAGGCAAAAGTTTTTGAAATGCTAACCTCAACAGCTAAACGTACCTACCTGCAGGTAGGTCATATATCGGTGCGACCCTCGAACGCGATGCAATAAACGGCCAAACGATGTATAAACACAATATCAAAAATTTATTGGCGCGTCGTGTTTCTCGACGAACCCTGACAAATGAGGCATTGTTGCACCGGGCCGCAGCGTTCCAATCATGGGCGCGACTATGGGAATGCACCCATAAAATTTCCGCGTTCTGATTTTTAACCAAAAACATAAAGGTAACCGGGATTCGTTTAGCGTCGTCGCAGGACATACAAAAGCGATGCAAGCCGCGCGAGCACATACTCGCAGGAACACCGCGGTGCCGAGTGGACTGGAGTGCGTGATGTGACTTTGTGCATTTCGTGTCGTACGTGAGTCATTTGCAACTTGTTTGTTGTCATTTCTATCGATTTCTGTAAATATTATACGGCATTTATTATAAGGCAAACTGCATATTAACTCCCTGGCTGGATATTACAAACCGCTCTTAAATGCGTGATTGTTTAGATGCGACCAGCGGAGATTGATAAAATATGTAAATATGTATGAGAAATTAATTCATGGTTTTGGAGTCTTGAAGGAGTTTCCTGCAAAACCGAGGGTACGCTAACAATATAAAATATTAAGCATTTGCAGCAACTTATTTTCTTGGCGCTACGATTAAAAATACATATATTTATATAAACAAACTTACTTTTGTAATCATAAAATAATTAAAGGGTTACAGATTAGCGATAGAAGTAAAGCAATTTGAATGAAATATTGCACACATAATATAAATTTCTGAAGTGCGAATGAATATATATAAAAAATCTTCTAATAAAAATAAGTCATTAAAGCTGTCAAACCCACGCCCATTACTCGTTTATGCTTCTAAGTTTCGCCGGTGAAATTCAAATTCAAATTCAATATTGAATATTGATATTCGAGACAGTTGAAGGTGCGGCAATAAAAGTAGCTTTAATAAAATTGTTTTCGCCTAATTTACACGAAAGGAAGAGACATAATAAATATGAATGGTATCTTAATACGGATCGCAGTTAGGTATCTTGTAGTTTTAACAAGTTTTTACATTTATCGTTGTCCGAACACGCACTAGGAAGCCATTTTTTTTATATATATATTAATTTACAATATAGACAGAAGCTGTACTCTCGACGGCGTAGGCAGTTGTGCCACTAGAGCCACAATGCCTTGCACGAATTATAGTACTGGGCAAATAATATGAAATATTGCATACCGTAAAACTCACACAATATATAATTTTCCGAACTGGAAAAGGAAACCGGGTGGTTCAGAACCTATTCGTGCTGTCACTAAACTAAAGACGAATCCACGATTAATTTGCTCTTATTGTCTAGAGTATAAAATCCCTAATAAGAGCTATTCTATTTTAAATTTAATATGGTTTGGGTAATTTATATAACTTTCACAAATTTACACATTTACAAAAGGATGTTTTTTAAAATTGTCAACTAATCTTTATTAAAAATGCGCAGAAATAGTGTGATGCGCCGAGATCTAATACATATATGATAAAAAAAAAGTCTCTCGAGGTGTATAGTTTGCATAATTTTGAGCCTTTTCCAACCCGCGTCGCGTCGTCGCGTCGCGTCGTTGCATTATCGATTACACTATTTTAATACACTAAGTTAACAAAAGCGTCGTGAGAAGATTTGTGTAAATCGGATTATCGCTCTCGGCTCACAGAAAGCTTGTTCATTCGTCATCGGCTTACATTCTGGCTGACAGGATAAATCTTAACATTTCTCATACAATGCAATTTAAACAATGTGAAGTTATGACAGCGCCGAGACGTTTTGTTCTCATGAACGGAAAAAATAAAGGTACGGCAATAAAAACTTATTGTCGTTTTATGCCAAGCAACAAAGTATCGAAGTATACAAAGATAATTTGCCTAGATCGTATAAGCTATATAGGTCACATGCATCGTCCTGCGATAACCCACTTTTATAAATATAGTAAATTAACCGTAACTTACGGCATATGCAAATAGTACACTTTGCCGCTGAATTTAATTAACTTTCCGAGTTTTGTTGAAGTTACAATGGCCGAGACGTTTTTATCTCAGCTTTCCATCCACTTAATTAGTACTTGTCAACACATAAAATATTAACGTTGTAGTAGTAAAATTAAAAGCGTCACTTTTTATTTATTCCGTGTTTTCTTGTCTGTATTCCCTTTAACGATAAACAATATTAACTACAAGTCATAAGTATTATCAGTGAAAAAACATACCACTTTGATTGTTGATACGGCAAGCTTTAATTAAAACTGGGAACATATATCTTAACGTAAAAAGTGTAAAAGCAAAAGGTCGGAACACGCCTAAATATTAACTTAGCAATCTTAAATGGCCCGCCTGCGTAGGCAATTTGAGAGAAAAACAAGCCGGCCTGCGGACTTTTAGGGCGAGAGAGAATATCAGAGTTTTGAAATTGAATTAGACCTCCACTTATCAAATTAAGAGTTGTTATTGCTGTTTTTTATTTATGTATGTGACACGATGATTATAGAGAACGATGGTCGCTTCAAACGTTGTGGAATTCGAAACAGGTTACGAATTGTTGCGACACACTGTGCAGACATGAGGAGTACCCGAGTGGCGGCAGCCGGCGCATTGTCGCATTGTGTCGCCTCGCCGCCCGCGCCACCACACAATACCCTCCATATACACCACTTAATTTCCGGCATTAATTAATAAATAATTATCATGTTATAACATCTCTTTCATGAATTGGACGGTACACAATTTCATTAATTACGAGATCACTCTCTGTATATTATGTGATCCGTTTTACAATCATATAAAATAAACTGTTCTCGATTTATTTCCACTAACGACCATAAATACACGACAGAAAGAGGAAAATAAAACAGTGAAATCTGCCTTTCCAATTAGTGAAGGCACTGGTAACTTTTTTCTTTTTCCTTTTTTATAGCGAAACGAGCTCTTTGATTGTTGGATTATGATCTCCTTTGATTGCGAATGATTCTAGTTACGATGTCATTAATTGTTAATGTTGTTGTTTGACCTTGGGTACGGTGCAGTGGAATAGGTGACCTTTACAAAGCTGTTTGTTTACAGAGTGTCGGATATAGCATGCTGACAAGGTGGCTTGCGCTGGCACTAGTGGCAGCGAGCTGTCACGTCGCCGATGCCTGTTCGTGTTCGCTTGATCACCCACAGTCGCATTTTTGCAACAGTGACTTCGGTAAACATTTTACTATCTTCATTACTTCCATGATAAAATGCAGTCTTTATTGCTTTCATTCCTTGAGTTGCTTCAAGTAAGTGTTATAAACGATGCTACAATGTATGTTTGCAACGTTATTTATTTCTTATAATACTTAAGGATTGCAATACTTAAATGAATTATTTGTTATGCAGTAATCGTCGGTAGAGTACAGAAGACGTACCGGAGCAGAGATTTCTTCCACGCTTATAAAGTCAAAATTCGCAACGTTTTTAAGGTAAGAGAGTTTGATGTATGTTTCTAATATTCAACTGAGTTATCAATCATCACATAAATTGTATTTTATATGACAAACTATCGATTTAAACAAATATATAAGATCAAAAGCGTTTACATCTCAGTTGTGTCGACTAACTTTGTAAGACATAAACATTGGATACCAAACAAAGCAATTCTATGTTTGAGAATCATTAATTTACAATTTGTAGGTTAAAATTATATTGTTGTTTATGGTTTTCCAACAGTGATAGTTATTAATTACGCCTCAATTTATTTGCAGTAGTTGAGCTTAAGTATTTTAGTTGTTTAGACAAGTGGGTGATAATGATAAGGGCTACGATTGCATGCATTTCTTGCAATGATATATTATATAATATTATAATGCAATTTTATTTCTGATGGGGTAGGCGGAGGTGCTAATTCTTCGCCGAATTATTTCCCTTCCACTATTTGATGATGGCGAGCCTATCGCCGAAACTACATTACCGAGTAACACATACGAGATTCTTTAAATCGAAAAACGCACACATAGCAGAGTTCAAGGACTTGGGATTTAAATCCAGAACGCCACTAATTCACAGACCAAACACGCCCATTAAACAATGAGGCATTACTTATACTTGGATTTTTTATACAGGCCACACCGAAGGCCGCACTGGCTCTTAAATCAGGACGACTACTAACGCCGTCACAAGATTCCTTGTGTGGCGTCAGCCTACAGCCCAGGGAGACCTACGTCATTACAGGTAAACATACTTTCTGATTCTTTAAGATTGGGAAGCCCTGGTATAAAGTATTTATTATAGTGATAAATGCTTGTATAATCTCAGCCTGGCAATAACCGGGTATATGGCAGCATATTTATCGAAGCCAATAACCAACTCCAAATTAATCCCAAAGCCCAAAATAGTGTTACAAGTTATTTCTCCTTAAGGTTTGGCAAAGAACCAGTGCTTAGCTCCATCGAACAAAAGGAGTTATTGAGTCGGTGCTTCATTTCCAGGTCACGTATCTCGTTTGGAAGCCCACATCCACCTTTGCGGCTACGTCGCAAGATGGCGCGAGGTGACGCCAAGACAACGGAAAGGATTCAGGCTTTTGTACAAACAGGGCTGCACTTGTAAGGTAATAATAACCCATTGAACTATTAACCTACATTTTTAAACGTTTCTAGACCGTTCTGTAGTTTATAATTTCTTTCAACTAGGTATAAGAAGAATAAAAAGTCTTTATACTCAAACTTATATAGGTAATCATAATAATTATTATTATTAATCTAATTATAATTATTGCCTACATAAGTTTGAGTATAAAGACTCGTTATTCTTCTTATACCTGGGTGAAAGAAATTATAAACTACAGAATGGTTAATTATAATTAAAGATAAAGACGGTTATAGATAAAGAAAAGTATACTCTTATACAGGGTATATCAAGACTGCGACCGAAAACGAGGCCAGGTGGTAGTATTAGTGACTTCAGACACAATGCAATTAAGAATTTCGCAAAAAAAATCGACAACTTTTTTTTGTAATTTTTTACTTATCGTCTTATTTGGGTGATTTATACATAGTTTTCCTAAAATAAATATGTACCGCTCTTTATTTTTAAACACGCAATGGTACGTAAGGGTTTAAATTAGAATTTTCTCAAAAACTAGGTATTTACCGCCCAAAAACGATGATTTTTAAAAAATTCTAAAAAAAAAACTGTCACTGTTTTGGCGAAATTTTTATTTGCATCGTGTTTGTAAACACTAAAACTACCACATGGCTTCGTTTTCGGTCGCAGTCTTGATATACCCGGTATATATAATTATATGTGGTACAAGAGTGCACTTGTCTTTATACGCAAAAACTACAGTTATTTTAAGATTATTAAATAATTATAATTCGCAATATAGTTACGGACATACTAGATTCAATAAAAAAATACTCGTTTCATCCCAAATAGCCCTTAGCCTCTCTACCTTCAGCTAGAAACCAAGTAATTTAATGTTCACAAAACGGAATATTCTTATTCAACATTTACAGTAGCAGCGTTAATATTTGTAAAGTAAATTAGACTGTTAATTAGTTGTCTACGGAGCCCACCTGTCTGTTCAGTTTATATTAGCATATAAGGACAAGATACGTCTCTACTCGGGATTGTTGGAAAATTTAATCACTACCACATTTCACAAGTACATGCATACATACGTTTGATAATTGAAATTAATTACGCGACTTTCCTTTTTGAAGTACACTTAAAGACTTATGTCGAGGGTGTATTGTAAGTAATTTTCCGCTAAAACACTCCTTTCCTTTTATCTGCGGCTTATGAATTAATTTCACCATAATTCTATAAGTGTTTTCAATTATAATATTTACGATTCGAAAACATGTGTTGTTCAAACTAAGTTGCGTAGGGATGCCTCACCCATTCTACTTTTATAAAGGCCACATGAGCTATTTCACAGAAACCTCTGTGTGGAATTCCCATTTGCAAATGCCACGTAATTAATATTTGAGGTTCTGGCGGGTAAATATGCTAAACTGACACGGGTAATAAAGATTACTGCTAAACATTGTGTTTATAAACATTAATTAACTTTATATTTACATAATTAACATGTGTTGTTTATAATTTGCATCGACAATCTCGGCACAGATGTAATTTCAAAGCCAGACTGCTAGGTGCCTAGTGCCTACTCGCATTAGCGCATTAGTGCACCGTAATAATAGATAACTTTATAAGGCAATAAAATACATAGTTGAACATAGAAGTTTTATTTTTTTTCGTCAATCCGCGTAATCTGTAATTTAAACTGTCTTAAATTCATACGGATGATTTCCAAATTAAAGTAGATAACATCATGGCGTGCTATTTGCAAACATTACGGGAATGTTACAAAATTGGAACATTCAGTAAGCGATGGTTACTACGCCACAGTTCAGCGTCAAATACGTCCCTTGTGCATGAATGGTTAGTGAAAATAATTGGACGTAGTAATGTGATTTCATGCTAATACTGTTTCATTTCGTGAGTTTTAAATAATATCGTGAATTTCCAGCAAAAATAGTAAAAGTGAGTTGACTGGCAGGTTCACGTGACACGGCGGCGCACCAAATCACCCAACACGTGCGTGACCAACTACGACGAATGCTACGAGCGACACGGCATCTGCCTGCACGACCGCGAGCGACGCTGCCGCTGGACTAGGTACCCATTTACTTATAAAACTACCTACTTAAACATTGTGCTTCATATTCAATTTAAACGTGATTACAATTTTGACAGCCTCCGTGGCGCAGTTGGTTAGACGCCGGTTGTGAAACGAGAGGTCGCGGGTTCGATCCCCGCACCGAGGCAAATGTTTGTAATGCTCATTAATATTTGTCTCGGGTCTGGGTGTTTGTGAGACCGAATTGTTTTTCGTAGTTTCTGACTACTACTAACGTACCCACGACAAAAGACTTAATTGATCTTAATGTGGGGTTAAGACTATGTAGTGATTGTTGGATGGTATTTATTCAAATTATTTTACGCTTATAGTAACAGAGAAATATTTAGTTATTGTGACTAAAATAACGATTGTTCTTGTTAAGTAAGACATTCCGAAAGTAAAGGTTTCATCCTTGCAAGGGACCTCCTAAGACGTTCTATATCTAGTCAAATAACTGGTTGTAAAATATTTGCAGTGCACAAAGCGAGGACGTTTTCTATTTCTAAAGGCACATCCTTTAGGATCGCATTCACAGCTTGTAAGACAACAAGTTGTTCGTTTAGAATAACAATAAACACCTACGAATACTTGAGAACAATGCGAAGCAGCTCGCTACTGTAAACACGACGCCCTTTGAAGTCGCATGTTATCCTGTTTGCGTGAATCATTGAGCATTGGTTTGTGTTACAGGGCACCGGCGCTCACGAGATGTCTGCAATCGCAACACTTCAACAGTACCACCACGATGACTTGATTCGCACACGCACTAACATAAACATACACCGTAACTTTATGTATCTCGTTACGTCCACGCGAAAAATTGCATCATCACCATCTTAGTGATCATCGACGCAGCTCCGACCACGAGCTAACCTGTTATGTTATTCCGACTAACGCAGCCATCGTAGAAAACTATTTATATTAATCGTTGTGAGACTGAATGCGAATGGAAATTGTCATTGCGAAGAATTTACTTAATGTAATTGTTATATTGAGAATTATCATTTGGACGCTGCTACATTGTTGTTTTGTCTGTTCGGACAAATGTAAGTTTAACGTTATTTGTATTATTTATTTTTAAGTTAATGATTGTAAATTAACGAGTTATATAGGTGATTAGATTAAAATAAACAATTTATAAAAAAATATCATATTTTTAATGCATACCTTAACATACCTTAACGTCGCCTATTGAAATAATAATAGCAACACCTGGCTTTCATGCCAATGTGGCAAATATTACCAGTCATGATCTCATACATTAAGGGATGAATGTGTAATAGTAATAAAAGTATGGCTTTACTTTGTAACCTCAAAACAACAAATATCGATCCACTCTACCTTGACAACTGTACTATAGTTCTATTTAGTGCATATAACTTGTGACCAATCATACGGTTCTTCGCTTGCTTATTATTCTGCTGAAAATAGGATTACAAAAGGTACTTACCATATCGGTGTGATTGTGATAGTAAGTTTGCTCGATGAGTGGGAAGTTCTCCCTGCCGAGGCGCCGTTGGAGTTGTAACAGATGACCGAACACCCATGGCCGATCCTACACAGAATATCTTTTAAAATATCGAATACAATAAAAATACCTAATTATCTGAACCAGTAACTAAGTAGAAAAACTATTTAACAAAATTTATCACGAAAAATCCTGAGCTAAAAGTGTACCTTTGATAGAAATATATGGAAGCCAATGTTATGACCCTACCGAAATTTATATTCTAATCGATAAACAGCAGAATAACAAATAATTCAAAATAAAAATACATAGTTTAATAACTCAGTACCTGGAAGTGATAAATGGAGTTGAGGCTGTTGATGGAGGGAACGCCGCCGAATTTGAGGCCCAGCAGGAGGGCGCGGTGGTCGGAGCCCGCGTCGCGAACGTTCTGTCTGACTAGCACGAAGTCCGGCCTATACGGACACATAAGTCGTATCACAAGTAATTTTAAATACTCGAACATACTGCCTTACCGCCACCTACTGTCACTAGGCCAGCGTGGTGGAATATATGGCCTAACCCCTCTCAATCGTACTCTCGATTATAGAGGAGGTCCCTAGCTCGTACCATGCAGTGGGACGTATATGATCTATTACATATACTGCCTTAATATAATTAGTACCTCACAATGATGTTAGACTACAGGAATCTGTTCTTAAACTTGTGGAGCATCGAATTTACCTGTGATAGTTATTAAGACTTATAGAATTAATCCTATGTGCGTTCACACCAATTATAGAAGTAATCTGAATGCAATACCAATGGATATCTAAATATTTGGAGCATCGGCGCCTTATAAAAATATTTAGCAACGCTTAAATAGCATCCAACTTTATACGTAGCCTAAGCTTACGCCTATACATTAAATCGCTATACACAAAACTTAAGTTTTTAAACGCATCTTTACTCTTGGAAAAAGTAGAATTCCATAAATGTAAAGAAAGTTAAAATACGAAGGAAGCTTATAGGTTTCCTAAGAATACATTAGGCGTTACTACGTTAGATAGATACTGACGGTTTTTTCATAGGTGAAATGATCAAGAATACCTACATCAAATATAAATAGACTTGAGGCGCTTTTTGGTTTTGACAAACTACTTAGAGTTTGAAACATTATTCACGTATGAACACGTAATAATTTTGAACGGCGATGCTCCATTGCTTATTCGTCCAACATTGTCCAACCCACCTGGCGGACAAGATAGATTATGCATGAACCGTATCCAAGCATGATAGAGGTCCAGCGTCCCTCGTGACAGATTCCTATTTAACTATTATATTACCTGCTGTATTTCATTACCATGTCCCTTCGTACGTAAGGTAAGGAGTGGTCAACTCATATTTTGCCGGGTAAAAATAGCTCGTAAACAGTTCATTATTATTATCCGGATTCAATTTTAACAAAACTTTCCAAAAGCGCTTCGGATTTGGGGTACTACTCAATCAATTCGTATATCTAATTTAATAAGCCCTTTAGTAAATATCATTTAGCATTAATTACAATCTCTTTTCAATTACTTACATTTAATTTTTAATTTATTACTTACATTGTATTGTACCTTAGACTTAGTATCTTATCAAAGCTCCGTCTAGGTGTATAAGTGGCGTCTTTGTAATAGGTAAATAAGATAGTTCAAGTACCTACTTCAAGTTATTATCCTATACGGCTTATTTAACTTCCTATGTAATCGTAGATCGTAATCGCAGAATTAATGTTACACATGATGTCACCATACCTATTTAGATACATTAATAATCTTACGTAGAGGAAGATTACTCACTTGAAACAGCGGGTGACTTTGGTGCCGCCACGATAAACAGCCATAGACACATTGACCCCGTCTGAATTGGCCGTTACGGATAGTTCCTAAACAACAATACTGAATAATTATATATATATATATATATTTAAAATAATAACAAATATAATAATTGTGTAGGGTCACTCGATTAATACATGTTGTTAGGCAACATCAATGATGTGCAACTGTCCTCGAATTGCAATTGAAATAGAAATACAATTTCAGAATTTTCAATATTAAGTTACGGACGGAAAATTATCTTAATAAAAAATAAATTAACATGATATGTTTACCTATTTAGCGCAAAACCACATATGTATGAATAAGGCCCGGCGCCCATTATCGGCATCGGCAAGGAAAAGGATCCTTCGGCATCCTACATGCAAGCGCACACTATCGGCAATTATGCTTTGGCATGCTGCAAAGTTCTTAGGGATGACGAGGCGTCCTTAAGGATGCCGCACCGTCCTGTAGCTTGCCGAAGCGTCTCAATATCGTATTTCTCATCATAACAGTCTCAGAGTTGTTACAAGCTAGTTGTCTGAATTGTATTTAATATGGTGGACTGGGATCTAGTGTTCATAGCAACTCTTGCTGAAGAAGAAGAGAAATCTAATCAATCAAGAAGATTTTGGGTGAACAACCTTTGGAAGCAACGATATATTATGTCCGGTGAATTCAACAATTTATTCAATGAATTGCGTTATGACGTTCAAAGGTTATAAGGTTGCCGAAGGATGCCGAAGCATCCCGAAGCATTCTCAAGGCTGCCGATACACCAGCCTCAAGCATACCGAAGCGGTATTTTTGTTATTACGACCACATATCACGGAAATTTCTACTTTATTGCCATTATGTTATAGTATATTGCTATTTGCCACCTAAAATCCTCAGTCGTACCGATGCCGATAATGGGCGCCGGGCCTTACGTACATAAGTCAAAACGCTAATTATGATTGCTTTATTAGAATAATGTGTTTTAGCAAACACAAAAAACTAAAATCAATCACACATTCGCACCTAAAATACCATAATGAAACAAGAATATACCATTAAGATCTACACTGTTTTGATTTAGTTATTGACAAATTCAGTTATCTTCATGAATAAGAACTGTTTTAGAATGTTAAGCAGCTCTACCAAATTAATTATTCATATGAATATAAGTTCCCTAGAGATACAGCGATGAAATTTCATATGAACACGTCGAGTACGACCAAATAAATATTAACTTCAATATGGATTAAAGCCTAAACCCTTCTAAACGTAGAGACCCTAGTCCAGCTGTGAGACGTACATATATAGGCTGTTGCTATTATTAATACACTAAGTGACTTTCTAGGCTAAGATTGTTTGACCTAAAATATTAGTACTTATCTTGGCTCTACTTGACTCAACGTTGGATAATCTTTTATCGATTGCGCCCTAAAGCACAAAACGATGGTTAAATCGATATGTTTCTTACCTTAAACTCGGCTTGTTCGACGCGGATGTCCCACTCGCCCGGCAGCCGACGTCCGCGGAAATACTTGGACCAGTCGGTGTTCTGATCGTCTACCACCAGCAGAGTGACACAGCGGTCCCGATTGTACCCGCGACCCACTGAAGCCACTGATGTTACACTCCCTGAACCAATTTACTTAGATTACTATGTATATAAGCTGATCTTCCAATTGTTACCTTGCTTTTAGGTCAGTGCAGTGTGAAGTGAACATATTGTACCGTTCCAGCGTAGTAAACACAAGACGTAAAAACGTAGAGGTGGACTGTGCCCAACAGTGAATAAGGGCTGACATTGATTATAATTATTAAATTTCATTTTCCGATAAATATTTTTATTAAATTTAATTATCAGCATGACGAAGTTATTAATCTATTAAAAAAACATCTGGTAACCGAAAAATGAGCTCTTGAGAATTTAATTTGTGTCCGCTGAATTTAATCAAAATGGTTGAGACGAACTTAGCGATCGAAATAACAGTATTATAAGAGAATATCGTGATATTTTAATCATTCCCGCGATTACAATTCCATTACGAGACAGGATTAACCGTTTAGCATTTTATAAGAGGTTCTTACACCAAAGAACGAGTATTTAATTTTAGATTGGAATAATTTTGCTCTCGCAGTTTTTACATTTGAAACCGTAAACTTGACCTAAACTTGTCCATCTACTCCAAAAGAGTAAGTTTAAGTAGGGTAGGGTTGGCATCGCATGAATACCAAATAAGCTGCGCGAGGAGCAAAACCCGAGCAACGGGTAACGCAAAATCCTGATATATTTAGCAACAGTTCGTTTGATGTTTCCCAGGAGAGCCATTTAAAAAGCCGCGGGTAAATACTACATGGCTAAAGATTATTTATTATCAATCGCTTCGAAGTCCGGGGTAAACCGCATTTCACTTAATTGGTTTAATATTTATGTTTAATTATTTATTTTGTTATTTTCATTTTATTTTGTAGTTGTAGAAAGTAATAAAAAACTATATATTGATGATCAGTACTGCAAAAACAGCATCATCTGTACAAAGATGTTTTTTTTTTCAGCTAAAAGAAGGAAAGTGTCGTAAAAAGTGCTTGTAAGTGAACTAAAATAAAACCTTTTGTGAAATTAATAGCCTAAGTAAATATAAGCTTGCAAGATGGAGACTACCTTTAAAAATGTGTTACCTGAAGGTACACGCTAATAGAATTTTCGCTTTGATAAATATTTTACATGAGTTAAAAAAATCGTACTGAACAATATTTACGGAGCAAAATGGAATCGTATTTTTGGGAGTCAATCGACAACTTTCGTCGCGTAGTTGCTTAGACACAGGCTGTAAAACAAGAGGCCGTGGGTTCGATCTCCGCACCGAGACAAATGATTGTGTGACTTTCAAGTACCTACATATTTGTTTCAGGTCTGGGTGTTTGTGGGACCGAGAAGTCTCTCGCAGTTTCTAATACCCATGACACAAGACTTGTATCATAGTTTGGGGTCAGGACCTGTATGTGGACACGTACATACTTGTCGGCTATAGCTATGCTATTTCAGCGGCTGTCGTGGCACCAGAACAGGTTTTATCTCGAAAAAAAGACTATGTGAGTAACTATTATGTATATTTATTCAGTAGAAAATGATAATAATGAAATAAATACAACCAGCAGTCAGATACATAGTCCTGACTCCACACTAAGATCGAGTCTTGTGTCGTGGGTATCAGGAACTACGAGAGTTTTCGGTATCATAAACTCTCAGACCCATAATAACTGTAAATCACTCAAACGTTTGCCTCGGTGTGGAGATCGACCCCCCAAAAATATTAATAAAATAGTGAACACTTTACCGAGTAAATTAGCGCCTTGGTCCCTGGCGGCGCCGGTGAGCGACTGCACGCGCTGCAGCAGCGACTCCCTGGACTTGGCGGGCGAGGAGGGCGCCGAGGTGCCTCGCGAGCCGCCGCGCAGGTTCAGCGACAGGTCCCCGCCGGCCGCAGCAGCGGAGGCCGCGGGCGGCGGACCGGGGGCGCTGCCGATGCTGCCGCCGGTCGCTTTACCGACATACCAGTGATACAGCCAAGTAAACAGGCATAAAATTACCGCATCTCAATGTGAATTAAGCTTCAATACTCGAATTAAGAGAACTTAAAAACTCCGTAAAGAAAATTAAAAGATCAAGATTTGCATAACCAATGTTCATAGATGGCAAATGTAAACAGATCTGACCAATGAGCTTTTCAGAAAATTGCAAAGTATTTCTTACCCTGGGAGGCCGGCCTCTGATTCTGCGACTTGGGCTGGCTGGTGGTCGCCGGGCGGCCGGTGTAGGGGTCGACCTCGCCTTCATCGCACTCCGACTGCAGGTCCCCCGAGCTGAATCTGCGCAACGCCTCCACTGAGCTACGCGCCGCACGTCACACCGCGGGGACACGCATAGGAGGGACAAAACCGACACACGCTATGTAGCCACTCAATACCTTAGCCAACGCCTACAGTGCTTACGCTATCTCAATATAAAGGCCCCACAGAACCTACAGGGACGAACAGACAATAGCTGTCTGCGGCTCATAGTCACATTGCACGAAAGCTTTGGGTAGCCTTTGTATAGTCCTATTTTCTAGCTTCCATATACCAAAGATTGTTTACATCTAAAATGACTATTTAAGAGGCTCACGTTTGTTGCCTATAGAGTTATAAAGAAAATATTCCATAAGTAGGTGAAGCAAATCTTGTGTAGAATGAAGGATGTGCGTGACGAGCTCTCTCCCGAATTTCAGTCACTGCTACATGACTATATTAAACTATGAAAACCCGATTGAATTTTTTCGATCTATTTGTATGATTAACACACTTACATAGATACGACATAAAAGGCCGTCTTATATGTTCATTCACGCTAAGACATTGAGGTTGGTAAAACAGCAACATCAAATCACAACAATGATATCCAGACGGAAGCGTCATGCACTGATAATGGATTCCGGTTATTAGTTGAAGCACGAGGATGTTCAACAAATAACAACGTTAACGTGATCACCTAGATATATCGATGAGTGGTGCTACACGGTCTGTCGAGTGGCGGCGGTGGCGGGGGTCGGGGGGAGCGGGGAGCCGGGGCGGGCGGACGTGCGGACGTGCGGAGCAGCGTCGAGTGGCCGGGATAGAGTGCGGACACAAGGGTAAAAGCAGCGCAGTGAAGCGGTTTGGCCTTTTTACGGTGCCGTAAATTCATTTAAATTTACATCACAAGCTTAAAAATAATTTCATGGCGATATTTCACAAATAAATATTCACAATAAAAATTCAGTTGTATCAATTATAATCATTGAACACTGCAACCTTTTTATTTTTTTTTATTAATGATAAGAAACAGATTATAACACAGTAAAGTACCAATCGTCTGTAAAACAAGAAATACATTCAAACGTAAATATGAAACAGCGAGTATAAAGCTTTAAAAAGAAATGACATGCATCGTTAAAAAGACATCGAGTTTTTTTTAACATAACAAATTCATTTAAACCGTACAGATGGCAAATCCAAAACTTTTACATAATAATGCAGCTGATGCGAATTAAAATATATAATAGTTTAAAAAAACTAAAAAAATACGCTTTAAAATATAGAAAATAAATTTTAATAAATTTATTTTAAATTTTTTAAAGCGTATTTTTTTAGTTTTTTTTTTAACTATTATTTATTTTTCATTTTTTAGTCGAATACGCCTGGTAGATTCCTTTATTGGTCTTGACGCAGACACTCCGGGTCTCAGAAAAACAAAAATCGCTAATCCTGATTATCCTAGTAAGGATAACGGGTAAAACTGTTTAAAATATTGAATTGTCATCGGTCCTTAATAAGAATGCCAAATTTCGAGTTAATCCGACGTTTTATTTTATTTTATTATATTTGGGAAGCTTACAGCTAATTTTACATTTTAACAATATCTTAAATTTTGAAGGGGGTCAAAATCATGTTCAAAGATTCCGTTACATACTAACTAACATACATACGTCTGAAGCTAATAAAAGCGTATTAAAAAGAAAACAAACTCTACAATGTATAAAACGTGAGTGCGTATATTTAACTGGAGAAAAACAGAGATACAAGTCTGAAATAGTCGTGTTCGGTGTTTGATACAAAGACCCAAGACAAGCAGTGACTCCGATACTTTTTTAAGCGATTTGAAATCAGGTAAAATGTTTGCTTTATGGGGCATTTCACGTCAAGCGGACAACCAAAAAAAAATGAGGTCGTGAATTTTGTTTATACTCTGGTCAGTTCTACTTCTAGGGGACGTGAATGAGTACACACAATTTTTTTTATCGTATGATGCTTAATTGCTGAGTTATGAGCTTTTAAAAAATGACTAACAATGAAATCACGAATTTTTGGATATATATTATCTTTATTAATTAATTTGTAAAAAAAACTAAATAATATTGTTTCTTATAGTTAAAAAGTTGAAGTTTATATTTTTTTTATAGAATTCTAAATTTGAATTTTTTTGAGTATAGTAAACCGGAAGTGAACATTTCAAATCTATTTTTGAGTAACTTCGACACTTTTTTTTTTAAATATTTTAACCTTGAATTGAAGCTTTAAATGTACTTATTCTTCACAAAAAAAATTAAAACGTGATCTCCAATAGTTTAAGAATTAGAGCATATAGAGTACATACACATAGCTATGACAACTTTCTAAGCAATCGGGTTTATGCGCTAACATGCTAAAATACTACGCTATTAGTGTTTTATTCCTTCATTCTAACATGGAAAAATATAAAAATAAATGATTTCTTTAATTCTTCACAAAAATATTAAAACATGATCGCCAATAGTTTAAAACTTAGAGCGGTTTTACTAATTGAGATTGAAATAGTATAAAATAAAATGGAGATTTATTTTATAATTTTCACAGTTTTACTATTCGCACTAGCACTAATTCTCTTTACAATAAGCCTTCGTTGGTTGGAATAAAAGCATACATTTGTTTAGTTCCTGGAACGGTGATAGCGGAAGCAAAACGGACTCGTAGGAAATCTCGCTTTTGTTGAATACTTTCCTTCGAGCAGCAATAAATAGAAGTATCAGTTAATTATGAATTGGGCCATTCATATAATCTTATAACTGTAGTGATAGCGCTATTCGTAGACTGTAAACTTTCACGGGTTGCCAAAAGTTTAAGGTTTCCCCCAAGACCATCACAAGGCCCTTTTCTATGAGCAGTGGCATGGAGGTGTAAATGCGCTTCTTTCTTAAAATCTTCATGCTTTAAATCGTCTGATATCATTATGATGCTTCCATGTTTAATGTCATTTCCATCTTTACAATAATAAACAGATGTCAAAAGCGTGGCTTCATCATTATTCCAATGAAATAATTGGGCAGAATCTTGTACGACAAAACTATAATTTTCGGCAAAATCACATTGAACGAGAATTTCTCCTTTAGGGATGGATAATTTGTGATCCTAATTTACTTCAAACAAGATTTTAAGAAAGAAACGCAATTACACTTCCATGCCACCGCTCATGGAAAAGGGCCATGTGATGGTCTTGGTGGAAACCTTAAACATTTGGCAATTTTTTTGTGAAGAATTAAAGAAATCGTTTATTTTTATATTTATCCATGTTAGAATGAAGGAATAAAATACTAATTGCGTAGTAATTTAGCATGTTAGCGCATAAACCCGATTGCTTAGAAAGTTGTCATAGCTATGTGTATGTACTCTATATGCTCTAATTCTTAAACTATTGGAGATCACGTTTTAATTTTTTTTGTGAAGAATAAGTACATTTAAAGCTTCAATTCAAGGTTAAAATATTTAAAAAAAAAAGTGTCGAAGTTACTCAAAAATCGATTTGAAATGTTCACTTCCGGTTTACTATACTCAAAAAAATTCAAATTTAGAATTCTATAAAAAAAATAAAAACTTCATTTTTTTAACTATAAGAAACAATACTATTTAGTTTTTTTTACAAATTAATTAATAAAGATAATATATATCCAAAAATTCGTGATTTCATTGTTAGTCATTTTTTAAAAGCTCATAACTCAGCAATTAAGCATCATACAATAAAAAAATTGTGTGTACTCATTCACGTCCCCTAGAAGTAGAACTGACCAGAGTATAAACAAAATTCACGACCTCATATTTTTTTGGTTGTCCGCTTGACGTGAAATGCCCCTTATAAATAAAGTTTGAGAGTTGATACTAAAGACAAAACGAAGCTAGAGATCGTGGCAGGACGTTCGACCCCGCTCGGACAGCAACCCCCGAACACGATGGTAAAAAAGGGGCAAAATAAAAGAATAGGCGAGGAATATATATATATATATATTTCATCGGTGGATGCTTTGTTATAGCACTATACTTGAAAAAACAATGTTAGTAATGTAAGTGTTTGTATGTAAATGTAACCTGAGTGTATTGTGCTCACTATATCATGGCAATATACAAAAAGTTGTGATGAATAGCAAATATTTAATGAAACCCAAAACTCGGTAATGCCAGCGCGCAACACAACAGCCTCTAGTGACTTTAGATTAAAATGTTATCTATCATTAGATACGAGTATAACACTCGGAGAAGTTTAACGTTCATACAAAAGTTTTAGCTTTTTTCGAATTCCTCGCTAAAGCCGTTGTACAGAGAAGTGCTTTCGACTTATAAAACGATTTCATGTCTACAGTTTTAGCAATTACTTTTTTATAAGAACCGAGACGTCTTTCCTGCTGGGAATTCTACTTTAGAATATCTTCATGGAACTTTAATAGTGAAACTTTGTTCAAAGTGCAAGTCTGCCAGTGAGCCCGTACATTATTTTATTGCGTGCTTGGAATTTGCCATACAGCACAGTACGTTTGGTTACTAATATTGATACATACCTTCGTTTCAGGTAATTGACATTGGAGGTGAATGAACTGCGGAAGCTTGAGAACGACAGGGTTGATGTGGTCGCGGCCTGTGGGCCACAGATTCCAGGACACCCGGACCGCTCTATTTTGACGTCCCCTTTGTGACGAAAAAAAACACATATACTACTCACAAAAATTAAAGGATATTTTTTTTTATCAATTTTTTTGGTGTTTTTTGAGAGTCTGTATCTTGGAGAAAAATGATTGTTAAGAAATTCTGAAACTAAAAATTAGAAGCTTGAGATGTATTTTTTTCAGATCTGTGCTCTATTTCTTGATCGCACGCTTGGTTGATAAGCAATCATAGAAAAACCAACGAGAAAAAAAAATCCAAACTTTTTCTAGTTTTTGACACCGTGCATTTACATGGGTAGTGTTTTTTTGGTGCATTATTATAAAATTTGATATACCAAAAACCACTGTGGCATGATTTGGAGCTGACCTTTGGTGAATCAAAGTAAAAATGGCCTAAACAATAATAAAAAATCTGAATATAATATGTACATACGGTAAACAAAGAATAAATATAATAGGATAGTATATAAGCATATAGCCATACAGACAGCATATAGCCCATATGATATAGCACTCGCAAAGACTAACTTTGCCCACTCTACTAACCTAACCAAACAAAAGTTACTATCCAGGAAAAATGCTTTTAAGCACCCTTTTCAAATATAGTGTATTTTTAGAAACGTTTATTCACTAAAAGGAGCTTTTCTACAAAATAGAATGATTACGTAAGCGTATCACATCTTTTCTTAAAAAAGAAATACAAGGCAAAAAGTTCTCATAAACTTTCGGTAAAAAATCAATACACGTAAAAAGTTTTTATTATATCATCAACGGAAGAACTTGTCATAATACTTTATCCCAATATAAAATAAGATATTATTCAAATTCTATAAATTTTTGAGGCATACCGAACACGAGCCGAATAAAAACTACCCAAATTAAGTGTCATTATGTAATTAGAAATATATTAGAAAAATGACTCAATAAAGCGGGGTGAGTTTCTCACTACAAAGATTATATTATTATAGTATGGATATAAAAAAGCTGCATCGTGTAAATATTTGTCATAAACATTACGAAAATACGACAATCCTATGGAAATTATCACTTACGATTCGCGGCCGAAATCAGGCGCAAAACTCTCTCGTTGTAAATGGGCTATAATAAAGCAAAGTAAAATATAACATTCCGCTTACCTCGGGGATTCTACTTGAAACTTCGATAGGTGTTAATGAACGCCGCGGAACAATTGAGTGCGATGGTAACGGCTCGCCGGTTGGTGAAGAGAATCTGTCGACAAGAATTGAACTATATCATACAGGTAGGTACTTTAATTTAATGGTACTAACTCAGTGATAGTATTTGATATATGCTAAATCCAAAAAAAGAAAACTAAAACGAGCTCTACCTGCATATTATTGGTCCAATGATCAGTTATAGTTACATTTAACGTCATTTAGGACAAGAATCCAATTAAATCACGCACATACAATCTCTAAGATGAAAATAATACCAAACACTTGAATAATTCCAAACAATCCATGAAAAATACCAGCTCTACCTGCATAGCGATGATCCAATGATCACAGTTACAACAATTAACGTAATGAATTTGACGTAATATCTCCTAACTCTACATTATCAATACATATAATAAATTGTAATTGATCGATGTCTGTACATGAAAGATACATAAGAAAAAATAATGTGGTGGACTTTAATTAACGTATTAGAAGTAGAACTAATAACAATGATTGTTAGAACTTTTGTCTGTTTGTGCCTTTGTCAGAAGTTTGTGCTAATCTTAGAAACTCAATTCAATATGCAAATACATAGAAAAGTTAACATCTGTGTGTAACGCATTGACATGAAAATATATTAAGTCTTCACCACTAACTAGAAGTATAATTATAAAATACTGCATTCGCTACAAAGTTTATTGAGAAAATTTAATTCAAAAAAATTAAACTATCGATATTTATAATAGTAGCACGTCTTCAAAAAACAACTTGGATTGATAAATTAAGTTCATATATTGTTTTGTTAAAAAGTTATTTGTCCTAAATCCCATTACACGGAATAACAAAGTTATTTCATTGTACACGAAGATCCAGAATAATCGCTTTTTACGGTCCATCTCGAATTTCGGTCAGGAACAGGGGAGACCGACGTGACACTTCGGAATAAATTGGGATCAGGGAACGAACTTAAAACAATGACGTCACGTCCTCGGCCTTGTTTCTCACGAAATATCTCACGAAAAAAATCTAAACGAATGGCTCTGTGTTATTTTTCAATGCATTAGGGATTACAATGGGAGATAACTATTCGTAAAATTTACCGTCGGAAGCAGTGGCGGATTATCTCTAAGGCAAACTAAGCACGTGCCTAGGGCGCGAGGTTACGCAGGGGCGCGCGTGATTTCGCATGTCTTCGTTTCTATGCAAAATCATCTAGATTGACTGAAACTATTTCTTCTTTAATATAGCAAAGTGTGAAGCGATGTTCTTCACTCATTAATATAATAGTACAATCACCAACTATTCAATAAAATGATTGTTCGTTCGTTTGAAGTATTTTTCTTAATATGGCTGCTAGAGGGGCGCCTTTGAGATGCTTGCCTAGGGCACTCCCTACATTTAATCCACCCCTGGTTGGAAGCATAACATTAATCAAGCCGAGACATTCAAGTTATAGCAACCTGCATGTTTTGTGATAGGTTCGTTGCATCGTTACAGAAAATATCAACTTTTATTATTTATACCACACTAAAGTTCTTATAATGAAGCGGCAAATATACTTCAAGATCATATAGCATGTAAGTCCTATAAGGTGTGCATAGAAAATATTATTATCGGTTTACGGGGATAGTGTAGGTACTCATAGGCACTCACGGCTTAACTTTAAACTGTGACGTCCTAAGTTTAAATCCCAAGTCGACCTAATCAATGTGAGGCAGCAATCCCATTCAATAACCAGGAATTGTCCGGACTAGATAACTTTGCGAAATAGCCACGTCAAAGAGGCGGTCGTAACATATGTGTAAAAATAAATATCGCCAAATAAATAGGTATGCGATAATGGCTGATATTGAGAGAATGTATTGTGATGAGGAGGAACAGAGACAACACCCATATCTAATTGGCCAGTTCAGGATTTACTTGAAATTGGACACATTTTGTTTTAACTAGTTGAACAGTTACCATTTGGCAGTAACATGGCTTGGATAGCACAATAAGCTGTCGGGTCCAGGTGTAATTTGGCAATGCGAGCTGTCGTAAAATCAATTCGGAACTCCTATGACCAGCTTAAAACTCTGGCACTATTTTCTTGATGAAACCTAACCCGTATAATGACTTAATTATAATAATTAATCTTTTATTAAATTGATGGTTTCATGTCATACAGTAATGGCATATTCATGTGCAAATGCCTCGCACAATTAATTTTTTCCAAGTGATAAGTCAAGCAAAAACTTGTTTATTTTAGCATTCGTTGAGGTCAAAGGGCAACAAAATTAATTTCGTTCCATGCCGATATCGAAGGAATTGCGTTGTAATACTAGTTCCTGGAAACACAAAGACTCTCGATTCCGCCCACGCCGCCGCCCTTTTTATTACATAACCGCAACCTGCGCGGAACGACATTCCCAAGCCACGAATTTTCACTTTCGTATATCCATTCCGCAATTTGTAGAGATTTTAATTTGTATTTGCGAAGACGGCAATTCTTCGTTTAAAATCCAATTTGCGTGGTTTACGTAACTGGGCATTAGAGCATTATAGCAGCTACGGTACATATAAATACAAATAGCTTTAACGCTTATCCTCAACATGCGATGAAAACATATAGATTTAAAATAAAATACCGACGTTTTATCAATTTTATTCACGAAGCAGTTATATTTGCATTAACTCCTAATTAAATTTATGAGGACTCTAAAAGGGGAATTGGGCTCTAAAGAGAAATGTTAATGAGGTGATGTTCAATATTTTCTTTTTGGCTGTTGTCCATTATAACTTATCCAATCGCTAAAATGATAGACTATACAAATAAATGTAATAGGTAAGTCAAGTATTTTTATAATAATATAATTGCTCAAATGTGATGGCCCATACATAATTAATTGCTACACCTAAGACTCGAACATAAATTATTGCATAGGAGTGGCACAGGAGCAAGCCAAACGTCTACTGACAATATATCACCACTGCCAATAAACACGCACAAAAATTGGAACGTCACAGATTGTCTGGCGATTCATGATGTAGTCGCACTACAGGAGGACTCTACAATACATAATGCGTACTAAAATAGGTTCTGCAAATATGATAACAATCGTGATAAAATATGTGAGCTTAGTTGGCAGCAGCCCGGACTGATAAATCAGAGGTCGGAGAACCAAGCCAATCGTCCAATTAGCTCTGACTTGAAAAGTTATGTGCGTGCTAGTTTATGACCGCTCATTTTAACGCTAAAGAAAACATCCTAAGGAAATCTGCATGCATGAGAGATATTCACAAGAATTTAAATGGTTTGTGAAGCCAGCCTTTACTAGGTCATTGTGGTTGACTAAGGCCTGCTAAACCCTTTTCAAAGGTAGAGACAATCCGTGCACCATAGAACATGTAAGCGCTGATATTAAATATTTATAATAAGAATATATCCAACTGTGCTTGGTGCACATTTTATCTGTTATTTCTGCATTCTCTAAAACCAAAAAACGCAAATAAATCTTCATTCTTACAAGTGCTCTAAGCCCGAATGACTTTTATCAATGTTATTATTCTTGGATAACAATACACTTGCCATTTTGAATTAACGTCATGATTAAATGTATAACAGCACCAATGAGCATTTCAATGCGGACGGCGTAATATTGCGTCCCATTCAATAATAATTAAGTAGGTATTATGTATGTGATCAATAGACAACATACTATGCAAACAGATTGCTAGATAGACAGCTTTTGTTGTACCGAGGAACAGAAGCCGCGGATTCGATTCCCGCATGAAGATAAATATTTATGAAATGTTTTTAGTCTAAGTGTTGCGGGACTGAAAACGTCCGGGTAGTTTCTGAATTTCAAAATGCAGGACGTGTATTCCACAATGGTTTATATACTTAAATCTATTCTTAAAAAATAGTTAATACATGATTACCTCACATGCATGGATTGCCACTTATCAGGGTTACAAAAACTATTTTTTTTAAATTCAACAGCGGCGGAATAAAACATATAAATAATTATGGAGCTACATATATGATATTTCCGATCTATATTTACTGTGAAGAGTGCTCATAATTGGGTATTATAAATCCCATCACGTCATAAAACATACACCCAACTCATAATTTGATAGGACAATAAACGCGTACCACAAAGAAATAATATCTCGGGGGCTACAACTCAATTTTCATACTTGATATTCAATTTCTCTCTGTATCTGACAACATCAATATTCGTGGCAAAGAAAATGTAGAGTGCATAAAATAGATCATAATAAATCGTATTACAAGATCTACGCTAGACACACAAAACAAACTTAACAACGAATATCCAAACTTTCAAATTTTGTTATTTAATCCAAGCGATCTGAATATTAAACAAGCGCGTGTAGCTCAGTATGCGGGACAGGAGAGAAATTTCATGAAATATGTACGTATTTTGGAAAAATATTTTTCACTGTGTAATTAATGCTCCATTGGTTCATATTTTTATTTTATTAACTAAAATAATTCTAATAAATAATTAAGAATAAATAAATATCGAACTTTTCTTGAGACATTAATAAGTCATGAAATACGTCATTAATGACTAGTTAATCCCGTCAAATATGTAATTCACTTCAATATCAATAAAAGTATATTTTGCAGCGTGACAATAAGTAAGACAAACTCATTTACGCAGAATGCCCTAATCATTTTATTTACGCTACGACGCCGCGCCGTTATGATCCCAAAGGAGATAACCATAATAATTTAATAACTAATTCACTGGACGGGAGATGTCCTCGTGCAATTTTAATTAAACCGCTTGCTTAAACATGAATACATGCAATATACTAAGCAAATTACTTTAATCCGCAACGATTAAATTATAAAATGTATATGAATATAATAAAATCAGAAAGATGAAGATGATTATTTAAATGATACTAAAATATGATTCCGCTCGGCTTTAGTTAAAAAATTAAAAACATATAATAAATGTTCATTGACGTAAAGGAAGTCAACATAGTGATGCTCACGGAGGATGTATCATTAAGTGGGTGAACGACCCATTAAAAATAAACTAGGACATGTTAAATAGCGGCTCCTTACACCACTATGGAATGAAAACTAATTAAAACAAGTTCAATTTTCATAGCTACTAAAGCATGTGCAAGACGTAAACATTTTATATGATACCTATTTGCATTTATAACAACGAGAACGAAACAACGGCATGCAAGGCGCGAAGAAGGTACACAACCTGTATGTATATCTTTTGCTAAAAAATATTTTCCATCTGAAATAGTTCAATAGAATATAGAAAATTCGATTTTATAATATCACAGCCTACAAACCTAGTGGACAAATAGCAACCGTTAACTACCTTCTGGCGGACAGCCAACTTGACTGTGACGCTCTTCTATTACGCAAGGATCGATCCAGCGAGTGGAGTGCCAAACGCTGGCACATTCACAAATAACCAGCGAGGAATACATAGCCCACACATAACATCGGCATGCGACACACGAACTTTACAACGATTTCTGTCCGTGGAAATTGAAAGTGTCCCGTGAAAATGTTAAATTGTTTCGTGGAAACGTTTCGTGTAGATTCCATTGAGAGATTACAATTAGGGAACATTCGCGTGAACAATGTTTAACCATTCATTAGTCACAACCACGTCGATCAATATTTACGAACAAAACAGTCGTTCAGCTTTTTAACTAACGTTTCTGTTCTTTTATTACTACTAAAACAATTTAATGGCTCCAACGATTCCTAATATATTGGACGCACAATGAAGTTAGTTAAGTAAGCACAAATCATTCAGTCCCTTGGGACTTCACACCACGTTATACGCAGTGTAATGAACATTATAGTCAATTAGGAACCCTGATAATTATCAACAAAACGGCGGTAATTATATCTGCCGGAATTAGTGACTGTACCGTATGATTCAATTATATAATACCTAATAGTATTTTTCATAGTTCTGTAATCTTTAGCTATACTTGCTCCATTTATGACAGACATTATATGTGTTGAGAAAATACTGTTCATTGATATTTTATACTACGACGCAAAACGTAATATGGGCGACATTCAAATGTTGGTTGTTATGAAGATAAATAATTAATTTTCGTGTGTAATATTAAATTCCCTAAATACAGTTCCTTTATCACAACAGAGCTTTGCAAAAGGTATCATTATGATCCACTGTATTTGCAAATGCTACCTTATAAAACAAACCATGCGATAAACAAATTAAAGAATCTAATAATTTTGCACAGAATCAAACTGATCCTGATAATCCGGCAATATTAACTTTTTACTCCCCTGCACGGAATCAAGCAAAGCTAAATATGTACTAACCGGTTGGGTTTTCAAAAATATGTACTATGACAAACTGTTCTGTATTTTTAAAAATCAAAGAAAATAATTATATAGCTTATTCCAAACCTAACAATACTCTTTATTTAAAGGCCGTAAACATGTACAGAAAGAAATGAATACATTCTTTTTTATAGATAAGTTTTTGACAATGTAAAGCATATTTTATCAATTCTTATCGTTTTTGTAAAAATAATATTCGTAAAGATTAAATCACTTTTCATCTCATATAGCTTAGAACAACTAAACACTTAAAAGGCTTTGACCCTGTAAAATCTCGAATCCGCCCTAGGAGGTCATTTTCCGCTCTATATCTACTATACTCTGTAATACTCTACCTCAACCATTTTAAAGTACATTATGTGTATCACAGCCTTTCTGAATGAAAACTAACTTGTAATTCATACCGCAGTTGTAAAAAATATATAATGACAGATAAATGAACCGTTTAATAAAAAATTTGGATTACTTACAGATTATTCGATAAACTCCGAAATTGGTTACAGCACTGGTTATGCGACAACGGATATTAAAAAGTGGGCAGAAAGGGGGATGACTCCTGAAACACTGATGGGGAAACAGCGGGACAGCGCACGCCAAGTGAATATTGATTTTGGGCGGCATTGTGCCCTCGCTACAGTGGTGACATCTCCACTGTGACGCACGACTCATAACAACACAGGCTGTTCTACAAGTTTACCTTAATTGTAAATAGAGGTCGCAACAGCTCCATTCGCAGAATTATTTAAAATCATAACGCAGTACGTTAGTAATTTGTAGCTTATGATAAAACACTGGAAACCGCATAAGTAAACAACATTTATGAAGATTTATATTTTTATTGTCTTGGTTGTATTATGCACTACATATTATCACTTTATCATATCATTTAAAATTTGAATTACGTTAAAGACCTCGAATGTAAGCAAAACCATATTATAAAACTTATTACCTAAACAAAACAATTGAAATAAAATTTTAAACGAAGCATGACTGTTTATAACGTAACCGAATTAGAATAATTACGCAAAATAGACTAAATTAAAATATAATTTTGTACTTTAGCAGCAGTAGACTACTTAATAATATTTTTGAATTAATTTCCATCAAATACGTTAACATTAAATTGTTATAAAATAATTTATGCGAGCAGAACAATTGACCTCTGCGGTTAACCTAAAGACTATGCAAAAAATACTACAAAAATCCTTTATGGAGTGGGATCTGTCGGTGGACACAGGGCGGTGGTATACCTGCTGACGAATTTGTAGGTGTGTGTACACAGGTGAGCGACGCCGCTGTGGGCGTGTGTCGTAACAACGCCGCCGCCACCGACTCGCAGACGTTGCGTAGCTCCAAGTTGACCCGCATCCACACACAACTCCACTTGTATTCCCTTTATTTAATCAAACAGTCTGATTAACAAAAATTTCTAATGTGCTACTGCACTAAACATCGTGATGTAAATTAGAAGCAGTAACTCACACGAGCTTTTACAATCGCCTTAGAGTCAAAAATTTTTAAAAAGTCCAGCATTAAAAATAAAGCGTAACCTTCTTAATATTATCGTTTATTCATTCAACTAAAATATGATGTTGTGTAATAATTATCAAAACGGCATATCTAATGCGGGCGTGTAATAAATAAAACAAAACAATAAACGGCAATGTGCAGTGTGAACACAGGCATTCACAGAAAGTAAAGTTTGTATGGCGGTGGTAGAGCAGTGTAGCTCCGAGCGGCGCGCCGACCGGTCCGTCATGACGCGCTGACGACTACGATCGCGATTCTGTTGTCAAACTGACAAGTGCTAATGCTGGTGACTACTGACTGGAACAACATGTGGCTGTGGAGCTCCCTCGTCGCCAGCGCGCTGCTGCTCGCCGTACGTGCGCAGGTAACCAACTGATGCAACGCTTATTATCAATACGGTGTGCCAAACAGGGCCTATCTTAGTTACACCTCGATACTCTTGGCTTAAGTTCTTTGTTGTTCGTGTTTACTTAGTTGTTAGAGCTATAATTTTTTACTTTGAACACAATAGCTACATTGTTTATGCCGCTAGACAGTTTATCCAATGTATTATTACTTAACTCTGTTCCTTCTAAATAATAATACTTACCTAAGTATTTAGACAATACTAAACAAATTGTAACTAAGTAATAGAATTTTAATAAAAAGGTTTATACCCACATCCTTCATTAACGCATTTACGCCTCTATGCCACTCAACAGTTTAGATTACAGAAGAATGCGTCTATTACATAGCGTGTATTATGTATTGTACTCGTACACGTAACTGAGCGTAACCCACATTTCAGAGCACCGAACAATTCACACTAGTCTCAAGTCATCTGTTTGATCACATGCTAAATGACATGTGTAAATACACTCGGAGCAGCAATTATTTATGTAGTCGGTTTAAGAATAAAGTATCTGTTGGCATAATACGCATGGGGATTTTATGTAAATTGGTTTGAAGAAGGTTGATCAGCTACGTGACTGTATAAATATGGTATCAATTAAATACGCCTCTTCGTTTGCAATGCAATGGATCTTACTTACAGATCCCTGTATTTAACCCTGCTAAGTTGCGGTGCTTAAGCTACACTAAGTATCTTGGTTTGGCGTTAACAAGTCAAATTAGTATGATAACGTTGAAAACCTGTTGATTCGTGTGTTTTAATTGTGGAAGTATAAACGACGATATTGCCATATCATGAAATTACTTTTAATTATGCATACAGCTTAAACACTTTTTTGCAAGAATAACTTAACTGGATAAAATGGAGCTATTACCATATCGTTGATAGCTATTTCCATTAAAAGGCAGTTAGGAGTTACGTAGAATATATCCGAAGTGATCAAAGAATACCTTCAATATGGGCCGTATAAGGCACGCGCGGCGAGGCTAACATCGACGGCGCTGGCGGCGGGCGCGCGGGCGCAAGGTTATGCAGCACCTACGCGTCCGCGCGTTTGTCAATAACTAAATATGCAAGGCTCCACCTTCCACGCCTCGGCTAACTTATCAATATCTTAGCCACTAACAATCGAAAGCGTGCTAACTAACTTAGAAACGATTACATATTACAATCTAAACATTGATTCTTACCTTGTAATCAAAATTTTGATGCTGCAACAAAGGTAATTAGAAAATTCGCAACAATACAGTTTCTATAAATACATATTAGGTACCATATAAAGTAAACTGAAAAGCAAGTTATTTTGCTGTATTCGTAAGTGTAGCCGTTAAAAATAAAAAAAACAATGCAGTTGTGTGTACCGCATTAACATAGGCTTGCATGCATTTCCGTCCCATGCCCAATACAGTATGTGGCACTAGTTGGCTTATTCATGGAATCCAACGGTGACTCAAGAAACAAAATACACAAGTATTGAATCACCTGTGTACATGTTCCTGCTACAAAAATACATAGCTAAATGAATCACATGCAAAATACGTATAAATCATACTATAACAGCTTATGTTAATATATTCCATTATATCGTTATTCATCTTGAAAATCAAATCTCCCGTAGAACTTTGTTAATAGAAATTATTATTTTTAAATTTAGGATGTGGTTCTTAATGAGCCGGCATATTTTAAACACAAACCTGTTGCTTCAGTAAATGCTAACTTTTACTGATTCTGATCAAGAGAAATATGTTTTATACTGACAGGGCAAAGTACACTATAACACACCTGTTAAGAAGTGCAATACAATATATGTAATTTTAGAGTATCCACCGGTATGCGATAGTTATCTCTCCCCGAATGTTACAAATAAGCCAACTTTATGGACACCGGATATACACAATCGAATGCGAAATTCGCGTAGGTAACTGAAGGATTTTTCATAAAAGTCTAGGTACAGCGTAAGCTATCTGGGCAGTTATAATATCTTAGCACCAAATGTAGAGTCTCCGACTATCTTTTTTACCGAACGAACTTACTGAATTTTATTCACGCAATTTGTCTATGAAAACGATGACTATCTCCTACGACTACCTCCGGACGAGCCGGCGTATTGGTATTGTTAATTTGAGGCGCTAAAAAATGCTCTACCACTCCCAAAACTTTAGCAGAAGATGAATACTTTAAAATTAATGTAAAATGATAGAGTACAAAACAGCTGTTATGATTGTTTACAATATTATAAATATGCTTATCATCAGTCTCGCAAAATATGTGTTTTTGCTGTGACGCGTCATTTCTCGAGTTTGTTCTCACATTGGGAAGTCCCCGTAGAGACGTGTTAAGAGATTTGATAATTATTAATTATTATTTACCGAAAAGGTTGACGTCAGAACTTCAATCGTAGAACCAATAACAAAATAACCAGTAATGTCAAACATGCATAAAATCATGTTACGCCAAATCTAAGAAAGTTTCGGATAAATGCATGGAACAAAAAGCTGTCTGAATACCATAACATAATGTTTCAGTATTTGCTTAAATATCAAAAGTTTGAAAGATGTAGGTAGATCCTTTTGTCAAAATAAAAATGTTCTACGTCATAATTTATACATTTATATTATAAACAATGAACAACACTTCCACTTATTCCCTCCAAATGATAAAAAATATTTAGGCAGGACTGGGTATTCCAAATCTACTCTTTCTTGTTCAACATAATATACTAGGTTTATTTAATTTGCATTGCACACGCGGCTGGCCAAATTTCATGGTCATGACATCACACAACACGTAGCTAACAAATAAAACAAGGAACAAACAGCCATGCATTGCATAAATATGCGACATTTTATACGGACTTTTCAATAATATGAGATATTGCAACAGCTTTGCGTACTTGTGGTAAGTGTTACTGTAGTGTTACTCCGTCAAAAAAAGCTAAATTTGTAGAAAAATATATGGCTCATATAAGAAGTCTGAATGAGGTATGTGTCACAAAACTGTATAGAAAAGTATTTTAAGAGTTCAATAATACTATCAACGCAAAAAATATATAATTAACATCCATAGAGAATTTCAATTTATTGCACAAAGGAAAAGATATAAATTACAAAAATACAAATATTTGTATTAACAACATTTGGCATATCTATTTACATTTCAAAATTATCAGGAGTCCCCAAACTAGGTCAAGCCTGTATCTTGGGGTACCTAATTAAGAGAATTGTACATAAGTAGCCGAAAATTCTTAAAAACAAAAATGAAAACAAAACCAATTATTGGTTTTGATTCACTACTTAAGTTTTTGTGGCTTTTAAATGATATTTTTCCTTTAAATCATTTTCCCTGGTAGTCGTTAAAGTTATTGTCTATGATGAATTCTCTCACAGATACTAAAACTGGTCTCTTGTTTTTATTCATCCATCATACTAAGGACTAGTTTGTACGATACCGAAACCCGTCTCGTATAATGAATGATGTCTACTAAAAATAAATATCCTTACAAGATATTGGCATAATTACTAGAGCTTTTGGCTCCGATGGAAGTTCCGACCAAATTGCTTAGCAAAAAGTGTTCTTAGAATTAAATAAATTGGGAGTTAAAATCTGATGCAGATTTAAATCTTTGTTTATAGAAAAGTCTATATAAAAACAACGTTCAAAGAAAATACAGAACATTTAATTGTCAGGTTAGGTACCTCATAAATTCTTATGGTGACAGTTTCCGAAAAGGTGTAAAATTATATGAAAAACGATCTAGTAGCTCAAATCAGAAATACAATCTTAACGATGTGCACTTAACCCCAAAAATGAGGATGAATACTTCATGAAAGTAAAAGCAATGCCGGTGATGATATATTTGTTAGCAAATATAATGCAAAGCGATAAGTTCGCATGATTCAGCTAAGTGATTCGGCCTGCGCCGTACTACTGCGGCCTCCACAACACGCACCGAGGCCGCGTCTTCCTCCTTACCGTGTTTAATTCATGATCCGTTTCATTATTACTATTTGTTATATAGATTTGCACCATAAAGATGTTATCGAGATATCTTTATGGTCATATTTTTGCCCTAATTTGAATATAAATGCTTTGACCCTGCTTAAATTGTATAATGAAAGCAATAGGCCTCCGTATTGGTGGAATTATAAAGAACACAAGGTAGGAGGATATTGCCAATATAACACTTTCCTAATGCAATGTAAAAAACTTAAATTTACGTACGATTTGTATCAAACAATATATTCTTTCAACTTCGTAATTAAGACCTAATTAGATCTTGCCTGATACCTTATTGCATAAAAATGGCTCGTATAATGCAAACATTTACAGGTTGTGCAGAATTTTAACTTAACTAATAATAAGAACAATGTCATAGTCAAGTTAAACACAGCAGATTCTTCTTATTCGAAACAAGTGTTTGACATAATATAGTGAAGGCTACACAACTGATAAAAAGGCGTCTGCTGGGTTTCTACGGACTTTTAAATATATTTTAACGAGTTTTGTATATATTGTCTTGCCTTAAAAACAACCTTTACGTGATTTTCAAGTTGTAGAGGCACTCTGTTGTCAACTATGACTCAGCATGAATAGACAGGCTCGTCCGGGATGTTACCACTGTCTCACAAGAAATCGGCGTGAAGCGACAGCTTTGCTAGTGAGTGAGATTGCCGAATACCCAATACCCCTTTTCTCTTTCTATCCTTTTTCCTACCCGTTGTCCTCCCGAAAAGATGAACCGGCAACACATCCATGATCCAAGCGTTGTGGATGTTTATGGGCAGCAGTGATCACTTACCATCAGGTTATCTGTTTGCTAATTTGCCGGACCTATGCAATAAAAAAATGTATAATAATAATAATAAATAAACAAGAACTTGTTTATTAAAATTTGTGGTCGAGTAAGATTGTTTGTTTTCAAACATTATAATACTGTACGTAGTACCTACGCTCTAATTACTCCGCATGCCGATGGGTACTGATAACAAATTAACTACATACATTGTGCCGAAAACCCAGCACATTAAGTCGGACAATAGAAATATATTTTTATATACTCTTAACTATCTAGAAAGGACAGATTCACGTTTAAATTACTAGTAATTTGCGAACAAAATGCGGTACCAACCGTGACTAACCTATTCGGTAAATTCTTATAAACTCACTTCATGATACAATGCTTCATGATTTATGACATGTTCCATTAACGATATTAACAATGGCTCGCTAAAGTGTAAACACCTTCGTCAATATATTGTGAAGGCACGTTTGAATACTATACCTGTAATACATGTACATGTGTAATTACCTCACACCGTGTCCAAGTCGTTTTGAAAGACAGCCCGAATTATCTGATTTACAAGTACAAGCGTGTCCAGAACACATTGTTATGTGTACTCCACGTCTTGAAGTACATTATACGAAACCTCATTGACTGCAAAATGAATAAGACTAAAAAATACTTCCGAATACTGGTTAATTTCTGTACAATACGCCTTAGAAAAACATCGCTTAACGAATATTAACATTTAAACGAGCAACATGTTTATCACCTTTAAGAATATAATGTATTACATCACCGCATAAAAATACATTTTTTCTTGTTCTCTTTGAGCATAATTGTGTTTATCCTTTGCCATACAATTTACCAGATCGTCCTTGTCATTACGTGCATAAAATCATTAAACCGCCATCAATTATATTTCTTCATTAATTAAATGTAATAACAAATAACTGAAAGAAACATAAGCAATTTATTATCATTGAAATCTATCAATTTACACAATAAACACAAGAACGCTCTCAAAGTAGCGCAATTTAATATGAAATATACTAAAAAATACACTTTAAAATACGTGAATTATTATAATCTAAATTGAATTCGATAAACAGATTATTTCATAATTACTCCTGCGGTCAATACGGGCAGACAGGTGAAGCCATAGCGCCCCACTTTATTGTAAATAAGTAATGTTGAAATAATACTTGTTGAAAGTTTCATTTACTTTACTACTCGTGTACCATTGTAAATTTCAGAAGGTATTCTTTTATTTCGCCAAAAAAATATACACTAAATGTTGCCATATTGTCACAAGAACTTCTTTGAATTTATCTATTTCCTTTTCTTAAAAGGTTGGAGTCAAATTTACATATAGCTTAAGGAAATTATAGATAACCCACCAAATAACGAGATTCTCCGAACGTGTATAGGGGCTTAGTTCTATGTATATTTTCAAAACGTGCGATGATAGCATTACATTTGTTAGGAAAAGTGTGTACGGTCATTATTCCGCGCCGGTCCATCACAGCCTCGTTATCACCGTGGATTATTTCCTAGATCACCATCAAACCTTCCTCACTATACACCACAATCACATTTTCGTGGGAAATGGCAAACAGTTACACATCCACCACTTTTCTAGAAAATCCAATAAATCTCTTTGTCCTTAATGACCACTTTCTACACAATTGCTGAAATACCGTAAAATATTCCAGAAATATGCTTTCTCTTTATAAAAGCAAAAACGTAGATAAGCCGATTAACACAGAGCAGTCAAAAAATATTAAGAAATTACTTAAACACTTCTAAAAAACCGAGCAGGTTGTTTATAGTATCGAAATCAATTTTATTGTTTTGGCTAATTTGCAATTCGTTTCTGAGAATCACTAATCATAGAATGGGCAAATCATTTATAAATTAGGCAACCTGCCTCTCGTCCGAACAGGTCACTTATCTCCACTAAAGGCGATGCGGGTTGCACAATTGGAACAATTACTTAATCAGAAAGTATGTACATGCGAACAGTACGAAATATGATTTCGTCAAAACAAGTATGATATAAACAAGAATGTCTGAATGAAGCAGTAAAGCACGCCCACCACAGCGAGTGACGTCGTGGTCGCTACAAAAGTATCGGGGCCGTCAAACCGGTCTGCTCACCGATTGCATCAAATGCGATACCCACGTATGGGAATGAGCTCACAAACCGACATTATATAACGTTCGCACTAAATTTGTACTAGTTTTCTTAACTAAAATTATTTTTGTTATCTTTATCTTTCCATGACATTGGAGCTACCGTTCGCTTCAAAGAAAACCGTTCAAAAATAATCCTCAGTTTCTTCGAAAAGGATTTATCTGAGTTCATATAAAATAACATGATTTAACCTATACTATTCCGTTACTCACGGTAGCTGGAAACAGCACCTGTAATAACATTTAAATTACAAAGCAGTACCTCCATTTAATCTCTGGGTAAGTTAATTTGGGCTTATCACCCCTTACATCTGCTACTTCGGCTTAAACTACATTTTATCATCTATCGTATGATTTGTGCCACCAAAAGAAGTTCACTCAAATAAAAGAGTCGATTTAATATTATTAACTATTAATTACAAAACCGCTTGTAACATAGATATATTTTATTAAATTAGGCACTAGTAGGATACCATCTAATAAAAAAGCGCTAGTGGAAAGATTTAAATTATAGTTGTAAAGTATTTGCCTAAGCCCAAAAAACGAAACCCTTTGATAACTTCATTCTGGCTATTAAGCTTGATGCACGACCTTATAGTTACAAAGTCAACTTCAACATTATCCTTATTAAAAGTACCTAGTAAATTGTAAGTAACTATATGGGGTAAAAATTAACTTAAATATTAGCTTAATACATTATAGTAGCTATCAACTTAATGTTCTGATTCGAATCCAACATTTGAAAATATTGTCCACACATTTGTGTCTCAAAATAAAACAACTAACGTTATTCGTTAGTGGGCCACAATAGTATGTCATATTATCAAGACACACATCAATTTATTTGAAACGGTTCAATAATCAATATTACCGTTTCATGTTATTAACTTATCTCAAATCATAATGGATTATATTTTCATTTGATCTTTAAGTGACTTTGCCTTTACTTCCGCTCCACTGAGAAAGACACACAATGATGTCCAAGGTAATTACTCGATTGTATACGTATAGAAGACCGTTAAGTAAATGGTGGTCGGATCCCATAAACGGCACATCTACGTCTCTACAAACTCCATTACGGACAGCGAGCTGACCCGCTGGCGATCCCAATAAAGATACTCGTATTACCTACGGATTAAATATGTGGAACAAATTCACGACTGCATATTACACTTTGTATGGTATACAAGTTTATGTTGACTCTACATAATAGAAATAATTTACATACGAGCACAAGATGAGAAATAAAATATTAGGATCCCTTAAGCAAGATAGTAACCACAACAATATTTTTTTTTAATAGATAAAATAATAGAGTTATTCTCTCTTTATTTATATATCCTATTTGAAGAAATTCATAAGTGAGAATGTTTTAGTTTCATTCACGTAATGTATATATGTATATTTCTGACATCACAGGTTTATTTTATTGTATTTATTACAACAAACAGCGACTCTGCCAAATAAAATATTTAACGCAGGTGTCAACGTATTGATTGCACAGTTGGTGGCCTTCAAGATTTAACCATTGGCTATTGCGCGCAGTGTGACGCTTATCAAGTAACCAATGGTGACATTAGAACGCAGCGAACTAACATTTAGTTCTTAGACATTGTGGTCAATAAGTACACATTTTATCTCAAACACAGCTACCATTGTATGTCTCGTTTCATTTGTTTTTCAATCTAGGCTGTGATACCTAAACTATACCTACCACGGTTGTTTGGTAGACATCGCTATAAACGATAAGACCTCCCATTGTATTACCAAATTAACCTAATTTATAAGCTAAATTATTTGGTTTGCAATAAAGAATTATTATATTGTATTGTAAACTTAAGTATAGTAAAATCAATACAAATGTCTATATATTTCTGTGTGTCAAGAGTGGTGGTGTAGGAATCGCAAGTTCTGGCGGTCACTCGTACGTTGACCTCAGCCCAGTCTCCGAGTACCATCACATTGACAATCGACAACGTCATTTTACGACCGACCTATACTAAAACCACTCTCATAAGCGTATTTCAAATCTCATAGTTCTGAGTAAACACAGAAATTTTACGTCAAAAATAAAATATATTCTATCAAATTTTCCAAACATTAAAGTAATTGAAATACGTAGCGATATTAAAATTCTGATCGCCATACAAAAATATTTTGCCATACTTGGGGCCACATTAAGTGTATTATATATATATATGTATAAAATCTTTAGTTACAAGTCTCTCCGCACACAATATGAATATTGGTATAATTGCTTAAAGAGATCGCGTCAAAAAAACCACCTCTGTTTTAAATAATATTCGCATAGATTACATTGATGAAATAGCTTTTTTTTTTTTTGCAATGAATGACGAGACTAGCCTGCCATTCGCCTGATGGTAAGCGATACGACCGCTCATGGACTGTAGCAATACCAAACAACACCATGAGTTACAAGGCAATGCTTGGCATTCCACTGCGCTCGCCATCCTGAGACATAAGATGTTAAGTCTCGATATGTCCAGTAGTTACTCTGGCTACAATGTCCTTCAAACCGGAACACAACAGTGCATTTACACTGCTGTTTGGCGGGAGAAATAGACATTGCGGTGGTACCTACCCAGGCGGCCTCTCACATATGAGAGACCTACCACCAGCAAGCTAAGAAACATTGAATTATATAACAATTGGTGTCCTTGAGAACAAACGTAGTGTGATACTAAACGTGATGTTGCAATATCATGTACAATAATCACCCCACTCTTAAGTAATAAACATTTAGGTCTTAAAAATATTTTAACTGTTTTAGATATTTCCTTATGACAGTTTCTAGAATTCAGCTCGTATATTATTTCATACCACCGAAACGCAAACAATAGAAACGTCTCACACCTACATTTAAGACAAGTATTTTGGTTGTTAAACTTTTTGCTTAAGCGAGAAAAATATGTATAATTTGTTACACGTAGAAAACAAGACTCTGATTACCATAATTTTACGGTAAGTCGCCATAACTTAAATGTCCATCAAGGCGACGTTTTTCAATAAAACTTTTGACCTTCGACTTAACAAAAACCGAAATTTTAAAAACAACAGTCAGAAAAACAATAATTTTGTTTCAACTATTATACTTAATATAGCACAGCTTCAAAAAAAGTAAAATAAGTACGTAGTTATGTAGTGGTAGGGTCAGATCGTGATATCCGAGAATAACGGCAATCATGTTGGTTCTCAAAGTACACCCTGAGGAAATTGAAACAATTCCTCGTGCAACGTCTGCCCTGAGGGCAAATGGCATTTATGTTTTTCCTTCAGATATATTTATGTACAATACGACACTTGCTTTAAATGTGAACCGTACAGAAAACCAGGAAGAAAATAAGTTAATGCAATTACGTAATTATTACCTACGGTGTTTAATTAAATGAAATACATTTCACATTAACTTGAAGTCGCAAAGCGGAATGCTTTAAGGAATTTAAATTAATTTCTACAGCCATCTCTTGCGCGAATGGTGTCAGATAGACCTTGATGACATATCTACGTAAATACTAAATGATAAAGAAAATACTACTTTACCTCAGTATTCTCATACAGGAATTTCCCGACTTACGCGAACTCTACATATTCTCTAACGCTCGGCCCCACCTATCGCGTAAGTTCGGGCTATTACTGTTTATAAAACCCAGAAATTTCGTTGTACAAAGCATTGATGTACACTTGACATAATGGTTTTTGTAGGAAATATTGTATTTGTCATGTTATATTAATTCCTGGAAATGTGAAAAAATGTGACTGCCTCGGTGGCGTGGTTGTACTGCGGTTCGACTACAAAGCTGAGGTCTCGGGTTCGAATCCCGGGTCGGGTAAAGTGATATTGGATTTTTCTGTTCATTATCAGCCCGGAGTCAGGAATTTGTTCCCGATATGGCGATAGGCTCGCCCCCTATTACATCATGGGACGGAACATGCAAGGCGAAATGTGGGTGTCCTAGTGGCGGCTCTGCCTACCCCTTCGGGGATAAAAGCGTGAGTTTATGTATGTATGTATGTGAAAAAATGCCATTTTGCATTGACGGTTAAAATAAATATATTCTGATTTGATTTTCATCTGCATGGCTAAGGAATAATATAATTATATTAGGCATAGACTTCAGGCAAAAATTAAACAAAAATAAATATATGAAAAATAAATTTTTCTTTTGTACCTAAAATTACTAAACATAATTATTTATTAAGAATGCAAAAACTATCCCAATAACTTCATATTTAAATGATTGTCAAATATAACATACTGATTAATTAATTTTGATAATTTACTTATCCCTTTGGATTCATAGTCGGACGAAACATTTACCGTCGCTATAATTACGCATTTTTTTGCTACATGGCCGCGGAAAATCCTTGTTTGTTTCCCGGATGCGTGTTGTAATAAAAACGAATGTTGCCGTAACTTGGTGGTTACCGTAAGCTGCCAACCACAATACTATATTTTATTAAACTTATTCAATTTCGTAACATTATCCTCGTATGAGTTTTAGAATTGATTACGTAATGGGAATGCAAAGCGTATAAATATTTTCTTTATCCAGTATTGATTGTGGTCTATTATTGCTGTTCCGAATTGTCTTAGTACAATTTATTCCGGATGAATATTAAAAGTGTTAAGATTACATTTTGCCCACACAACTTGGAGTTCAATTTCGATTACCGATAATACAATTGGCATAGGTACACATTAAACTTATGGCACAAATTATGTAAATATTAAACGAAAGAGTATCCAAGAATAATATATAAAAAACTTTTGCCATATTCTGTGGAAGCTGTCTATATAAATAGGGCATATTGAAAATGCGTCGCCGCATATACCGTCGCAATATTTACGTAGGTATTGGAAACTACATACATATAACTTTACCAGATTTTGAATTTTATAGTTGACTACAAATGCCAGCTATAGTCCTCTATTTCGCTTAAGAATCGTGGCACAACTTCTTACCAATGCATACAAACATGAATGCCATAAAAAAGACTAATAAAATACGCAAATGAGACAACCCCTATAAGTAGATTTATCAAAATGATAGGTAGTAGATACACATACGTTTAAGTAAACGCGCACGGACAGTCTTTATACGATACAATGCCAGTGCATCGCGTTTGCATGCGCTAACTAGTCATAGATGGAATAACTGATGACAACTGCAGGAAGTTCTTTTATACGTAACCTGTGAATAATCTGAGCAAATAGCACATGACTAATACTGGGTGACGCGATAATCTTTGTATGGATAAGTACATCCAGCTGTACCAACTAATACGCTTTACATCGTAGAGAGCGTTGTGAATTAACACTTAGATAAACGATGAGACTTTATGTTGTTATAAAGTAACTATGTATGTATTGAATAGGTCGATGGGTAATCCTTTGACTACAGGGGCACATACTCTCAGAATTTAATTCAATATCATTTGAATTTATTTATCTCACGGAAAATAGATATATAACGCTAAAGATACTTCTATTAAACCGATACAAACCACTAACCAGCATATGAATTACATACGCTAAAATCTGCAACCCCGAGATGTTAGGCAACGGCGTCTCCGCTAGTGTTAACCACAACAGGCCGACCTTTATTTTCTTCCCAAGATTACTTATGGGGCGAGCATATTGGCACAAATCCCGAGCATACATAATACATACATACATAATACATTTTTTAACAGGAAAACTCCCAAAAAAAAAAATAGAGGACTGCCCAACCTAAAGATTGAATCGAGAGCCTGTCGGTTCGAAAGCTATTTATACCTAAAGTTTTTATATATTTAGTTGCAGTAATTGTATAAATCAAAACGTTTCTTTTCATTGCAGAATGCCGAGAGTACTGGTGAATTTTCACCAGTGGTGCGGGCGACGTGCAAGACCGGCATCATGTCGATTAAAATCAATTTTAATCAACAATTTAACGGGGTCGTACATGCGCGAGAATTTAGGTAAACACAAACTCTGACGTATGTAATTATAGTACTGAAGACGCTTGCACTTAAACTTAATGTAACCATTTTTTTCATTTATCATTATAATTTATAAGGTAGAAAAAAACCATGCATCAAAACCTTTTTTGGCCTATTTTTAGATACTTCATACTTTACCTCTCCGTCAACCTGGATATGTTGCTCTTTATTATTTATAGCGTGCAACATCATTAATTCTATAAATGTAGCTGTGGACAGCTCAAGCTTTCTTATTATAATAACCACTGTGCACTCGCCCTTGGGTATTGACTGATGATATTTTTATGCATACATGTATTCGTGAATGATTTGTTAATGTAAATTAATCGATTATTTTTTATCATTTTAGGACGCCCCCCTGCATGGCCCTAGGCAATGGCACCGAGTCTCTCAGCTTTGACATCAGCCTCGATGCGCCCCAAGGCTCACCAAACTACTGCGGTGTGTTTTGGAACAATGTGAGTATTTTTTATATATTTCTGTCAACCCTAGTTCAGAATGTTCACTTAATTGTGCATTACATTTTATAATCACTTCTAAACTGCTGATAAACGCCTACTTTATGCAATTCTTGAAAGAACAATAATCTCAAAACAAGTTACACTAGAATTTCTGTGCGTAGGTACCTTGCATAATTACTGTGGTAGTATTTTTATACCAAGAATGACTGAATATACTCTACTTCAATATGTTATTCATATACTTAAAAATACAACGCAATTGCCTGTTATCACAAAGTAAAGCTTAAACAAATGAAGTCTACGTTGTTTAACTTGGATAAGGAGTCGTATAATAATTAAAACATCAATAAAAATCTGTCATCGAAGTTTATTTTTTGGTAAGGGAAAAGCTGTTAAGCTCCCCTTTCAGCCCGATTTGCTTGCAGATATACGGGTTGGGCCGGGTCCTTAACACATCTTACGCAAGCATACCGACCGAAACCCCTCGGTGACCGTCACCGACGACTGTGTTTAGACGCCCATTTATGATGTTATAGGTTTCCACTACAGATATGAGGCTCGCACTTTATCATTTATCGCATAATCATAGCCATCAAAAAGTATCTGGAGACTGGCCGTAAATTAAATTACGTGTGTGCATAATTTCAGAGAACTGACGAACGATCTCTCCCGCTGGCAGTTCGCGTACATCGGACCCTGGAATTGGCCGACGATAAATTCTACGTCATCACTTGCGGCAAAGCTGGGTTTAAAAATGCTCGGTATGTAAATTGTTTATACAGTGAACAAAACCAATATTTATAAGAGCGTATTAAATAAAATAATTGTCTGTTACAGAAACGAAACCTCGCTCGTATCGCTACGAATGCTAAACGATCAAGGACGGAAAGTACTAAATGCAGGTTTTGGACTACCTTACACTTTAAAGGCAGAAATAAGTAAACCGGACGGTGAGTCATTCCAACCTACACTTAGTCTATTGAACAAGCTCTTATATTATCTTGAAACCAGATCTAAAATGCACCCCCAAATATGTATTTAATTCATAATTGCAATTATGATTTAATATAATGTGCTCACTGCTCAATCATCCTAATAAATATGGATAAAATAGGGGCGACGCGACAGTCGGTTTAATATAGTCATATGTACCAACTTAATATTAAATTCATCATTCACATAATTCCTAGTAGGTGATTAAATTGTTTAAAACAAATTAAAATCTGTTCTGAAATTATAATAATACGGGCTACAGAAATCACAATATGTACTTATATTCCATTATGCAAAGCAATTATCTGAATGAGAAAAATCCTTTTTGAAACGCGAGAACAAAAGATCGTATATTATGGAATAACAATATAATTTTTGCAAAGTCAACACATAAAATAATGCCTCGTAAAATATACTTTGTCAGTAAAAAATGTTATTAGTTTTGACAATACGCATTTCGAGCATAAGAATTTGAGGAATTATGTGATTCATCGTCAGCCCTTTCGCGTCCTTTGCTGGACATAGGCAGCGATGATATTCATAGGATGGCTGGTAGCGGTTGGAGACGATGGGCTGAATAGACCTTGATAAAATAAATCCATGCCATGTTGTAGAAAAGCGCGATATACACAAGTGTATCCATTTTGTAATAATATAAGCATTTAGCATTGTATTATAATTTTATGTTGCTAGGTGCACACGGCATCAGAATGAAAAATTGCTTTGCATTCAATATGCGGAACAACACAGTAGAACTACTAGACAACAGAGGGTAAGTTATATAACTAGAATTATTTACAGCCAGTGCATCCACTGAAGCGGTGATAAGTAGGTAGTTGTGTTACAGAACGTCAATTTAATAGTACGATACACGCGAGTAAACGCTCTTCCTAACTGAATAATTCGAAAAGGTTATCGGAGTAGTTTTGTTACAAAAGCATTACAGCAGGAGTACGTAATTTTGATCATCGTAGTGAGTAATCGTTATGCCTGTAAGATATTGCTTGCTATGGATTTACAGAAATGGTAGAATTGATTACCTATATCCGCATCATAATTACTACTGACATTTAAGCTGCACGTCTATTATATCACTATTTATACAGGCAATGAACCAATGAACAACATTCAACTGTTTTGTGGTTTGAACTCAGAACACACTGAACGCGATTAAAGCTGTAAAATTTCCTTGATTTTTATAAAGTCCAAAATCCTCGTATAACGTAGGTAAAATCATATGACCAGCAGTGAGATATAACAAGGTTTATCAAGTATGTAGATATAAATCAAATATGACACATCAACACTTTCAGATGTCCTGTAAAACAACAGTCAGTGATAGCGAAGTCCGAGGGCGGCACCGCCGAGCTGGCGATAGCGTCCATGTTCCGGTTTCCGGACTCCTCGCAAGTCAACTTTCAGTGTGACATCGCCATTTGCAAAGGTAAACCCTACTATCTTTATAAATAAATAAATATATTTTAATAAGAATGAAGTCCTGATTTAATAAGTATTGTAGTTTATTGATTCTTAACTCTACCTCTACTCTACCTTGGTTATATTATTATTATATAATAACTGTAAAAGTAGTTGTTAAGTGAATAAATAAACAAATAATAATCTACAGAAAACTGTGCATAAAGTAACATATTTTGTATTATAGTATAGGCACCGCATTAATAAAAAGATAGAAATAGTATTTTAGTTAACTCAAAGTTTTCATTATAATCAACACTTAACAGTATCCACTCTAGAGAATTGAGGTTCAACATAAATAAAAAACTAATAAGATTCATAAGATTGGAAATCGGAAACATAAAATCTCTTACAGACACCAAAAGGCAATATTGATTGACCAGCAGGCGTCTGAGAATAGGAGATACAAATATTTAACGTCTATAGAACCATTAGTAGTTAATCCGACCCTACACCATAAAAACGGCGAATCTAATAGAGTTCCATATATTGAACACGTCAAGTTCACACAAGCATAAATTACAATGTGTTAGCACGTAAAAATTTAAGATTCGTTTATAATTTCAGGGAGCACGTGCGCTGCAGTAGACTGTGCTGACGACAACAGCGGAGGCCCTAATGACGAAGAAGGCACCGTCACCACATCCACGGGAATATTCGTACTCGACCCGAACGATAACACCAGTTAGTTTCCAATACCATCCCACTACTTTTACTACGTGCTCAAATAATCGTGTATTGCATGTGATTAAAATGTATCTTAAATAATGTACTTAATCTGATTTACTTATTTATGCTGGTGTTAGGATATTCGTATCCTCCCGTATAGCAACCATCATATATCCCACGTAAATGTGTCGTAACGCCCTTACGCCCGTTGGTACTCTATCTGAACTGCACTGCGCTATCTGGCGCAACACTTTATCATTTCAATATAAACAACAAAATGTAGTATTAACATTTTGTCTAAACTAAACATACTCTTATGTTTGTGTTCATTTCGGCTTAATTTATACGAGTAGGTATCAGTCATATTTTAAATTGAACTAATGCTTGGTCTTTACTTGTAACTCACTTTGCTTTCACTCTACCCACAAATACTTGTTATTCTATCGACAACATGACAGGCTAAAATCCTTATTTTTGAGTACTATACGACTCTACGCGTATAAAGTCGCTATAAGCCCCTTTCCCTTCATGATTCAAAATATGCAATCAGCCATAGTAATGACTGTTTCACGTAAATTTATCATGGGATTATCTAGTGTGGGTACAGCATGGAGGCCGGCATAAATACATCGACTGACATACCGATCTGCACTTACCGCGAAAGGCTACATAATCACTAGGGTCCTACTAAAACCCTATTGCTTGCGGTTTCGCCTACGTGAAAAAGGTTTTCTACGATAAAAATCTCACTACATATACTTATTCCCAGTATAAAAAGTACCATATACCTAGCCCTTTTCTCGAGAAATGGATGATCCAAAACTAAAATAAATAATCGAAACAGTAGTTAACGAAATTAGCGTGTTCAAATAAATTCTTCAGCACAAATCAAATGAACTCTTAAGTTATAAATATTCGTATGGTGGTGCAGTCGCGGCGATGTCGTGCCTGGAGGGCAGCGTGCGTCCGCTGTGGCTGCTGTACCTGTGCATCGCGCTGGGCGTCATGTTCCTCGTCATGCTGCTCATCAATTGCTTCCTCTGCACCGCCATGACCTGCTCATGCGCACGGACTGACGTAAGCACTTATCTGTATCAGCCCACGTCCCACTGAAGGGCACAAACCTCAACTACAATCGAGAGTACAATTGAGAGAGGTTAGGTCATATAGTCCTCCACGCTGGTCCAGTGGGGCTTGGCGTACATATATACATATATAACTATAGTTTCAGTCGAAAGGAGCATACCTACAGGGCGCATACCTTCCAATCTGCTAGAGCCTACAGAGAATTTTCATAGCTTCTCACTTACCAATTGATACTGCAACTGCAATGCGCGATATAACTTACGTGGTTTAATATAATAACTATTTAGCTGCTGCCATTCTCAGCGACAGTCCTATGATAAGCTTAAAATAAATATAGAAATAAATGATTTGCTGAGTAAAAATATATCCTAACTTGCTATCTTTTGTAAAAATTGCAATACATAACAGTGGTACTTATATTCCGCTAACATTTAGATTTACAAATATCTGATCCATTCATAAGTCACACACAGTTTTCATACTTTGTTCTGGAATTTAATAAACATGAATTTCATATTCAGGTAATTGAAAAAGATCCCTCCGTGGTAGAAGACTACGACCCGTACCGCAGCTGGCACGGCAGCCAGTACGGCAGTCGATATCCCTCGTCCACGATACATTCCACGAGGTAAAAACACTATCAATAACCCTTTAACATCAACATAAAGGTACTGGTATTAAAAACTACTTTCTCTTTCCACTAGATCTGTTTCGGATAATAGCGATCACTACGCTATCGTGCAATCAAGGCCGGGCAGCAGACACTCCGGAATGCATCGGAGCAGACATTAAAAAGGTAATATTTTATTGTAAATAATTATTTTATTATTAACAGACCACCATTGCGGATGTGTCTCGTATGCCGCAATAAAAAAATATAAGATTTTGCAATATTTAATGAATAGTTGACATTTCACACTAACGATAAATTATGATTTCCATTACATTTGTGTATTTTTTTTCGTTTCAGGCGACATCATATAGGACGTATTATATAGGACCTTGAATCTCGGAATTTTGTTAGAATTATGCATTTTAATACATACTTGTCGAATCGTTTTGTGTAAATCGAGAAAATTCTGCAGTTTATTTTTACAAAATCTCATCAATAGTTTTAAATGTATTCAGTAATATGAATATAACGTTACCTACAGAGCAAGATCCCTTATAGCATGTTAATGAATTTAAACTTGTGCCATTTTGATATGTGTGTACCTTAAATGAGTTTATAGACCCTACGAACTTGTCTTCATTGAAAATGAATACCTGATTTAAGCAACGAATCCGTCCACGATCGAATACTTTAGGTTTTAAGGCATTAGATTTGTGTTATCCAGTGTGTTGAGAAATAATTTACTTCTACATTGTAGGTTGTGTTTGTATACTAAAGTATTATTAAATTATTTTATAAGCATTTATTATTATAACCATTTAATGACGTATATTCGTGCTAACTGTCTTAGAAGATTCCAGTCACTTTATCATAAGATAGAGTAGGCGAATTGCGACGATAGTATTAAGTGTTCTGTGAGCGCGTGTCAATATCACATAGGTTTAATAAATATATATAATTAATTTATCTAATTCCTAAATCACTGTTACAATGAATATTCGTATACTAGGTATACCAAAATCAAATAAAAATAATGCATAGAATATAAAATCTACAAAAATATTGAAATCACCCAATATTTAATGATATTTAAAAGTATTTGACGAGTCGGAGGTATTAGTGTAGGTACCGTGCTTAATGTCAAGTGTAGGAGTAATTGATCTAATTTAATGATTAAGTATATAGACTAAACATACCACATCATCACTGTGAATTGTTAATACGACTAATTAATTACATAACATAGATATTTTTATAATAAGAATTTATGATTGTCATATCATAGTAACAAAATATGATAACATTTATACATAGATGGTACTTGGAGTGCTCAAAACTAAGGCTTCCGATTTATTGTGTATGTAAATATACGTCAATTTAAGTGAATTGATGAGGGATTTGTAAAGTGAGAATGATTGTTTATGTGAATGTTTAGTGTAAAGCCAAAACTCTTGTAACGTTTTGGTTGCAAAATAAAATGATTGACAAATCAACGACTTTTATTTACCACCTAATATAACTTACAAACTACCTCCTTATCCGAGACCTCCCCCTGTCCCGCCCTCACACCGCCATTGCAACTCCTTTGTCGTAGGATCACCAGTGGCACGCATTTCAATGACACCAAGCACTGAATCTTAGAGAGTCTCCGGGAATGTCTAACTTGTCTTTAACTCGCAACCAAATCAATCTTAATGTTAAATTAAGAGGAGTTGGAAATATTTTTGCCCATTTTCTATCACCATAAAATACATACATATTTACCATAAAATTATATTCCAACCTATGAAAACCTCAATTAACAGGACAATCTATAAGACACATATTTGGTAGATATATCCAACAGTCACTTCACACCATTTAAAGATGAGTACAATTCTCAATTGCATGAAAATTTGAATGCATGTCACATGCAGAGCACGATTACTAGATTTATCGAGGAATGCTGTGATTTGTCCCCGAAAGGATAGACGTGTGTTGACTTCATCCCACGAACAATAACAAAATTACATCATCGTCGTTCATGCCAGCATAATGGTATTTGTTTATAATCACGAGCGTATTCCCACCTCAAAGGCCGGCAACGCATCTCAATGCCCTATGGTGTTGTAGATGTCCATGGGCAGCGGTGTTCACTTACCATCAGGTGAACCGCATGCTCGTTTGCCCCCTATAATATAAAAAAAAAAAAAAAAAAAAAACTCCACTGGTAACGAAAGTAAACAAGTAGAAAAATAATATATGTCTGGTGTTTCCGGATTGGAGCACTCTGCTTCTTATTGTTTTGACGAGGTAGTGAAAATTATATTATAGATAATACTATATTTCAATAGCACTGTACTTACCATAATTTCCAATGTAGTAACTTGGTCGTGTTAGTATATATATATTATAATTTAAATCATATACTCTACTATAGGGTTAAATAAAATCTACAGTAAGTATGCACACAATCTATTTAATAAGTCAATTATTCAATGAGGGTTCACAAGTCGACATCAACAAGAAATAGTGAAATATTGAATAGATACAAGATATTTAATAGTAAGATACAATGGCTTACATCAATATATTTCAAACAATACAAATTCAATTATCTATCACATTCTGTGTTGGTACATTTTGTCAGACACAATTTTAAATTAGACTTCATCACTAATATTTTTTCTAAAACATACGACTAACTTATAAATATAAAACTACTATCGGACTAGAGAGTGTTTAATTTCAAATACGCTACAACAATAAACAATAATAAAATTATAAACTAAAAATATATATTATATAGTATGTTTTATTACATTATTACTATATGTATTGCGACCTCGGATATGGCACTAAGTTCAATATTTATGGGTGACTCTACATCTACGGTACATGTGGCCAAATTATTTAAATTAGTTATAACATGAACACTTCAGACCATGGCTGTATTATTAATTAATCAGTTGCATTTTACTATTAGAGGTCTGACGGCTGCATTTCAATGTATATTTCTAACAATAATATAAAGTTAACCCGATTATATACTTATATATTATTTAAGATTATGTATGTTTCACTCCCCGTTTGAACATTAACCATTAGCATAACATAAAAATGCTAACATACAATTAATACTCCAACATCGCTATCAGAACTTATTCAGTACAAAATTGGTAACACCTGCGTCGGGAGTGAACTACGCTCACTTTAAGTTACCGAGCAAGCACTCGGAGGCATTAAATGTCAAATAAATAGTTTCTTAGTAAGATTGCAAGAAGAAAATCTACACTTAGAAATCATTCATTTGACATTAAAGGTCTGTTCAAACAGCGGACGGGACGGGACTGTGACGTGACGCTTAAGGGACTTGAACAGTTGTTATTTTCTATATAATTGATATAATTTAAATAGAACATGTCAGAGAAAACCTTCGTGCTCGGCGCGACGGGTCTGTGTGAATGTTCCATACTAACAAGTACATTACAAGCTAATGTTACAACTTACCACGTCCCGTCAGCGTCGCGTCCCGCTGTTTGAATAAACCCTTAAGTGTGTGAATTCAGCAGTAAGATGGAGTATGGTCGTTAGATTTGTACTCACAGGGCGTGCGTGTCCGTGCGTTAGTTCCGCTGCAGCAGCGTGTCGGCGACGTGTTGGTAGAGCGAGCGCTTGTAGATGCGCGGCTGTCCGTCGCGCAGACCGTGCGGGTACACGCCGAACGCGCTCTCGTCGTCGAACCAGCTCGTCGTGGGCTGCAATAACATTAACAAATTTCGAACCCTTTCCACGTTAAATAAATAAATACACTCTGCCCGCACTGAGATACCTGTCGTGTCACGGATATCACAATCTACGAGAGTCTCACAAACATCAGACCCGAAACAGATATCTGTAGATCAAATAAACATGCCTCGATGCGGGGATCGAAACCGCGGCCTCTCATTTCACAGCTGACGTTTAACCAACTGCGCCACGGAAGCTATTAAACTAATAACTGTTAATAACCCCGTTAAGATCCCTTTTCCTAGTATTTTTTATATTACAGCCTCCATACACAGTTAGTTAAGACGCTACTTGTGAAACGATAGAACGAGAATGTAGTCTCCAGCACTTTCCGACACAAAACGTGTTAATGTGAATGTGTGGACCCACGAATTTAAGTAATTGTTGATTGTAGGATTTCATTATTTGCTACGTTTTGTTTCAAATTAAAATCCTTACTAGTTGTGTACCAAAATGCATAAATCTCAATTTAAACCTACGGACTATACAACTCATATCATGCTATTCCAGTTTTCATCAAATGGATTATTTTAAAAACGGGTATCATACATGACAGGGAAGATTTGTACAACGTCGTAATTACCAAACAAAAAGAAATAAAATAAATGACACTTAAAATCGTACACGTAGTCGATATAAAACTTGATGTAATAAATATCACGAACTACCTGTTTGCATTATAAAGCTAAAAATGCCAAACCATACAAGGATACGATATGCAACCATAAATATTAAAATTCTAACAACTAAGCTGATATATAGACTTCATTTCATAATCTAGTGTCGCTGCATCTACATCCGGTGTATTGTGTCGCTGATAATATTATATCATTTGAAATGAATGACATTTCGGACGCAGCTCTAAAACGTTGACTGTATCCCGCGAAGATCGCTTCTCGCAGTTATTATGTAACTGTTGCAATTTTAGCAAAATCCTTGAACAGTTCGCATGACTTTTAACAAATGAACTGTATTTTGGTAATTTTGAATATATCCTGCCGTTACCATGTGCAAAGTAAGAAACGAGTATTTAAATAAAACAAAGTTCATGTATGTTTGGTGTAAAAAAAATTAGCGAACCATGTAATATATTCAGCGTGGTATGTTAATGCGATCTTTAAGTATAATAGGCTACAAAATAAGAATACGTGGGCAATCTGTTGAAATATTAATATGAACATGACAAAGACAATTTATTTTCAATGCACCATTTGACGTCATATCTATGGAGCTTTAACATCGGCAGCCCACACAAAAATCGATCAAACGTATATTGAGTGTCTATCGCGGCGTGTTCAGCGGTTATCTTGCCATTTGACGTCAATCAAACACATGGACGACGCGTATATCCGAGACGCCAAAGGCAGTCTCGAACATGATTGTGACCTAAATGTTTAATACGTTTAATAATAAACACGAAACGGCCCACATAAACATGAATTTATGATGTAATAGACACCGTATCTACTAAAACTGTTCACTGAATGATAGACAACGCACCTTACAAAGTGGTGGGTCAAGAAATATGAAATATTTCACAAGAGTTCCTTATATACTAAAGATTTAAAATAAGCGATACAAGAAATATGAAAAGTTTACATTGAAACAATTGTTATAATAATGGCTAATGCACAGGCTAATAAGAAATTGCAGCTAAAAATCAACAGTTCAAATCTGAACGTAGTATTTCTTTAGCCACCATCACTACTATTCTGATTTCATTACTTTTTATGTAAAGTTTTTACTACTATTCATATAATGCTTGTGACCAGTAAAACCAGTGCCACATAGCCTATATTGCGAAAGATTTTCAGACTAATAGTAGGGCCACTAATAGCTTAAATTTTTGCATTATAATGATGTCCCTTAAATTTTGGTCGTTTCCCAAGATCTACATGACAGTAGCTACATCAATCTACTGATGTCAGTCTATTACTTAATCATGTGGCCCTCGCATAGTTAGTACCCACATCAATTTTGTCTGCCGAGAAAGAAAATCTGTCAGAAAATATATTTTTAATATATTTCAATATCTTTACACTGAATATAAAATGCATGCCATGCTTTAAAAACAAATCGCCTTCGCAATACGTTAAAACGTAGGAAATAAATATGCGAAACAGTGGCATGTGTTGCAGTTCCGACACTCTGAGAATATCAATCGACCCTTTGTCTCACAAGCATTAGACGAAGAGACAAAAGGATCCCAAGCGATTAGAAATGTATTTTGTTTTAAGTATAGCTGCAACTAGGAAATGTTCTATTGGTTCAGAATACGTAATAAATTCGGATCTGAAAATATAATGCTAAAATTTTAATTTTGTTACACGCTTAAGTCTCATTGTTACATCCCTTTACAAAACTTCATTACGAAATAACACTGTAGTTAATCTGGGGCCTTACTACCATCTTTTACTAAACAATCTTATTGCAGGAACGTTTTGTTTCAAGCTTATAGTAATATTACTCAGATTCGTACCATGACCTTATAAAACAATATTACTTTATTCCTGCATAGTGCTGGAAAAGAACGAATGATTGTATACAAGATCGCTAACCTTTTTATTTCCGTTCCAAGACACGCATATGCCGATAAATATTGAAGTTAAACAAATTAAATTTACTTTTAGATTTCTTAACGGATTATCAAGTAAAAATTATATTGTATAATATTAAATAAAAGAAAATATCCCTTTGTCTTGCAGAGCAAAGATTTTGTATATTTGTATTTCTTTGGGAATGTATGCAACGGGAACGAAACGGTTTTACGAATGTCATTACTCTTACGAGCTCGCTCGCGGGACGCGGTCGGTGTTTAAAAATCTTATGAAGTGGAAGTGGTGCAATACAAACTCTTTAATTAATTTTATGCAGTTTTAAAAGTCTCGATATCATTTCTAGCAACGAGTAAGTATGTTTTAATAGTCTATAGGATAAAACATTCAACAAAATTATGCATTGCGATACTTTGATCGCATGTTTAATGATAATCGCTATCTCAACTTTGATTTTAATATCATTTATGTTAATTAAATAATTAGAGTCGACACGTAATATACTATAATGTCTAAAAATATATATGCAATACGAATAATATTATTTATAAAACAAAGAAATCAAATGTTGCTGTGAAAATTTGAAGTTGGAATTTCAAGTGGTTTAAACTATTTGCAGCGTCAGAGTTCGGAGAGTTTTGGGGCGACGCGACGCAACAACTCGATTTAATGTGTGGCGTACAATCGAACCACTGCAGGCAAAGGAATATTCTAAACAAAAGTGTGGCGTGCTTGCAGTGATCTTAAACTCTCAAGGCGAAGGCACATACAAAGACTGGAAATGATGGTCTAAAGTAACTACTTATACTAATTTATGTGATTATGATTAGCTATATAGGTAAAATTATGGACAACTGCATGAGTGCACTATCTGTTCCAGAATAAAATGTTATGTATAATGGTTTCATGATACTATCAATGATAACTGTATGCTAAACTACACCTGTGGATTTTTCAGTACTGAGTGGACTATAAAGCCAAATTAAATAAAAGAGTGGCAGCTTTACATACATCCCAGTCAAAAACTGAAGGAGGACTAAGTGCAGAGCCATCCTTGACGCAAATTGAAAACATTTTTTTGCGATTACTTGGGGATGATGATAGTCAAGGGTTACCAGGTGTGCAATTGGAACCATTCATAGAAGTATAAACAACAAGAAAACAAATATGTAGGCTCTACTGATTTCTAGAAAAATGATAAGAATCTTTATTTGGTTTCATTACATGAAATATAGTAAAATTAAAACTTTGCTTACTGCAGTAGTTAAAACATGTGTTACAATTTAGAACGCCCACCTTTAGAGGACACAAAAAAAAAATTGGAAAGTAAAATAATATGATAATTATATTTATACAAAACAATAGGCAATAGTATAAATACACCAACAATCTCTCTTCCAGCATTCTAACAGCTATAAGTGCCACCTTGTCCAGACCTCCCGAGTGAGAGCCCTCCGTGCTGCCCAACCCTGCTGTAAAGCGACATTGCTACTGTTGGAGTGCTGATGATGCTTCACCAACAGTTAACTGAGCTGCAATTGGTTCTCTTGATTGTGTTCTTCATTACTTCATTTCTGCACAGGAATATTGGCTGTGTTGCATATGTTGTGAAATATAAATAATCCTGCCACCTGAGGTGCATAATGCAACACTCTGTGTACAAGTAAGCAACGAAAATGTGCCTTGAGAAGTCCAATTGTTCATAAAATTATGTTTCTAGTGCGAACATGCAAATTCGTGTAGTGTCTGTGGTGCTGCATTGAGTATGGGAGTCATCATGGTTTTTCTAATTGTATGCCCAGAATCATCTGTAAATTTTAAAATATAATTAATTAATTTCACTAATTAAGGACAATAGATAAATATAAGTAATTTGAATAATTAAAGTATCTGATATTAAAATAACTTTTTTTATAATGTTATATTGGAGTTTTACCTAGAAACCAGATATTTCCATTGTTGCTCATTTCTTTCAAGTGACTCCTCAGTGGATGATTTGACCATATAAAGGAGTCAATTGTAGCACCACATGGCTTGCCTCTACACTCATAGTTTGCATGTTTGCATCACAAATCTGAAATTTTATGAGATTGAATAAAGTAATGTTACTATAATTTATTTGTTATTTAAATAATTGTTATATTTCATATTCTTTATGTTATTAGTTAATCTCTGTGTTATCTAGAGATGAAAATATATTCTGCATTAGAAAATATATAATTCATTTAAGTTCTTTGTTATGTGTGCATTAATAATTTGAACTTAAATAATAAATTACCATGTAAAGTTATCACAGGGCAATTTTATTTTATACAATTGTAATGCATGATATTATTATTTATGCAATATGGCATAGAAACATCACTTTTGATCACTATCATTGCAGATACAAACTCAAGTTTAGGTTCCACCTTGGTAATGTTGTTTAATCAAAAATATAATTCTAGTTTTAACAGTTTAATTTTTTTACATATTCAAAACTTAGCTGAGGTTTCATATTGAATGGTCCTTTACAAATGACTAAGAAATCGATAACTTGTAGTATACTTACTTTGCTTTTATTTTGTTGTGTTCTTGGTCATTAGCCTGTATCTACTAATAAACTCAGAGTCGTCTAGATTGAAGGGATCGCATTCCTCGCGTAATCGCCTTTGTCGTAGCTTACTCAACGAGTTATTAGCAGAATTATCATCCTCCAGAAATTCGAAGATTTTCGTAATCATTGGCCATCTAAAACCATATCACATTCATAATAATTATCGTACCTTTTTGGACAAGAAACCATTTTATCGCACACCATAAGTATTTAAAATAAATATGCATTTGTTTTTTACTGACTTTACGAGGATATATCACAGAAAACTGAAAAGTAATGTTAAAAAAGTTGCTTTCTCACAACTGTTTTGTGACTGCTAAGTTTGACATAAAAGTAATATTACTTACTGTCAAAGGACACGTCGTGGTACGGTTTAGAATGAATGATTTGCGATTGCGTCACAAAACTGCTAATTAAAACATGATGGTTTTAAGCTTGTTTTAAGGGCGTCATGGTACGAAATTTCTAAGTAAGGTTAAAACAGTAGTTCCCAAACTTATTTTTCTCGTGGACCACTTACAAAATTTTACTGGTTTTTGTGGACCCCCTGCTGCTTCATTTCTACCACATTCTTAAAGTCGCCAAAAAATAAAAATTGTGTCGCTTCTGAGTTCTGTCCCTATATTCCGATAGGTAAAATAAAAACGAAAAATGGTACATTTTATAACACTTTATTTATTAAAAGAATAGAATTACAAGAAAAAAATAATAAGGTAATATAGGTTCAGGTCATAATTTTAATTAATGGGAAGGATGTATTTGATGGAGTGTCAGCAAACGATCAATGTTTGGCTTTATTTTTGTGAGCAATAACCGCAAATCCCCCCGCTCTGTGATGTTTAATTTGCTCCTTTTTTTTGTTAAGAGATTTGTAACGGCACTAAAACTCCTTTCGACAAGGTATGACGAGGGAAAAGCTATTAAAAATTTCCTTGCGATTTCCCACAGTCCAGGATATTTTTCGGGTATTTCTGCTTGCAGCCAAAATGTTTGGTAGCCTTTTCTAAATTTCACCTTCAGCTCCTCATTGGTGCTTAGCTCGAGCAGCTCCTCTTGTAATACAACATTGGCCACTTCCGTTTCATCAAATGGATTTATGATCCATGGTGGTATATCCATCGTCAGGATATCTTCAAACCTGGTTTTGAAGTCATCATGCAGGGCATTTAAATGTTGACTGTAGGTATGGATATCCTCATCAATACATTCTACCTGCGACAAGTTTGGAAATTGAGAGAATTCGCGCCGACTAATGTTTTGCTTCATAAATTTCAATTTCCCAAGAAAAGCCGAAATTATCCCCTTTGTTTTTATTAAATTCAGGCTGTCCCCTTGTAACTGCAAGTTAATATCATTAAATTTTTTAAACAAATCTGTCAAATACGCAATGTCTGCTTTGAGTTTGATCAAGTTTTCTTTTAAATCTGGATCTCTACTTTCTAGGAACTCTAATACGGAATCGAAAACAGAGTAAAATCTCGTTAAGCATGCACCTTTCGACAACCAGCGTACTTCAGTATGTAAGAGCAGTCGTTGGAAGTCTTCATCATTTTCGTCGCACAATTGAGCAAATAAACGCGTATTCAATGCATTGCTTCTGATTTTGTTGACAGCTTTTATTACAAAATGAAGAGATTGGTTCAACCTGTCACTTAAATGTTTTGCCACAAGATGTTGTCGGTGGATTACGCAATGAATAGCTGTAAGTCCTGGTATAATTCTTTTGAGATGACTTATAAACCCACGATATCGCCCGACCATTACAGGAGCTCCGTCTGTTGCCACTGAAATAATGTTTGTAAATGGAATCGATTTTTCCGTGAAAAAATTACTCAGGACATTAAATATTGATTCGCCTTTAGTATCAGTCTCCAAAGTTCTGGCAAATAGCAATTCTTCGTGAATTTCTTCCTCCATAATAAATCGGACATATGCCAATAATAATGCTTCATTACCGGGTAACGTTGACTCGTCCAGTTGTATAGAAAAATGATTTTTTTGCAGATGATTGCACAAAAAACTTTCGATATCAGAGCTCATTTCATCAATGCGTCTTTGTACAGTATTGTTACTTAATGGAATTCTTTTTAGTACGTCAAACGGAGATTTGTGCAAAACAGTTTTTAAAACCTCTTCAACAGCGGGTAAAATTAATTGTTCTCCGATAGTGTGTGGTTTTCCAGATTTTGCTAAAAGTAATGAGATATTGTAAGATGCCCGCAAGCCATCATCGTTACTTTGAGATGTTGAAGCGAACATACTGTGCATGGTGGGTCTCTTTTCATATTTTTCCTTCAATGTTTGAAAATATTTTAAATCTTTACCTATTTTATCAGTATGACACCTTTTTAGATGATCTTCGAGCTTTGATGGTTTCATAGAGTCATTGCTCAAAACTTTGTTGCATAATAGGCACATGGGCAACTGTTTGTCTGCCTCTGATGGAACAAAACCATATTTCAAATAATCGACACTATATTGTCGACATTTTTTCTTTGCTGTAGCCATGTTTCGTGTCAGTTACCTTACCTGTAAAAAAAAATGTTTTAGTAACCAAGTTTTGTTCTGAATATAGGTATCACACCGCAGCCTTTGTCAGCACGCGGAAATAGAATTACGGCTTGTAAAGGGACCAACTAATAAACCGCTAAGACAAATACAGACGTTTTCACAAAACGGTATCAATTTTAAAGTACCTAATTTACCACTAATTTTTAATAGTACAAATAAAAATTGGTGTACTCAGTATCGAATACTGATCATATTTGTGTAGGAAAAAATAAAAGTCGAAATCTCAAAATTCCATAAAAACGATAACTAACATTTCATCAAATCAATGAGTTCACGCGCTCCGTGTATTTGCGTATTTTTTGTCTGCGGCTTCATTGTTAAAACGCACATTAAAACGTGACAAACTGGCATCGAAGCCCAAGCCCCGCCCTTTTCCCGTCGCCCGCGCACCGCTCGCTTTTTCCGAAAAGGAATAATTTTGATAAAATATGTAGTTACTTCAAAATCAATTAGCCTCAATTAGTCAGCCTCCGTGGCGCAGTTGGTTAGACGCCGCCTGTGAAACGAGAGGGCGCGGGTTCGATCCCCGCACCGAAACAAATATTTGTGTGATCCACAGGTATTTGTTTCGGGTCTGGGTGTTTGTGAGACCGAAAAGTCTCTCGTAGTTCCTGATACCCACGACACAAGACTCGATCTTAGTGTGGGGTCAGGACTATGTATGTGACTGTTGGGTGTATATATTTATTTAATATAAAATGATTGTGAAATTACTGTTTTATAAAACTAGTAGTTATTTGCAAGAAAAATTACAATATTAATTACTCTGCAATATTGCTTATTCGGCCTTTTTAGAGAGGCAGTGCTTCTCTCGTGAAAAAACAATGGAATAAAACGTGCTGTGTTTGTCTTCAAATCGAAAGAGGACAATTAAAATATCTGTAAGTTACTAAGTTACCTATCTTAGATTATATACACGTCTAATCTACCTTACCTATCTATACAAGCAGTTGTGATCAACCGACTAGTACACGGAAACAAAATACTTAAGTACTATAACAAAAAAAAGGTAGGTACTTACTTTTCTCCGGCACTAGCAAACACTGATATAAATTTTCTCACACTTTTTTTCGAAATTCCGGAAACAAATGAATGAGTTTGCCTTTGGCATCAAGTATTTATAGTGGTGATCAAGTTCATGTCTGAACAAGCATTAAGCATTGTCGGGCGGATAGCGCTTTGCAAGTCTGTACACGAAATTGTACGTAATATCGAATACGCAAGTTTGGACAAGTAACAATCGCTTGCCTTATTAAAATATTATCTGCTTAGTTAGGTACTTAAAACAATGTAGGTAGGCCCTTATAAAAACTATGCTTACATTTATTTTTGCTTTTACTATCAAAAGCAGATAAATTTTCGTGGACCCCCATTAACATCTTATGGACCCCCATATTTTGTTCACGCTTACGTAGACCCCCAGCAAGTCTCCCGTGGACCCCTGGGGGTCCACCTGGACCACTTTCGGAATCACTGGGTTAAAACATTACTGCTATAAGAGACGGTAGTAAGGCCCCTGTACTGTTTTTGTGCTCAAAAAAGAAGAATATACAAAATAACCTTTAAACAACGAGATTGCGCATAAAATTTATAAATAATTATTATGATATGTAATTTGGCCGTTATTAAAGAAATATCATTTTTATAAATAGGCACAACAGGGAAATTGGAAGGTCGATATTATTTAATTAACCATTTAGAAAGGTTAGGTACACTTTTGATGTTATAACGAGATTAACAAACGTGTTTTCCAATACACGCTTTATCTGCTTGTTATTTTTTATTTTGTTCGTACGAATTGTTATTAATAGTTTTAAAAACAATATTTATGCAACGGACACGTAATGGTACTTTTACTTAGCTCTACTGTCATTGAATATTGTTTATTTTATCATGTAAGTTGGTTTATTCCACTGTATTCTTTCATTCGTTATCCCACACGTAGTAATACTTCAAACCTTACAGAATAAGTTATTTGGAAATAATAGAAAATAATATATGCAGATTAGAAAAAAATGTCACGTGAATGTCTAATACTTTAATGTGTGAATATTAATGCAAAACGTAAACATAAAATCCACGTGATAGTAGATACTAGAGATAATAGTGTGTAATGGTTATCTGGGTCTAGAAAACAGCGAATTAGATTATAAATAAATAAATACACCCTACAGTCACATATATAGCCCTGACCCCACATTAAGATCGAATCTTGTGTCGTGGGTATCAGATATTACGAGAGACTTTTCGGTCTCACAAACACCCAGACCCGGAACTAATGTCTGTGGATCACACAAATATTTACGATTCACAGTCGGCGTCTAAACAATTGCGCCACGGAGGCTATCAAAAATATTATTATTCGAATGAAGCAAATTTTATGATGTAACAAAGACAATATTGTCTAAGCGTATTAAGAAATGCATATTTATATATTTATGTACTTATTATGTACTTATTATTTGCCGGCGTCTACCCAACTGCGTCACGGAGATCCACAGTATACATATATTATTAAAAACAAATGTTTTGACCTGTCACGTGACTGCATAATCTAGAATGTCATAGGTGAATATTAATGCAAAACATAAAGCGATAGTAGGGACTAGTATAGTGAGTAGTGTGATGTACCTCTAGCCTGAAGTTGAGCACGTGCGCGCTGGTCTGGTGGCGCGGCACGGTGAGCACGCGCGCCGCGGGGAAGTAGCCGGGGTGGCTCGCCGACACCTCGTAGTGGCCCGGCGTCAGCAGCCGGTAGTAGTCGCCGTACGGACCTGATAGTGATGCTCTCAATACTGTTATACATTACTATACACCCTAACACTACATATCCAGACTGCGAAACTAAGCCAGGTGGTAGTGTTAGTGCCTAGAGACAAAGAAAAATAAAAATTTGGAAAAAGTAGCGACGATTAATTTTACAATTTTTTTAAGTAATCTCATGATTGGCTGGTAAATACAGTTTTTTCTAAAATTATAATTTAATCGATTACGTAAACCGGTATATTACTACTTTAGGAAAAACGACGTATATACCTAAATCAATACAGTAATGTGCACATCATAAATAATAACAAATTCGAATTCAAAGAATCAAATCAAATAATTGACGGAGACATTTAGTCGCACGCCTATAATTTTTATCCGAAGACAAAATGTACTTATTTATGTATAGGTGATTCAGATAAACCCAGGGCCATATACAAAATACAATAAAAATAATGAAACTGCAGATAATAAGTATTGAATAAACTAAATATTATAAACAAGAAGTTTATATTATATCAAAGTAGTTGACATTGTACTTTTATAAATACCCCTCGTTTACATCGTTACAATTCTTTTTTAGCAGATTTCCGTTTCTTTTTTAATAACTTTTTTTTTTCGATTTTACCCTATTTTAATTGTAGAATGTAGTCCACATATATAGATTGAAGTTTAATCTGATACCACTACAAACTTTATAATACGAACTTGAATTAGAAATTCTACAAAATATTTATATAGGGAGTTCTACAAATCACCTGAACACACAGTGCTACAAAAATCATTTTACGAGATATTTCTAAATAAAAACATAATTTAACACATAATATGACGTATATCACAATACATCTATTATAATTCGAATATTATCAGTAACATCAATATCATCGACCGATTGGACCAGCAACTCAAACGTTGCCTTTTTACGCGAAAAACTTAAGGATACGATTCTCGCTCAGTTGAATTATGATTCTACAAAGCCAACTTTATTGGGAAATTTCTCACACTAAGAAACTCACAGAGAATGGATTGAAAAATTTGGGGATCGAATACAGGCCCTTACGGTTCAAAAGCTCATAAATGTTCCAAGTGAAAAATATTTGTTCATTGAATAAGAACACATTCATAATTTAAGTATCATTCTGTTACAGGTAGGGAAAATATTAAATTAATTTTCAATGCGAACTAGATGTAAAATGAATAAATCTCAGATCTAGTTATGTGAAACAAAGATCAGCACAGTAACGCATACTTATTAACAATTAATATTCTGCATAAACGTGCACACCAGGGTCGATCTTAGCAATGTTGCTCCCTTCGCACTTTCGCTTGTTTCGTACAAGCTGATGTTACTATTTATAAGCTAGTCACGCCGAATGTGCAACATGGCGCACGAATCAAAGATAAGTGGCACGAGATACCAGACCGTCTCAACAACACACTTGGTTACACGCATCAGTCTCAATTTACCGAGTACCAATGCAAACGACCATATGTTGCGGACAATAGCCAATGTGTATATGCTGTTAATAATGACTGCATTGTTCTAGATGTGTACTGATCAAGTACTGACAACAGTAGACACACGTTGATGACAATTGACAGTGAACAGGAAGAACAATCAGGGACGTAAGAGCCCACTTGAACAACTGCTCACGCAAACCTTGTTCTTTTGTTTTCCTAGTTTCACCCTACAGTTGTATTACTAGATATAGATATTCAGTCTAACAATAACATTATTCAGGGTATATCAAGACCGCAACCGAAAATGAAGCCAGGTATAGTAGTAGTATTAGTGACACAATGCAAGTAAAAATTTCGCAAAAAGAATCGACAACTTTATTTTTGTATTTTTTTACTTATCGTCGTATTTGGGTGATAAATACATAATTTTCCTAAAATAAAGATTTACAACAACTCGTAAGGGTTTAAATTAGAATTTTCGGAAAAACTAGGTATTTACCACCCAAACACGATATTTTTAAAAAATTCTAAAAAAAATCTGGCCACTGTTTTGGCGAAATTTTTATTTGCATCGTGTTTGGAACCACTAAAACTACCACCTGGCTTCGTTTTCGGTCGCAGTCTTAATATACCCGGTATAACTATAAGATATAACTAAAAGACAATAAATATAAGATTCCCAAAATAAAAATATGAGCGCATTTTTCGTTTTATGATAATGTTTATTGATCAGAACCTGCGCCTCCGTGATAGAGCAAAAATAATCTTCATAGTATACATTCAGTCAATATTTCGTGAACGGTATAAATATTTGAATCCATACAAAATAGAAAACAATTAAGAGTCGTGTTTCAGTTGAACAAAAATAATTGGATTAACGCTGGCTCACTAACAGGCGCAAATCCAATTACATGTATTTCTTACACTATTTGTTACGTGTAGTTAGTTATATGTACAAGGTACCTACATAGTAAAAACCCAATTAATCAATTACACGCAATACATCAGTTCATATATTAGGACGTCCAATCCAAAAAACAATGAACGCCTTAAGCTAATGTACTCCTTATTAAGCTCGAAATTAAGGACTAAATATGGAAGTAAACATTGTTGACTGATCCCACTAAAACGTCATGCGAAGTTTCACTACATTTCACGATATAATAAATAAAGCCGAAAGCCAAAATCGCAAAAAAATACAAAAAAGCAAACGTCTAAAAAAGCAAGCATACCTGTAGTAACATCGTGTCGGATGGGCTTGGGCACGGGGCCGGTGATGTTGACGACGGATATGACGGCGTTCTGTATGAAGCCGGAGTCGTCGCTCACGATGCCTTTGACTCCGATGTGCGCCTTCCACAAGTACGCCAGCAGAGCTTCCCTGTTCCGCTCCCACTCCTTAGCCAGCTCGCTCGCGGCCGGGTACTTCTCACAACCCAGCTCCAGGGTGATCTCGAACGCGTTTGTCGCTAAGTAATTAAAATCTTGCATACCTGAAATATTTCTATGCTATTACAATGGAGAAAAAAATAATTTCATAGGTCTAGTGTTACAAATGTAATTGACCATAATGCAGAGGATAGATCGTTGGTACCCAATTACCCAAGTTAACTATATTGACCTCGGAGGTCGACGACAATATACGACGGTTCCATGTCAGAAACATAATTGGAGCTCTTGTTGATCTAGCAGACCGTAACTTATATTGTTCCATCTTTAATTTTCTTAAATCTTTCAATATTAGTAACATATACAAATGTAATTAAAGATACGGCAGGAGGTCGACGAGAAAAATGTTTGTGACGACGAGAGGAAATCCCAATGAAATCTACTACAGGTAGTAAGAGACAATCATATTTCAGTACCAAAATAATGACGAAATAAAGGAATACATAATCCACAAAAAAAATCATTTATGACTGCTAATGCTCCGAAATAGATGACAGTCCTCTAAGCAGTATAGACAAGTGTTGTCATCGTCATTAAAATCACTAAACCAGTCCGCGTCTGAAGGCCACCAGTTAAATGTAAATGCCAGTGGATAAAGAGCAATCACGCTCTGAGCACGCTTCCGGGTTCTTACACTTCCTATCTTCAATGCTATATTATAATCACGTCGATGGCGGTGATTGTGAAGATTTTTTTTTATTGCGATGTATGGCCGGTCTAGCGTGCCATTCACCTGATAGTAAGCGATACGACCGCTCATGGACAGTAGAAAACCAAACAACATCATTAATTACAAGGACATAAGATGTTAGTCTCAATATGTCCAGTAGTTACTCTGGCTACTTCTGTGCTGGCTAAAAAGTCATTCAAACTGGAACACAACAGTGCATTTACACTGCTATTTGGCGGGAGAAATAGACATTGAGATGGTATCTACCCAGACGGCCTCTCACATATATGAGACCTACTAGTACTACCAGTAACAGCTGTAAGTTGAGCATGTCAGCAAAATTTTTGACGGTCTCAAAATAAACAAGTCTGCTGGTTTTAAGGATACGAGAGTAAGGGTCACAATTCTATGTTGCTATTAACTGAACATCAAAACGAAAGATAAAAAAATTGTCAACATCAAAGTTAACATCGATTTAAAATAATAAATTATCCAATTCCAGTACATTTCCTTGCCCTTGTTATTATGAAATAAACTAACGTCAATACTATCAGGACTTTTTTCTTTTAGCACATAATTGCGTCAGTTTACAACACAAATTTTAAACGTGGGTAATACCAATCCATAATTATCCATAGATCATTATTATAATTTTAATCGAACACAAAACAAGTGGCGTTAAGTCAGTCAAGACCAATTACATGGCAGATAAATATTGTTCTTGCTATTGCGTAAATAATCATTTTAAAAAATGCCTATATGTTTGGTATACCTAATTCGAATGAATATTATCAGTTACCAATCTGGAAATAATAAGTTGTTACACCATGAAGGTAGTTAAAAAATTAACTAGGTAATGGAAGCTATACTGCAACTATGAGGAAATGTAACAGTAAATACGCAAATATTGTATTACATTTATCTTGAGTAATGAAAAGAGCTGAGGAACAAGTGACAACATACCTCCTTTTAAACTATACCATGCTGCTCCATTAGTGACACCTCCTTGTTTACCAAAGTTGTATGTGGTGGAATCATCAGAACTAGTTGTGTGGCAGCCTTTCCGTGTGGCTGAGGCCATATCAGCATGGGCTGTTGCGTAGGTCATAGCCAACTCTCTAAATACACAATAATCACTATTATAATGAATGTAGCCTTTTAAACCGTTTTCAATTCAGTCAATGCAAATAAAATAAAATAGAGATCCTTTCAATTAATAACTTTTTGCTATACTAGTACTCATTCTTGTGGCTTTAAATATACATTTAAAAAAAACTGCTTATGGTCAATGTTAAATATTTTTAGTTTTATACCTGAAAGTGTCATCATCAGGGCTAGCTGAATATTCAGATGCAGGTGCTCCGCTTCGACTTTCATCATAAGGGTAGTTTGCAACTAAGTCACCCCCATGCATAGCGGCACTCAATACAAATGGAACAGACATTATCCAGCGCATAACAGCCCGTGTCTCAGGCTCCAGCTAAAAACACACATACATTTCTAAACCTATTCAAAGTAATTTTTTTTGAGATACATAAAGACATATTTACCGGTGCAGCCAGTCGAGTCAAATCCCGAAGGAGATGATTATTATGATTAATTCCTTGACGTTCAAGTTCAAATGTTATAGCATCTAAATCTGGAAAATTTCTGTTCAGATCTACCGAATGACGGTTGGTGCGCCCTATCAAATAATCTTTGCCTCCCTATAAACAAAAATGTTAATGTAAAAAATATATAATGCAGAAATAAAATTTTGAAATATGTATTGTTAACTCACAGTTTCTGTAGCCAGCTGCCATCCATCTGGATTCATTGATGGCAGCAAATGTATTCTGGTACTATGAATGAGTGCTCGAATACGACGATCATTATTAAGATATTGTTCACATAAATAATTAGCTAATCCCAGGAGCAACTCACGACCGAGCACTTCGTTTCCGTGAATGTTTCCAACATATTTAACTTCGGGTTTATCTAAATAGATATGCACATTTTAGACCATGTATTCCAATGGTAGGTAGTTATATTTTTATAGTATTTTACTTACATGGTTGATGGAATCCTGGCGTATCCGAAAATTCAATAACATACAAGGGCACATTATTAACAGATGTTTCTGTTAAAGCATATATTCTTGTAATATTGGAGCATTTCTCATGGACTTCCTCCAAAACTAAGGGTAATTCTTCATTATTATGATGTTTCCAGACAAACTCCGCAGATGACCCAATGAAAACCGTAAAAACTACGTACAAAAATAGCGGAAACATTTCACACAATTATAATTCTGCTATTCAAAATTATAAAATTAAATTATCTTCAACGTATTTTATATTGTAGCGTTGGAGACGGACACGTCGTCGTCACTCGCTCTACGTAGACGTACAAATTATCGATCGGGTGCGATCGATTTTCCCGCCACCAACACAATGAATGACGCACGTCGCATGAAACCCCCCTCACCAACTGTCATCTAACATTTTTAAAGGCAACTGGCCATGGAAAGTAGGTTTGTAGATTCTTGGCAGCACTATAATGTAATTAACTTTTTTTGAACTAGAAAAAATAAGAAAAAAAAAACATTTTAAACTGTAAAATAAACGTCCTATAAAATTATATAGTGCTACTTAGAGTAAATATAATATCAAGGGAGCACTGTAAGTAACTTGCTATTAAAAATATCACTGTCAGTACATAATGGTCAATTCTTTGGTCAGAACATCAAGCACCAAGGAACTGTTTAAGTTCCTTGGCAAGCACTATGCGCATAAAACACGAATCTAAAGATCTATAAATGTGTTTATTAAATAAGTAATCATACTTTTCCTTTATATTCATTATTAAATTATTTGAAGCATTCGAAATAGTTACAGTTATAATAAACATATTTGTCCATATTATGCTAAACTTATGGACATATTATACAAACATAGTAGGTACGTCCATGACGCAATAGGCGAGACGAATGATTTTCAAATTATATTCAAAAATATGGGCACACATTTATTATATACGAAAAAGTCTATATTTCAAGAATTAACAAAGGCTTAACACAGTTTTAAGCCATTTTTCTAATAATTTTTCAATAGTGCACAAAAAACGCTAGTAGGTGTCATGGCGTCCGCTTTGATGTCACTACTAGGTAAACATGTCATTGCGTACTACTAAATCTGTGGTCTATGCGCAGCGAATGCGTCATGCTTACATAGGCGTGACATCATGCGTTGTGAAGAGCGTTTTTGACAAAATGGCCGATTGCTATATTTTGTACTTTGATTTTATTTAAAATCTTATTAATCTCCAAGTATAGATTAAAACTGAATTATCATTTGAAATCCTTGTAATACGTATTTTCTCTTAAAAACATAAAATCTTTAATTTTTTGATACTGTCGTCTCGCCTGTTTCTTTTCGTTGTCGTAGCGACATCTATGGTTTGCTTTGTGTACTAAACTATAAAGTTCCACATAGAATTTTCAACGTTGATCATACAATCCACAGATGGCTTTTGTAAGTTTTGTCTACTGTCTAGTGTCTGGTGATAACATTGTTTATTTTCATTACTTTCTTTTTTAATCTTGAATAATTAGCCGTTATAAAAACCTCTAAAACATCCCCTAGCTATTTTGATTTTTTTATGTTATAGGGGGCAAACGATCATACGGTTCACCTGATGGTAAGTGATCACCGCCGCCCATGAACATATGCAATACCAAAGGGCATAGTGATGCGTTGCCGACCTTTAAATGGGAATCATAGACGTATTAGTTGGTTAATATGTCCATACATGTCAGAAACGCACTGTGGTGGATTTCCAAACTACGAGATGATGTGAGACAGTGGTACCGGCCCGGACGAGCCTGCCCATTCATTACTCACAACTTACTAGTTACTAACATTTTATCTTAATAATAACATTGAAATGTAATGAAATTATTTCTTTTGAAATTTTATGCAATTGCTATTATTAATCACGTAGGATAACAAATACCGCTTATGACACATCAGTGCAAAAACAGATACTATACAAAGTACATTTTCAATACATTGCTATACTATTTTATTTTAATAGAATATCAAATATGTCTTGTGTTATTGAAGTATTGTAGTATTTTTATTATTTATTATTAGACTAATGTCTTTTTAATCATTTGCATTTATAAACGTGTAGGTAATAAATTATGTTCCCTCATAATATGTGCCTACTGCCTACAAGGTATAAGATAAACTTAGTTTTACAAACGAATAGTATTTGTGCTTGAACGCAAAATATAAGACTTATAATGAAAAAACAACATTTCTCCTTTAAGCAACACAGTTGCTGTTGTTACTCCTATCAAATATATTATGAAGATTCCCTGTAAAATAATTATAGCGATTGTTAATATTAGGTCATCGATACCGTATTCAAGAAAATGCGATGTCTTTAATTTGATTCTTACCTCAAACTGCGCAATACTTAACGGCTTGGTATATCCAGTACTCTTTGTGCGAGACATCTTTACTGCTAACTGAACTTTGTAATCCATATATTTTAGTGTCACCTAAAAGAATACAGACACTCTATATAATTAAATTTGTGTGAAAGATACGCGTAAACCTAACTAGGTACCTAGCAAATATTAGGAACTGCAGTGATGTCAAGGTGAAAGGATGTCACGACACTCAAAATTGAGGAGAACGACGCAAGGAGGAGGAGGATGTCAACATATTACTATTTTTTTCGGTCACCTGTTGCTCCCAAGCTAACAAAAGTCCAGACTGGTGAAGTTTACCGATCAACTTGTTCAATTTTTCTGAATATGCTGAATTCTTCCGCAACATTATTACACATTGGTCGTAATAAAAGTTTTCTAGTAATATCTGCATGTCTAAAGCTGCTTCCACAGTAATATATTCGCCTATTGCAAAAGTACCTGTAAAAACATTCTATTAAAACTCGTCATAGGTACCTACTATTTACTATTAAAATTTTAATTGAAATCCTTGAGGGAGGTCTACGTTCAGCGATAACTGAACAAAGGTACGTAGCTAAAGAATAGTTTTATTTCTAATACAGTTCTAATGAATAACAAGTGAAATAAGAGAGTACCTAATTAACAAGTACAACAATTGTTAACAAGTGGTAGTGCCACGCTGTTGTCAGTCATGACTCAGCATGAATGGGCAGGCTCGTCCGGGGCGGTACCACTGTCTCATAGGAGATCGACGTGAAGCGACAGTTATACTATCCCGTTTCGGTCGGTGAGTGAGATTTCCGGATGCCCAGTACCACTTTCCTCTTCCCATCCTTTTTCCTTCCCGCTCCCCTCCCGATTTAATGGGCCGGCACCATATCTAAGACCCAAGGGTTGTAGATGTTCATGGGCGGCAGTGATCACTTACCATCAGGCGATCTGTTTGCTCGTTTGCCGGATCTATTGTATAAGAAAATACCTATACTTGTAAAAATATGACGTATATTCCTAAGTACCAAATAAAATAAAACGTAATGTTAACGTATGTATATATTCATGGAATATGGTTCATTATGATAACAAAATATGACGCGAGGAATTTCGGCTCCTCATTTAAATAAATAATTCCTCGCCTCTGCCACCCAGTATTACCTAATAACTTTTGTCCCTAACATATTGTTTCTTCATTAACCAATTAAGATGTTTATTTTGTTTTTAAAAACTTAGGTAGTTTTTTCCGATCCAGACGGTCTCTTTGAACAGGTAGGTACAATAGCTATTGATTTAATGATTTTGTATAGACGTACATTATTGATTATAATATTTAAGTAGGTACTTAACATTAATAACTAATAAGTGAGTACTTAAAATGTTCTTAAATATGTATGATTTTCTTACCTGCTGGCATTTTTTCTATGCTAAATGCCATGTTTTTAGTAAAACTACGTCTCTTAAGTTCTTCAAAGGTATAAACTCTAAATAGTTTCACCAATTTTTTCACCCAAGGCTAAAAGTTGAACATAAAATTTATATCACAAAAATCTGAAGACGTTTTATAAACATTCATAATATAATAAATAATATACCCAAACTGCGTTATTTTTATTCCTGTTAAATTCAGGGGTTTTTGGCGACATTTACACCATGTCAACCCCATCATACCCACCCAAACTGCATTATGCAAGATTTTTGAACACTTATACCGCATAATCATTAGTATATACTCCATACCCAAGTATAATTATTCAAATTATTCAGACAGATAAGTCCTTATAATAAACTATACAAAAATGCAAGGTCAATTGAACAAATTGAATACCGCACATTAGGTATAAATATTATGTTTTAGGAGTTTATTAGGTACATAATGTATATAAATTTATACTATTGAATTACCTCAGAAGAAAGTTTAAGTGAATATATCCAAGCATCATGGTGGGCTCCCCACTTCATGTTCCTGTCAATGATGTCTTGTGCGGTATCGATAGAAGGTTGGTACTTTGGAACAGTGAATGTAGATGCTAGTCCCGCTCCGTACGCACTCACTACGATCAACCCTGTCGCAAGCAGCCACCCGGTGACTCTTCGAATGCGCCATGAGTAGCCAACATTGTGCTGTGACTACATTAAATAATACCTTTATTTGTGCCATAGAAATATACATATTACATGGCAAGAAATAAATTGCTTTTTTAAACAAGTCAAAGTAGGTAATAAAATGCAAAATGCTTTGGTAAAATGAAAATGAAAATAATTTATTGAATCCATTAAAATGTTCAACATTGTTTGGATTCAGTCATTTTTTGAACTACCACCCGGTTCGGAAAGCGGTTTTCACTAGAGAAGAACGGGCAAGAAACTCTAGTGTTGCTATTTTCAAAACCAGTTTACAATGTAGTGATTATTACAAAAATTACAAGTTGGTTTAAATCAGAGCAGTTCATTAATAACTTGTTATGATTTGCAAGTAGGATATATTTTAATACGAATAAGTTTACTTTATATTTAATATGGCTGAGAGAAACGAAACGAAGTAACCCATAACGAAGAATCAGTATACTCTGTTTTGCCAACGCAATAAATAATTATAAAAGCGTTAAGTAATCTATTTATCAATTGCAAAGTAAGCAAATCGGACAGACCAGTCCACACAAGCAGCACCCGTTCACGAGTATGACGCATGTGCCAGCCATCGGCCTCCTCAACCATGCTACAGGAAAGTGACCGACCCGGCACACGGGTATAAGTATTATACGTTAGGTTGGGTAACTATATTTACATTAGGTTAACTATATTTGACTGCCTCGGAGGCGCAGTTGTACTATGGTACGATTACGGGTTCGAATACCGAGTCGGGCAAAGTGATATTCGATTTTTCCATTCATCATCAGCCCAGAGTTAGGAAGTTGTACCCGATATGGCGATAGGCTCGCCCCCTATCACATCGCGGGACGGAACACACAAGGCGAAACGTGGGTGTCCTGGTAGCACCTCTAATTACCCTTTCGGGGAAAAAGGCCTGAGATAAGTATGTATGTAACTATATTTACCTGAGTTATCATTATACCAAATACGGTCAAAAGAATTTTGTCAGATGAGCCTTTTTGAGCTAAACAAAGTCCAATCACACCGCAAATGAATGTGATGATGACTGCTAACCACATCAACGTAGTAAACGGTAGTAATGGAATTCGCCAGCTAGCAACAGGTCTAGAGAAGAAACAATATGTATAGTTATATAGGTGTGACGCAATGCTAAATAAACTAGCCAAAAACATAATTCTTCAATAATTCACTTTACCTCGGTGCTGGCGCCAAACAAGTTACAGCCACATTTATGCAGGAAACCGAAAAATCCATGTCTTTCCATCCCTCATACCAAGAATAAAGCCCAGCTGAAACAAATATGCAATTAAAATAATCAAAAGAGCAATAATTAAATATTATTAAGCATATACCTACTTATACCCATATCTGCTCTGTTTTCTACAACGCTGCCTATAATTCCAATTCCTGTATGATTTTTATGAATTTTACCCCATAAGTCTTTTTCTTCTCTGTTTATAACAATTGAGCAATTGATCAATCTGTGAACATTAAATTTCATTTAGACTTTCTCATGAACATTTTACGTCGTAAATTAATTATCTACTAACCTGCAAAATTCATCCAGCGTTCTTATATCCATTCCATCTCTGCCTGAAGGTACCTCTGCAGTATTTAAATCCAATAATACGTAAGGTTTATATGTAAAACCACTCACTTTTAGTGTTTTCCCCATCATATTTCGCATATTATGAGGAAATAAATTAACATTTCGATCGAAATTATGAGTGCAGCAACTCCAGCGGTCAAGCAGTAATGGTTGATCAATTTCAGAATCAGACCCAACAAACTTATGTGTTACTAAGCTATACACCTCACAATCCGCCTTTTTGTCCGGCAATATCATCAATACATTGGCCACAGAGCTACATTCAGTCATCGACAACATTTCTAAAGCATGGTAAGTATAATTACCACCAAATACCGGTAAAAATACCAGTTTTTTATCGCTTCTTCTAGCATTTCCAAGACGATTAGTTTCTTCAAATGTTCTTATAAAAAGTTGTGGATTTTCCATTCTCACGATATAATCAGAACATCCATCCTCCAGCGCTATTAGTAGTTTTTCTGATAAGTTACCTACATTGCTATCAATGTAGGTAAAACTTGAAGAAAAATTAATATTAAATGGTACTTCCGATACAATAGCCACACAATATGAGTGAGCCAGATACTTTGAGTACAATGTATGCAGTAATAATTCTATTGGTGAAATAAATTTCGGAACAGTTAACATGGCGATGTCTACAATGTAACAAAAACTGAACTGAAATAGGCTGCGGCTATGTTATTAATATAGTGATATATTGACAGCATTTTCTGGGTTCAGTATTTACTGTGGAGGAGACCTCTGCCCTACAGTGAGACTATATTGGCTGGATTGTTATGATTATTTATTGTCTGTTGGTAGAAAGCTTGTTTGTAATATCACAAGTAAGAAGTTTTTAACTTTAAGATGAAGGGTGTCCATTCTTTATGACAAAATTATACCAACAACAAAATTACTACACTGCATAGTGCAGATTGGTTAACGAGAGAGGATTACGTCTCACCATTCGACACAATAATTATGTCACGGCTGCACACTTCTATATAAGCTCAATTTACTTATTATCTATAATAGATGGTAAAGAAAAATAATTAATCCATATACGAGGTTGGCGAAGCTTTTTAGTGAATATTCTAGGGAATAGCGGGGAGTAACAACGTAAAGAACCATATATCATATTATTATAGGGAATATTTCATAAAACGTGTCCCACATAAGAATTAAACTTTCATGTAATAAATTATACCTCAAATGATACCAATTTACAAATATTATTCATGTTCATCGTTATTGCCGATAAAAACGAATAATGAACTTTATTAATGCGTTCATTTATAATTTATACGAAAACACATACTCACAGCTCTACCCCGGAGAGGGCAGGAAATACACAAATATGCCACTATCACTAGAGGCACCCATATTTTGCTGATTATTATTCTTGAAAAATAGTAAAGTCTTCCGTGCAACTATGAGAATTCGACAATGTTCATATTCTTTTACTTAAAATTTAAGGAAGAAACGTACCCATGGGCTAATGTTGAGGTCCCAAAAACGTCCACAAATCCAGAGGTATCGTCGGTGCGTGTTCGACCATTTAAAATTTTTGGTTCTAGTCCGTATGCATAATCTATTAGAGGAAGTCTGCGGTAGGTGATATTACACAATACGTTAGAACAATCCCCCATGAATCAACCGAGGTATTTTTTCGCGTAGTGAGTTCCATATCTTTTATCTAGACACCAAAAATGAGAACCTCGTGTTTGTTAGCATCAAATGAGTGATATGATCACTATACTGGCGTAAAAAGATTGTTACTATTATCTGCTGCTATTTGGTAAGTGCAACCCTGCGATGGGTTTTCCAGCACCATGTACTGATGTCGCTGTCTGGCTGGATCTGAACATATTAGGTATAAGTAACCACCAGCTTCAGGATCGATGGCCAACTCACTCACTTATTTCACATTGTCTGTTTTATTGAAACAATAGGTCCACTTTAAATTACAGCCTCCGTGGCGAAGTAGATTAGACGCCGGCTGTGAAACGAGAGGCTGCCGGTTCGATTCCCGCACCGAGACAAATGTTTGTGTGGCCCACAGATATTTGTCTCGGGTGTTTATGAGACCGAAACGTGTCTCGTAGTTCCTCATACAACACAAGACTTAATTGAGCTTAATGTGGGGACAGGACTATGTATGTGACTTTTGGGAGTAAGTATTTATTTTATTTAATTATTATTGGTAATTCCAGTAAACCCAATCAAAGCGACGGTTTACCACTCACGAAATAAAAACCATTTACTAATATGAGGCAGCCTCATATTTATTGAATATTGTTAAATAACACTAGCTAAGTGGTCTGCGACTGCGAGTTATGTTAAATCTACCAAGGAAACATTATGTGCTTCTACAACCAACAGGGGCTTTTATTGTATATACGTACATTGTGTATTTACAACAAAGTCAAATTAAATAACAAATTGAAGCAATAACATTTATTTTAACAATTTATTCCAAATCATGTTATTGTTACATCATGTTGCTGACACGTTATTGCGTAAGCTTTGTCGCTGTGAAGCTTATTCAATAAATTTGCGGAAAGTGTAGTCTAAGTAGTAATGTGGCTAAATGTATGCAACAGTAGACAAAAATCGTAATTAAATGTAGACAGACATCACAGTGGTATTAATTAAGATTTCTTGATACACACTCTTTACACCCATTTATTCTCATGCATGTGCTTTCGCAATCAATTTTTTTATCAATGTTTTCCGATTGACATGATGTATTTATGTGCCTGTGCGTCCTCGATGCTTATAATAATCTACAACTATCTCCGCTACAAACAAATTTATCGCCGTAATTACTCCGACTATATATAATATGAAGACCCCCTGAAATTAACAATAAAACCAACATATTAAAAAAGAAATACATGAACCAAAAATATAAACATTCTAAAAGTATCTAGCCGTCTACACCTAATTAGAATAACAGATATTATGTTTTTCCGATGTAAGCTAAATGTTAATTAGCAGATACTTATAAAATTGTTAGTGTATACGAGTATGTATCGATATAGAGTTGTCGTCTAATCTTTATAAAGCAATATGTTAGATATTATATTAAATGTCAATAAAGAAATATATAAAACGCACCCCCACAAGTTTTAAGTTTAATGCTTTTGTGGTACTGACTTCATTTTTAGATCGAGACAGTTTCACTTCCAGTTGAACTTTATAATCCAAATGTTTCAGTGCCACCTAGAACAGGAATTAATGTGATATTACCTCATTGGTTTGTAGAGATTAAAAGTAATCTTATCTATTTTAACTTCACCTGTGTTTCCCAAGCTAACAGAAGTCCAGATTGATGTAACCTCCCTACAAACTGACTTATTTTCTCTGTATACGGAGAGCTTTTGCGCATCATTACCACGCATTGTTCGTAGTAAAAATCCTCCAACATTAGTTGCATATCCAAGACAGCGTCTTTAGTTATATATTCTCCTATTGCGAAATGACCTGTTAATTATAGAAATAAAGTAATTACAGTAACGTACATTTTTACATATAATCCACATTCACAACACCTAAATGCAAATATAAAATTCAACTTGAGTTTTTGCTGTGTAAAAATTAAAAAGCATACGAGATACTGAAAAGATCATAGACCCCGCTTATCGAAATCAAAGCAGAATATTGAATTAGGTCTTACCAGCCGGTAGTTTTTCAATACTAAATGCCATACTTCTAGTCAAACTTTTTCTTTTAAGATCTTCCGATGAATAAATTCTGAATTGACTTACTAACTGCTTAACTAATGGCTGAAAAAAGAAAATAAATAAACAGGGTATCAAGACTGCGACCGAAAACAAAGCCAGATGGTAGTATTAGTGACTTCAGACACAATGCTCCTAAAAATTTCGCAAAAAAAATTAACAATATTTTTTTTATATTTTTTACTGATCGTCGTGGGTGGGTCTTGGGTCTTGGATGATAAATACATAGTTTTCCTAGAATAATAATGAACACTGTTTTATTTTTAAAGAGGCAATGATATAAGAGTTTAATTTACTATTTTCACAAAACTAGGTATTTAGTAAATACCACCCAAACTCGGTGATATTATAATATTATTCTAATCCCTAGTTAGTAATTAAAAACACCTTCTAAATTTCTCTTTATTTATTATACAATTTTTTTTCATTTTTACATATATAATAAAAATTAAAATACATATAAAAATATAAAAAAAGAGAGATTAACCCAACAGTGGCGAGGCTCGAGACCCAAGCCACCGGTGGTTAGGACCCCAAAGTGAGGAACCTCCTCACTATACGTGCCGTGTCAAGCAATACTGCCTTCTGAATCTGGCTCATTACCCAACGGCCCATTGAGAGCCTCTGGAGATGTTGGTCGAGGCTCTTTGGTATCAATCCATGTGCAGAAACAACAATCGGGACAATAATTGTTGAGTCGACATCCCACAATTCAGTAACCTCGTGTGCCAAATCTAAATATTTTAAAAACTTATAAAATACAATTTTACGCCGATGAGATGATCAGGAAAACAACCAGACAACGTAACGCACGCAAAACATCTCCCAGCTCGTCGAGCTCCGCGTCGTGGGCGTCAGCTTCGGACGTGTTCGAAGTGATGCCGAACATTGACGCGTCGAGCCAGCGCGACGAGCTGCAGTCGTCCCCGCCGCCACTAAGACCTGCGCGACGAAGAGGACGACCCCCTCCAGCGGTGGGCTTGGGACCAGTGGGACAGAGTGTTCCATCTACGGTCCCCGCTACCGGTGGAGTAGTGCGCCGCATGAGATGGACTCGAGAAATCAATGAAAATGTCATGCGGGCCTACTTTGGGGCAACAAAGGGAGGAACTCACCTTACAGCGTATCGTGTTAAAATGCTGTCTCTGTTTCAGGCTTTTGAACCAACGGTTGTTGTATCATCCCAACGATTGTCGGATCAAGTGCGATTTATTCAGCGACGTAAGTTGTTGGATGATGAAGCACTTGAGCGGTTACGCACAGATTTATGTGTTGTCCAGGGTGTCAATGTGACGCCCGTCAGCAGAGGTCCAGTAGCAGACTCAACATCCACGCCTGTTGCGGATATCGAGCTGGCGGACAATTTGGACGACAACGTAAGTCCCCAAGACGAACAGTGCCTGAGAGGGGCTTTGGAACGTGCGATTTCGGAATTTGTATCTTTATCGGCGTCTTGTAGACCACGTTTGCCGCGTTTGCCAACGCATAGACGAAATTTAGCGCTGGTGGGAGCTTTGGACTCCATGTTGCCTACGTACTTGGAGTCCAGTCGTGATCTTGTTGATACGCATTCGATTCTTTACTGCGCGGCCGTTGCAGCATGTCGAGTGGCTAATATAACATTCCCAAATGAATACAGAGCCACTCGAGGTGTTGCGACTGTGCCTGCCTGGCAGCGTAGGATCGAGGACCGTATCAACAGGGCTCGAACTCTCATCGGCAAGCTAGTTTCGTTTAGAGAAGGAAACAATAGACCGAGGGTTATGCGTTTTGTGACGCAGGCTTTTTCTGGGACCAACACAAGTCCCCGGGATTACAGGCTTTGCGTCACAGAACGCATAGACTACTTTAAACAAAAAGTCTATGCGTGGGCGAATCGCATTCGCCGCTACAGGAAGCGATGGGATCGATTTCAACAGAATCGTATGTTCCAAAGTGACCAAAAGAGGGTTTATAGATGTTGGGAGAGTTCTCCACAAAGTGTGATGGATGGGCGACTGCCCAGTGCCCGCGAAATGCGTGAGTACTGGGCCAATATCTGGGCGTCGCCTGTTTCCCACACAGAAGCCGCCTGGTTTAGTGTTGTTAATCAAGCCTGCGAGGCTTTACCGACTATGGAAACCATTTCAATCAGCCCAGAGGATGTTCTGGCTGCGATTCGTCCAACGCAAAATTGGAAGTCTCCGGGTCCGGACGGTCTGCACAATTTTTGGTTGAAATGGTTTCCAAGTTCGCATGCTAGATTGGCAATACAGTTCCAGGATGCGCTTGAGAGAGGATCCCTTCCAACATTTATGACAACAGGTGTCACTCATCTGCTCTTTAAATCCGGTTGTACCACGGATCCTAAAAATTATAGACCCATTACATGTCTTCCCACTATTTATAAAATTTTAACTTCCATAATCAGATCCAAAATTACCTGCCATATCACAACTAATAAAATTCTTTTTTCCGGCCAAACAGGTTGTAAGAGTGGGTCCCGTGGTACAAAGGAGCTCCTTCTCATCGACATGACCATTTGCCAACAGGTTCGTCACAACCGAAGGAATTTATCAGCTGCCTGGATTGACTACAAAAAGGCATATGATTCGGTGCCCCATACATGGCTCATGAGGGTGCTTAATTTGTATAAAATTGATACAAAGTTATGCACCTTCCTTGAGGTATGTATGGGACAGTGGACCACTGTCCTTAAATATCCAGGTGCTACGAGTCCTTCGGATTGTGATGAACCGATTGCAATCAGGCGGGGTATATTCCAGGGTGACAGTCTGAGTCCACTATGGTTTTGCATGGCCCTGAATCCCCTCAGTACTCTGTTGTTGGATTCAGGGTTAGGCTACCGTCTACGGAGAGGGACTGAGCCTATATCTCACTTACTTTACATGGATGATCTCAAGTTATTTGCATCAAAACAATCTGAATTGATTGAGTTGTTAAAAATAACTGAAATGTTTAGCAAATCAATCAATATGGAATTTGGTGTAAATAAATGTGCGGTTATCCATGTCAAGCGAGGAGAGGTTGCGGTCTCTGACGACATACAAGTTTCAGAGACTGTTAGACTCAGATCTCTCTCTGAGATGGAAACCTATAAATATCTGGGTATGCCTGAGGCTCTGGGTATTATGGGTGTAGACGTAAAACAATCGTTGAAAGAGCGTTTCTTTAGCCGCTTGACAAAAGTACTTAATAGTTTTCTGTCAGGTGGAAACAAGATTCGCGCTTTCAACGGTTGGGTTATGCCTGCACTCATGTACTCTTTCGGCATACTTAGATGGACTCAGACCGAATTGGACGCCCTGGATCGTAAAGTCCGAACTCTACTGACTGCACATCGTATGCACCATCCACGTTCGTCAGTAATGAGATTGTACATCCCGCGGAGATGTGGGGGCCGAGGTATGCTTAATGCTAAGGACCTGCATAATCGCGAGGTGTGCAATCTCAGGGATTATTTTCTTAACAGCGACGTGGATATGCATGGGGTTGTAGTCATGGTAGATAAAGGATTTACCCCGCTCTCTTTGGCGAATGAGAACTGGCGGAAACCTCTGGTGATGGGCATTAAGGATCGCGAGGAAATATGGAAGGGCAAAGAGCTGCATGGTCGGTTCTATCGGGCTCTCCATGGGCCTGATGTGGACCGATTAGCGTCTGTGTCTTGGCTACGTTTCGGTAACCTCTTTGGGGAAACTGAGGGTTTTGTCTTTGCAATTATGGACGAAGTTATTAAGACGAACAACTATAGGAAATACATCCTGAAGGACGGTACCGTCGACATCTGTCGGGCATGCCACCGTCCAGGCGAGTCCATCAGGCATGTTATCTCCGGTTGTTCGTATCTTGCTAACGGCGAGTATTTGCATAGACACAATCTAGTAGCCAAGATCATACATCAGCAAATTGCTCTTCGGTATGGACTTGTGACTCCTGAAGTGCCATATTACCAGTATGTTCCCCAACCAGTTCTTGAAAATGGTCATGCTACGCTGTATTGGGATCGGTCTGTTATCACAGACAGGACTATTGTTGCCAATAAGCCTGATATTGTGATAATAGATCGATTGGCGCGCCGGGCAATACTTGTTGACGTCACCATTCCGCATGATGATAACCTCGTTAAAGCAGAAAAAAAACACCTTTATTATTATCATCTCATTTTATACATAAGAAGATTTTATACATATTAAAATATAGTGAATAGAAGTTGCCTGCCGGTGTATGACCGGGAGCCAATGTAATTTCATATTTTTTAAGTAACATCATCTACTTTTGTACTGTTTAACTAGAACTATCTATGTTTAACATGAGACGGAAACTTACCTCCGGAGATAGAGTAAGCGAAAATATCCAAGCATCATGAGTCGCACCCCATTCCATATTTCTGTCTACAATGTCTTGAACCGTATCGATGGACTCTTCGTACTTCGGAACTGTAAATGTAGATGCTAGACCTGCACCATACGCGTTGACTAAAATCATTCCGGCTATAAGCAACCAGCCAATGACACTACGGATACGCCATGAATCACCAATGTTGTACTGCGACTGTAAGAGAATCTTCACTTTCGATCAATCAATCTATGACATATTTTAGCAAAGATATACACTTAATAATGTTTGAGAATCTTAAAAAATTCTACGCTTAGAATAATGGTCATGGTGTCATTAACATCTAAGTGAACTGTCCAATTAATGGAAGTACTAAGTCCGTTAATAAAAAAAGACTAATGTGTTGAATAAAACCATAGCTCTTTCACTCAATTCATAGTTACCAAAAGCGTTAGGTAAAATATACGATAAAAAAACAGATATTATTGCGAAAATTTTCGTTGTTGCACTTTAGTTTATGTAAGTGCCTCTAAAATATTATTGGCATCAGCTGCTTTGTAAAACATGGGCTTGAGCATTATTCATAAAAACAGAGACGTTATCTTTCCCCTTCGTGAACACTGCAATATCAGTTTGACCATCACATGGCAGTATTTGCCTTTACTCTATTTAACGACTTTACAAACACCTGCAATAATAATAACTAACATTAAATTATACCTACGTTTACCAGTTGAGGCATAAACTCATATCTAATTTCCAATAGAACGTTTTAAAATACTCAGGTAGGTTCTAAATTATATCATACATTACCTACTTACGAAATAATGTGTGATTTGGAATGTAGGTATGTATATACTTACCTGAGAAATCAAAACTCCAAATACAATTAGTATAGCTTTATTAGAAGACCCTTTCTGTGCCATCAAAAGACCCAACGCAGCGTAGATTAGTGTGACGAATACTGCCAACCACATAAGCTTACTAAAGGGCAACAGAGGCATTTCCCAACTCGCAACAATTCTTTAAATATATAAACCAACATCATATTATTATCGTAGCCGTAAAACATATTTATAAAGTATTCAAGAAATTTGTACCAAATAACATCTACAAATATTCACCTCGGAGCTGGTGCTAGACATGTTATAGCAGTTCTTATACAGGATGTTGAAAAATCCATAGCTCTCCATTCTTCATACCATGAGTATAAAGCGGCTGTTGAGAGCAATAATGTAAAAATTGTATTCGAATAATCAATTAACTTATACAATACTATGTTTATTTTTTATTTTTGGAAAGGACCGGCAAACGAGCAAACAGGTCACCTAATGGTGTATAAGTTAACATTGCCGCCCATGAGCATCCACAACGCTAGATCCACAATCATGGATGTGTTTGCCTGCCCAATCAATTGTGAGGAGAGAGGAAAGCAAAAAGGATGGGAAGAGGAAAGGGGTATTCAGTATTGGACATCCGGCAATCTCAAGCACCGAAAGAAACGCGACAGAGCAGCAATCGCTTCACGTCGATTTCCTGTGAGACAGAAGTACCGCCCCGGAGGAGCCAGCCCATTCATGTTGAGTTATAACTGACAACAGCGTGGCTCTACCACTTCAGAAATGTTTTTTTAAATACTCACTTATACCCATATCAGCCTGATCTTCTACCACCCTGCCTATTATTCCGATTCCGGTTTGATTTTCAAATATTTCACCCCATTGATCTTTGTCCTCTCGGATTATAAGAACGGTGCAATTAACCCATCTGAAAAATACCACTTTGATGAAAAACCAGAGTGTTTTTGTTAATACTTGAGTATTTTACAGTACCATACCTGCAAAACTCGTCAACAATTCTCATTTCCATGCCATCTCTGCCAAGCGGTGCGACAGCAGTATCTATATCTAACAAAACATACGGCTTGTAAGTGAAACAACTTACTCTTACTGACTTCCCTTGCATGTTTGTCATGTCATGTGGGAACAAATTCAGGTTATAATCAAAACTTTCCGTACACGCATTCCAGCGATCAAGAAATATTGGTTCATTCACTTCTGAATCGGCACCAACATATTTGTGTGTTACTAAATTAAATGTCTCACATTTTTCTGTATGATTTTCCATAACCAGTAAAATATTTGCTACAAAACCACACTCCTTATGTGATAACAGTTCCAAAGCTCGGTCTGTTTCATTGTTGTCATGAAAAAATAGGAATATTAACTTTCTATTGCTTCTCCTGACTTGTCCGAGGTGATTGACCTTTCCAAATACATCCATAAATCTTTCAGGATTTTTCATTCTCACAATGTAATCAGAACATCCTCCCTCAGATAACTTTAACATTTTTTCAAATAAATCACCATCGCAAGTTGCATTCGGATTGATATAAGTAAAACTTAACGAAGAAATTAAATTTAAGGGTACTTCAGAGAGCACTGTCACACAATAGGAATCAGATAAGTATTGCATTACTATCTTGTGCAATAGTAATTCTAATGAGGAAAATAACTGTATTGGCGTCAACATCGTAAGCCTCGCCATCACCATTAGCTATAGAAACGCTCGCTGAATGGATTGTCACTTTTTTAACCTCGTGTATTAGGGTTCAGCAGCGTTTCAATGAAAACCAAAGCTGTGTATTTTTTTTTTCATAAGTTTTACACTTTTCTATAACGTAATATCCTTATTTTTCCACATCGTGAACGGCCATATTTTAAATTTTTCAACACTGCAAACTCGTCATTTCCACTCCAAAATTCCTTCAGCCCTAAAATTTTTATTTTTATCTTTAAATAAATCACTACAACTTATTTAATATATTAGAGAAGACTATCAACATTTTTTTAAAATAAGCTTTCTAGATGTTTTTGTAAATGCCGGCCACCCCAAAGCAAACTGAATATTTATTCAGTTTTACCGCAACTCCTGCCGCAAGCATTATGGCCATAATGCTTGCGATTATGGCCTTCATTATGGCTGTCTTAATTAGTTAATTCCCACTGGATATACATCAATGTTGTTTACTTTTAGCCATATTTAATGTAGCGGTCTCCACCAAATAATGAAACTCTCCATTTTAAAATTACATACAAACATAAACTCATGCCTTTATCCCAGAAGGGTGGCCAAAGGCGCCACCAGGTCACCCACATTTCGCCTAGTATGTTCCGTCCCACGATGTAATAGGGGACGAGACAAACGCCATATCGGGCATTTTAAAATTATTATCCAACATTTTTCAATATTAGTGCTACGGAATATACAAATATTATTACCGCTACTTACAAACGTTATTAGATATTCAAAAAGAGCACAATGATAGCTTTTTGTTTATCGTAGTAAACACCGTAAAAGAGAAAAGAAAATGAGCCGCTGTATTTTAAGTAAATTTATTGGAAAGTGCTCTACAAATACACAATTATGGGCAAATAACAAACGGGTATAATTTTACTTTTTGTGACATTGCTATTCCTATCCAGGGCCGGATTTATGTCAGGACTTTTTAGGCTGCAGCCCAAGGCCTTGTGAGTACATAGGGCCCCCCAATCCCTATTAAAAAGCTCTGATGTGTAACGATCAGCTTAATCATTTATTAGTTCTTTCCATAAATTGTGATTTGTCAAAGGATTTACAATGTGATGAGCAAACAAAATAATTTGCAGCACAAAAATGCAGAAAAGTTGCGTTTTAATTCATATGTTATTATATTTTGTTAACTTCACATGATTTTTTTATTGCCTTAATACCGTACAGTTGCTGTTTTATTTTCCAACTTTTTTGCTATACTTTACACCTACATCACTCGTAAACATATTCTTTGAAATACAATTAGTTGAATAATCAGTAGGACAATTAGTGGAATGCTATTCAGTGGGAGTAGGATTAGCCCAAGGCTCCACATATTTACGATCAGCCTTTGTACCTACCTATAATTATAGTTTTACCTAACTAATCATGATTATTATTTCCATTACGAAGAAATAAATCTAATATTTCACCATTCCTAAAATGTAAACGCATGGATCTTTGGGTATGTTTGAATATCAGATGAATTTGAAACAATTGGTCTTTATTATTTGTCACGTTTTTTCAGTGCATTGTCTCATAGCATGATCGCTAAAGACGTATTTATGGCTATTTATATTATAGCGATGCAAAATACATATTAAAGTTGCTTTAAATTGCTTTATAACCAGATGGAATTGTTCCTTCAAGGGTATACAGAAGTTCTTGGTGTGGTTATTAATAACTTCGTAAAACGAAATATTAGAACAAGTTAGAAAAAAAGTCACGTAACTAATCCAAATACAAGTTATTTGATGTTTTCAATCTCGCTCTGGCACCGAAACCACTAAAGCTAATGGATGTTTTGTTATTGTTAAGCGACAAGACACACGCGGTTAGCGCCATCATTGAATCTAATGCACACATTAAATGTTTTGATCTTTGACGTGTAAATCAGATAATATTTATAATGTTATTACCTAATTATTACTTGGATTTTATTAAACATACTACAAAACTGGTGCACAAGTTATATTTTAGACCAAATATCAGTTAAATTCCTTTGTTTCCAGCAAATTCCGAACTAGTCATTACGTTTGTTCTGGGTACAAACCTATATCTACGAGTATGAGAAGATATTATACCTACCAATGAGAATTTTTTTGAAAAAAATAGTTGTTTACAAATCTACCATACAAAATAACAATATTATCTTACTGTCTAAAATTGTCGGTAACATAAAAAAACAACTATCACTAAATCCTATGTATGTTCGTAGTTTAAATATTTCACAAATTAAATATACAAAAAGGGTTTTGTTAATTTTCCAAAAGTATTTAATAACAAGTAATTAATAAACTCTGTTTAATAAAAGGCAGCGTTGTCACTCTTTACCTATTAGTTCGCCATGAAAAATAAAAACAAAAAATTAAAACTGTTTGGTTGAACTATACTAAGCAGATGACATGCGTGTGGTCGGGCGCTACCTCACACAAACGGCTAATTATCAAAAGCGCATACAAAAAAATTAGCTTACTATTACATCGCACCGCAACTCTTATTTCTATCTTTTTGTTAAAAGGAGGTAGTAGGTACACATTTCAAATGCATATATAACTTCAAAGTGAATGTAAACGATGAAAGTTACTTTCTGTGTCACATTAAAATGCAAAAGATTTATGAGTAAATTAAGCAATGAGAAAGTACACAAATAATTTTCGGAAATTAGTTGTTGTTGTTAATTTTTCGCAGGATTGATATATCAAATCTCGTAAATGTAGAATTTGAATTTAAATACTTTAGGCTCCTTGTAAAAAAAAGAATCGGTCAGTTGTTTCTATAAATTTCTGATTGAATGCATATTTTGTAATCGAGTCGCTTTTGTTTGGCAATAAAAAATATACGAGTTTACCTAATAGAAGGGGAACGTAAAGCAAATCCCTAAAATCGGGTTTATGATGTGCAGGTTGTGTAAACAGAAATATTATACGAACCAATGCGAGCTCAAAAGCTTCGTAATAGTATACGTCTAACTACGTTTCTATTTAAGTATATTATTTTAAAACTCAGTCTACAGATTTCCATTTTTTAATTCATTTGAAATAAAAATACATTCCATTTAAATATATTGTAATTATATTTAAACCTTAACCAATAATTCCATTGTATTAATTAATTAGTGTAAATACAATTATACATTTTGTACATTTAATCCTTTTTTCTTAATTTAGCACTGGAAACCTCAATAGACTGAAGCCAATGTTTGATTTCTTCAGGACATTCAGGTTTTGTATCGGCCCCGGGAATACCTTTGAAGAGTGTGGCTGCATCGACGTTAATGAGGTTCTGTCTCGAAAGTACAATAGCACGCACGAAGCCGTCGTTAAGCGTTATGAACTTCTGCTCAATGAAAAGTGTTTTATCTTCCCAGTACACCAACTGCAATCGATACAAGTCACGAGTTACAATGGAAACGGTATGATCATTGAGTTTTTTCTATCTTGGCATGACCATAATGATAAATACTGAATAAGAGTACTGCAACAACAAACTTTTACCTACATGCTTATGCCGCGAAAATGCACTTTATTAAATAACCTATTCATTACATACATACATACATAAACTCACGCCTTTTTTCCAGAAGGGATAGGCAGACGTGCTACCAGGACACCCACATTTCGCCTTGTATACTCTGTCCCACAATGTGATAGGGAGCGAGCCTATCGCCATATCGGGCACAAATTCCTGACTCCGGGCTGATAATGAATAGAAAAATCCAATATCACTTTGCCCGACTCGGTATTCGAACCCGAGACTTTAGCATTGTAATCGTACCGCAGTACAACTACGCCACCGAGGCAGTCATTATTATTACCTATTCATTTGCTGGTACTATAATAACTTTACTCCATAAATAGTATTTATTATCATACCTAATATAGTTTTTTTTCTAGACTAAGTTACTCGAAAAAGAGATGAACATCGACATATTATTATACTTAGGTATTATAAATTTAATTTTAACTCCATTTTGCTTGGCGACAACAACATCCGCTGATTTAAATACATATTCTATTTAATTTAACTTTTACGTAGGTACTAAAAGTAAAGTCTATTTAAATAAGCGGTATAATTCAAAACAGGCACTAGACAGTAGACACTTCACTTCAACACACCTTCGTTTCAACTTTATATGCCGAAAAAATAGGTATCGTTCTCCTGTATCGAATGCTTGAGGCTCCTTGCAGTGCGTGGCCGTCCGCGGCTTTGATGTTGTCATACATTCCGGTCCGATCGTAGAAATGGAATCTTGCGAAGTCAAGCTCGCGTACATATCGAGCATTATTCATATGTCTCAGGAAAATATCTACATCTTGCGTCGTACAAAACCCTGTCAGAAATAATATATCCACTTGTTAGTTTTTAAAGTAGGTATTTATTATAAATTTTTAATTATTGTATACAGTTTCATAGAACATAAATATTAATACTAAGAAAAGATATACCTATCTAATATGCCATGAGGTTTGCCTTGAGTGCCTGAATAATTAAATAATAAATCATTTATTATCATGTGAAGTTTATTGAATGGCTTTTGACTAAGAAGTTGCAGCACTCGTCCATAATGTTATAATATATATTATATGTAATACACGTACATAGTATTAGTTTTGTTGAATAGAAAGAATGAATTGTCCAGGGCTGGAATTTTTGCCTGACAGGGCTTTTGGCTGCCCGTCTCTTACATCTTGGGGCGAAAAAGTACTCGGAAGACTGTTTAACACCTAAGTCTCCCTTTTTGATGTCACAAGGGAGGTTCGTGCATGTATAAAACGTAATTGAATATAGGTATTTATACGAGCCACTTTTATTTTAAATAAGACATATTTTTTATAAAGATTTAAGATGCACATTTTAACATACCATAAATTGTTGTGGAATCATTCACTCCACACTTCTTTTGGAATAATCTGCCAATTCCAATAGTAAAAGCAATCCTTAAAAAGTAGTTCACATCCCAGAAAATATATGCTAATGCTATGATCGTTGCTATTATACAATACATCATTTTATCAAATTAAATATGCAACACAAACAAAGCACTGTACCCTATCAAGTACAAATACAAACTGGTATTACTTCTACCGCATGATTCTTGGATGTAGGTACTTTGACGTAGCGAACCGTTTTAGTTATAACATGGACATTGAACGTTATACGTACGGTATAATATGTTGATTAAAATCTACCGAACTGGAGAGCCAGTCGACCAGAATACTAGCTTTATCATACACACCGGAGTACATGCGAGTGTAAATAAGACAGCACTTTCCACCGGCTTACATTACATTTTATACTTTACCATTACTTTTATCGTGGTACCGGTGAGACTTGGCGTTTCTAAAAGCATGAATGCAGGTTCACGAAGTCATTGACCATGCCACCATAACGAAGATAGTTGCAAGTGTCAGGTACAAGGCCACAGGTGTTTGAAAAATGTCTTAATATTTTGTGTGTTATGACTGAATTTATAACAATTATACAAGCTGTCCTTTATAACCATTTATTATTTATTTTATTTACTGCAAGGGATCTGATTTCTAGTCGCCTCGAATTTAAGTAATTCTCTATTAAAATTTTATTTCCTGAATTAAAATTAATCAATATAAGCTGCTCTTTATAACCATTAATTATTTATTTTCTGCAAGGGATCTGATTTGTAGTCGCTTCCATTTTAGGTAATTCCCTATTAAATTAAGCTGTTTTTTTAACCATTCAGTATTTATTTTCTTTACTGCAAGGAATCTGATTTATAGTCGCCTCGAATTTAGGTAATTCCACGATAATTTCTTATTTCTGAATTGAAATTAATCAATTAATGTAGATTAATTGAATACAATTCTTGAAAAATGTCATATGTGAAGGTTTTTGTTGCAATAAATCAACTTCATTCTCGACACAATCTGTTACAACAATTAGAGCTGAGAGCAAAAATTATTTAAAAGAAAGATGGATGGAAAAATAAAAGCAAAATTACTTTATATGTTTAATGACACCCATTTTTACATTGTTTGTGTATTGTCGTGATTTCTTAATCGAGCACTAGAAACCTCCATAGCACGAAGCCAACATTTAATGTAATTTGGACAGTTCGGAAGGGTTTCTGCACCAGAAAGTCCTTTCAAAAGAATATTAACTGAGTCTCCATTGACACCTATCGCGTGTTGACGTGATACCAGCAAATGTCGGGTCTTACTATCATGCAACGTCACTACTTCATGCTCCAAGAATAACGATCGTTCATCCCAATAAACCAGCTGAAATAATGCAATATAAGTAAATTTCATAATATGTTTATAATATATTTCTCGTTGGGATATTAATGGGCTCAAGGTATTGTCGACGCACTCACATTTGATGTGTTCTGATTGGTCTATTTTCGGGTTCGATCCTTAGATAGGGATTGGGATCGCTTATTAATTTCATCCGTAAGACGTTTCCTCGCGATGTTTCAGTAAATAAATAAATAAATACACCCAATAGTCACATACATAGTCCTGACCCCACACTAAGATCGAGTCTTGTGTCGTGGGTATCAGGAACTACGAGAGACTTTTAGGTCTCACAAACTCAGACCCGAAACAAATACTTGTGGTTCTCACAAACATTTGTCTCGATGCGGGGATCGAACACGCGGTCTCTCGTTTCACAGACGGCGTCTAACCAACTGCGCTACGGACGCTGTCACGTCAGTTCATCGTTAGTATTTAGTAATTGACTATCAATACACAGATAACTTCGTAAAGTCAGAGGTATGCCCAAGGTTTCACATTTGGAACCCATAACAACTATCTTGGCATATAGCGTTCGGATCTTCACCACCAAGCCACGACCACTTCTTGGTATTTATTTTTGGTTCGTATTTATTACTTTGTAACTATTATTGATAGATATAAATAAATAGTTTATTATAGCCCACCTGAGAGCCACCACAATGAAAAGTATGTTTCAAAAATTTTAAGTACTGGAACAACGCATGATGGAAATGAATAGGAAAAAACATAATCATTTAAGATGAACGTCACACATTTAAAATATTATGTTTGGTACTCGCCTTTGTGTTTATTTTATATGGTTGAAATATTGGCACTGGTTCTGAAGCTATCATTAATGTGCATCCCTGCAAAGATTTAATTCCAAGCTCTTGGCTTCGTCGATATATACCAGTTCTATCATAAAAGTGATAACGAGCAAAATCAAGCTCTCGTACTAATCTGTCTGTTCGAATATACTTTAGTGTTACATCACAATCTTGGAAAGTACAAACACCTGAAATTACACCATTTAATTTTACGAATGAAGAAATTAAACAGGATTATTAAAACAAAGGCAACATGAATTCTTACCATATATTGTAGTGATTTCTTTCAAAGTTTGAGTATATTGATATATTCTACCAATCAAAACAGTGAACAAAGTCCGCACAAAATAATTTACATCACAAATCACATTTAGGGTTATGAACATAATTATACAATAAAAATACAACATAGTTACGTAGTGCTAGAATAACCGATACTTAGTAAAAAATCAAAAACGATGCCTATTACATGTTTGTACCCAAGTCTATCACGAATTGTATGATTACAATGAGAAATTTAAATTCATATGACCTTTGGGCTGACATTTACTGTTGCATGTTGTGCTCAATGAATACGGAATATTTTTAAGTAAGACTTTTACTTGCGTTCGTCAATTCTATAAGACTTTTTACAAAAAAAAAGTATATTATTTCCTATGGTCACTGCTAATGTTGTGCATAACACATTAATATTTAACTTTCTAATAAGCGAATGTAACTTGCAAATATGTAGAGCTAAAAAATTACATGTATATTACTATGCATACGCACAAAGAAAGCGGATTTACAATTTAATCACGAAACTTCTACGTAATTTATGTTACATAAATTATTAAGTGAATAGTTCTAATTAGTGATGATTATTGCACTGTCGGCAATCAGGTGTGCAAGGGTTGCGTTGTGCTGGCGGAATATGTTGGTGTTGTTGTAAGGGCAGGAGCAGCGGCGCTGACAAAGTAGGCAGAGCCGGGAGAGGCACCAACCACTCTGACCCGCACACACTACCCATCACAAAGGCTGGCAGTAATGGTGCTCGCCGGCCAACTGGACGAAAAGCAGACCATCTCGATTCCGCCTCTTCGGAACTCGATACAGATGCCTCATATCCTAAGTCACTCGTAGACGGTATCTTGTCGTGCTGAGCCTGCAAAATTATTACATTTGTAGGTGAATCGCCATTTCTATATTACGTTACCGCATAAAATATTGCAATAGTGATGTAAATTAACAATGATTAGCTACTCACGTGGGTTGCATTAAAATGTTCAACAGCGCGCAGCAAATCATGGTTACAGCGACGTAAAACGAGTTCTAGTACAGAACGCTTTTTGCCGGGAAATAATTTACGTAGCATTTCAAGGCCTGCTGTACTGACGACACTGTCGCCCTCAGCTGCATCTTCAACGCCGCCTCTGTTTTAAACATTATTATTTTCTTTTATAACGTATCAATATATAATGTTATACTATTATATTGTATGAGTTAATAGTACATAGGATATATACGAGTATAGAATAGATATATCATATACTATACAAATAATTACCGCAGTGATGTGGCTGCCGAAGTGTTTCCGGCTGAATCTGGAGAAACGCTGCAACAATCCGGTAGTGAATCGCTGGTCTCGCTGTCGATGTGGATAGGCTACGCACAGAAAAAACAATATGAACCTAATTGTTGTCCGATATGATTATATTTTTGCATGTAACATGAATATTATGAATATGAATATGCTTTTATTGTGGTTGAGCCACGCTGTTGTCAGTCATGACTCCGCATGAATGGGCAGGCTCTTCCGGAGTGGTACCAATGTCTCACAGAAGATCAACGTGAAGCGACAGATTTGCTGTCGCGTTTCGATCGGTGAGTGAGATTGCCGGATGCCCACTTGCCTCTTCCCAATCTTTTACCTGCCCTATTTAATGGGCCAGCAACACATCTATGATCCAAGCTATTTCTGTGATCCAAGCGTTGTGGATGTTCACGGGCGGCAATGATCACTTACCTTCAGATGACCTGTTTGCTCGCTTCTCAGACCTATGCAATAAATATAATAATATACCGTATGGTCGTTAGCTGCAGAATCGGGTTCAGGGCCTGGGCTGGGACATGGCTCTGTGACGCGCATTCCGTAAATTCTGCCCGGCGGAAGAGCTTCCAAAGATGTTCCGCTTTCAACCGAAGCTAAGTGCAAAGCAATCTTGTCTTCTGCCGCCTGCTGCCTTTTCAATGCAACCTTAGAATAAAATTGCTCAAGTTAAACAAATTTAATTAAGTATATATGTATAAATATTCTCTTCAAAAGAAAAAAATCGTAACAAGCTTTATGTGTCGACAGACCCTTAACATAATATAAATTAAATGGATATACGGTAACAAAAGACGATACGGACCTAATACTGATAAATTAATTTAGCGGAAAATCAATGACAAACATACAATGTTTATATTTGTGGCGAGCGGTCACCCTCGGGAATGCGGCGGCAGAGCGGGCGGCGCCGGAGCGACGACGGACACGTAGCCCTAGGCCGATCGTGGTTTCATTGAAAACGTAAACAAAACTCAATCTCAGGGTAAATCAAATAACTCCGTGCCTTGTGGAATAATGATCAATGTTATCACATTACTGTACGAAAGCCCGAACACAAACAAAGTTCGTATAAATTAGAGTTACTTTAGTTAAGTTAATTGTCATAATATTCTAGTTTGGTATATCAATACGTTACAATGTTGCATTACAAATAAGTTTCGTCAATGGCGAGAAAATTTTAACAATATAGAGTTTAGACAAAAAAAGTAATCTATTACTCAAGCCACAATAACCCAGTGTTTTGTTCTAAGGCCTATGACCCCGTCAGATAATATGAAACTCGTGACCAGTAGATTAGTAAGGAAAAAGAAAATCATTACACAAAAAATATAAATATAGGGAATCAGTTTATATTGGTACATCCAAAGGAGGATTTCCATTCCTTATAACTAATATATCTTTTAACATTCACAGAATAACAAATACATAATAAACATCGAAATAAATAATTTGAAAGCTAATAAAATTGTGCATGCAAGTGGCGCGAGATGGAGCATCGACAGCGATGCATTACTGTGTAAACCGATCGATGGTTCATCCGGCGTGTACAGTAAACACTGCCACTTGTTTAAATAAACTGAGACGCTGCATTAGCTGTTCTCGATTTCACTACATTAAAACACATTAACGCCTCTAAATTACACGTTATTTATGAACTCAATACGGTAGTAGGATGAATGTTCCTTTTTCATTATTCGGATTTACGCTGCCTAGTTAAATTAATATAGGTGCTTATTGGGATCTTCCTGTAGGCATTCTGCATAGTCTTACCGTAACAATTATATTAGGTAATATTAATCTGGCTATGTGGGTTCTTGTTTACCCATGCAAAAAATTAAGTTAGGTACTGGGGTGAATTTATACCGGGTATATCAAGACTACGACCGAAAACGAAGCCAGGTGGTAGTTTTAATGGTTACAAACACGATGCCAATAAAAATCTCGCCAAAACAGTGATAGATATTTTTTTAGAATTTTTCAAAAATCAATGTGTTTGGGTGGTAAATACCTAGTTTTTGCGAAAATACTAATTTAAACCGTTACGTACCATTGCGTGTTTAAAAATAAAGAGGTTTACATGTTTATTATAGGAAAAATGTAAATATCACCCAAATACGACGATAAGTAAAAAATTACAAAAAAAAGTTGTCGATTCTTTTTGCGAAATATTTACATGAATTGTGTCTGAAGTCACTAATACTACCACCTGGCTTCGATTTTGGCCGCGGTCTTGATATACCCGGTATATACACAAAATTACGATAATTTTTTAATTCATTATCAACGTCATCCAACAAAATGGCACATATATACAATCTGATATCGACATATGGTATTTAATTTAACCCACAAGTTTCTCATCACACTAGGTGACATTGTACAAAATTAGAAAAATAGATTTCCGAGACGATGGTTTCTCAAAAAGCGTGATTTAAGTTTTCACGATTTTCGGCCACCCATCTAGATAAGAGTATTTATGACGCTTATTATTATTATTATTTATGGGCATTTCAAGTTACATAGAATTATTTGTGTTAGTACAAATAAAACTTAAATCTAATGTTAGTAATAAGCCATCCCAAATAACACGACCACTGCACGTTCATGGCGGAGCATACATCCTGCAGTAGTGGTTTACATAGACACAGTCTAGCTGGTTGGCAATCATGTTCAGTATACTGTTGGTGCTGGCCCTCACCCGGCGCACCAGGGGTCCACAGCGTTTGCGCATCCTGGCGGAAGAACAATCTACGCGCGCTTCTGCAAACAGTATCGAGGCAAGACTACATTATCGAGGCAGCCCTAACAGCACCCTGATTGCATTATTATATTGCACACGAAGGGCGCTGTAAACCTTCTGTGTATAGTCGCCCCAAAGGCTGCACGGAGAGAAGAAGGTGCAATATGCTCGATAAAGCGTAATTGCAGGCCAGCATGTTTACCCTCACTGACAACGCCCTTCGCTCTCTGTCGATGCCGTCATGGTATCTGAGGTCAGCAGTAAGTATATGGCCCAAGAATTTAAATGTTTTGACCTGCCGTAGTGGAACGCCATTAAGCTTAATACTCGGTACACTACTACGAAACTTACCCCCCGCCCCAACCATGATTTCGCTTTTACTTGTATTGTATGGCAGTCTATGATAGGCAGCATTATTCTCACAGAGTAACAACAATTTTCCCAATTCGCATGGGGAGGCACTCAGTAGCACCATATCGTCTGCATAACTGATGTTGTTAACACAAACTCCGTCAATGTAACAACCTTCTCTGAGCCCACTGAGTGCCTCAATCAGTCCATTTACGTACAAATTGAAAAGAATAGGGGACGTTAACCCCCCTGTCTTACATCATACTCCAATCCGTACTAATTGAACTAGATCATCTGCCCATTTGGCATTGTTGACCTGATTTCCATACCTGAACTGAATGAACAGCATATTGAGCAGTACCATATGTAGTCTAACTTATTTTACAATTGTATTGTATCAGCCCATATACGTCCCACTGCTGGGCATGGGCCTACTCTACAATCGAGAGAATCGATTGCGAGTGGTTAGGTTATTTTGGTTTACAATATGTTATACGAAACCAAGTCAAAAGTCCCTGATAGGTCAAGAAAAGCAGCATATGCTGCTTTTCTTGATATACAGGCGTCATACGATTCGTATAGTATTTGACACTTAACGCACAGAATAGCACTTTCGATTGATAAGCTTGCTTTAAAACCAAATTGATTGTCGTCACGCGTTATGTATTTTTTTACTGTATGTTATGAAAACCATCAAACACTCATTATGAAATTACGGTTGCTAACTAAATAGGCCTATTACCTAGCTGTACTTCAGTTCAATTCGAGAACTTACCTGAGCCATAAAACGTTTTGAACCTATACGGGTTGATCAAAAAAAGGCTTGAAAACAAAAATCACGATTTTTGACAAAACTACCAGGCAGTTTTTTTTTTCCTAAATCGGTACGATGTTACCAGGTGTGGTTAGGAACATGTAGTTTAAATAAATATCACATGTCAATTGTCTATATCACCCAATAACACCCAATAACAATAGTAGGTAAGCTGAGGTCCCGTTATCAGCTGAGTCAGCACTGAATAGTCAAATCATTTATTAAATTATTTTCTATATTTAAGCATAGTTCAATATCAGATTGAGGAAATGACGATAAAAAATATGCGATGTTTTTTACTGCTAACCAAGACCTAAACTAGCGTAAAAATAAATAGCGTCGTAAAACGTTGACCTCATCTTCAGTCATGTCACCTAATATTGTACTTCAGGACGAACTTGACTTCGTTATCTCCATAAGACCCTATTATTTTTAAAGACACAAAATCTGCGTAATCGGATAGTGTTAGTGGTTACTTTGAAAGCACGCATACGCTTTGAATGGTGCCGACGGTCAATTTCATAATATATAGAGACTGAATGTTAAATAGATACCTATACCTACCTACTACTAGCCCTTCTTTTATTCCGAGTACACTTATGTAAAATACCTATGTGTGATACTTAGGGAACAATTTCAATTTTAAATTGATAAATTTTGAAAGTAACCGGACCTATGTTATTACCATATCTACTCTTGCTCATAGGTACCCACGACGTAGTTAGGTAGGTACCACACCTTATTTTAATCGTGTCTCTTTGGTGCCTGGCATTAATCTTTATATTTTTTTGGAAGCGGTAGAGCCACGCTGTTGTCAGTCACAATAGCTTCGCTGTCGCGTTTCGTTCGGCGAGTGAGATCGTAATCCAGCATTGTAGATGTTCACGGGCGGCAGTTATAATTTACCATCAGGTGACCTGTTTGACAGTTTACTTGACAATAAAAAAAATCTAGCTGTTTTAAAAGTATACAAAAATTAATACTCGTATTATAAATTGGATTTTATGTTACTTTAGGCACTGCTTATTGTTTTAATTTGAATGTTTATACCTCGACTCAATTTAAACGTCGAAGAAAGGTAGATAGAACAATTTATTGGCCAGTTCTTTGCTAATTAAAAATTTAAAATAAAAGATTAATCAATAACCAGGCTTATTATGAACTTAGATCTAAAGTAAATTTCATACGCAAATAAATGGTTTAATTTCATTGTTGCATAGAAGAAATCAGCATGTGTTTATTTTTCTATTCAATAAAATCAACTTGAAAACGTACCTGAGCAGCCATGATCCGTTGCCTCTCTTTGATAAGCCCGCATTTGGGGCACTGACATTGGCGATAGACGCAAGCTTTCTTATGCCCTCGTAAGCTGGAGATGAGGCCGTGATTACGACAACGAGCGCATTTTGGCACCCGCGCCCTCCCGGTGTTGTTCATAATTATAGGTTTTGTGATGTTTTATATTTTCTGATTACAAATCAGAAACTGGCACAACGAAATTTACGAAATTAAAAATTATATTTTGTTTATTTATTAATTATTTTATGCTTTTGATACACAAGTTTTCACTCACTACTCTATCATATCGGCAGCTTAATTCCGCCCACGAAGCAGTCACTCCGCCCTGAAACTAACGTCGATGTAGTCTGTTTTCAGAAAAGATTTGATAATTCGTAAGACGGTAGGCGTAACAATTCCCCGGATTGTATCTGGATGTTGGCACGCGAACATAAACTTCATCATAGTGGCAACAAATTTCAAGTTGCCGGAGCTATCCGAAACAAGACGCAATATAACATTCATCCCGATCCGCCCTGCTCTTGAGAGCGACCAATCGCGGCGTGGAGCTTCCAGGATTGGTTACATGCTTGGAAAAACAACGGAAGCTGATCCTTTATACTCGTGTTTCATTTAACCAAGCAACACTGTTATACATTTATAATACGGAGAAACTAGGCACATATTTGCACGCATATAGTGCTCCATATTTAAACACATTACACAAGTAATCGGCGCATACAATTTTAAAATATTTAATGGTTTCATTTAGATGTTTGTTTCCTTTTTAAATACTGACACATGACTATAATTAATAATAATATAATAAAATATGGTATTCATTCTAAAAATAGTAAAATTCAGTTATTTTTTTTCTGTAACTCAATTATCAGGAGTTGTGACTTTATATTTGAACCTTTATAAATAAATAAATTCACCCCGAAGCAACATTCAAATACATTAATCCTGACCCCTCATTAAGATGGTAGTCATGTGTCGTAGGTATCACGTATCAGACACTGGGAGATATTTTTCGGTCTAACAAATAAGACCCGAAACCAACACTCAGTGCCGGCGTCAGTAGGGCGCGGATGGGCGACGGCCCTAGGGCGCCAGTGCCGAAAGGGTGCCGCATGCCGGAATTTACTGTAACCTATAGTGTAATATCTATGATTTACTGTTTTTCGCTTGGATTTGGATAGTACTTATAGGGCACCGTAGAAATCTCGCCCAGGGTGTCAGTTATGTTATAACCGTTACTGCCAACACTTGTGTTCACACTAACGTTTGGCTCAATGCGGACATCGAACCTACGATCTCTTGTTTCATTGCCCGTGTAACCAACTACGCCACAGAACTGTGGAAGTATAGTACATTAAAATACCTTCATAAAACAACTCTTTGTATGCATCTCGACGAACTGTGCCAAGTTTCCACTAGTCGTAGGCTCGAAGCAGAGTTAGGGACGGGTCAACCACCCGGGGCCTCAAAAATAAAATTGCCGACGCAAACTTAGTATTATCTTATTGCTCGGGTTTGGTATATCAGTTGAAAATATAAATATATCCTATAAATCTCAACCAAGAGACAGCGGCGCGCCGCCCTGCGCCGGTAATGGTTACTAAATCCCAATCTACATATCTGCAGAGTTATAAATTATATAGCTGGCAGATGCTCATCATGATCACGTCTAAGTATTGAGTACCACTCAATGTTTGGTATCTGACCTCAGCTTATTATTTTGTATACTGTAACAACGAAATAATAAAATGGAAGAAGGTAAGTGGTAAACGATCTACAATCCATAGTATTTTCCAGCGGAATATTATTCTTCTTTCTTCGTCATTATGCGATAGAGTTACAATATTTCTTTTCTGGCCTGGTCCAAACTAGATATCTCAATTCCTTGAGTAGTTAGAAGTCCTGACACATTACATTGAATGCTGCTGTTACATATAATATTATTGTAAATTAAGCAACTGAGCGGATGACTATTAGCTACCTACCTCAGTCCGCCCCGTGACCACGTCGGAGAGCTATGAAGTAATCGAAACGTGGCGTCGGGAAGGTAAAAAACTAAAAATTAAACCAAATCCGCGATAAAATCCATAAAAAATAGATCCATTTCAATTCGCAACATTCGAGTTAATCTAAGAAACCATTATTATACACAGATTACAGATTCCCGTTCATAATCCTAGCACCGGGGCTGGATCTACCTAAGGGTTTTTTTGGCTGCAGCCCAGGGCCCCATAAATACAAAGGGCTCAACCCCCATTATAAGATAGGACTATACCTGTTTTTAAGAAAAAAATAATACGTAAAATTGAAAAAAATCCAATCATAATCATAATATTGTTTTTCTGTGAGCGCGTCTATCGAACCACCAACCAAATGAGGCGAAATGACGAATACCCCATCTTAAGGATTTTTTGACATTGCCAATTACTAACTGTAAAGCAGACCCTTAGAACAATGACTAAAGCAATGTACTAATGCTTTAGTTATTATTCTCAGAGCGGAGCGGTCTTTCTCCAGGATGTCATACATAGTAAACAAATAGGCTATTTTATTATGCTATACTATTTCAAAGCTTAAGAGTTTGTTTATTTGTACGCTATAATCTCTGGAACTACTGATTTGAATTGAAAAGTTCTGTTTGTGTCAAATAGCCCATTTTTTGAGGAATGCTATAGACTAGGATATTATTATAATGGATGTCCTCTGTGGCTTCAGGCATTGTAGCATCAGCTTCTTTTAATTTCGAGATTACTTTATCTTTATCAGTCTAAAAGTTAGGATGTTTTTTTTATTTACTGTGGGACTGACACATTCTATAGGAATAGCATTTGTGGTTAGACCCAGCCCGATTTATTTTAGATACCAAGAAATAAAACTCAAGAATATGTATAAGTAAATTTAATTATGGTCCTATAAATAATTAATTATTAAGTTACAAAAAAAACGATGCTCTAAATCAGTTTTAGATCTATCATTTTAGCACAAAATTCAATAAATTGTAACCTGTAACATTTTAAGAATCCTTGATATTTATATGCATTTCTCATATGATTTTCTTAAATCTATATTTTTTTACTTTTACAATAATAAAAAAAATTTTTTTTAGCACTACTTTTAGATGCAATTTTTGTGAACAATATATATATATATCTGTGTGGTGTTAGAGAACTATGATCAGGAAGCAGAATATTAATATTCATAATGAACATTACTAAACCAGCACATATTGAATAATTTCAGGATATGTGAAATCATTGTATGTATTAGATGTCTACTAATTTGTACTTGTCAAGTAATTCGCTAACACCACACATGTATATATTTACATTTATCATTTGGAACTTTTCTTCTTTTCATGCTGTTTTGCTGCTTTCTTCTTCATAATCTGAATTCTCTTATCAGCTGATATAATATTTATGTTAGGTGTCACTATTTTGGAAGGTGATGATGATGCCGAACTACTTGAGGAAATCTTGACAGGAGTGGTTGTTTCAGGCACAGGGGTTGGAGATGTAGCAATCACTATAGGAGGCTTGTTTGCATAGTCCGTGGAAAATCCTTGGGCAGCAAGGCAAGTCGCACATTGCCATCCAGAGCCAATGTCATCATCACTGATCACAGGTTTATGGCAATCCTGTGGAAAATTCAATAAAATTATTTAATGGTTAGGCAACAAACATTTAGCCACATATCATTCGTAGCTGTGTAATTATTAACTAAATTCTGCACTTTAACAACAAATTTTATGATAAACTATACTGTTCACTGCAAATAGCATGGTAACAACAACCTCAATGAGGAAAAATATATTAGAAAATGTTCAAAGTTATCAAACCCGTCTACTGATTTGATCCTACAAAACCAAGTTAACAATCCTATATCAACAATATGTGAATAGATATCTCCCAAAGTAACTAATCTTAGGTTGTCAAATACAATTGGATTTTTATAAATGTTAAAATATAAAATTATTCATACACAAATATATAACTGTTTATTTTTCCCCAATAAAATAAAATAAAAATACCACCATATGCTCCAAGTGAACAATTATTGATAAGTGGCTAATGAATATAAGTATTTTACCTGGTGATACAACGCATGGCAACTTTCACACTCCACCAAACGATTGCCTGCTTGCACAGCTATCTGCCTACACACTGCACAAGTTAAATCTTCTTCCAATAAATCAAATGCCAGTTCTCCATCCATAACCGAGCCATCATCGTTATCTCGCTCAGGTATTTGAATTTGTTGAGGACTTTGCTGTGGAATAGGAACTGTTTTGCTACTGACAGATTTCTCAATTTTAGGCTTCAGTCTAGGCGATTCCATCTTCTCCTCGTTAAGGTATTTTTTAGGTAAAACATTTCCGAGAGTCTTTGAATTGCCGTAAATCTGGCGAATATGTTCATCAAGTGTAAGCCGCAGTTGCTCTGTCGAATCTGATGCACTTGAATGCAAATATTTGATACATAGTTTTATTGACGGATCAAAATCAATGGAAGACATAGTATATTTTGAATTAAATTATATGTAATTACTCAGAATAAGACAAGAATTTTTACATAAATTAATTCTGGTCAATAAATTATTGTTGTGACTAACAAGTAGCAATGTAAAAATATGTAAATCGTGTTGCGACTAGCGACTTGCGATTGTTTTTTTTTTTTCCTTCATTCTCCTCTCCCTTATAATGGGAAGGCAAAGGGTTCAAACCCGTACAGCCTCGTCTTAAACGTAATTTTCCAAAAAAAAATTTACATATCATCGAAAATATAGTTTGGCGAAAAAATGTAAAAATAAATGGAGGCGCCACTGAGCTGTTTATATGGCATCCCTGTATAGTTCAGTTTTTAGTTTTGATACTAAGTTTAAAATAAGATAAAAACATTCAATTAAATATAATTCAATCAAATTACATTATTTAATAACGGATAATGAACTAAAATGTTAACTTGAATAGTCACTATAAAAACGTATAAAGATCGAACTCGATTGAAAACCGACTCTTGATTTTAATTTAAGACTGAATGTTGGTAGGTTTATATAAAATGATTATATAAAATATTACTTTAATTATTTGGGTGTTATGTTTACAGTTTGTCATACGAGTTATAATAAAGGTGTGTGTAAAAAATTAAACCAAAATTTATTCATTTTGTTAGTTTATTTAGATCTTTAGTAACAACATTGTAATTTTCAGATAAAACATTTCTCAGTGTGTCTTTTAGTCTGAGTAACTCTTCTTAATATTCAATATCCGAACAGATCGATTCAGAACTTTTCTCAGAATAAGTTTTCGACTTCCATTGAAATTCAGTTTGTCCCTTGTCACCGGAAAAAATTCGCAATTTTAGGACCTGAAAATAAAGTAAATACTTAGTTATAGAAAATATTTATATGTATCCAACAACATAGCAATTGAATACAAAGTTATTATTCCTCTTTATTTTAAATCTTAGTTTTTTTACACATTTTTATATTTAAAAAATCTAAGATTATAAAAACCAAATGCATATAAAAATATTATTATTATAAACTATAATATACAAGAAAGATTACAACTTCAAGCTAAATTACATTAAAGTAGTACCTGTTTTCTTACTGTGTAGAGGAACTGAACTTTTTGCCTGATGGCACATAAATCAAAGTTTCTTTTTCGGACGACCTTGTTTATGTTTTCCAGGTTTGGATAATACACCCTTATTTAATTGCTCTTCACGAGCAATTTTTCTAACAGTATTGACGGATTAACCTGAAAATTTGGTAGAAATTAACACATCATTGATTAAAAAGAATTATCAGACTCTGTAGCGCAATTGATTATACGCCGGCTGTGAAACGCGAGGTCACGGATTCGATCCCGAGCACCGAGAATTTTTTTGTGTAATCCACAGGCATTTGTTTCGGGTCTGGGTGTTTGTGAAACGAAAAATATGACGTAGTTTCTGACGCCCACAACAGAACACAAGATTCGATCTTAGTGTGGGGTCAGGACTATGTATGTGACTGTTGGGTGCATTTACTATTATTAAGATAAAAACCTCCACTTTTTAAATCAGAAATAGTGTTCAAAGATATAACTAATTATTGGTGAATCAAGCAAAAAAGTATCAAGTTGTGGTAGTCAATCTCTAAACTGATTCTATCACTTGAATGTAAACATAACCTAAAGGCTTGTTAATAATATTGCTAATTATGAAAGAATACGTAGAACAAGAATTAAAAACCACTCTATATCCATAGAATAATATAAGATTGACTGAAATATAACAAAATAAACTTCCACTTACCAGTCATATCGGCGGTTCTTTGGTAAACATCATCGAGGTCCGATAAACTTGTTTTTGCTTAATATTCTGCAAGACAGTGTGGGTAAACTTTATAAATAATTTCTCTTGCGGAACTTCTAATAGTTTTATTCATTTTGTATCACTAGTCGCTTCAATTATAGGTTCTCACTGCAAGTATTTGATTAAAAACGAAAACTTCAGCGCAGAATCCAATGAAAATTCACAAATGTCAAAGATGTTACAATGTAGCCAGGTGAAATAAAGGATTAGTTCCGTTTTTACACTTTCTTGCCAAGCTTTAAGTTGTCATATTATGATGAGATTCCGAACTACAAATAAACAAAAGATATTCTATTCAGATTTCAGACTCCTCGCCAGATAAGATAAGTGTGCGCATCTGTGGTTAACTCTTATTTTTAAATAACAATAACGATAAATAATAATTTTACTCTCTTTGTCGAAATGGCTGCCATTATATTTGATCCCTACCGTGAATTTGGACTTTATAATATAGCAAATGTATGTATTTTTACTTATGTATATATTTTATAGCAAGTTAATTGGGAATATAAAAAAATAAAATCGATTGTACGATTTAAAAGCTACAATTTACAATAGGCGAGACGAATGATTTTCAAATTATATTCTAAAATATGGGCACACATTTATTATATACGAAAAAATCTATATTTCAAGAATTAACAAAGGCTTAACACAGTTTTAAGCCATTTTTCTAATAATTTTTCAATAGTGCACAAAAAACGCTAGTAGGTGTCATGGCGTCCGCTTTGATGTCACTACTAGGTAAACATGTCATTGCGTACTACTAAATCTGTGGTCTATGCGCAGCGAATGCGTCATTTTTACATAGGCGTGACATCATGCGTTGTGAAGAGCGTTTTTGTCAAAATGGCCGATTGCTATATTTTGTACTTTGATATTATTTAAAATCTTATTAATCTCCAAGTATAGACTAAAACTGAATTATCATTTGAAATCCTTGTAATACGTATTTTCCCTTAAAAACATAAAATCTTTAATTTTTTGATACTGTCGTCTCGCCTATTAAGTTAAATAATCGACGTTTCCGATTACGTGAATATTTTCCGAAATATCGAACTTTTCCGTAAATTACACGACACTATTGACATTTGACGGTTGACAGTACATTAACCCCATTTTCAGTTTCTAAACTGTGTGTACTCTGTGATCCCCATAGTCTGTGATTTTTACGTTATTTACATTAAATTCAGTTTTTTGGTTCAAATATTTGAAAATCTTGTATAATAATTAATGGTAGTCTAGTACTTAGTAGGTACCATGAAACATTAAATAAGTGATGATCTGGAATGAACAAAATAGTATTTTGAAAATATAATTTACAAAACCTTTTAATCAACAGCGGCTATGCAGTGACCAGTTTAAATTTTAAAATATTGACGGCCTGGGCAAGAGGCGTCAAATCCGAAGGAACCTGACCTGTTTTCACAGAAATCGATTTAGAAAGAGAGGAGCGAAAATATTTCTTTACTACATATTTTTTTTAAATAATAAACGAGCAAATCAAAGACCAATATTTTCTATAACATTATTAGAAAACAACAATGAGGGTTCGTTATGTTTTAATTTCAGTTATGACGATTTTTATTCAACTAAATGTGATCACATGTCAGGCTGGGCCAGATCCATGGAACTCGGACAATGCCAAAGAAGCCCCTTCCGTGACTAAACGAAAAACATTAGATTTGAAAAGTAGAGGAGGGATTGGGGAATGGTCTTTTAAAAGAATACTCGCAATTATATTGAAACCAAATAAAAATAAGGTAATTAGGTATAATTACAATTAGACAATTGAGAGTCACGATCCTCAATAATGAGGGACCGACTGAAGAGAGAGAGAATTAGGAATAATAGAAATATACAGGGTGTTCCAGAACAAGACGATAAACCCGTAACCAGAGATAGACCAAGCTATAGCGGCACAGGAACATAAAAAAATAAAGTCTTATCCCCGGTAGTTTTCAAGTTACAGCCTTTCTAATAAACATTCAAAAAATTCTACCTTGAGCAACACTTTGTGACAGTTCTAAAGCTTAGCTATTGATTATCGCAAATTGTGGACTCAAATAATAAATAATACAAACTACTTGTCACACTGTCACAAAGTGTTGCTCAAGGTAGATTTTACAGAATTTTTACTAGAAAGGCTATATCTTGGAAACTATCGGAGTTAGGACTAAAAGTTTTTTGTTCCTGTGCCGTCATAGCTTGGTCTATCTCTGGTTACCAGTTTATCGTCTAGTATGTTAACAAAACAATTACCTGTCCTTTAAACAATATCTACACTAAACTAGTGTTTTAAAGTTATCAAGATGATATTGGTAGCAAAAACATGCTTGTGTCAGAAAATGTTTGTTTTTATATTTTTGCTTATGTTTACAACAATATCTTAAATTGTTTACAGAATGTAGAAGATGACTCCATAGAGATACATCTGCAAATGAAGTTCAGCCCTGAAAAGTGGCGCACCATTGAAGAATATCTAAAATCTGATGGAACTTTCTCAGAAGACATGTTTCGCCGTACTCTTGGATATGTGGAAGAAGCTATTTATAAACCTACCTTTAAAGAGACAATAGCCATGGCATGGACTGATTATGTTCTAGTCTATTTGACTGAATACAAGGTAAAATTTGTGTGGAACTCATTTAATAAGAATTAATAATAACCACTTGTTGTACCACTATCCAGTACTCTCAGATAATGAAATTTCTATTCACCCTGAACCATTCTTATCCAGATTTTTATTATAGAAATTAAGAATTGTATAATGGGAACTATTTTGAAAATTGGAGAGTGGCTGTCTAATTCAAAGTTGTGCAGTTTTTAGACTAATTGACTTAATTGAAACTCTTAACACAGTTATTACAGTTTAACATGTTGATTGTGCCTTATACATACATATTTGGTGTTATTTGGGTACAACAAGTATGCAGGTATCACTCCCCAGATATTTTATTTACCCATACATGTTTGAGAGAACAATATATTGTTTTGGTGCAAGTAATGTGTTAACAACACACTAAGAAAACACAGTACAGTATCAGTCCATAATTGCCCCTGGAATGTCTTTAAAATAAAGATTTCAACTGAGGGGTGATAGTCCACCACATCACCAATATCAGTATACTGGTTCAAAATACAGAGCTGTTTTAAATGGTTTGTTCCTATTTCAGAGACCCATAACATGGACTTTAAGCAGCCTCGCTGCAGCAGTAGCATTGCTGCGGCTTTGGAATAAATTGACTGCAAAACATGTGAAAATCATAGCATTTATTCTGTTGTATTTTTATGAAGGCGTTATATCCTATATGGTTTGTTTTATTATAATTTAAGATGATTTCATTATTTAGTATAAATGTAGAGCACTCATGTAATGGATTATTCACTGTCTGGTTCTGTGGGGCTGTGGTATTATGTACAGTCCAGATACTTAGGTAGTAGGTACTGTGCTTTATCAATTCATAACTATCAACTACAGAGCACAGGATTTCTCTACCAGCATGAGTCCTTGGGTGCTGGGATTTATATAAAAATATTCCTTATTTCGTACTGGTTCCTTTGCAAACGTTTGCTTAATATGTTTACATTTATAAGGATAAATAATCCATTCATTTTCAGGAAGCAGAACAAAAAGAGTTTCAAAAATTTATATCAGCTGTCAACAATTGCAAATGGTATTTTTGGATATCTGATTGTAATGTACAACCATCAGATTTCATTAGTTTTTGGAAGTATATGAATCCAGTAAAAATTGCTATAAGAATGGTTACTAACTGGATATCTGAGCCAATTATATGTTTGAGTTCAATCCTCAAGACTATGATTAATGACATCACAGGTAAAGTATTTTTTTTTTCAGATTTTGTTAGTTAAAAGTAGAGTAGGCACACAGATATTTTGTGACTGTCTCCATGGAGCATTTGGTAAGACGCCTACTATGGCAAAAGAGGCCATGGGTTTGATCCCCATACCAAAACAAATATTTGTTAGATCCACATGTATTTGTTATGGGTCTGGGTGTTTGTGAGACCAAAAAGTCTCTCGTACTGATACCACATTTCTGATAACACTTGATCATAGAATGGGGCATGACTATGACCCAACACAAGATGTGACTGTTGGGTGTATTTATTATTATAATTAACTTGATAATTATTTCCTATCATACCTGCTATTACTAAAATAAAATTAATATTAATCTGATTTAAGTAGACTTTTATGATTTTTGAAAATTGTCAAAGCAAATATTTTCTCTCTATCCCTGAAAGATACTTTTCATGGATGGCATGGCATGTGTTTTTCTCAACTCATATTTTCTTTTCAGATGGTTTGTGGTTCCCGTTTGACAAAATAGTGTATGTTGGTTTAATTATAGGTGTATATTTTATGTTAATTAGTCTGGTTATCACTGTAACATTTAATTATATTTTCAATATTCCATTTAAATTAAATTTTCTTTATGGATTTGGTGGTATACACATTCCTCAACGCAATAGGACAGATTTTCCCAGTAATAGAAATGATGAGAACCACAATATTCCAAACACTAATAGTATAGACAGGGCTACATTAGATAGAATTTTGGATATCTGTACCCATGCTGTGCAAGCGCCTAACGTTAGAAATATGGGAGCAGCAGTTGTGGCTGCACCTACACCCAGTACCCCTCCAAGAATGACAAGATCTGCAAGTACCGGGCGACTACCAAACCTCAACACAATTGAAACTAATAACCACTCCACTCTTAGTCAAGTGAGACATAGAAATGTTTGATTTATAAAACTGTTAACTTTTTCCTTATAATTATCCAATTCATTGATATTATTTTCATAATTTGATTTTTACCATAACTTTGCAAATACTAATACTTATAGAATAAAGAATGTCAATAAGTTCTAACCATAACCATCAAATATTTTATCTTTATGTAGGCCGACATAATTGTGTCAAATGTTATAAGTAAGTACCTACTCGAATCGATATTCGTGTCTGGATGGCATGGCATTGCGTTTACCATCATGTGCATTATAGTCACTTTCATTAGCATCATCATCATGATAGTCACTTTGCCGAACCACAATAATCTTACAACAGAAATAGTAACTTTGTCTCAATAGTGTATTAAAATGTTTATGATACCTAATGTAATTAGACGATGTAGGTAGTATTTTACCATAAGTGCCATTTTCAATTTGTAGTTATTCTGTAAGTCACACACTCTGAACTCTGAAGTAAACCACTACCTCTCAAAATGAAAACCCCTTCTACGTTTTACAGTCAACAGTTGTTGAGACCAGTCCCTCGTAATTTCTGGTGCCCATAACACAGGACACAGGACTTGTGCCTAAACGTAAAGGCTCGATTCCTTTCCATTACGCCAGTTACTTGTATGCAAGGTGCATGCAACCTAAACAAACCTGCATGTACAAGCTACCTACAACTTGCATGTTGGTAGTTTGTACTTGTAAATTTTATTCAAGTGAAAATCAAGTTCTTTGAAAGTCGCGCCACCAATTATATTTATTCGGAACTACGTGACAAAAAATAGGCTAAAAATATAACTTAAATGTTAGGTTTTTGTTAACAGTAATAAAAATTATCCATTTTTTGCATTTGGGCATCGGCCCATGTACGTCCCTAGCAGGGCACGGGCCTCTTCTACAATCGAGAGTACGATCAAGAGGGATTAGGTAATATAGTCCACTACGCTAGCCTAGTGCGGTTTGGCGGAATTTACACACCATAGAAATGTTACAAATCGCTATGGTAAGCAAATTTCCTTGCGATATTTTCATTCACCGTTATAGTGCGTTGTGATTGGCTATCAATACACTCATGACTCCGAAAAATCAGAGTTTATCAGAGGCGTGCCCTGGGATTTGAACCCGCGACCACCGTGAACATGTTAGCAGCCGCGTCTGGTCCGTTACCTACAGGCCATCACGCACTTTATAATAATAAAGGCAGACATTACCAAAATAGTTAAGACGACTACTTACAGTGGCGCTGTTGACGCAACGCTCCACTAGAGAGCCGCACCACTTACGTTGGAACACTTTACGCGCCCTCTGCCATGTGTATATATTTATCAATGGTTGGGTGTATTTGTTTTAGTGGTGACTATACCTAACTCAATTTAATATTAGTGAAAACGCACATTATGTAAGGCGGACGCAAACTCTTCGCTTTTCATTCGTGTAGTGTTGCATGATACGATTGCTTTTCTGTGATACTTATTTGATGGCTATTTTATAAATTATGTATATTATACTGTACTTATTAAGAATAAGAGGTTAAAAATAAAAATATTTTTGTATGCTTTAAGTTTTATTTCAGTGATGTCTAGTGAGAGGTGTCAGAAGATCAATAATTAATTAAATATTTATAAATAGTTGGAAAAATTCAGTCCCATAAAAGTAAGCATAAGTTGTAAAAAAATCGTTCCAAGTATATAAGTAATTAGAAGCAAAATTTAATTGGATAGATTCTTACTATCTATATTGTTATTGGTCAACAAACATTCGCAACCTCGGTATAATAACATTCAACAAAACAGTATATGTACAATATAGCTAGCTCGTTACTTTCAACAAGGCGCCGGTGCACCCAAGTCTGTGTTTCACACATTCACACCAAAAGTCATAAGGTTATGTTAACATATTACAACAAACCAATTGTGGAGTGCACTGCTCTTTAAAAGTATACACCGGAAATATCGGTCTGTATTATGAAGACTAGTTGATTTATGTTCATTTTACAATCTTATTTTAATAACTGGAAGCAATAGGCTTATTGACCGAGCGGTAAACAATGATGTCCAATGACGCTCATAAAGGACAAAACTAATTTTGAATATACGATAATAAATAAAAAAATACGTAATCTTCTGAAAAATATCCAACATTTTCAACAGTTGCCCACAGGCATTCGCCGACATTGTCAATTTGCCAAAATAAAAACAGATCCAGTAATAAATATTGATCCCGAGACGTAAGCCAAACACTTATTTTCTTAAGACAATTAAAATTATGCGAATTTAGGCAATAATATTGGAATGAGCTTCGCGCTTGTAATATTAATATACCTACGCGTAATTTTGATGAGGCAATTGTTCTTAAGATTTAACAAAATTATATTTAACCCTAGTATTATTGAAAAGTTAATATAATTCGTGAAAATATATTCAGGTACTACTATGAAGCTTGCTTCAGCTTGTAATATTGTGTGACAAATGCCTAAATAAAGATTAATGTTTACATAATTGTCTTGTTGAGGGTCTTTGATCTACCACTACATACTGTTTATCTTATAAATTATGTCACATGATTTGTTTCTCATGCATTCTAGCATAATCAGCTATTATAGTATATTCAGTTTCTAAATGATCGAAATGACTACTATAATACCTATGTCTAAATCCAGTCAATCCTCAGAATTTATTAATGCTGTAAAGGTCTTTAAAACTACCTTTATCATTTGCAACAAAATTGACAACGCTTATTGATATTAACAACACGATAATATAATCGAAGTTCGTTTCAACTGATAGAGAATATTTTAAAGATCTTTTATTTATTCGCACTATATGCATTAATATATTTTATCTGAGGTTAACTGTACTAATAATATTATTGCCGTGTTCGTTTAAAATGATGCGTGCCTATATAGTTTTAATATTAAATAAAACATACATTTTACACAAAATAATATTTCAATAGTTTAAATAACATCAAAAATATTATTAACAGAAACATACAAAGCTTACAGCGACATCGTCTTTCGCTTGGCTATTGTTATGCCGATAAAAAGTAGATAATCACAGAACTATCATATCGCAATAAATTTTAGAATACATTGTAAAAATATACTATAAATTAAATCGAGTAAGTAAATATTCTAATAATTGTACTTAGAGTTAAGTATACGGAGATAATAAAATTAAAGAAGAAAGATTCAATGTATTCAGCAGTCTGTAATATAGGATTATTCCTAGCATGACTTATGCAAATATTCGACAGTAAATTCAGGAAAAATAAAGTATCATAATTATTTAAAATATGAATAATTAGCAATAGCATGCAGAAGTAAATCAAGGCAAGAAACTGCATTTCAGTTCGGTAAGGAACAATAGGTACTTAACGACTGAATTATCTTCACTATTAGATTCAATAAAATAATGCAAGTAAAATTAAACTACACTAAATATACATCAATCAACATGAAACAACTTTGGTCCAGGTATAACAATTCAGTGTTTAACAATTTATCTCATAATATACAATAGGTACTTCAAAAGATTCTGCCAATAAGCAAATATACACCGAAATGAAAGAGCGCAAATATAAATATGATTAATTATGATACGCAGGTAAAAATTCATTCCTGTTTTGCATATCTAAATACATTAAATTTTAAATCTAGTCCTGAAATAAACGATAATATACTGTAGACGTTATATTATAATTTGAAAACCTGAACTAGATCTTGCCGAATAAAAAGCCATTGCATGTTATAACATTAGATATACGAGTATAAAATCTTGATCGCTTTATATAGCGTATTTAAAATTACCATTACATGAGTCAATGTGCCAGTGGTAAATAATTACAATAAAACGTTATACACAAATCTAATTGGATATGTAAGTGAATGATATTAAATAAAGTGCATTATAAACTAGCGATAGCTACTATAATAATGGCTAAAATTTTTAACTATTATGACTGACCAATTATATTTAAAACTTGTATACATATTTAATTGAACTGGTTAAAATTGGTAATGCCATTGTGAAATGATATAAAAATATTCGATAAGTTGAGGCAGAAAACACAATAAGCTATTTTCAAGCAGTGATGTAATTCCAAAGTTTACATGTAATACGCAAACTCATCTTATATATTCGCCTCGCATAAATAGATGCGTGCGTGCAAAATTGAGTGCGTTGTAAAACAAGTTCACAGCTGTGTTTCTTTTTATAAATACTCTAGCTTTGTATCCTCCACATGGAAATTAGCATCAATTTTGTCTATGTTACCGGAAATGTATTAAAAATAGGAAATGTATACAATTCCGAGCGTATTAATGAAACGTGTAAAATAATTAATTAAGATTCTGTAATACAAATATCTAGTATCGGCAAAAACCTCTCATGATGACTGAAGAGAGAGAGAGAGAGAGAATACAAATATTTTCTGGGAAATGTATACCGGGTATATCAAGACTGCGACCGAAAACGAAGCCAGGTGGTAGTTTTAGTGGTTACAAACACAATGCAAATAAAAATTTCGCTAAACCAGTGACAGATTTTTTTTTAGAATTTTTTAAAAATCATCGTGTTTGGGTGGTAAATACCTAGTTTTTGAGAAAATACTAATTTAAGCCTTACGTACCATTGCGTGTTTAAAAATAAAGAGGTGTATATGTTTATTTTAGGAAAACTATGTAATATCACCCAAATACGACGATAAGTAAAAAATTACAAAAAAAGTCGATTTTTTTTGCGAAAATTTTACTTGCATTGTGTCTGAAGTCACTAATACTACCACCTGGCTTCGTTGTCGGTCGCGGTCTTGATATACCCTGTATATATTTCCTACGCATTGTCTGCAATTCCAAGATGATGCTTTATCAGGTAATGCATAAAATGAATGCTTCTGTAAATAAAACGCACAACTAAACTGAGAATCAAAATACCCGTCCGTAACGAAACAATCGTTAGGTAAGGTTAGTTATTTCCATTTTTTGATACTAAAATATTATTTTGCCTAAAACGACCGCTTTTGTTTATACTCTGAAATGGAATCCGTGATCAAAAATGTAAACAGAAGGGTTACCACTACAATAAAATAAATAGCCATGGTAGTTTGTCGACAACCGTTAAAATGATAGGTTAGAATTATTCTCACCTGTTATATAAGTATAAAACATATCCGAAAGAAAATTCTTCGGTATAATATTTACATAAACTACAATTTCAACATCTTTTTAAATTATGTGATAAAGATGGTAGCATAGATGTAGTATAACATAGATCGGCAATGTATCATTTTGAGTGAAACCAAAACGAGAATATGATAGTGTGCGTGAAGTTTGCACGTGTGCGTGACAGATAATGCTGCGCCATGCCCTGTCGATACTATCATATCGATATACCTAATGGCCCAACCAATAAAATAAAATTTTATAGATATATATGAGACATTTCATGGTATTTTAACAGAAAAATAATGATTGTGTTTATTTCAACACAGATACGTAAACACAAGTAAATAAAGATAAATCGTCATATTTGAGAATAATTTTATTTGACAAGTTTTGTAAAGCATTCCTTATAATAATATCTAATGTTCTATTGTTTTATTAGAATGCCAGCCTACGTGGCACAGTTAATTTGAAACCGGCTCAGAAATGGTAAATTATGCACACGAAATATTAATTAATATTTAGCAAATATCAATAGTGAATAAATAAAGTGAAGTAATAACTGTTATTATAGAATTGATGTAATACTACGAGATTATAAAATGAAGTGAAACCTCTATGCTCATTGACTATTTTTATCGACATAATATTATTGATCGAAACTGTCAATCAATCTCTAGCAAATGTTAGTTGAAATTATTATAAATTCACGTATATGATATCATTTTATATAGGCAATGGATGCTTTCTACGCATTTAAATAATGAATAAGGACATTCTGTTCTACCGATATACATACAAGGTTTGTCTTACAATTCTACAATATTGTCACTAAACAACATTGAAAAAAGTGATACAATCTTATGAAAATCTATGATTATTCGGGTTTTTACACTAAAATCAATCACATCCAGGCACTGAACAACTCACCATAATAAATTACATTTAATAAAAGTAGCTCAGTACTGAAATATTAAATAAATCAAGAAAATAAGCGAAATTTGTCGTTCGCTTAAATGACATATTTTCACACAAAACGGTATAGAACGCTCTCCGTGTAAACGCATGGTCGCACCATGCGTCTCGCTTTAATGTATGATTAAAATCATTTTATCTCTTTCACATTGCCGATCTATGTTATACTACATCTATGGATGGTAGGTAGTAGGTACGAAATTATTTTATGCTGTTGGCAATAAGCAGAAATTCGTAACATTTGGCTCCCTGAAATAAAACTTTATTATATTTAGCCTCTCCAATTACGAAAAAATATTTGTTATGAAAAAAACATGATTAATGAAGATGGTTTACAAGAACTGACACCGCGGTGGTGGAATGGATGTGTTAAACATGTAATAAAGGAAGAAAAATGTAAAAATTAGACCACCTGATCGATAATTAATTAGTGCCAGATCAATTTATATAATAAATGTTACTGATTCTGGCATCAACGAGTTCGTCTGATTCAAATGATATTGAAGGCTTGTGAACTGATAAGTGTGTGATGATAAAATACTTTTTAGATAACAAACTAAATATATTTCGTTTTTGTTGGTGCTTTTCATTTTTACCATGTTAATATAAAGGAAATTAGAAAACATAGTACTCGCAACATTTGAATCTATTCATTTATAAAATTATACCTAATATTTTTTATTAGAAAATGTTTCATAGCCCAGAAATTTCACTTTCACAATGACAATTGTTTGTTTACATTTTTGATCTCGGATTCGATTTCAGAGTATAGTTTGCCTATGTCAATAATTTTCAGAATTTGATCTATATTAGCAATATTATCGAATGGTGTAATAATATACGACTGCCTCGGTGGCGTAGTTGTATTACGGTACGGTTACAAAGCTGAGGTCTCGGGTTCAAGTCCCGGATCGGGCATAGTGATATTGGGTTTTTCTATTCATTATCAGCCCGGAGTCAGGAATTTGTGCCCGATATGGCGATAGGCTCGCCCCCTATCACATCGTGGGACGGAACATGCAAGGCGAAATGTGGGTGTCCTAGTGGCGCCTCTGCCTACCCCTTCGGGGATAAAGACGTGAGTTTATGTATGTATGTAATAATACAGCATGTGTTTTTCTTTTCCAAAGTTATCGGGTTCGATTTCTATATTGATTTATAAAATATAGTTTAAGTGTGCAGATTTAGTTTTCATCAAAATCAGGCTTGAGGCTGGTGAACGTAAACGTAGAAATTTCTTTTATCGTAATGTTGGTGGCAACCTTACAACATCTTATAGTGACCATATCAATACTAAAAATCTAACGAAATAATTTAAGACAGAAGGCCCCTTAGTAGGGTCTGAATAAATTATCGGACTTGGTATTACATGGATCTCACAACTCTTTACGGTAGAAGAACTGAGTAGCGAGATTTGAATTTTTTACAAGTTTTGTTTTTTATGGCATCTCATGTCTTTTAGTAGATAGTCCTACTGTTTTTTTCCTCGACTTGGCGGCGGCACGGCCGGGCCGTGCCCCCAGATCTCAATCCTAACCATCCATTTGTCTAGACCTCTGTATTCGTTAGCGTTCGTACTCATTGACAGCCAGAATTTACTTCATTTCCGACCGGTATTTAGAAAATGTATAGATTTCCTAGGAATTGCATACAATGACGGATTACGTACATTTCCATTAAAATAAACACCTGTTGTTTTTAATGCTTTCATAATGTACATATGAAACACGTCTTGAAAGTATTAATCGTTTCATGCTCTCCTCAGCAATATATTCGACTTAAAAAGTACCAACGACGCCAAATGTTCCATAAAAAAAAACATTTTTTATTACCAAGCCATCTTTACACATTTCGATAATCTTGTAGATATATCAATTTAATATATTCTAATTTATATTATGCACAAAAGGGAAAATTTTATTGACATACATTTCTCATCCTGGACCTGCCAGTTGTGTTCAGATTGCAAAAGAATCACAATTGTATGCCAATGAAATTATGATTAAATGCTTATTTCATCACCAGATTCAAAATAGTTATTTCTTAAAAACAAATACGTCAACAAAGTAAAAACACTATACATCAATACCATCAGATGTTAAAACTGAATAGCCACTAATGATTTTAATAACTGATAAGATATAAATGAATGTCTTTTAATAAATAGGCACCTGTTTTTAAGCCTAATGCACCTATATATTGACAACACATATTTTCTATTCATACATAATGGACCCATACCATAAACAAAAATGAAACTCACAGTTCCAATTGTTAAGTAATAAATTATATCTCTTGTTGATCGCATCATGAAAATTATTATGATAATTTGGCACTGGTTAGAAAATTCCACCATGACATTATCCAGTTTTAATTATCATTTGAAATATGCAGTCATTAGTTGTTCAATTGAATAAGTACAGCAACGATTGATTATAAGTTATTGAAGAAAGATTGTGAATTACTATTACACAATCACTTCTGATACATTTGGAACATTTTATTGCTATTATAAAATAGCGTACCATATATTGGTGTCAAATTAAGTATTAGGTTTAATATTGCATTAAAACAAAAAATATATTCCTTAATATACTGTATCTATACATCTATGCATCTAAGTAACAAATGTGTGTACTACAACTCATTGTTACCTATCTCTTTAAAGATAATTTTCTTATTGTTTTGATTGAATATCAGCACATGCAGTTAAATAACAGTAAGTCCTAGAGACTGTAATTTCGTTGTATTTTCACTCTAATATTATTACGGATAAGTTTCCATTTTTTATGTCACATCAGTCGTCATTAAAATATTAGTAACTTACTATTAGCAAAATATTATTCATGTATTTGACCATCCTAAGCTCCATTATATTGGAAATTAATAGTAATTATTTAAAAGGCATTACAGTCTATAACTACATTTGTATTTAAATGCATTGTAATACTTATTCTAACTCTGTGCCTTATTTAACCAGGACATGGTTTAAATGACTAGGATCAAAATGACTACGAATTATTGGAATATGGTGGATGTAGTTCTTAAATGATTGAATAACATATTTACATAATGAGGCATTTCTCTCTCCCACTAGCTGATGCTTCACCACCATCTTTCACAGCTTTATCCTTCTTTTTCTTCCCCTTACCGTCAACTTGAAGTGAAACATTTCTGTTCTTCTCCATATTAAGTAATTCCTGAAATCAACAGTCGTTTTTTATAAAAAGAAGGTAGTTTGTAACATTTACTGAGCTTATGACTAATACCTCAGTACCCCCCTTGACCGCAAAATCTGTTAAGTCGTCAAAACATTGGAAAGTAATAAATTTATATTAAACCATGTTCACAATAAAATCCATAAGAAATAAAATTTAAATAGTTTTATGTCACCAAAGTATTTTATTACATACAAGTAAATCATGTGTATCGTAAGCAAGATAGTTAAGCCATAATCAACAATATTGTCACTAGCCAATCCAAGTAAACAATAGGGCATTTGACTAATTTTCGAAAATAAATGTTGTGTATTGCTGCTATGCACAAATACGACTAGTCAACAAAAACCAATAGTTCCTGTATTCTGATACAACAAATCCTAAAAGACGAAAAATGTGGTGAGAATTATTTCGAAATTACCCAATTATTTTTATTTTCATTTTGATGAAAGGTTTTATTTAATTTTATATATCATAATTATAATAAGTGCGTGGTGGCCTGTTGGTAAAGGACTAGACGCGACTACATGTTCACGGTGGTCGCGGGTTCAAATCCCATTCAAATCCCAGGGCACACCTCTGACTTTTCGGAGTTATGTGTGTATTAATAGTCAATCACCACGCACTTTAACGGTTAAGGAAAACATCGTAAGGAAACCTGCATACCGTAGCGATTTTAAAGAATTTCTACGGTATGTAAGTCCGCCAACCCGCACTAGGCCAGTGTGGTGGACTATATGGCCTAACCACTCTCAATCGATTTTCTCGATTGTAGAGTAGGCCCGTGCCCTGCAGTGGGACGTATATGGGCTGATATATATATATATATCATAATACCCGACCATATATACATCCCACTGCCGGGCTTGGGCCTCTTTAACAATCGAGAGATCGATTGAGAGGGGTTAAGCTGTAGTACACCACGCTGGCCTAATGCAGGTTGGCAGACTTCACATACCACAGAAATACTTGAAAACCTATGCAGGTTTCCTCACTATGTTTTCCTTCACCGTTAAAGTGCTCAGTAATTGAAGATAGATTATCCAGGTCTTTGCTTTATGTTAGTAGTAATGCTATATGAGGTTGAATCTGAATTAGTAATCTGAAAGTGGTGTGATAAAGAAGAGGCCTCAACATAGGTCCAGCAGTGGATGAATACAAGCTATATTAGCTTATGATGATGATGCCAAACTCTATTGTGATGTCAGACTATCAGTTTCACAAATAGACTGTTACGAATGCACATGATGTTTTTTAAAGATGGCTATTTGCATGCACTTCGCATTTTGGTTTGAAATAGAAATACACCTGGCATATGGTGAGCCGCACTGGTGGCAGTCCCTATTTTGCTGTTCATTCGATGTATTAACAAGCTCTCTGAGGCATTAATAATAAAATTGATCCCACCACAACGGTTGAAACATATACTGTGTTTAAGAATGCCTCTGCAGAAAAGTACTAGTCCAAAAATAGTTTCTTCCAACTATAGAAATCTTTATTCTTTTAAAAGTAAATGATAAAATATAATGAATATCAAACTGACCTGAAATAGTTGAGTGACATTATGATTTGTTTTGGCTGATGTCTCCATGAATGAAACACCCCAAGCCTGTGCCTGTGCTTGTCCTTCTGATACAGAAACTTCTCTTATCTCTGGGCTCTCGTCACATTTGTTACCTGCCAGCATGACCGGTATGTTGGGAAGTTCTGTACCCTTTATTTCTTTTATTGTCTGCCAAATAGGCTTTAATTCTTCTAAAGATTGTCGACTGCTCACAGAATACACTAGTATAAATGCATGCCCCTGAAATAAACACTAATTAAATGTCTGTAATCTCAAATATAGGAATCATCATAAGATTATAATATTTATAAGATATTGATTGATTACATAAGATTTGTGAATTAGAAAATATTCAAATTTTAACTCATTGGAAAACAAACCTTGCTAATAGACAATCTCTGCATAGCAGGAAACTGGTGTGAACCAGTTGTATCTGTAATTTGTAGTGTGCATATTGTTTTGTTACTGCTTATCACCTAAAAAAAAAATCATTAGAAGATTTCATGTCTTAACACCATAAATATGGTTACAAAAATGTTGTAAAAATATTATAATAACAGATAATTAATCATAGAAGGATATATATTTTTGGCATAGCTCCAATTTGGCAAGGTATGCTTTGGTAAAATATCATGGGTTTTAAAGCAAGACTTACTTAAATGCCATATTAGGAATAAAATGTAAATGTATTCTATGTTGCATGAATCATACCACTGCATAAATATCAAGCAGCTAGCAAGATTAGCAATATTACTTTTTAACTACAAAGAATTTGTTTTTCTTCATTCAAACCATGTATTTAACGTTTTAAGTAGTCAATAAAGAAAACATTATGATTACTCAATGTTCAGCGATTTGTTGTTACAATCCTATTAAGTAGTTACCTGTCTGTATGTATCCTCTATAGTAGGTATGTAAGATTCCCTAAATGTTCCTTTAACAAATCGTAGAACCAGGGAACTCTTGCCCACACCACCTGCACCAAATACTACGACACGATAATCGTTACTTTGTTCCGGCATAACTTATTCTTGAAAATAATGTTAATTTTGAAATCAATCCAAGGAGCGCCGTCTTAGTCTTAGAACCGTAACAATATTATCACTGTTTTAAAGCATTTTATATCAAAAGATCATTAGTTGTGGTTGTGATAAGCTAAAAATTACTAATATTCTATGGCGCTGTGATGAATTCAAACATCCTTGGTAATTTTCTTTGATTTACAACGCCCCATCCAAACCAAGCAAACTAACACAAACTGACATAAGATTAAAATTGCCAAGCCTATAAATTCAAAATAATTTAGTTTATTAATTTTAATTTATAGAATACAAAAAATTGGTATAACATTACTTTCAAATTCTATTAAAAAACTTGCCATTTTATGTTAAATTGCAGAGTTGATAGATCTATATCATATTATATCTATACATCATCTATCTACATCGGTTTCTCTCATATTATACAGTATTATCTATGTCGGTTTCATTGAAACCTTGTGAGAAGTTTGCGGGCAGAAGCTAGTATTAAAATGTAATGATTCAATAGTGGTAACTTTGATCCAGTTAGTAATTAATTTATATACTAGTCTAGTATAGTAATTTATCCACATTTCCCAAACTTTGCACTTTGCAACATTAGAAGCGCCCGCCGCCGTCGCGCGGGTATATCTGACGCGGAGTTAATTTTTTAGTTCATTTAGATTACGTAGTTAATTAGTTAATAAATATGTGCAATTACTTGTATTTCAAAGACAACTAAGTTGACTGTGTTTAATAATAAAATGGAGATGTTTAGTTTTGCACTGCTACGCGTACTTGGTATAAGCACCGCAAATTGGTAATACGCAGGGACTTTGATGCACGACGGCACGGCGCGCGCGGCGCGGCCCTGAGGGCGCTTTCAATTGTTATAAATAATAAATAAATACACCCAATAGTCACATACATACTCCTGACCCCACACTAAGATCGAGTCTTGTGTTGTGGGTATCAGAAGCCAGAAACTACAAGAGATTTTTTTCGGTCTCACCAATGATTAAAGAATAAAGAATCATTGGGTCTCACAAAAACCCAGACCCGACACAAATACCTGTGGTTCACACAAATTTTTGTCTCAGTGCGGGGATCGAACCCGCGGCCTCTCGTTTCAAAGCCGGCGTCTAACCAACTGCGCCACGGAGGCTGTCAATAAAAATATCAGAAATATTTCTATTTTTCAAATTGACCTAGGCAGTGGCCAGCAGTAAGCCCAATTTTCAATTTGTTAAATAGCTTGTTAAAAATGCCGTTTTTGTCTATTATAAAATACTTTTTCTTAGGCTCAAAGGGCTATGTGTCATTTAAATTGATCTGAATGAAACAAGTAGGTAGGTAGGTAAGTGTAAATTACAAATGGCTTCCGTTTTCAACTCACGGCTATCCTAATTCATTCACTGTTGGCATGGTTTATTAAAAAGGTTCGTATTTCTATGTTTTTATATGTATTTAAAAGCTTTAAGGTTTGTTTCTGGTATTTTTTTAACTACCAATCTGCCGCATTTAAGGCTATCGCAGTTGCGTGCCGGTCACTTTTTATTTTTGTTTTTTGGTACATTTTGTCATTTCTTTCTATTTCTTTATTTTTGCAATAGTAGAAAATGTTGGAATTGAAGATAGTTTTTTTATAGATATTCTTAGAGAAAATTGTATAGGTACATACAATTTTCTCTGATGAAGTAACCAATTTAATGGTTGATATTCATGCCCATTTTTTTCAGACTAATTGGGGGGTGACGACAGTTTTTACGTTGACAAACAGTATCTACACAAATCATGGGTATACAGGATTTACAAACATATTTAGAAAATGAAGGAGTTGCGGCCGATTTATTTAGGATTGCTAGAAATCATGCTGGTGGTTTCCGCCTAGTTTTAGATGCGGAAGGTTGCTTGGATCGATTGTACGGAGGATATTTCTCAGGTATTCATCAAAAATATAACATTCCTCAATTCATGTTAATAATGTTGATAATAAAATAGTTATTTATTTTAATTCAAGAAAAAAAAAATATGCAATCAAAAAGTATATTACAGTTTAATGTTTATGTATTAACTCTACTACATTTTTATGATAATATAAATATCGTACATTACGTCATAAAATTTGAATTCTTTCAAATTTTATTTATTTTGTGAATATTAATTTAATAATATAATAATTTATATTACTTTATATTTTATTGAATTTCTATAATTTATTGAATTTACGGACTTTACGATAGAAATGTCTAGTGTATTTTGATTCTTCACTTAGGATTAACATTTGATAATTGATATTTATTATATTTTATCATAAGTTTATTATCTTTGTTTCTATTTAAACTTTGTTTTCTTATTAAGGTGCAAAATTAATTGAAATAACAATACATGCTAATAAATTCTATATAAATAATTGTTTTTATCACAGACTGGGCATGTGGTGGTCAGTGGGCGCGTTGTGTTCAGTTTTTAACAACATTGGCTCAAGCATTGGCTGAACATCAAGTCGCTTTGTGTGTTTGCTTCAATGGTGCCCACCCGACCCCACCAGCCTTGCCCCAGCACTGGATTCAAACACAAGCTACATACAGGCAGAGAGTCAATTCTGTTAGTACAAGTGGGATTAAATAATTTTCCTATTATTAGACATTTAAAATAATTATAAATAACTATAGTCATGCTTATCTTGAGATGCTGTATTACTACTTCAGAACTAATTTGTTAACAAAAATAAATTTGATCAATGTTCTAGTCCTTTTGACTAAGAAAATATCTCTGTTAATACTTCACATCATTTTGTTTCCCAGGTATTGCGTCACATTGTCACAAAAGGTACTCCACCACCCAAAGTATGGTGGGTGCCACCAACAGGACTGCACTCCTGCCTGAGGACTGCTCTCAGATACCTTAATATTCCAATTGTATGTATAAAAATATTAATGCTTAATTAGACACAATTTCACACCTATGTAATATGAACAGTAAAGGGTATAAGTGTAATATATGACTGTTTATGTATTTGCAATCTGGTTGTTGATCCCATGTGCGGTATAAATTGAACATGTATTGAGAGACAAAATTAAGAATCAATGTGGTTTTAGATGGTGTCCTCAGATGATCATTGTCAAGAAGTTGTCGGCTTGTGTCGCGAGAAGAATTATGCAGGGCTTGTGGGTTGCTCTGGAGAGTATTTAGTTTTTCAACCACCAAGATATTTTAGCTCATCTCAATTAAAACTGACATACAGAGTAAGTACTTCCAGACATTTTATTTTTATATTAACTATTATTTATAAATGTGAGTTTTTATTAATTTGCTTTTACTATAGCCAATTAATAGCTATTTTTTTTTAAATGTTTGCAGTCATACGTTGAAACTGCAATGTGATGCAAATGCAGAAATGTTCTATATTTAGTAATAATATTATTGGATGGGATAAAAGAATTGGACATATTAAATTATTAACATTGTAAACATTTTCAGTCTTCTTTAGAAACAAAGGAATATATGGTGCATGAACTGCCGCGAGTGTTGGATGTTCCTCAAGATCGACTTTGCCTTATGGCAGCATTACTTGGAGGCACAATCATCTCTGAACAAAGCCTGTCTGATTTCTATAAGCGTTTTGGTATCTCGCAAAAGAAGGTATGTAATTTTGTTTTGCATTGTAACTATCAAAAATACATATTATTTTATAACTTGACTTCTTATTCGAAATCGCATTGACAAGGACATTTTGACAATATTCAACTGTGTTTTTACAGTCAGATCTAACTCCTACACTTCCGTCACATATTAAATGTTGTCACTTGTAGAATAAATTGAATTGAATTGTAACTTGAATATGTTATATGATTTCCTTTAGCAACAAGTGTCGCCCGAGACATTAGTCAAAAGTATTTGCCAATACGTGCGTGATCTCCCCTCATCTGATGTTGATGCAGCTTGTATTGATATATTTGGCGATCTCAATGATCTTCGTGCAGCTAAACTCAAGCAAGCTGTGCAATATTATTTGAATGGAACTAAGGATGGTTTTCTCAAATATAGAACAGCATCAGGTAAGATCTTTTTGTAAGGGTTAACTATTGAAATTATTGAATATGTTTTATAAACTTTTTAATGTTCTTTCAGGACGTCGCCCCAAAAATAATAAGAAAAACCAAAAAGTTGATGTTATCCCACAACCGGCTACTACAGATTTAGACACATCCAAGCTAGCAACAGAATCTTCAGAGCATGAGGTTTATACATTTAATAAACAAAACAAATTTCGCTTTAGTCATCCACGCCTTTTATATCATTGACATCTCCATTACTGATTGGCTTACATTGGCAGTAAAATGTTGCATGGTTCACATTTCTAAAACATAATGTCTAAGTGCTGATCCTAATTTAAATTATTTATTTTCGTTGAATTTTTTGTCATTTACCTTCCTATCCATTTTATATTATATTTCTTTACATTCTATCCATATCATTATTTATGAGCACTTCAGATGTTGAAAATTACCGGATAAATTACAGCAAAAAGGCTTGGAAGATTACAAATTGGCCACAGCAAATGCATCAATGAATGCGGACTTTAGTGTTGAAGATACAACTAACGACGTGCACCACGCAATAGCCGCCATGTCGCTCGAAACCGGAGACGCGAGCAATGCCGCCACTGACCAAAACGCGAAACAACAGCCTTCTGCCAAAGAGGTGTGATGAGAATGTGTCTTCTAATATTGTAATGGTATAAATTAACAAACTGTACTGTCGGATGTTATAGTACATGTGTAAGCGTCCTTTATCATTGGATTTAAATATATTACTATTTTTCATATGAATGCAAAAAATATGGATGAGTTTACCGGTTTATTGAGTGTCGTGTTTTGCGTTGCAGGGCCGCGCGGTGAGTGGCGCGGCGAGCGGCGCGGGGGTGAGTGCGGGCGGCGCGGGGGGCGGCAAGTGCGTGCAGAGCGAGGACAACTGCCCCGCCGCGCCCGCCGAGGTGCTGCGCACGTGCGCCGAGCGCCACGCGCGCGGACTCATGCACCCGCACATGCTGTCCGTGCTCACTCACAGGCAAATCACTCTGCCCGTACTCATGGAGGACGACAACCACCGAGAGATACCCTCTATACACCACTTCTACAGAGCCATTAGACAAAATGTCTACGCGATCCTTTACAATATGCATCATCATCGCTTTATGGCACAAAAAGCTAAAGGTATGTATAATGTGCATATACGAAATAAAAAAAATATGTTATAATCCGGCCGCTCAGAGAATGCGTTCCTGACACATGTCAGTTGATCATGAGTAATGATGGGAAATAATTATCATTTTGCTAAACTTTTGAATTATTCCCAGTAAAAGTAGCAAGTTAGAATAATTGGATACTTGACTATTTTCTATAAAGTGTTTTAAAATCTAGGTATAATCATTCTTTAAATCTTCCAACCGTTAATATATTTTTAAAGAGATCTTTATAACGAATAAACATGTTTTTCTTTATTACTAAAAATATTGTCACCAAAACGGTTGGTCACGTGACTTTTTAAAATTTAAATTTAAATTTTTACTTTTTACTTTTATAATACCAGGAACGCTAGTTAGTGGAGATATAGCTTGGCAATAAAAAATAATAAGAAAAGAAGGCGCCACTGAACCGCTTAAATAGTATCACATTATAGATCGGATTTTAATTTTGATTCTTATTATTATTAAATCAATTATAAGTAAATAATATAAGTTAATATTAAATGTTCTTATTTAAAATATTTTAATAAAAACGTAAACTTCAATGCCAAATTTAAGTAAAATTCACAAATGTGAAAGATATTATATTGCTGCCAGGTGAAATAAAGAGTTAGATCCGTTTAATTATTACGTTATACATTATTAAAAACACAAATGTATTATTTTATATTATAACGGAAAATAACGTTATAATAATCTGCTATTTTTTGGCCACATCACTCCAGAAATGAACAGTTGACATAACCTTGTAACGGCGTGGTATGAACTTATAAATATAATATTTTTATTTTTATTAACCGTCAAATTTAGTCCAAAGCGATAAAATTTAACCTAAATTTACATATTATTTAATTTTTTATGATGTTTTATTTCGTAAGTAGGATAAATAAATAAAATTGTTCGATAATGTATTTACATTTGCTGTCGTTGCATTTGCAACGACACTTCAAAGTTACGTCGTCCGTTCGATTACAACCTTTCAGGAACGCATTCTCTGAGCGGCCGGATTATAATACATAATTAAATTTACATAAATAAACTCACGCCTCTATCCCCGAAGGGGTAGGCAGAGGCGCCACCAAGACACCCACATTTCGCCTTGCATGTTCCGTCCCACGATGTGATAGGGGGCGAGCCTATCGCCATATCGGGCACAAATTCCAGACTCCGGGCTGATAATGAATAGAAAAATCCAATATCACTTTGCCCGACCTGGGATTATAACCCGAGACCTCAGCTTTGTAACCGTACCGTAATACAACTACGCCATCGAGGCAGTCATTAATTAAATTTATATGTTTTTATTTTTGGTATCAGAGGAAGGTTCAGCTGGCACTTCAAATAATAGTGACCGGCCGTGTACCGTTCAAGTGGCTGAGTGGATTTACTCGCGTGTGAATCCTGGGAAGAGTGCTGAGATGGTACCCGGTGTGGTGCTCGATTGGCCGGTGCCTACTGTGCAACGTCTTTGGTTTGGGTGAGCACTGAGCATATTTGTGTAATTTAATCGACTGGGCATCTATTGCAGTTAAAATTACATTATGCTATCGAATCTGTTAACGGTGTTCTGACATATTTACATATTTTCACAGCACCGCACAGGATGACAAATGTCGCCGTATGAGAGCTTTTTTGTCTTGCATGCGATCTGATACGCCGTTGATGTTAAACACGTCATATGTGCCACAACATCTGCTGATACTCGCTACTGTTTTAAGGTAAAAAAAAATTTGATAGTTTCATAAACGGGACTCAGTATAAAATTTGTTAACATTCCACTTTCTCATTTGCAGGTTCATAATGACTTCTCAAATCCAAATTTTACGGCGCCAGGAATTGGATGCATTTTTAGCCACAGCTTTCTCTACTGATCTCATGAACGCTCTTCATTTGCAAGAAATGAACGTAAGTCAGGCTGCAACGTGAACGAATCGTTAGGGGTGCAAGGGGACAGTAGACGGAGCGCGTATTGTGTACTGTTGGCGTTGCAGGTGAACGGCGTGAGTTCCCGCGGCGTGCAGCTGGCGGCGCTGGTGATGGCGGGCGCGGAGGCTGCGCTGCTGGCCAACGACGCGTGCGGCGCGCCCGTGCCCTGGCTCGTGGCCGCTCCCTGGCTCTACTTCGACGGCAAGCTGCTGCAGCGCAACCTGCACCGCGCCAACCACTGCAAGCACCTGGCGCAGCTGTGCGATAACCACCTCGACACCGTCGTCAAAGTGGAACGCATGCGCAAGGCCATACTCGAAGGCCTCGAGGTGGAGTTCGCGATGCCGCCGCTGCCGCTCGTGGCGGGCGTGGTGGGCGGCTCGCTGGGCGGCTGGTCGCGAGGGCGCGGGCGCGGCGCGCGCCTCGAGATCGCCGGCGTCGTGGTGGGGCAGTGGGGCGGCGGCAGCTACCCGACGCGGCCGGCGCGCTACCCGCAGGTGGGCTACGTGGGCTACACGCCGCCGCCGCGCAACGCGTACGGGGGCCGCGGCTGGCGGGGCGGGCGCGGCGCGCGGGGAGCGCGCGGGGGGCGCGGGCGCGGCGGGGTGGCGCGCGGGGCGCGGCGCTCGCGCAGGGACGTGGACGAGCCCGCCAAGCCCGCTACTATCGCCGTCAACGGGTGAGCTCTTTTCTCTTATAACGTTTGACATGCTATTTTAAAAAGTTTGACTGATTAATTTGTTAGCTATTAACCCCTCAGCACAAAATGGGGCATGTTATAAGTTTGTCCTGTGTATCGTTGTGTCTATTTATAAAGAATAGTAGCTCACAAAAGAAAAAAATATATTATATATATATATATATTTTGATGTAGCTTTAGTTAAACAGGGAGTATAATTAAGAGGGTTCTTAGCTATTATTCAAGAAAATCTGCAGAGCCAATAAGAGATCTGATCGATTTCAGATAAAGTATCCTGTGACTTCTAAAACAATAATAACGTTAAATTGATTTGATTATTCTGGGCCACCATAAGTAACTCTTCAACAATTTACAGCAGAGGTATTTTATTTAAACTCATTGGAATGGTCTCATTGGATAGCTAGTAGGTAAATACTGAAAAGGAAGATGGTAATCAAATTCTGACGATGGAGCAAGAGATAACTAAAAATAAATTAGTGACGGAGTCGGAACTTCATTCACTTGATTAATACTTAAGAAGTCATATTTGTTTACGTTTTGGCTGCCTGTCCACTGGAGCGGACCGGTTAGTTAGCTTAAAATCTACAAATAGATTTGCATAAATCTCCGCTCCTCTTTAGTGGACAGGGAGTTGCTTACTAGCTTGAAAAAATATACAAAGCGAAGCAGGTATGCAGAGGGGGGAAGCGAGGAGAAGAAATGAGCGCGGGCGTGGGTTTCAGGCTCCATTTCTTCTGACTCCAACTCTGCTTGGAGCAATGCGCGTTAATAACGTGTCAACTTTTTCGATAACATGTCTACTGCCAGTTACATTTCGCGTAGAACTAAACCAATCGCCCGCAACCGACATGGCTTAAATAACTCGTTGCGTGCTCGCGGCCTTACTCCGCGAAATGGAAAAACAGTCCGCAACTCCGCTCCGCATTACTCCTTCGCTCCACTCCGCTGCCTCGCTGCACTCCCGTGCAGCGGCAGCCTTTGAGTGGGGAGTTTTCATCACCTTGATTTACATTTTACAGCAATTTTATTCGTTCAAATAAAAGTTGCAATTATTTGATTATTTTTCAGTAAAACCATCAGGTCCGACGAAATAGGATCTCAAGCGGAAGACATGAGCCCTCACGAGGACAACATTGCACCAGATGCTGATGTGGAAGGTATACATTTTTTTTTATTATGATTTAATATACGGATTTATTTTTAAAACACCGGCAACCTCGCAGGACGGGATAGTTAACACCAAAAATAACAATGTTTGCTTTACTACTTTTGACATAATTCAATACATTGTGTTATAATCCGGCCGCTCAGAGAATGCGTTCCTGACACATGTCAGTTGATCATGAGTAGTGATGGGAAATAATTATCATTTTGCTAAACCTTTGAATTATTCCCAGTAAAAGTAGCAAGTTAGAATAATTGGATACTTGACTATTTTCTATAAAGTGTTTTAAAATCTAGGTATAATCATTCTTTAAATCTTCCAACCGTTAATATATTTTTAAAGAGATCTTTATAACGAATAAACATGTTTTTCTTTATTACTAAAAATATTGTCACCAAAACGGTTGGTCACGTGACTTTTTAAAATTTACGTCACACTTTACAATTGGTGAATGATCTTAGTGGCAGAAATTAATAAAATTGTACATTGTGACGCCACACGCTGCACAAGGACAGCCGATCCTGTTTTGTTACATTTAATCAATAAATAAAAACTCACAAACTTCTTTCAGATCATTATAATATTTACAATTTATATAAATGTAAATAAAAATACCAAATATTATTGTCTTTTACTAACTTATCATAATAATGCAATACATTTTATATTTTATTGCCACAACCGTCAAATATCCAATTGTCTGCATTCTACATTTTCATGTCGTTAAAATAATAAACAAAACAACAAGGTGATAATTATATTTATTATAAAATATGGCAACATATTTACAAACAATTAATTTTCTATCACATTAATCAGATTCCGATTCGCTTGAGGAGGTGCTGTCTTCGTCATTATCTCCTAGGTTTATAATAAATGTTTCGTCAATTAAATTATCGACTCGTATGTCTCGGTCAAAGTCTTCGAAAATTAGTTTTTTCGTTTTGTCTACTACCTTGGCCCAATCTTCTCTTGTGACTTTTGCGCAAGCTTCTTTTAATAAATTCATATTTTTTTTTGTGCTAAATGGCGGCGAAGTATTGTAGCGGGCTGAATAACCTTTTATTTGAGCCCAAATTTGTTCGATTGCATTAGTTAGTTAGTGGAGATATAGCTTGGCAATAAAAAATAATAATAAAAGGAGGCGCCACTGAGCCGCTTAAATAGTATCACATTATAGATCGGATTTAATTTTGATTCTTATTATTATGAAATCAATTATAATTAAATAATATAAGTTAATATTAAATGTTCTTATTTAAAATATTCTAATAAAAACGTAAACTTCAATGCCAAGTTTAAATAAAATTCACAAATGTGAAAGATATTATATTGCTGCCAGGTAAAATAAAGAGTTAGATTCGTTTAATTATTACGTTATACATTATTAAAAACACAAATGTATTATTTTATATTATAACGGAAAATAACGTTATAATAATCTGCTATTTTTTGGCCACATCACTCCAGAAATGAACAGTTGACATAACCTTGTAACGGCGTGGTATGAACTTATAAATATAATATTTTTATTTTTATTAACCGTCAAATTTAACCTAAATTTACATATTATTTAATTTTTTATGATGTTTTATTTCGTAAGTAGGGTAAATAAATAAAATTGTTCGATAATGTATTTACATTTGCTGTCGTTGCATTTGCAACGACACTTCAAAGTTACGTCGTCCGTTCGATTACAACCTTTCAGGAACGCATTCTCTGAGCGGCCGGATTATAAAATGATTTTTCAGGTTCATATTGTATTGTAGTGACATTTGGACGTCCGTGTTTCGCGCGCGCAGCCCCCTCTCCCACCCCGGGATTCGCACAAGTTTGTTTACCTAATCTTTGCGATGCGCGTAGAGTTAGAATATTCAAACGGAAAATAAAATAAATATTTATTTATGTATGAAAATAAAACTTAAATTTTGCAAAAGTCAAGTAGAACAAACGTTGTTTACGATGTTAGCTATCTAGACTTGCGAAGTTGTTGATGTTTAACAAATAACCCTGTATATATTGTCAGGAAACTGTTGTTTAGTAGGATAGACAGATTACAACAAGTCACGATCGAAATACTTGGCAAAGAGGCCTATATTCAGCAGTGCACTTCCTGTGGCTGAAGAGAACCGAGAGTAGCATAGCATTCCACTTCTTCCATCCTTCACTAATTCCAAAATTTTTAGCGAAAAATAGCCATTTATCTCATATCAATACATTTTTCACCGCTATACAGTACATGTACATATTTGTTGTATATGAAATATCTTTTCCAATCTTGATCGCATAGGACTATAATAGATTTGCACTAAAAACACTGACGAAATTTCAAAACAGACAGAACTAGATTTCCAGATATGTATATATTCAAAGTTTTCATTAACTGATAATTTGTGTAAGGTATGCAACCTCAGAAATCGAAGACTGTTAAGAATGTTAAGAAAAATATGGGGAAAGGCAAGAAGAAGGGATCAAATTTGAAGTCCGAGGCTGGTCAATCAATGGAGCCTAATGGGCCCGTAGATAAGAACAAGGTAAAATTGGCGTTTCATAATTAATACTACACACACTCAACTGTACTAATCGCTATATATCATTGGTTCAATAATTTAATTAGTATTTATTCTAAAAGTTACAAACTTGAATGCTAAGACATATATCTAGGTGTGAAAGGATGTAACAAATATTTTAATTTTTACTCCACTGTAACTACAAACTCACATATAACTACTTAATTTTGTGATTTGTTGCATTCGCAGGTTCCTGAGCAGTGCCTCAATTCAGATAAGGAACATATTGGTCAAGGTGATGCACCAGTAACTAACTAATTTATTTTTCCCAAAGGTAAAACACCTAATTTTATTGTTTTTCTTTTATTTTATTTTTTTACCGTGTATTACTTCCATATCATTTTAGTAATTAGTTTCTCTTGGCATATTTAAACCCTATTTAATAGTTAAATATAGTTTTCTTAACATTTGGAGAAAGCTTGCCATAACTGTTTCCACTTAATATTTTATGTTCACAAATACTTATAAGTTTGTGCGTATTTGAGCTCACGACTACTGAGTATTTGTGTGATTGTGACATTCATGTTTCAAAAAGAAACTCAATAAAGCATGACATCAATGCAAAATTTTTAACACCTTGACAACAAGAAATAAGATCGAAATATGAGAATTTAGCACGTATTTTGAAATACATTGCATAATTTATGTATAGAGTAACGACCAAGCGAAGTTATTTTGCGGAAGGTGAGTCCATCCACCTGCCGTAGTGTATACGTGCCTGAAGATCTAAAAGACTTCCTTATTTTGAGACTGATTTTGTATTACTTTAATTGACGCACTAAGTGTTCGATTAATAATAATATTAAAGAAAGACGACTTTGTATTGAGATACATATTATAATGTCTCAATAATATCCCTAATAAGACAACTGCGACGCCTCTCTGGTTATTTTGTAACATGCTACCCGACACAGACTGTGATCATGTCAAACTTGTAACTTATAAAAAATGCAAATACCAAAGGTAGCAAATGTTATCTCTACGTGTTCTCGGGTGTACATACTAATTATAATTAAATTGATTATTCAACATTAGCTATTTTTATATAACAGCTATTTACTTGATAAGACAAGTAGTTGTTATAATTTTACATTAAGTTAAAAAATGGTAAAATGTTGATATTCATTTTGTATTTTATTTGCACAAGAGAACATGGTGAGAAGCCTGATAACCATAATATGACACGTGATATTTAAAAAAAAATGTGTAACTAAATTGACCTGTTGATTGTTAAGTCTCATTTTGAATTGAAAAGTGAGATGACTTAGTAAATATATTTCGTTCTAAGCATATAAATTACTGAGTCAGCATTATTTATTTACACATAGTATATTTACAATTTACCAAATCATTATTTTTTATTTATAAGGTGATTTGGTCTATGGAATCCTATTAAACGCAAAGTAAGACGAATTGGTACTTCACGCTGATATTGCCAAAAGAAAAAAAAACAGTTAAAATGGTAAAAACTCGCTTTGATAATGGACGAATAAAAGCCAAAAGAGATGCTCAATATATTAGATACATTGACAGATATAAAACTATTTGATTCAGTTCATCGTTTGTTGATTACATAGATCAAATCGCATCGATTTCAGACTTGTTTTTGGGAATTCTTGATACATAAATTTAGGCATTTTAATAGGTGTGTGGAAAATGTTAAGTACATACTAATATAAGTAACAAGAGAGACGCTATGTAAGCTATGGAGACAATAATAGTCTTCAGTTTGAAATGTGTCTTAATTGACAGGTTCTTGTATGAACTGTTGATAATGTGCTGTGATCATCAAAGTAAATTGTTGGAAATATACTTATAACTTAAGAAAAACATACCATGTTGATAAGAGGTATGATATATTAGTATAGAAATTGCATTTATTGAATGATTGTTGGTGCTTAGAAATCTGTAGGGCTGCCTGAAACGAGTCTGAAACTCATAGATTTAAGTCTAACAACACATGTTTAATGAAACAAAGTGAATATTCGCATTTTGATTCTTCCACATCCTATAGGGTATTATTTCGTTAGGAAATCTTTAGATTTGTTAGTGATATATTTATATGCATTTTAGGAAATTTCAGTAATGCGAATATTCATTACTTTATATGTATTTTTGTAAATTTGTTATATTGTTATACTTAAATTTAGCTGGAATGACTAACGAGGATATTGGAGACAAAGTCTTACAAAGAAACTCTTTTGACGAGATAGCTGTGACAATTATCAACGTACACTTACATTCCATTACGAATAAATAAACCTTCTATGATAATTGCGCGGTTAACGTCAATCGAGGATGGAACTAAATGAAGACTTTACAATTTTGAAAGCTTGTAAACAGGCCGGAACGTACTGAAAATATGTTGCTACAATAACATATAAATAGATTTTTGAAATCAATATATGATCAGAAGTGCAAGTGCAAAGCACGCACAAACAGCCACCACGCTGTTCCAAGAGACTTAATATTGCAAAATAACGTAAATATGCATCTGACTTCGAAACCACACCACCGCGAGTGGCGAAAGGCATCGGGCGCGAGTTGTAGCGCCCCGCCTCTGTACTACAAGCGTTCGACCGCTAACGAACGCTTTCATTGCTAAGTATTCGCAAGCTGTCGCCGAGGCGATATGCACTTTAATATTATACATAAACTTTTATATATCATTGCTTGCTTATTAAAGTAAACACAATATTAGCGTTTAGAATTTAACTTCGATGTATTTTGGTTTGTTTATGTGTAAAGAATAGAAAAGCATGTATCAAGTGATAATCTTACTAGAAGGCGAGGAACGTTGGTTGCCGCCGTTGATCCAGTAAAATAAACTATAAAATGTCATACGATGATGTATGAAAATTGAAACGCCCTTTTCTATTTCACTATATTGCATGCTATGTACACATCATTATCACATATTTTAAACTAGAAATGATTCGAAGAAGTAGTTTATTTTTTTCTCTTTTAAAACATTATTCGCTATAGTTTTAGATTATTCAACAATATGATACCTTTACTACATTAATAAACTTCGTTTGCTGACAATGGTCATTTAATATTATCAACATATTGTAATCAAAATATATTAGAATACGTCATATGTACTACACATACAATTTTCGTAACTGAAGTAGCAAACGTGGAACTGTGGCTTTTTGAAAACACTTATAACTTAAATATTTACCACAACCCTGCTATGTTAAATTTGAAAATTGTTCATTACTATTTAAGTTTATGAACACAAAAAAAATATTGGATGACTTAAATTGTAAAGAGTTGTATTTGTCTTCAAATAAAACGTTCCATTATCAAATATTGTTTTATTTTTTGTCACCCAAATTTAACCTTTTGTGTACTTCTCGAATTGTAGTGCCCTCCATATTAGCTATGTGATCGATCACAACCTGTGTTGCATCTTTTATATCATTATATTGGTGTAAAAGTTGAACCTTCATATGTTTATCATTCATGAGATTATCAATTTTCATTTCGACTTCAATGAGTTTCTCATATATCTCGCGTTTACTTTTTGACATCTGTAATAAAATAATTAATTTTGTATTTATTTATTTTCTATAATAAATTCATACAAACGAAAGAAAATACTGATTCATTGCAGTAAGTAGGTAAAACATTAATAGTGTTTATGTAAGTTTTCAATCACCATTGGTTAAAATCGGCTTTATACTATGGAAGTTGCAAGTGCAAAATACACCCAACAGTGACATACATTGACGTCTTGTGTCGTGGGTATCAGAAACTACGTGAGACTTTTCGGTCTCACAAACACCCAGCCCCGAAACAAATACCTGTAAGGTCACACAAACATTTGTTTCGATGCGGGGACCGAACCCGCGGCTTCTCGTTTCACAGGCGGCGTCTAACCAACTGCGCCACGCCATATAAATATTTATTAAGCATATATTTAAAGCCGGTGTCTGAGGATCTTGACAGCCCATATGGGCGAAGTTAGACGCCAACTGTGAAGCGAGAGGTAATACGTTCGATTCTCGGAGAAAGATACATGTTTGAGCGCAACAAATATTTGTTTCTGGTATACGAGTCTGTGAATATTAAAGGTATACCCACGACACAAGACTTATCCCAGGGTAAGAGAAAGTTAAAAAGTACAAGTGCCCCAAAATTCTTGTTTAACTCCAACCCATCTAGCATCAGAAAAGATCAGATATTAAGTTACGGGCACCACTGTATTAAGTAATAAAAAAGTTGACTGTTGAGTTGATAAATTAAAAAAAATGCATTATAAAAGTCGAGTAGCCGAGTGTTGGTGTAAATGAAATGAAATTCGTTGGTTCGTTGTGTGCACCAATTTTTGGGAAGGTATTTAAGGCAAGCTGAAAACTTGTCCCACGTCTCTCCTATTCTACTCCAACTCGGAGCTGCAGACCTGGCTGGTGAGTAGCGGGGGTAAATCTTTAGGGTTGGTATAAAAAAAAAATTCAAATGTATTTTCTTATATACTACAAGTTAAAAAACCGTGGTGGCCTGTTGGTAACGGACCAGACGCGGCTGCCTACATGTTCACGGTGGACGCGGGTTCAAATCCCAGGGCACACCTCTGACTTTTCTGAGTTATGTGTGTATTGATAGTCAATCACCACGCACTTTAACGGTGAAGGAAAACATAGTGACGAAACCTGCATACCGTAGCGATTTTAAAGAATTTCTACGGTATGTAAGTCCGCCAACCCGCACTAGGCCAGCGTGGTGGACTATATGGCCTAACCACTATCAAACGATTCCCTCGATTGTAGAGTAGGCCCGTGCCCTGCAGTGGGACGTATATGGGCTGATATAGATAGATTAAACTACAACATATAAAAATTGAATAATACCTCGTAACACATTTTTGGAATTTTGAGTGCTACGGTCCATACATACCTCTTTCGCAACATCTACTGTCAATAATCTTTGCATACACGCTCGTCGGTTTCGAGGACTCTGTATCTTTCCTTTCTCTTATAGGTCTTCTATTTGATTTTTATAGGTCCGCCTGGGACGTCCTCGACCGACTCCACCACCCATCTTCGCATCATAAATCTCTTTCGTTAGTCTCTTTGCATCCATCCTTTCAATATGGCCAAACCACCAAAGCATTCCTTTCTCTGTCTTAGTCACTACATCCTCTTTCAATCCACATTACTCCCTTATCACACTATTTTTCACTCTTATCAACCAGTTTGACCCCACATGACATACTCCTCAATGCTCTCATCTCTACAGCATTAAACTACTTTCGTGTTTCCTCTGCCACGCCCAAGATTCACTGCCATACATAAGTGTTGGCACCAAGACTCCTTGGTGTATTGTAAATCGAGCATGGTGTGTAATATTAATTTTATTAGCTGCAATAGAGTACCCTGGTACGCGATTATGGTGCCTACACCAATTACACAACTTCCTATTTTTACTATTCTTTTAAAATCAATTTTCACACTTTCCATCTCTTGTAAACAAACTGCTATTAAATTAATATTATTAATTTGATAGTAATTGACCTGGATGACCACTAGTCATTGCAATGACTAGAATATCTGGTATGTATAAGCTTAGGATTATAATTTTTACTTTGATAAATGACAAATTATTTGTGTCAGGTATCAATTTACATATTGAAGTAACAAATCTGGTCACTAAAATCAAGGAGAAAATGACATATTTTAAATAAAAAAATATATATTAGTACAACAATTTTATTCAAATTCATGAGCAACTGGTTCTCCAACACCCATAGCGCAGGCTAACATGCTATTTATGTGTCTACCTTCATCTGCTTTAAATACATATCCATTAGCCTTATCTACTAAGTTTCTAACATTTATTAAACTCTTCTCTTCCAACATATTCACAAGCTGAAATGTAACAAGACTGTAATCTTCAATTATTGAGACAAAAGCACTGTTTATTTTTTTGTACTTATTAGTAAAATGATCTGAATCTAGGCAATCTAATAAATAATTAAGGTCCAACACTTCAGTATAAAAATCAATTCCGAATTGCAATTTATCCATATGCATCTTTAGCAAATCAATTTTTGTTAATAAGTTAATGTGTGGAAGACCAATTTGTAACATTGCATTCAAAGATAGCATTAATGCTGAAATGAATTTTCCAGCATCAGAACAGTGATGTGAGTCAACTAAATGTACCACACACAGTTGCATATTTCCAGTAGTTGTTAATTGTGAAATAATATTACTCAAACTTTTGTGATGACAATACAACTCTACTTGTCCAGGAAGATCAAATATAAAATTTGTAGAATTTTCACCATGCAATTGGTTCAACAACCAGTCAATATTTCTTTCCAAGTATTCCATACAATAGAGTAATGCTCCATTGGGGCCAAGGTTTTGTTGGTCCATGACTTCTTCAAGTATAATTAATTGTCTTATATCAATATCAGGTTTATAACTCATTCCATCATTTGCAGGATCTAAATTAACAACCACTACATCTCTTCCTATTTTTTTCAACAATTGCGACATATTATGGCAATATGTAGTTTTGCCTGCTCCAGGAGGTCCAAGTACTAGTTGACCATAATATTTATGAACAGGTTTAAATCTTTTTATGCTTGTTGACATATTAGTTTTCTCTATCTCTCTTTAAATCTATAATGATGTCCTTGCAAGCTTTGATCGTTTCAATGTCATAAGATTTGAGGTTGATGAAAATACAAAGCGGCTTGGTAATTTTAATTGCTTCTGCCAAATATCTTGCCGCTACTTGCTGCTCTTCTCCTGTAGCACCAAAAATAACTTTTGTTGTATAAATGTCATCAGTGCCTAAAGGACTGTGGACTTGGTCTTTTTGTATCATTAACATACTGCCAATCTTCTGATATTGTGACACTATGAGTAATGTTTTGTCAGAATACTCAGCCAACACTATTTCAGTAGGAACATTGTCTATATCTGCTGCTATTGATCTAAATAATTTTTGTTCACTATTACTTTCTGTATGTTTTATGGTTAAACTTTTCATAACATCAAGAAGTTCCATCTTCAAATGATTGAGTCTAAAAATATATTTCCTCTTAATAATGTCCAAACATACTTAAACACCAAGCATATCATATAAGAAAACCCACTATATGTTGGACTATTATTTGAATGATTTAGGACTCATTGGCATTATGTTTAATAGATTGCTGAATGGAATTGAGAGTAACATATTGATATGTATTGGGAATAAGGCAATTATGTGAAGCAATGTTGGATTACTCAGTCCTGAGTATTTTTCGGAGTTATAATATGGTTATTTTATAAAATATTTTATTTGTGTATAGTATAATCATGTAATGCAGCTTTAGTTTTAAAAGCTGTTTATTATATTCAGGGTGAATGAATAAATTAAAAAATAAAAAAATTCGAATGTGTATGGACTAATCAATTAAAATTAAAACAAATTAGCTTACCGTTACAATACAACTAACTGCTGCCGTTATATGTTCTTTGTAATTCTTTTTACCAATCAAATAGTAACCAATAGGTTGTCCGTTGTTTACAATGATTAAAGAATATAAGGTTGTTTAATATACAAAATTGAGCTTTCAACTTAAAGACACAGACAAATGACCTAAGTAATCTGTGCACAGACAGATTGACTCAGTATATACGTGCTAGGGGTTCTACTAAATCAATGGGGTATTTTACTATAAGAAAGAAAAAATCTAAAAACTATAAATGTATATGGTAGAGCATTAAGCAATAAGTATATGTTAATTTCAGTTTTTATTTCCAAGGAATAAATTTTATAATTCGTTTTGAAAATTTCAATTTTTTTATCTGTCCTAAAAAGATGTGAAACGGCTGCCGCCATGATGGATAACGATTCTACGTCATTCCGTAAGTAGAATACCCCCTCCGGTGTCCAAGAGCTCATACAAACACAGGTTGTTTACTGGTTGAATGACGTATCATTTTAAAGGAACATGGCGCCTAGCGTTTTCACATATTTGCGCGCATAAATTTAAAATTTAAATTTTAAATGGATTTTTATTGGACTTGCCGAGTGAATAAAAATTTGATATTTTTTTAAATAGTTTGTCTTAATCTTAGGAACAACTTAAAAGACTTTTTGAAAATGGGTAGAATACCCCATTCATATAACAATTTTTAATGGCCGTACAGAGATTATAATCACTAATCAGTGATCCCGGCAAAGGCAAACACACAGGCAAACACACAGGCAAACACACAGGCAAACAATTTAAAAATGTCAATTCACAATTGTCAACTGTACAATCAACAATGTTGATGTTGTTTTTTCGATTTATCCCATGGGAAAGGCAAAGTCAACAACACAGACTAGGGCCAATTGCACAAACTAACTATAGCGGTTACCCCTACCTTTGACTTTGAAAACGTCAACCCCATACATTAGCAATGTCAAATAAGTCACAAATGTATGGGATTGACATTGATAAAGTCAAAGTTATGGGCAAAGTTATTTTGTGCAACTGAGCCTAAGGAGTAGTCAACAATGTTGAGTCATGACAAGGCATGGACGCTGTGTACTCTGATCGAAAAAGCGAGCCGAGCGAGAGATGTCGAGGGGAGGATTGTGTCCCGCGCTAATAGGGTATGCAATTTAATACACACACAGACCCAACATTCACATATATGGCAGGACCACACACTAAGATCGAGTCTTGTATCGTGGGTATCGGAAACTACAGGAGACTAGTGTCTCACAAACACTCAGACCCGAAACTATACTTGTGGATCACACAAACATTAGTCTCGGTGCGGGGATTGAACCTGCGGCTTTACGTTTCAAAGCCGGCGTTTAAACTGCGCCACGGAGGCTGTCAAAAATAATAAGTCGCATAAAGTAGATTTTATGATCTAATAAACACAATATTGTTTAAGCGTATCAAGAAATGCATATTTATATATTCTTATTGCAAATAAAAAATAATTGTTTGCATTGATTTTTGTAATACTAGCTCGAAAAGAATAAAATATAGTATTATTACTGGTTTAATAAAAATGGTAACATTATGGTCATCGTAGCGAAAGAAAAGAGAGACAGACCTCCATATATTATCATATTCGGCTCGTTTTGCCTCAATGTCTCATCATAGCAAATTAAACCTTATTCTACATTTATTTGTGTTATTTCAGGACAACACTATTTTGTGAGTGCGCAGTGAGTTTGTATATTGCGTCCATAGGGCCAAGTTAGTTTGTGCAACTGAGCCTTATATTTTATTTTATTTTCAGAATAAAGTAAAAGCTTATTAGAACTAATATTTTTCTAGTGATTGTAAAGTTTTAATATACATAAAAAAGGATGTCAGCTAGTCGATAATAATTTCATGTAGTCGATTATATTGTGTGCAACTTTGATGTGTCAGCGTAAATGATTTCATGGTAACCCAAGGTGATCTCTCTTTCTGTTGTCAAATTCTGACAAGATGGTAATGTATTGAAATATTATTTTCAATCTAAATAAATCTTAAATTTTATACAGTTAAACTATATAATAAATGTGTGAAATAACAAAAAGAATCAATGTGAATTTTATGAGTGATATATTTTGGTAAGTTGGTGTTAAAACATAACCTATAAATATTTCAGACGAAGGGTACTTCAAGCTTCGGTAAACGCCGAAATAAGACCCACACACTGTGCAGAAGGTGTGGTAGATCTTCGTATCACATCCAGAAATCTAAATGTGCGCAGTGCGGCTACCCTGCAGCGAAATTGAGATCATGTAAGTAATAAAAACAAAATATTATTCTTATGTGCCGTGCACAACATGTTAATTATTTTATGCCTAATAATTTAACAATTTTAGACTTGGAGTACTTAAGAATTATCTATTGAGTTTATGGTTGTTGTATAAATGTATGCTCGTTTGCCCCCTATAATAAAAATAAATAAATGTAAAGATTCAATGAATGTGCTTTCCAGTGTGGTATATTTTATTTATGGTTAAGTACTATATCTCTTTTGTTAACAAAAATGTTTGTTCTAGCACAAATGATTATATTATAACATAAAAGGTACTCCCGAGTTTTCAATAACAACTGACTAATCAAATATTTTTCACACATTCGAAGACGCATGTAATTTTAAATCACAATTCAAAACCAACCAGACTGTCTCACACTGATATGAGGTTACTCACTGTGCAGTAGCACCTCTTTCATCTTTGCTCTAACAAGAAACTAAAATATAGGTATTTTATTCAAACATGACAGAATATAAAATTTTTAAAAGGATTGCATTTCATTTCTGCAATTGACTAAAATCAATTATCCATAAGGGTTTAACTGTTAATTGTTGTAGAGTTAAAAGAGTTCAGTTTGTATAATTTTGGCATACTTCAAAGAATCCATTCATTTGTGTAGACTGTATTGGCTTTGCCTTGAAAAAGTAATAGCTATTTTAATTGTGCTTATTGTGGAGAAGATCCTTTCCTCACTATTATCTATAGAATGTATGGGTTCATTTTTTATTATGGGCGAAATTAGTTCAGAGTAATGGGCACCTTCTGATATCCTAAAATGATGTCATATAAATTCTGGCTCATTATTGATATTAAATGTTGAAAACATGAATCACTGCAAAATTTCAAAATATTTACATCGCATCAACAGTCTGCAATATCAAAAATATGTTACATGGTTGCTTTTACTTAGGTATCTTATTTGATTGAGTGTGAGATGCATGGTTACCATTATAGGTGTTCAGAAGGAGACTTAAATGATTTAATATGTCCAAAAGGGTTCCCATCCTGTAGTGGAAATACTATGGTTTGGTAAGAGAAAAAAACATTTACCAAAATAATGTCTCCATTTTAATTTAAGGAATACTGCTATTGAGTATGTCATTATTGGTTTGCAATAGCATCTGTTGGATACAGGGAGATAAGGCTTGAATATATGTGTAACGTAGAAAACAATGTCTACTGCTGGAATAATTCAGAGATTACCACACCTGCATGATAATTGATACCATATTCAATGCAGTTTGCTGTGCTTCAAGTACCTTCTGATGAGTGTGTAGGTCTTGTGTACAGTAACCAATGATTTTGTCATCACCTGGGATTTTAAAATGTTACAATATCTACAAATGTCTCATTAGAGTTGTACTTAAGATAGAAATTAATGCTTACTAATATTGTAAATTGAAAAGTTGGTATGTTTGTTATACTTACATGGTGTAACAACTCATCCAATCATTATGACACTTTTCATACCCATTTTTATGGATGCAGATATTAATGTACTGTACTTTTGATCTAAAACACAAGTATTGCCTCAATTGCATAAAAGAATATATATTAGATGGTTGCCCAAAGAAAATAAAGGTGGACCTGCACAAAAAATGCCTACAGCCATAAATAAATAGCAGCTTAATGCCTGAATATGTAATTGGTGGTAGGTCTTTCATATTATGTGAGAGGCGGCCTGGGTGGGTACCGCCGCGATGTCTGTTTCTCCCGCCAAACGGCAGTGTAAATGCACTGTTTTGTTCCGATTTAAAGGACATTGTAGCCAGCGTAACTACAGAATATATTGAGACTTAGCATCGGAGGATAGTATCTTGGTCAAAAATAATGTTTACCTATAAAAATCTTCATTCATGTGACATCATAATATGCGTGCAACAAACAAAGCTGTAAATAAAATGTAATAAAAATACGAAATCTATATTACATACATACATAAACTCACGCCTTTATTCCCGAAGGGGTAGACAGAGGCGCCACTAGGACACCCACATTTCGCCTTGTATGTTCAGTCCCACAATGTGATAGGGGGCAAGCCTATCGCCATATCGGGCACAAATTCCTGACTCCGGGCTGATAATGAATAGAAAAATCCAATATCACTTTGTCCGACCCGAGACTCGAACCCGAGACCTCAGCTTTGTAACCGTACCGTAATACAACTACGCCACCGAGGCAGTTGAGGCGAAATCTATATTACTTTCGTAAATTACCCATAAAAGCAGTAACCATGTACATTGTATGTATTATGTGTAGACCTGCCCTTTTGTTTTATATTATTGTTTTTGGTCTATGTATTGTATCCAGGTTAACTATGCCTTTTGCCAACCAAGAGTTGTGTGCCAGATAAGCCCTTTCGATGGCGGTCGTCGAATTTTATGTATAATGCGAGATTCCGACTCGCAGTTGACACTTAAGCTGAAAAAAAAACAAATTATTCATATAATCATGTTTCTAATAAATAATTAATTCCACAACTTGCTAAATGTTACTTAGACAGATCGCAAACTAAAAATAAATAAATATATTATGGTTATTTAAAATAATTACATATTAGTTAGTAATTAATTGAAATACAATATAAATAATAATTGAGATCTTAATGTTGCTGCCATGGTTAAAATAATGTCAATAGTAAAGCCTTTCAACAATTTTTTAATTGTTTACTGATGATACAGTAAGCCTCAACGGCGATACGTACGATTCTTTGAAGTATTCGCGAACAGCGAACGTAATAGAATCAGTGAATTGCAATATGTGAATTTTCCTACTTTGATTGAGGAGGTATTCATTTATCAGAATATTTCCTTGTAAAATGTAGGTATATTGATTGACATTTAGTATAAGTAATTATATATTATTTTATAATTACTTTACATTTTATGTTTCGGACATTTTATTTTATAACTTGTTTTCAAGCTCTCAGTTAAATTTTCGTTTTAATTTTTTTGTTACTATGTAAATATTTTGATTTTTTGCCAGCCATTTACGATTTTAATTTAAACAACATAAATAAATACACGCAACAGTCACATACATAGTCGTGACCACACACTAAGATATATTTGTGGTTCACATAAACATTTGTCTGAGTGCGGGGATCGAACCCGCGGCCTCGTTTCACAGCCGGCGCAGCGCTTAACTAACTGCGCCACAGAGGCTGTCATTGTATTCCTTTTTCAAGAGATTGATGTTTTTTGTTTCAGACCACTGGTCAGTTAAGGCTAAGCGCAGGAAGACTACTGGTACCGGCCGCATGCGTCACCTGAAGATTGTGAGGAGGCGATTCCGTAACGGCTTCAAGGAGGGCAAACCAACACCCAAAAAAGCTGTAGCTTCGTCGTAAACTTACTATCTGCTAAGTTAATAAAAAATATGAAAATCTATTTACTGTTTTATTGTATCAATTTCTGATTTATTAGACGCCAGTCTAAATAGTGCCCTTACATTATTACAATTGATAGTTTCTTTACCTTTATCACATATTTCTTGACGTGAGCACAAAACGATTAAGAAGTACCATACCCTAAGATCCTACCACCGACTTCTATTTCGATCGTGTTTCGCTTCTTATGGGGCCTATGGCTCATTGTAAATAAAGCAATAAAGTATAAGTTGAGTTTACTAGCCTTACAGTAATTTTAACATTTACATGTATCAATCATTATTACAAATTAAGTTTTACGTCATATTTGGCGACGAAAAAGTGGTCGGCAAAGTAGATAAGACGTCGATGGGGAGACCGCGAGGCGCGAGGCAACGTGTAGGATCACCCGCTTGCCAAAAATTTATATTTAATACTTAGGAAATGGTTGTCCAACTATCAGGAGTGGACAACAATAGGCTGAAGTCCATTTTGGGTCATAAATATTTATAGTAATGTTTGGCAGCATGTGGATCGAACTGAGTCTTATGTAGGTACCTAATGTTATGAACAAATGCGGCACGGAAGCAGTCGATCGCATTGTATTTGTAGAGTCCATGAGAAGCGGTAGCCGCTTACCATTAGGCGGGTCGTTAGCTCGTCTGCCTATATTGGCAATAAAAAAAAAGTAACAGGTAAGCGTGGTTGTGACTGGACACAGGTTTCAGTTAGGTATGTAGGGCATCACTTGCTGATTGTTTTACACTGTTGTCTGAGCTTAGCGGATGTAAGAATTCCGCCACCTGAGAAGAGCAACAGAGCATTTGGATTTGTATTCGCGCCTAGAACAATTAAAATGGCGTCAAAACAAAGTCGTAAGTGGAGGAGACTGGACACCTGTCATCTGACGTCACGTCCTATTTAGATTTAAACTTGAATCTTGCAATACTTTCATTATAATTGGTTTTAACCCGTTAGTAAGCTTACAGATTGCAGATTACGAAGTTAGAATGCCTAGATCTCTAAATATGAACATACTTTAAAATAAGATAGGTGCGTACTTATTCATTTTATTGAAAACGGTCAGGCGCCTCCAAGACAGTGCCAGCTTAGGCACTACCGGCGTGGCATGGCGCCCCGGCACAGTGGTTCGATTAGTACAAGCTAGCTAGACAAAATTATTTGTTGAGGTATTTTGTTTTGTGCGGCTTCCTTATGATGTTTTAATATAGATTTAACAAAAAAAAACAAAAAAATGTGAAAATATGGGCACGTGTACCAATAAAACATAAAAAAAAACAATAAATACTTTGTACATTGACAGACTGGTAAAAACAATAAGAAATAAAATTAACAACAGTCATAAAATATTCAACTACTAATAATCTAACCACTAATTACATAATGGGGCTTTATTACGACTCATTAACAATATTTTTTTTACATTAAAAACATATAGATCAAAAATAAATGTTTTTTACTATTAATAAAGTTGAATAAGAGAATACAGCAATAAAAAAGAAAAATATGATACACGGCTTAGAAATCCATAAGTACAATATTATTTACAACCCTTATTTATTTTACAACTCTAAATTCTTCTTCTGAAGAATCTTCTACATCGTAGTCTGATATATTAATATTTCGAAAAAAACAACTATGACTGACACTAGAACTTATATTAATAGAAGGGGGTATTATTAAATCTAAAACCTCAGAAGGAAGTTTGCTTGTCGGTTTTTTTGGAATTTCTCTAAGACTATTTATTTATTACAGGACAATTAATATATTTAGTAAATCCCTGTTCGTGACAATACGTTAATTTTTTCGAGTATTGTGCTCCCGAAATGTTCTATAATCCTTATTGCGTGCTTCCTGAGCTTCCTCAAAAAGCTGCCCAATAGATAGAAGAGCCGATATCACAATATCTACACAGTGCACAAGAATTTTGTGCACAGTAACGGGTATGTAATACCACGAATAAAGACTAGTATACAATTTTTTTGTGTCCTGTGTAAACGAATTAAATTTAACAACATCAATATCGTAACCTGAAGTTAAAGTTCTAAGGATAGATGACTTGCTTGTTTAATTACAGAAGCCAAGTTCTGATGTCCGGACAATCGCGCCTATAGTTCAGCAGCCACTACCAATTGGTTTACGTACCGTGTTTGTAGAAGGTCGTCCACGCACCTCCTTTTCGTTTTTTCACTTGCTTCAACGAAATTCACTGATGGACGCCCAGGAGTCGGGGCTTTACTTTATGACGATGGTGCTGAGTGGTGTATGGATACTTTAAATGTAAAATCCCCAGACAACCACTCAGAGTTTTTAGACAAGAAGCGATCGCAGCGCTTCCCTGAACTTTCCAATTTTTCTGCGCACTTTGTTGATAATCTTCCAATTGACATTTTGATTTCGCTCGCAGATACTTCCGTGATATTTGCAAGATCATGTTTCATCGATAGAAAATCATATAGTCTACTATTAAAGTTCTCCTTGGGATGTTTCTCCCATTCATCAAATAATTCAATTTTTGCGACTAAGAATTCGTATTCTGAAAAATAGACGAAATGACAAAGTTGCACTCAAGTGCGCAGCCTAAAATTACTAATGTTTAAAAGCTAACAGATATGGCTATGATATATATAATTTCTAGCCCGGGTACAAGAGGGTACAAGTACTTCCTAGTCCAATGAATGCAGAAAATAGTAAAAAAAATCTTATTTTTTTTTAAATCTAGTTTTTAATAAGAAGTGCGGTTAAAGTATATCCATTTTTTTAATAGAATTAAGAAGTACATACCCTAAACTTGAAGATCCAGAAGTAACACTTTTCAAATACTTAAACTTACTGGATTATGATGTTACTTCGATAAGTACAAAAATGCAATTAAAAAGTAATTTTTCACCCTTCTTTTTTATACCTGCCTCATTAACTTATTATTAGTCGACACTAGTGCAAAACAAATCTTAGAATTGGGACACCTGGGTATCTGGCTAGAGGCCCAGGTAATAAAATCCAGGTAATTCGTTAATGACTTTTGTCTAGCTAGCTTGTACTAAACGAATCACAGTGCCCGGGTGAGAAAGTTATGGGCTGTAGCTATAGCTGTGTGCTGGCGAAACGCATGCTCAAAACAGTGATTCGTTTAGATCTCTGATTTTTTTATGTAAGTACCATGAAAAAAACATTTAGGTGTCTACATACATTCAATGTTTGGTTATTATTGAGAAAGTTAATAGATTTGCTGATTCGGTTAGTAAATCATTAATCCATATCCGATTTAGTCCCGTAGAAAAAAATATATTTTGTTCTCTACTTTGCCTAAGATTTAACTTCTAAATTGGATAACTCTATTAGTAAAAAATACCTATTTAAATAAAACAAAAAACCCGACTGCGCCAATATCTGCCAACTTTATTAAATTCATTGAAGATCTGAAAGATAGAAACAAGATTTTAATGTGAATATTTTATTTTAGTACCACATTCGCTGTTTTTTGAGAATAAATTTTGGCGCCACTCTTACGACTAAGACGAATCTATTGACACCACTTACTTAAAACTACAAGACGTTTAGGATCTAGGGCGTGCCAAAAAAATATACATAGGTACATACACTCGAAAAACATAACCCTCTTTCTTTCGCGGTCGGGTAAAAAACGTGTCTTGAAAAGCAAATGCATTGCTGCTTTGGGGTGTTTTCATGAAAACATTAACTAGGTTGATCTTGAGTAAGACCTGATTCCATAACTGTACACAAATCCTAATCCTATGTTCTATTTATATTAGCCCCTACAAGTATATGCATCTGCTGTAGTTACTGTACTGTACAATACCTAGATGCATTATGCATCTGTTGGGTACGAAAGATTGAAAGAGATGTAAACTTACGTAAATGATTTAAATTATTATTTAATGTTTGTGTTGCTGCCTCGATAATAGTACTCGTAGTATACAGTTCCATCATCGTCCAGTTAAAAAGCTATAGCACCTTACCTTACCTTAAACCTAATTTATATTGCGTTACATGCGAGCATCGATATCAATGTTACATATAAGTCAATGCATGCGAGTGATAAAATGTTTGTGTCTAGTCTATACCCAATATGTATCTATATTATGAACTTTACGAATAATCCGTATGTACGCGTTGTAAACCGTTCAAAATAGCCTGGTTTTGATCTTAACATTTTATATCAATATAATATCTGCAAATAAGGCCGAATCCTAAATCGAAATTACAACAGTGATGACGTATACTATTGGAGTCACGGATATGTATGCGATGGCGGGCGTTCTCGTGGCCGCCGAGCGGACCAGTCACTCTGACCATTAGTCGTCATTCATTTGCCGCTCGACTGCGACGCCTACCTCGGTGCGATGTGTATATATTAAACTAAACATCGCATAATCTCACCCAATATCGCCATTGGGCGATAACTTATCATGTGCTATGACGCGACGATATATTTTAAAGTTTTCATAAGATAAGCGGCCGTGTAGTGATTAAAATTTTACTGTACACGGGTGGAGAATGTGCTTGTACTGACGTTTTTGCTCGGGGAAAATTTATTACCGTTACGTAGTGCTCTTTTACTATGTCGTTATTTAAAAAGAAGGCGCCCAAATACACTCCGCCACCAGTTCCGCCAACGCCGACGGAGGAGACCCATCAGCAGTCAAATGGCCTAGATAACAATAATGGGACGCAGAAGTCACAGTTGGTGTTTCACTGCCAGCAAGCACACGGCAGCCCGCTCGGACTAATCTCTGGTTTTTCGAATGTAAAGGAACTTTACCAGAAGATTGCAGAATGTTACGACTTTCCTCCCGAAGACGTAAGTCTCAAGTTCTTTTTAATAATCCAATAGTAATTTTTTAAACCGGAATCATATTGCAGTGGATAATTTAATATATCCTTAAACATAATATTCAGTTAAAAAATAAAACCCCTATTCATATATGCTACGTATTCGCAAGCATTTAGAGTTTTATCAAGGTCTCAACGTGGAATTAGTCAGTTGTTAAAAATATTTTAGATAATATTATTAATTCTACAGATAGTGACCGTGAATATATAGTACATAAGACATAATAAGATAATAGGGTTTAAATAAAAATTGCAATCTGTTTCAGTCACACATAATACAATAGATTTATAAACAGGTATTTACTCACGTGGCAAAAGGACTGATTTATACTTAATTATTATACTCGCCTTCTATTTCATACTTGAATAAAGATTACTAATACCCTATTTTAATAAATATTAAGTAACCAAAGAGACACAACAAGAACAATGTTACCATTAGATTTCGTTATAGTTATGTAGTTAAGCTACATACTTTATATTTGTTCGTTAATTTGTTTGTTTGGGACGGAACACACAAGGCGAAATGTGGGTGTCCTAGTGGCACCTCTGCCTACCCCTTCGGGGATAAAGGCGTGAGTTTATGTATGTATGTATGTAATTTGTTTGTATATGACGAGTAGTTTATTCTGCAAATTAGTTATTTGTAATTTTAATTGTTACTTGATCAGTTGTGTCTGAGTTTTTCCAAGAATTTCTTATTATGGACTTAATGGCAATAAACCAATATTAGTCGATAAAATCTAATCAGACTCAAGTGTTCGATAGAACGCATTTCCTCGCGATATAGGGTACTTACGGCATTATTCATATACAGATTTAAAACCTGTCTTAGTTATCGAATGTTTTGTCCCTTTCGAACGACTTCGGAATTCAGTTTGAGTGAAAAAGAAAAAACACTCGATAACTAAAATAGGTTTTAAATTTATCTATGAAGAAGGCCTTAAGTATATCGCTTAATAAACTTATATTTCCATAAATTTTAAGAAACATAACTAATGATAAGGAGAAGTACCTGACTCAAAATAATTCGTCATTTATAATAATTATTCTAACCAGTTTGAAAACATTTGAGCACCAATTAATTCGCACGGTGCACTGACGTCTGACTCATTTACAAGAAAACCTCATTTGATTAATGAATTAATAATACTTGGTAATAGGTATACTATTACCAATAGGTATACTATAAAATTGCCCTTAATTATTCATTATCGTAGATTATTTTTTCATTATTTAGTTATAAACATTTGCGATAACAAAACAAGTGATGATCTAAGTGGCTGTAGTTAAATGTTGATTCTATCTAGGTATTTGATATTTACCATTACTACTCACAAATACTGTGTAACAATGCATTTTAGTGGTTCAACATTAGGCAAATAAAAAATAATTTTCTATGTCCTTGTATGATTTATTATATCTGTTACATACGGGCTACGTAAACAATACAAATAAAATCATCTAGCTTTTTTAAATAGTTGGTTAAAGGAGGTAGGTAAACTATTAATAAACGACAAGTATTATACATAACACAAATATTATTATACATTCAGCATTTAAGCTCCAAAATTAATCTGTCCTCTAAATCGAATAGGTTGCTCTCGATTTCGTAGTTATCATTAAAGTTGTATATTGTAATTGGAAATAAGAGCTTTGTAAATTTAACATAATACATTTACAGTTAATGCTTTATTAATTACAGCACTGTATTTTAATAATACATTGGCAAGCATAACTGAACAGCGGAAAGAAAGTTAATTTGTATGATTGAAATAAGCTTCGCTCTTCGTATGTTGATGTAGCCGTTAGAAAAGCTGACACGATATATGTGAAGAATATTAACTAAGTGTTATTTAAACGAGGGCATGATTCTGAATTATCCTATTCCAGCCCGAATGTTATCTAAGCAATTTAAATAATTTGTTTATCAGTCATCGATGATATCTACAAAAAATTGCCGAATAGATTTCCGTTTAGTCATGTTATTATTGTTTCTGTCAAGACATTGGTTGGAAATTAAAGGATTAACATAAAACTTGGAGTAAGATGTTAAAGTCAATTTACATATAATTACATTATTTTCTATAATAACCTGGCCGAAGAATATATTCTCATATTTATGCAATACCTACTAAAACTAATTTTAAAATGGTCCGATAGTGATATTAGGTACTTAAGCAAATATTTCAATAGCACGATTTACAGATTAGCAAATAACATGTTTTTAGTTGGGACCATTTTAATTGGTACCTAACAATGTTATTTGGAGCACACGAATCAACTATTTACGTCAGATGATTCATGATATGCTTTTTTATTGTATTACATTAGTATAAAATTCCCTTATATGTTTTTTTTCGTCTGCCCTGATCTCACCCACACATAAGTACTGTCAGCGCAAAGGTCCCAGGAATAATAAATAGGCTTTAACACTTCTCACCTAACTGATGTTCAGAGACGTTGGGGTACCTAATTACAGAAACCAGCGCAAATGAAATTGTTTTCGAAAACCAAAATTTGGTCTGAATTAAGCTGTCTAAGAATGAGCATTCAGACCAAGAATCTTTTTTCTAATGTATGAGATTAGTAAATAAATTAAGTTAAATGGATTATTTTTTATCCTCCTGAACGTAAAGAAAAAAATTAAGAAGAAGAAACGTTGGTTTTAATCAGGTATTTGGAAAAACTCCTTAGCGGATAAAACGATAACGCGCGAGCAAAAATTCTACTGAAAGATAGATAGTTATATAAGTCATAAAAATGAGCGAAGAGTCATAATATGAGCTTCTGCCACCAACGATCGATAAAGCTGGAAAGGTCATCGTCGAAAATGGTACCTTCGGACGATAATTTCCTGATATTTCACGCCTTATGAAAATACTCAAGGCTTCTTAGTTGTCAAGGTCTGTTCGTGAGAATGAAGATAATAGAATAGGCAACCATTTTGAAATGTGTCAGCAATAAGTGTGCAAATGTTGTGTAACATTATTTATCTCACAAGTCACAACCTATATACACTTTCAGTTTTACCTCGCTTGAAAAAAATGCTTATATAAATACATACCTATACCTATACATACTTGCGCATGATGAATACTGAGATTTCGTCATCAACCAATTTTACATTTGCGGATATTCAGTTCTGTATAAAAAGAAATGAAAAGTCAACCAGTTTCCATTTTAGCGAGCATGTTGATTATAAATTGAAGTATGTAGGAAGATATAGATTACCATGTAGGTTCACATTAAATCAATAACTAATAAAAACGCAGCAACATATATATATTTGCCAGTGTATCTAAGACATTGGATACATAGCTAAAGTCGCATTTTCATTATTCTATACCTAAGGCTGTTACGCGGGGTTCAGAAAATGTTAATTTCTATGGGTTCTAATTGTGGCAGTTCTGTGCATTGTTTTTCACGTCGGTCGTGTTATTGACTGCGCTATTATTTATGAATTTCAACCGTTCGTTCGTTGTTATCCCGCGTGTGTCCCTAATATGCTATACCTGAGTTATCACCTAGTAAAAATGAGCCTCGAGTCAAACTAATGGTTGTGCCCCTGCGCTGTCACCAAATGTTCAAATATTTGACGACTGTGTTATTATGATGCTAATAGTGAATAAGTTGAGAGTGTGATTGTGTGCGGATTCACGCTTGGCTGACTGGCCAGGAAGTAGATCAGCCCAGGGGCGCAGTCTCGCTCTCGTGTCATATAAACGTACGCAGCAAGTGATGGAGCGACTGCAGATACGCTCCGCCGGCGTATATTATGTGGCTGTGCGATGACCTACTCCACGTGGGTCAAGGACCGATCGAACACCCGTACGTGCCACGCATACCCGTACCTTACACGCATCGTGAAATCGCACCTGCATGTGATAAAACAAACCAGTCCGCCTGCATCGGCAGAATTACTGAAACCTATGTGTAAATTTTTCACGCATCGTAGTCGAGAGACACGTTAAATACTTAGAATGCGAAGAAATGTTACGTTAAATTCGTCAGGGGTATCTACTCTGACTAAACTGTTTTAATAACATACCGCCTACCGGCTATTTTACAGCTTGCGCTTGATAATAATGCATAAATATTCCGTATTAAAATCGCGATAGTGGGTTGAAATTTACCCTAAATATACAAAAGGAAATAGCGTTTGCATATGTTACTATTTTATTATAACTACACGATGTGACTAAGTTATTTTAGGTGACATAATAAATAAGGATTTGCAAACGAAAATTATATGAATTAAAATGTTGAGTTCCTATTAAATTAAAATAAATCCTCACCGCTTGAAAATGCTTGTATGACGCGTATTATGAAAACAATATTCAGTTATAATCATCCCATTCCGTATTGAACATAGGAATCTCCCAGACTCTGTTGAAAATTGACTGGTTCAATGGACATGAATATCATGAGGTGAAAACGAGAATGGCAAAAATTGCACGTAGCCTTTGTGACGACGACTCATGACTTTGAATCATGCTTATGTGTCAGATGTTTGATTCTCGTACGTGCATATTATAGAGTTCCAACAGCTATTGTTACACGAACTTGTATTATAGGTATAAAAGTAATAAAAGTAATAATATAAAACTCAAGCGCATTCTGAGAACGAACACAAAACGAGGAAACTATTTTACAATAATATGACTCATGAATTAATCAATACAATTTTTTTAAGCCCTCGGTCGAAAGTAAACTGATATAGGTTTGAGGTAATTCTTATTTATTTACAACATTGTCGAAGGTTCTACTTAATATGTGTGTATGTATTTGGATGTAGGTGAAAGGTATATATAAAACAATTTATTACTATTGTGTAGTTTTCCGTGGGAAAATTATATTTAAATTCTGTAGGTTTTTGATAGATATTTCCGAATAACTGTGATTTATAACGCAATGTCACCGATAAATGTAAAGTAGGTATTCTTAGTACTTATTCCACATGCTTTTCTATTTATGTTCTATCCGCATTTATTAACAATACGGAAAAATATGCATCAATAACAAAAGCAGGGTCATTTATCATTAATTAGTTTCTTATTATCATGATAATGCTTCGAAATGGACTAATGAAGTTAATTGCGAGAACTGCATTCCAGTTTTTAAACGATTTCTAAGTAGAGTGGCCGTGGGTATTGTTTCTATCAATATTTTAGCGACATACTACGATATTATATCACTCGCCAAATGTGAATATTGTGTTTCGATTATTAAGCTTCATGTAAACAAGTAAATTTAATCGTAACGATAGTGTGATGTTGTAGTATATATAGGTATACGTAAATTGTAATGCAGCGCTATTTATTAAATACAACTAAACAATAACGAGGTATTAACAATGTTTCAGTACAGCTATGGAGGTACTTAATAGTGATATATTTTCCTACATACTTCCTTGTTTAATGAAGTGGGTGTTATAGTATCTAGTCTAATCAGCAATGTACGTACTACGTATGTACGGTGCCGATCGGTGCTAGACTAATCGGCACTTCCCATTGTAGATAACCCTTTTAGTCGTCCGGACCATTTAACCATTGCTGCACCATTTAATCACAGGACATAGTTTATCGATGAAATTGAATCATATACGACAATATGGGATGTAAAAATATTGTGTAAATAGTCAAGTTTCAATATTTAAACAACGGTGTTAAAGATTCTTACTGTTTGGTCATGGATAATTGATTTGATGTGATGGTCGATTTGGGTATTGTTTAAATGATTATTTTTATATTGCTATTGGTTTTAGGGTGATAAAAAGAAACTGCGTATTTTTTACTTTCGTTTTTGGCTAACAAATAGATTTTCATAAAAATACTTTTAAATCTTGCTGATCTAAATTTTTTTTCGTAATTGGTGCCTCATTATGAAATGCCTCAGAAAAATAAATCAATGCCTCGCCGAGATAGGTATTGTTTACGATTATGAACAGAAAATAATGTTTTAACGTGACGCACGCAATATTAGGTGTGGCTAATTAGGTTAGTGGTAAACCAATGACCATTGGATCGGAACTGTAATAGGTATTTGTAACTTCTACTAGTATAATAACGAAGTCGGGTTTCTATGGTTTCAGATTCTCTTTTGTACACTCAACACACACAAAGTGGACATGAAAAAACTCTTGGGTGGACAAATAGGCCTCGAAGACTTTATTTTCGCACACAGAAAAGGCCGGCCAAAGGAAATTGAAATCGTTAAAACAGAAGACGCTTTAGGATTAACTATAACAGATAATGGGGCCGGTTATGCATTTATTAAAAGAATTAAGGAAGGTTCCATCGTCTCTAGAATACCACACATAGAGGTAAGCGGGTTTATTTCTTTACATTTAGTTTCTTGTCATACACGATTAACTAGGAAGATTGTAAATAAGCACTAACATTAACTGTGAATGGCAACTTTTCTATAGAAATCTTAGTCCTAAATATTACGAAATCTTATTTCTTTTACCGTTGTAATAAAGAAACGTAGTACAAGTATTGCAGTAGCAACTCGAAGATAAGTTCTTTCTGAGTGACATAAATGTTCATTGTACGGTCATTCGCCTTGTTAACGAAATAACAGGAAATAACCTATTAAAGTGTCAACTTGTTCTTTCAATTCAGGTTGGAGATCACATCGAGAAATTGGACGGAGAAAACATGGTCGGAAAGAGGCATTACGAAGTTGCTAAAATACTAAAAGACATTCCGAAGGGGACTACATTTATAATAAGACTTGTAGAGCCATTAAAAAGCGGCTTCGGAAGTATCGGACCAAAAACCAGCGGCACTAAATCCGGGAAGAAAAGTTATGGGTCAGGCAAAGAAACTTTAAGATTTAAATCTAATGGTCAAGCAACTATAGAAAATGAGGTGTGTATTTATATTAATACAATGTAGCGGTTGCGTGTTTTATTGCTCCATATAAAATGCACGTCACGTTTTGGCAATGTTTGCATTTTTCTAAAGATTTCTTTGACTTTCACTATCAATTGCTGCACTCGAAAGAATGCAAATTGTTAGAGCATTGCAATTCGCATTCGTTCGAGTATGTTAGATACATCAGTAATACTAGGTTTATGGCGATATTTCACTTTCGTTTTTTTTCTAACTATTTCAGCACGATGAGAAATCCAAAGCTGGCATTGAAAAAATCAACGGTTTACTTGAATTGTTCATGGGTGTCAGCGATAATGAACTTGCAACACAAATGTGGGATATTGCGGAAGGAAAAGCCAACTCCATGGAATTAGCTGAAGCTATCGACAATAGTGATCTGCAAGAATTTGGTTTTACTGATGAGTTTATAATTGAATTGTGGGGAGTAATCACTGATGCTAGATCTGGTAGACTCAGTTAAAGTTCTTTATTTCACGAAATTAACAAGATATTTTATGAATGGTTTTAAAAAACAACCACAGTACATCGTGTAGTTAATGAGTGATTATCCGTTAATTAGAATCGACGGCAATGTGAATTATATAATAGTCCTTAATAACAATAATAGATATTAACACGTTAAGAAATTGGAACAAAATATTTATTCACAGTTCACGTATATTGCGAATTAAAAATATATATATTTTAATTATGTTTATTTAGTAATAAATATATAATGTTTTAGTCAAAATATTTAGTACAACAATTTGAATGTGATATAATATTTTAGTAACAACTTTGATGTTAGAAATTCGCTAATTTATTATTTATATACCTATGAATAAATGAAAAAATATCTGTTTTCATTACAGTTATACAGGGTATATCAAGACCGCGACCGAAAACGAAGCCAGGTGGTAGTATTGGTGACTTCAGACACAATAGAAGTAAAAATTTGAAAAAAAAATCTTATTTTTTTTTGTGATATTTCACATATCGTCGTATTTGGGTGATATATACATAGTTTTCCTAAAATAATGATGTACACCTCTTTATTGTTAAAGACGCAATTGTACGTAAGGGTTTAAATTAGTTTTTTCGCAAAAGCTAAGTATTTACCACCCAAACATGATGATTTTAAAAAATTATAAAAAGATATCTGACACTGTTTTGGCGAAATTTTTATTTGCATCGTGTTTGTAACCACTAAAACTACCACCTGGGTTCGTTTTCGGTCGCAGTCTTCATATACCCGGTATATTATAAATGTTAAATTGTATATTTTGTTGGGATTATCACAAAATTTTGTGTAATAAAAATCATAGACACATTAGTTAAATATTTTGTTTTCTCCATTATCGACATTAATAATGTTAATTGATGTTATTAGATATTTGTGAATTTAAATACAAATATGCCTTATTGTAGTTATTTTCAATAGTTAAAACGAAATGTTGGAATATTATCTTGGCTGCAATAGGGTATTTGACTCTATTTTATATTATATTTTGTAAATCCATTTAACAAATAATTTTGCAAATCCATTTAGAATTAAGCAAGTTAGAACCACTTTAAATCTTGCAGTGGGAGTAAATAAAAAGGGATGCGAAACAAAACTAGTGGCGTCACTAGTCTTCATATGCATTGAAGTGTGCGAGTGTGAAAGAGACAGTACAATGTCCCCACTTTGCTCCCACTCCATTTTTAAATCAGTAATATAGGCCTCATGTTACAAGCTACTTAAATACTGATTTGACAGAAATATTTATTTCAATGGTATTTGTGTTTGTACGCAAAGTAATAAAAAAAAGTCGTGCATAGGTCAAATACCCTATTATGGTAGATAATTACGGTTATACGAAGAGTATAATTTGTTATAGGTAACTTATAATATAATATTTAGGCTTTAAAATACACAAGATCGAGTCATTTTTTTTCTAAAAGTATGTATTATCAAGTAAGTATTATGCGAGTTTTCAGTTTATATAGCATCAGTATTGTTAGTGCGCAGAAAAACCTTTTTCCGAATAATTATTAGGCTACAGTACTCATAACAAATTAACTAATGTAAGAATAATGTAGGTAATTCTTGTCTGGCAGATCAATTTGAAAATATTATACCTACAATCAACATGTCATTTAGGTCATGATTTATTCACGTGTGTACAGTCAGTGATTGTTTATATCTTTCTATGAAAGTATAAAGTATCGACACAACCACAGACAGATACGCTTGACTAAGTATATTATAGATATAATAAGTTAAAAAAATATTTTCTATAATAATATTATTTTTCATTTCTCTCTCAAAATGTTTAACCTAAGCGTATAGAAATGGTATATTTTTAGCCAACATTCAAAAAGGAAGTGGTTTCATCTTCAACTCTTAGAGCCTCAACTGTAATTTAATGGTATGTTCACCAATTTATTTGTCAGTTCTGGGTTACTTTGATTGAAATATGGGATCTTGAACTTCAAACATACAGGAAGGAACTCCGCAAAATAAAATTGGATTCCAGTGATTATTTTATGGGATGGGATCATTAATATTATTATGTAATTGAAATGTTTTCTAATCTAGAGAATATCGTTTATTCTCGTTATGTTACTTGAATTGGTAATTCTGTCAGTTAAGAATGCAAATCTTCAAGGCGCCTACCTTTAATAATATTATTATCATATAAAGGTACCATATTATTGAATTTTAACAGAACTATAGCAAATTATCTTGATGGATGAAAATTATTTTTAAAATGAAATAAAAACATACGATTTTAAAGGCGTTAGGGTTTTTAATTATTAACTCACAACATTTTTAGTGATTGTAAATAGGAAATAAAAATACCTAACTCCGAAGTTGTTACATGTTTATTATTAACATCATTATGACTTATAAGTCAATATTAATTTATTATATTTTCAGGTGAAATTAGTGATATTCTATGATCTATCGGTATTATATTTTGTGTTTGTTGTGAACATTTGAGTGAAATCCTGTAATGGTTCAGAATGAAGCTCTATGCAGTGAAGTAGAAATAACTCTTATAACATCAAAGAATTTCGAAACGCGGAAGTGTCCCTTTTTAAATGTATCACATAAATCATGGAAGATACACGAGCATAATAAATGAGGCTTCTCAATAGATTGTAGTAAGAGTGTATTATAATGTACCGCATTAATAATCTCATAGCATGGTAGAGTATGAGATGTTGTTAAATATCAAATAAGGGTCCCAGTTCTAGGTTCTGTCCTCGTGTCTAGTATGAATTAACTTAGGTAGGTACCCATAGTGTTATTTTTACGAGTTAAAGAAATATTAATCATATCAATAATATCCAATAAATATTGAGATCAAGCAAGCCAGTGGTTGTAAAAAATCAATAGCCTCTCTGACATGGGCTTATTTCAAGAAATATTCAGTGGGATTTGTGGAGCATTTTTGAAGGCAACATATTAATTAAAAAAATATGCTAACTACAGAGATATAACAAGCATGGAGTACCTAATTATGTAAAATAAAGGAAAGAAGTCGGGTAGTCAGAACCTGTTTGAGTGAACCTACCTATGTCGAACTAATTCCAGTTTTTCAACAATTTATGAAACATGTAGGATTTTTTAAGTACTTGGTGCTTTGGAGGAACGCCTACTCTCTGACTTAACACTTGGACTATTCTATTCACAGAAATAACTTCTGTGGTTTTATTCTATTTAAACGCTCCCATGCCTGTCTGCCTCTGTCTGGGGTTCGATTCCCGGATCGGACAAATTTATATTGTGTTTTTCTATTCATTCATCAGCCCGGACTCAGGAATTTATGCCCGATATGGCGATAGGTTCGCCCCCTATCACATCATGGGACGGAACATACAAGGCGAAATGCGGGTGTCCTGGTAGCGCCTCTGCCTATCCCTTCTGGGATAAAGGCGTGAGTTTATGTATGTATGTACGTACTGGGCTTGGAGGTAATTTGCGTTTTAACCACAGCACAAGGGAAGGCATCCACAAAAATAGTCATCGATGTCTAAAACAAAAAAAGAAACAGCTCGGTATTTTAAATGGAAAATGATCAAGGGAATACATTAAATAGTTATTACAAGAAATTCTATTTGAAGTTCAATATTATAATGAAGAATGATCAATGCGCTCTTTTAGGAATTTGAGTTTATTGTCCATTGTGCGACTAGCAAACTGTGATACCTACAGACTGAGGTTTGAGTGGTATGTGGAAACAAGATAAAGCATGTGCACGTCAGATGAACATTGAGAGTAGTGACCACAAGTAGCAACAATATTGAGTTGAGTGGTTATTAATAACTAACGATAACCTCTTTTTGTAGGTAGGTAAACTACGATATGTGCAAAAATAACAGATCAAAGAATACGTTGTCAAAAGGATTGGTATAAGCCGGTTGGCGGTTACAGATACTTCTTTTTTGAAATAAAATGTATCGAAAACATGTTAACCTAGATACCTACCAGAACTCAATTTTAAACTGAGAAACGAACCAGTTATTTTTATCGTCCCGACTAGAGATGTTTTGATCCTTAGGTACCCAATCATTTGACTCAATCAAAATACGGCTGCTTGGACAGAGTAGATAAATGATATATTTGTAACAATAAGTTGGCAGTAAATGCTGATTCCAAGAAAGAAGAGTTCACTTAGTTTTTTATAACTACCTAAGTAGTTATTAAACGTTACTGAGTAGGTAACTAGAACATTACAATACTTATTCAAACCCTTTGCACTGAAAACATTTAATTTCGTTTCACACTATTAACGTATTCAACGTTTACTAATAAGTATGCAAATGTTTGTGATAATAAATATAAATATTCGCTCACATTCATGTCCCGGCTGACCTCGGTCTGCTACGCAAACAACAAGCCCACAGTTGCTTATCGTTGTTTATCGCGGTTGGGTAACACTCACTTGTTCGTTTTATGTGTCATACAATATTTAAAAAATATTTTTTTTACTTTTATGTCCTAGTGTTTATAAAGGTCATTTTTCCCTAATTGTTCACATGGACAATCAGCTGATGACCTGACGTTTGAAACTTTGAAGTCAAGTATCGCCGAACAAGTGAAATCGTAGGTAGCTATTTCAATTTTCAAAGTGGAATTTTGTTCATAAATTAAATCAAAATGGCTTCTATAAAATTAAGTAAAATATTTATCGTGAAGTTCAATGCGTTCTCAAGTTCAAAACAGTGTTATAATGTCGGAAAAGTAAGTATTACTATAGTTTTGTTAGTTTAATCATTTCGTATGCGGCTTTGTATCTTGATATTTTGTTCTTTTAATTTAGATAATAACATGTGCCGGTTATAGCACAGTCGCACAGAGATCTAAAATCTATGCAAATGCGAATGACGCTATTATGGATATAGGAGATGGATCAAAACTTTTGGTCGGTGGCTTTGGATTGTGCGGAATCCCCGAAAATTTAATTCAAGCTTTAAACTCCAAAGCTGTTTCTGGCCTTACCGTTGTGTCTAATAATGCGGGTAAGATTTGAATTTTGTAATTAATTTAAATAAAGTACCTATACATGAATTTCATAATATGCAATCATTCATCTTAGATCAGCCAATATATATCTACATTAATAACATGTAAGAATGTCTAAGAAAAATAATTACTATGGCATCAAATGGCTTACTTAATATTATTTATTTTTATACTGACACATCACAATCTGTTTTTAGTTAATTTAAACTTCACAGTCCCATCACACATATTAAAAGCTTGTAGGTACTGATAAAACAAAACTGGTTCAAAAGGTCGAAACATAAAATTATGTTTTAAATAATATAAATTTGTCCTTAGGAATTGAAGATTTTGGCCTTGGCATTTTATTAAAGAGTAAGCAAGTCAGGCGAATGATTTCATCGTATGTAGGAGAAAATGCAGAGTTTGAAAGACAATTTTTGAGTGGAGAGTTAGAGGTGAGGTGTATTATCATATTAATAAACTATAATTTAGAAGACCTTAATCATATTAGTCACAAAAACTAATTTTTTTTTACCATTTTTGTATTTTTTTCTAAATACCAAAGGTGGTTGCATTTGGTCAAAACAAGACTATGATCCCTGCTGAACAGACTGGAATAGATGAATAATAATAAAATCTTAATTGGGGGTCCGGAAAGGATTGGATTATTACTTCTGACAGTGATATAACACATACAAGTAGTAGTTACATAATATCAGTGATAAGAGCATATAAAAAAACAGAGAACAATCTTATTTTGTTACACAACTATATGGCGTATTGATAAGAGAGACAACAGCTTTTGAACATAATGTGATATTTAATATTTAATATGTAAAATGTAATTTTTGAAAATATTAGATTTTTTATAAAAATATTGTAGTGGAGTACTATGGAATAAAATTTAACATCTCACAATATACAGCATGTGACTATTAGGTGTTAACCAATATGTTTATTCATACTTTAATATTAAAATTTCATAAAATAAACTCGTAATTTTAATGAAGGTGATATAAAATTACAATATGTTTAATTCATTTTAACATGTTTACTTGTTATGAGCCAAGTTGTGTTGTAAACATGTTTTGATATATTATATTGATACATTGTTTTTTATTGATACCTGGGTTTATTATTTCTAGGTGGAGCTAACTCCTCAAGGCACTTTAGCTGAAAGAATCCGAGCTGGTGGAGCTGGTATTCCAGCATTTTTCACACCTACTGGGTTTGGTACTCTTATACATGAAGGAGGTTCTCCAATCAAATACACTAAAGATGGAAAGGTACACTGAAGCTATTATAAATGAATTCAATGTTATATGTCCATAAGTTGTTAATGAAGTAATCTCATGGCAACAACTTTAGATTTATAGCATAGTTTTAGTAATGATTACTGGTATTTTCAGATTGATATTGCAAGTTCTGCTCGTAGCGTGCAACAATTTAATGGAAAGGATTACATTATGGAAGAAGCGATAACTGGCGATTTTGCCCTTGTTAAGGCTTGGAAAGCTGATAAACACGGAAATTTAATATTCAGGAAAAGTGCACGAAATTTCAATCCAGCAATGTGCAGAGCTGCTCGAATCACAATAGCTGAAGTAGAAGAGATTGTAGATGAGTTAGATCCAGATGTTGTCCATGTTCCGTCTATATATGTGCACAGGGTTGTTAAAGGCGATAAGTTTGAGAAGAGAATTGAGAGAAAGACACTAAAAAAAGTGGAACAAAAAGCAAAACCATCCGACTCAACAAGAGAAAGGATTATAAGAAGAGCTGCATTAGAATTCAAAGATGGAATGCATGCTAATCTTGGAATTGGTATGTAGTATTTTTTTTACTTTACAGTTTTATACATCTGTACCATCTTGATGTGGGAAATCGTTGTATTGTTTAAAATGTTTAATTTTAATTTTTAGGCATGCCTATGTTGGCTAGTAATTACATACCACAGAACGTCAAGGTACTCTTGCAATCTGAGAATGGAATTCTTGGACTTGGTCCATTCCCAACTGAGGAAGAAGTGGATGCGGATCTCATCAATGCCGGAAAGGAAACTGTAACTGTATTACCCGGTATTTTTTTCTTGTGGATCACATTTTCGGAAAAAGTGTATAAAAGACATATTCTTGTACCTATATTTAAATAATACGTATTACATTTTATTTTAGGTGCATCCTATTTTTCATCAGACGACAGTTTCGCTATGATCCGTGGCGGTCATATTGATTTAACTATTCTTGGAGCAATGCAGGTGTCCCAATATGGTGATTTGGCGAATTGGATGATTCCGGTAATATTCATTGTATCATAGTGTTTTATTTATTTATGTAGATAAGATGTCCCATTTTTGTGTTGGACATAAGTTTAATGTAGATTGTTAGCTGTTAAAGAACTGCTAGGTAGTCAAACTTATTAATATTGAAACTGTGAACATACTATGAAATAACAAATAAATGTTTGTGTTACATTTTAAAGGGCAAAATGGTGAAAGGAATGGGTGGGGCAATGGACTTGGTTTCGGCTCCAAGAACAAAAGTAGTAGTAACCATGGAACACTCCGCTAAAAACGGAGCCCACAAAATACTCCCACAATGCTCCTTGCCACTCACTGGAAAGAACTGCGTTGATATGATAATAACCGAGAAGGTAATATTTTTACTACTATATTTTTACTATTATTATTTTCTGTAATTTTAGACGGTGGTCTAATTGGAAAAAGTAATAGTTCATGTTTGAAATTAATAAAAATATAATTTAAAATAAATACCAGACAAAAACATCAACATACTATCGCAAAAAATTCCACAACGTGTGGATATCTTGTGCTAAGTGCTAACATAATTCTTGATCGATGTATTGTACGTCATGCGCATGTCATTTACATTCGCGCACATTTCTCTGCTTCGCGTATTATGGGGCCGACGTATGCAACACGAAGAAGCGCAGCTTATGACTTCCGAGTGCGAAGCGACTGAGGTCACTTCCCGGGACTATTAGCTGTTTTACCAAATGTCAACAAATGTTATCATCAGTGCCTGTAAAAATAGTGCACATATCTCTGTAACTACATACATGACGTTAGCTTAAAAAAATCGCAAAGTAGACACGATAAATGTATTTGCGTCGAGAAATAGATAATTCAATACCTACCGTCTTTCTATAATACCCCCGTTGGAAACCTTGCATCCTGTGTATCAAATCACTTTGATAAATGTGTCTATTGATTAGATTAATCAAACCATTTTTATCAAGTGTTTACTTTTTTAAAATAGATGGTATAATGTTCATTACAGTGCGTTTTTGAGGTGGACAAGGAAAAAGGACTAACTTTAACTGAATTGGCTGAAGGAGTCAAAGTGGAAGAAATTGTAGCGAGCACTGGTTGTGAATTCCATCTGGCTCCCAAAATCAAAGTAATGGGCGATGTGACGAGACCAGAAACGATCGCAGAATAAGCTTATGTTTACGAAATATTATTAACCTGAGCTATATCGGAATATTATAATTAATAAGTAAGTTTACTTTGACTGCCAATATTATTCTTTTAAAACCAATACAGGTATCTAATTTGCTTTAAATATGTTACGATTGTACAATTTAATGGATGTAACTATAAGGTGTATATTTTTGTTACTTAATCATTTACACTCATAATAAAATTACAAATTAAATGAATTTTGTCGTAAAAAGGTATTTTGATTAATAACATTATTACTTGTTTACTATTTAGTGCTTTATAGTATTGAGTAACCGACCGACTAGCCGTCCTAGCCGGCTAGGCTTCGTCTGGTTGCAGATAAATAGTAAAACTTGTGTGTTAACCAATAAGTTCTGACACTATTCTTCCCATACATCATTTTTATTAAAAAACATTACAAGAGAGTAAATCATGTTAGTTGTAAAAATTGACTTCACTATGCACAGCGTCATTTATAAGTTATAACGTCTAGTTATGTTTACTAGCAGAGTGACGTAATAACACAAAACTTGGTGCCTAGCGATTTTTTACATTTACGCGTGAGAGTATAAATTCTAATTCAAAATGGATTTTTATGGGACTAACATATCGAATAAAAATTTTATTTTTGTTTACTGCTTTGTTTTAACCTTCGGAACAACTTAGGATACTTTAAAAAAATGAGTGGAATATCCTATTATTATATTTAAACTCAACGTGACTGCCGTCACTCGACGTCTCGTGACCCTATGCCGCTGTCCCGTCTCATTCTGTCCTTTCGTTCATTGCATGCAATCCTCTCCTCTCCTGTCCTATATCATCCGCTTTATAATGTATCCATTCCCTCCCTTCCAGTTTGAAATAGTAGCAAATATATTTTAATTCCTTCCTTATCCCACGGGAACACTTTATTTTTAGATATAAAAAGTATGGGATAATCCAAAGTGTCAGTTATCTACCTTATACCAAATTCCATCAAAATTGGTCCAGCCGTTTTAGCGGGAAGAAGTAACACACATACAATAGACTTAAAACTTTCTCCTTTATAATATTATCGTGATAATATACCTTTTAGTTATTTAAATATCGATAACCTCCGTGGTTCACATTTACGTCAAAAAATGCAGAAAGTAGGAATATTTTTTAGCATATTCTGTTACTGTGACCCAATCAATGCCAATTTTTGAAGTGATTTGCAATTATAAAGGACCCTGTTTATAGTAATTATTTAAGCCATTAATCAATTATAGTTTGTTGTATTATTATATTATGAGAGTTAGAGGTCCGAATCATCCTTTTGTGGTATGGGCGTCTTATTTTTTATGGCTCATATCTATATTTTCAATAACGTGGTCGCTGCTATTATTTCTCTGTAAGTAAATCTGATGCCATCATGTGATTGTATTCGATAATCTCTGTCAAAGATAAGATGAAATATAAAATATTATATGACTAAATCTAGGTAAACGTAACAGAAATAAGGCGCTCGATAAGCAATCTATAGTTGAGTCAATAGTCCTCACTCGGTACTTGATGAAATCTATTAGATCTTCTTAACAGATCATTATATATCGGAAATATGATTAGACTCGCTCATAATTGAAGTACATATATATTTTATTAGTCAGATCATTTAATAATTCAATATTTTACTATCAAATTGATTGCTTTTTGTTCAGACCGAGAATAATAATTAATAACATAAAATTATCTTTAAGATTTGTACATAATGTATTCATTCATAGAAATATCAATGCCTATACATATCGTGAAAAATGGCTTTTTTTTATAAAGTATAATTTACATTTCAAGTGTGTAATTTCTCTTGAATTGATTAAAATTTTATGTGCAGTTGTTGGGGAGATGCTGATCATAACTGGAACTGATCTCGTGAATGCGTTTGTATTGCTTTCTGGAATCATAATGTTGCCTACGAATGTGCATATGCTGTATTCCATTGCAAGCGGAAAGAAAATAGAGTACCTATATTAATTCAACTAATATTTTCTCATAATTTTTGTAGTTTACACTTAGGTCTATATGCACGTATAATTAAGTGTCGTAGATGGACAGTAGCCAGATAAATGTGTCATACTACATGGCAAGGATGTTGCGTACTAGGAGGAGTTATAGAAAAACTACGAGAAAGTGTAGATTCAGAATTGCGTATGACATCTTTACGTCGTCATCTTCAAGCACAGAAAGTACACAGTTGAATATAAGGCCCTCAAAGGAATTTTCGCAATTTGTCCAGTAATTTTTCCGATGTGAAAACTTTCAGCGGCTTCCTGCAAATTTACTAGCCTTTCTTTTCTCTATCAGAATTTTAAAAAGATTAATAATAATATTTTTTATAGCCACAAAGCTAAAGTATTTTGCTGTCCTATTTGGCTATGCATAGCGTGGATAATAATAATAAATGTCATTGGCGTTATACTTTGCATTCAGAGGATACGTTTGTGCCATGAAACTGTTATTAAAAATTTATCGACCGGAATGAGGAATTATAGGAATATTCCTAAATACAAACATTTTATAGATAATCTGCAGTGGGCGCTTGGCTGTTGTGGGGTAAGAATATTAATTATTACGAGTACCTATGTATATTTGGTCCTAAAGTGACAAGAAATTCAAATTTTCGTGCCAAGGTATTCGATAGGTAAACAAATTACCGATAAACATATGTAACGCAATTTAGTGGACGGGCCTATTTTACTAGACTAGCCGGCAAATTAGTATGATAATTTTCAAACCAGTTACACAACTTTTGACGGGGTCTAAGTCCAATGACTACTGCCATTACTAAATTGCTACAACCGGGAATTACGGCTTAACGAGCTTTCTATGCCACGAAGGAATTTTAAATTTATTACAATTAATTCCTCTCGTATACCTAGAATACGGGATTCAAACCCGCAACCAGTCGAGTGTAACACAAAACGTGTTCGACTGGTTCTGGAAATGTAATGATAACGAAAGTAGGTATTTTTTCAATTAAGTTTTATTTTTAGCTCAACTCCTACAAAGATTGGTTTAATCATGACTGGTGCGACAGAATGCGAGATTACGAATGGGAACCACCTATTAACAAACGCGTATCGCAAAATAAAAAAGAAATGACTGCTACTGACAGTGTTCCATTAAGGTAATATCTTTGAAACTAATTAAAAACTTATATTCTTAAATTAACTTTTTCAGTCAGTGCTATTTTTTAGATACACCCAACAGTCACATACATAATATATGACTTAAACATTTAATGCAGCATTTTAAATTTCATCATTCCGCCCACAGTTCTCAGCCTCTCTAATTGCACCCCACCGAATTTGAATTTTAAGTCGCAAGAGTTTAATTAATTTAATGCTTTATTACAATTAAAATGCCTTATTCGCCGTTTGCTAGTGCTTATCATTTTATTTTGCTTCCTTACAAACATGTGGAGGGTCAAAGAAACTGGTTTGATGTGACAATATTTTTGCTAAATAAGAGTAAAATTCGCTTCTCCTGCAGTTGCTGCAAAAGTGGTTCGTGTATATCTAATTACCTGACGGAGCTGGGTTCGTATTCCATTAATACGAACGGTTGCGGTACTTTAGTTTACCAAATCATAAGTTTATCGATGAATGCACATTTAATATTGTTTATTACAGTCATCGTCATAGAGGTGAGTGAATATAATTTTAGGGAAAAATTTAAGATTTGTAGTGGTCATCTCATGTTATGAAGTAATTTATTTTACTCATATTTTTACATATATGCGTTCCATCCTCTTGATCTATTTAGGTTTTGATTTTGGTCTGCTCTAATACAGTTTACCATAAGTAGTTGAGCATTTATCAACCAAAAATCACGGTAAAAATAAAATAGTAACGAGTGCTGGCTTGCTTGGATCATGGATGCGGACCGCCCGAAAAAAACGGAGGTTGCGGGCTCGGCCTGTGATGGTCGTCTCTATCTCCTTAGAGAGATAGTAGGTACACAGTACATATAAGTAGATAGTTTAGATTTTAGGGTTCCTTATGTACCCATTTATGAGGTGTTTGTATCCAACATACGACATTAGATGACCTAACTATATTCTTTGTTAATGGGAAAATTTATTCGTAGTTATTTAATGGTATTTTTAATAATGTTATCTAATCAACCCTACAGGTCATCATTCTTAAATGCATAGTTAAAAAAAATACGCAATGCAACCGTCAAAACAAACGAAATAAGTTAAATGTAAGACACTTAATGCCAGTAAAAAATAATTTTAATGCATCTAGCGACTCTTGCCAATTAAATCCTGATGAAAGTGAAGATCTGGATGTCGGTATGATTCAAACAGAACGGATTAAAATGGATATTTACAAGTAAGCATATTTTTTTAGTTAGTACACTATAACTACCTACCCAGTTTTTATATCTCATTGGTTACGACTAAGATTTCCTTTTGTCATAAAGTACTATAAATTTATTCATATAAACATTTTAAAGAAGTATCGCTGACCATACTTAGCCTATACGTTTCTTCTGTCTACCCCACTAATCGTATTACCAATGGGACGACACGATAGGCAACAAGATTATCACAGTGACTTCTAGTATCTAAATAGAAGAACGCTAAGTTCGTGGTGGCCTGTTGGTAACGGACCAAACGCGGCCACCAACATGTTTACGGTGTTTGCTGGTTCAAACCCCAGGGCTCGGATTTTTCGGAGTCATGTGTGTATTGATAGTCATTCACTACGCACTTTAACGGTGAAGGAAAACATCGTGAGGAAACCTGCGCACCATAGCGATTCGGAAGAATTTCTATTGTATGTAAAAGTCCGCCAAGGCGCATTAGGCCAGCGTGGTGGACTATGCGGCCTAATCCCTCTCAATCGTTCTCTCGATTGTAGGGGAAGCCTGTGCTCTGTAGTGGGACGTATATGGGATAATACAAAACAAAAATAGAACAACATTTGTGATTTGAAGGAAAAAAAGGGATTATTATTTCATAGGTAGGTATATATTTTTTCGTCTAAAATATTTTGTTTGTATTCATACATCAAAGCAACACTACCTACCTGGTTATAACTAAAATACCTACTTATGTTCAGATTTATATTACAATGCAAATAACATCTTTCAGGGGAGCTGGAGTAGATCAATACCATGGTTGTGATGAGATTTTGACCCAGGATTAAAATATAGGTACCTACAGCATAATATGTAGGATGTTGAATGTTTTGCATAGGTAATTATTATTAATTCGTAATTAGTTTATGGATGTTTTAGTAGGCTTTAATATAGAACATTTTTTGAAACTTTGTGATATTAAACTATTATTTTTAAAGGCGTTTTATTTAATTTTTTTTGTCTATAACTTGTAAAATAGATAAAGAAACTGATGCATGATCGGCCTGTTGGTAACGGACTGCCAACATGTTCAGGGTGGTCGCGGGTTCAAATCCCACGGCACACCTCTGACTCTACGGAGCCATGTGTGTATTGATTATCAATAACCACGGACTATAACGGTGAAGGAAAACATCGTGAGAAACCTGCATACCTACTACAGCGATTTGTAAAAAAAAAACTATGGTTTGTAAAGTCAGCCAACCCGCACTAGTCCAGCATGGTGCACTATATGGCCTAACTTCTCTTAATCGTGCTCTCGATTATAGTGATGGCCCGTGCTATGCAGTGGGACGTATACGGGCTGATACCACAGAACAAAGGAATATGGTTAGAAAGGTAATGCTTACAAGCGTTTAACACGCCGACGCGGTACATGCTTGAGGCCAGTGGGCATCACTGCCGCGGAACGGATGCCGGATTTATCAAGTTCATAGTCAAGTTAGTCCCAGTCGAAATACTTTGAAGTGTTGTGCTCCGACGAAATAGAGTAAATGTGCAGTTTTGTGTTATTTTATCCTGTAGTTCCAATATTAAATCTTCGAATATCAATAAAGGAGGAATTTCATACCAAAATTAAAAACCACGTGGAATAAGTCAAAAATCTAACTAGGCCAGTAAAACGCACATTACGTCCTAGATGCCGAAATAAACCGTAGAATTAGTTCTGCCTTTGCTGCTTATCTACTTAAAGCAAATTACAGGCTAAATGTTAGGTGATTATTTATTTGCAATCATGGATTATACAATTACGAAAACATTTCGTAGTTTTACACTGTATTATTTGAGGCTGAATGGAAAGGGTTTCCTTTGCACGTTATACTAGTCACGACTCGCGACAAAATAAAAGTCAATTTGAGAAGGAGGCGGGAACGTTCAGAAAGAAAAGGCGCGATTTTATAATTTATAAAAATTATTTATTTATAATAAGCTGTAAATATTTAAAAAACATTGTAAATAACTTATAAATAGCTTATAAAGAAAAATAAGAAATCGTCCAGGATGGGGGGGACGAAAAAGCGTAAAAAACGAGAAGGGCCAGAGAATGATGTGGTAGATGATGCCTCTGAAACATCGTCATTCAAATCTGTTGATGCAGCAGATAAGTATAAAACATTTCAAGTCCCTAATTATCACCGACAGTATCCGGAAAATGGCGGAAATTTTAATTATATAATCTTTCTTGAAAGCATTGAGCAGAACAAACCTATTGGAGACTGTGACATGATGTTCCTTGCTAATAATCTAAAAAGATACAATAAAGGAATAAAGCAATTGATTCGTATGAATAAATACAAGGTTGGCGTTATTTTCGACAGTGCAGTCATGGCAAATGCTGCACTTGCTAATAAGAAATTTTTAGAATTAAATAAACTCAAAGCTAGTATTCCGGCTGCCGCTACTGAAACTACTGGTGTCATACAGCATGTTCCAATAGACTTGTCGAATGAACACATTTACACAGCTCTCACTAGCACTAAAAATATTATTTCTATTCGTAGAATAATGAGGAGAATCAAAAAGGATGATGACACTTTCCAGCTGCAACCCACAAAGACTGTATGTATTACGTTTTCTTGTCCTAGTCTTCCAGATAGTGTTGACCTGAATAGTTGGCGCTTTACAATCACTCCTTACATTCCTCCAATTAAACAGTGTTTACGTTGCCTTAGATATGGTCATTTGGCAAAATTCTGTAAAAATTCAGAGAAATGCTCCATCTGCGCTGGCAGTCACAGCTTTAAGAGCTGCTCTGTTGCTCCATCAAGCGCTTCTTGCTATAACTGTAAAGGAAACCATATAGCCATTTCCTCAGAGTGCCCAGTAAAACAAAAGAAAATAAAAGAAAACAAGGAAAAGTTAATCAAAAAATCATATGTGGACATTGTGAATGAGAAATCATTTCCTTCCTTAGACGCCAAAAAAAATAATCCTGCTGATCTTTTTAAATCACTTTTAAAATCTGATGATTTTATGAAGTTATTAGTTGATTCTATTGTTAAAATAATTACTATGAGCAAAACCAACGAGATACAAATTTGCAGTAAAACTGTTAAGGAAATCTTCAGTCAAAACATACTAAAAGAACAGAAAGTTCTGTCGTGATTATTTTATTCTCTTTCTTTTTTATGGACAATTTAAATATAGTTCAATGGAATGCCCAAAGTTTGGTTAGCAATCGACATATTTTTTCACATTTTCTTTATGACAAAAATATTCACATTGCAATTATATGTGAGACTTGGTTTAAGTCATATCATCACTTTGCTTTTAAACATTTTGAAATGGTTAGGTTAGACAGTGGAAATGATCACAATGGAGTTGCTATATTGATTCATAAAAGCCTCAATTTTAAAAAATTAGATACTTTCAGCGATAATTCTATTCAAAATATTGCCATTCGACTATTTTATGGTAACAACAAGGAACTTACCTTAGTAAGTTTCTACAGTCCTAAGTTATGTTCCCCACCTTTCACTAGACATAAATTAAATAATCTAATTCAGAGTCTTCCAGAGCCTTTGCTCATTGCTGGTGACTTTAATGCTTTGCATCATAACTGGGGTTGTTTGACTTCAGATACTCGTGGACGTGATGTATTAGAATGTGTAGATGATAACTTGTTGATTATTTTAAATGATGGTCAAATGACAACAGTAGGCTCTCATAAATGGCGACAAAATGCACTTGATCTCACAATAGTTTCTCCGGATATAGCACTTTCTTGTGATTGGTCTGTGCATGATGACCCTCTTGGAAGTTATCATTTGCCTGTAATCACGAAAATATCAATCAGTAATGTTTCTAATAATAAACATATTATAACTGATAGTCACCCATATCCAAAACAACATAATTTTCGGTTTATTAATTGGGATACATTCAGTGTCATTATGGATAGTTTGTTGCTTAATTTCCACTATGATCAGGAGAATCCTTTAAATTCATATGAAGAACTAATTAATTTGTTAGATACAGCGGTTCGGTTGTCCATGCCAACTGAGTGGAGTAGCAATAACACTCAAAGTCTATCCAATGTCTATTTCAATAGGAAAAGGCAGCCCTTACCTTGGTGGAATGCCAGATGTGCTTCTGCCGTTGAACAGGCCAAATTTGCTTATGTTAATTTTAGACGTAACTCAACTGAAGACAATTACATACATTTCAAAAAGATGCAGGCTATTAAAAAGTTGACCCTGAAACAGGAGAGGCAAAAGAGTTGGGAAAATCTATGTGAAAGCTTTAACAGAACCACTCCTTTATCTAAAATCTGGTACTATATGAGAATTTTTAAAAAAGTTAATGTAAACAATATTAAAACCTGTAACAAGTTGGATTGGATTTATGACTTTCTCAGAAAATACACACCTTCTACTGTCGAGGTTGAATTAAATTTAAGTAAAAGTTCTTTTACAGCTTTTCACAGGGACTATCTCACAAAAGTATTTTCTATTTCGGAATTAAATTCTGCTATTTCCTCCAGACGAGATACAATGCATGGCCTCGATGGTATTCCGTACAAAGTCTTAAAACATTTGACAGTTAATTCAAAACACGTTTTGTTGAATATATATAATCTGTTATGGAACAATTCAGTAATTCCTCCAAGTTGGAAAACAGATTGTCTAGTGCCAATTCTAAAGCCTAATAAAGAGAGAGAACATGTTGATTCATATAGGCCAATAGCGTTAAGTTCATGCATAGGAAAAATATTTGAGCAGTTACTAAAGCAAAGAATCGAATTTTTTATAGAAAGTAATCATATACTGCCATCAAATCAGTTTGGATTTCGTAAAGGTCGCTCTTGTCGTGAAAGTATTTCCCACTTACATTTAGATATATTTAATGCATTTAAGAACAATCATATTTTAATAGGTATTTTCTTCGACATTGTTGGAGCATTTAATAATGTTGATCATCATATTTTGGCAACAGAATTAATGACCATAGGAGTTCCTGAAAAAATTGTTCGGTGGATTTTTAATTTTTTACATGGTAGAATAGTATATATTAAATTTCAAAACCGTCTTATTGGACCTAGAGAGTCTTTCAAAGGTGTTTGTCAAGGAGGAATTTTAAGTCCTTTACTATTTATTTTGTATATTTATAGACTAAACATAATATTAGGATCGGATGTTAGCAATTTACAATTTGCTGATGATCTTGCAATATATGCATCGGGGAATAATTTAAATACCATAGTCAATAATCTTAATTCGGCTCTGATCAAACTCCATAGTTACTTTAAATATCTCAATCTTGACATTAATGTTGATAAAACCAAGATGATTGTTTTTAACAAAATTCGTCCTTTTAAGGTAAACATTTTTTATGATCAGATACCCATACCACAAGTGTCGGAAGTCAAATTCTTAGGAGTAATCTTGACTATTAATCTTTCGTGGAAAAAATATGTTGATTATATCATAGGAAGGGCAAGTAAAGCATTTAATATCTTAAAATCACTTGCAAGAACATATTGGGGATCAGATCCTAAAATTTTACTTATGTTGTATAAATCTTTAGTTCGCAGTCACTTTGAATACGGTTATCTGTGTTTTGCATCTAATAAGAAACTTGTTCAGAAATTGGATATCTTGCAAAATAAAAATCTTAGATTAATTACCGGTGCAATGAGAACTACTCCAATAAATTCATTACAAGTTGAGTGTAATACTCCTCCTCTTATATATAGGTTTAAATATTTGAAATATTGTTTTATCCTCAAACTATTATCTACAATAACTAATTTATTATGGAAAAAATTAAAATACCTTCATACTCACCATCCCTGTTTATCTACTAGTAATGTGCCCTATGTACTTCATGATTTCTCATTTATGTCACATCTTGATGAAAAATATAGAATTCATAGACCTGAGAATTGGTCTTGTTATAGTGGCAGTTTTGAAAGTAAATTTATCTTTATTCCAATCAATATAAACAATGAAATGAAAAACAAAGAAGAGGTAAACGCAATTTTAGCCGAATATGATGGATGCAAAAAGATTTTCACTGATGCTTCCAAGTCGTCGTTGAACAATGTATCAATGGCTTGCTACATTCCTCATCTGCGTTTTGGTTTTGCCCGTAAACTTCAATGTGAATTAAGTATATTTTCTGCAGAGGCAATGGCCATTTTAGTTGCTTTGCAATATATAGCCCAAACAAATGATCAACATTGGCTTGTTATATCTGATAGTATGAGTGTATTGCGAGCGTTACAGAACAATATTTTGGACTGCAAAGTAAATTACGTAGTGTACCATATAAAGAGTCGTTGGCTTCAATTGAAGAATGAAGGCAAAGAAGTGGATTTTGTTTGGACACCTTCACATGTGGGAGTTACAGGAAACGAACGAGCTGATTATCTTGCTAGAGAAATTGTTGACAGGGATAGCGGCAGCCCTGTTGACGACGTCTCCATTCCAATTTCGGATTTAAAATTAATAGTTAACCAGTCGTTACTTAACGAGTGGAATGAATATTGGCTGAACACTATAAATAGCAAAGGTAGACATTATGCATCAATAAATATGAAAGTGGGAAAAACACCTTGGTTCTGCAAGTCCAAATGTAATAGGAAACGAAAATTTTACACAATAATGAACAAACTTAGATTTGGGCACGTTCGTTTTAAGGCCCACCTTAACCGAATGCGCATTATTTCGTCCCCCATATGTACAAATTGTAATCAAAATGTTGATGAAACTTTAAATCACATTTTATTTGAATGTGCTGCATTTAATTTGCCAAGAATCTTACTTATTGATAAGTTAATTAATATATATGGTAAATCAGAACTCATCCCGCGCTCTATTGAAGAGTTGATGAAGAAACCTGATACATATGATCCAATTTATGAATTTATATCTAACACAATTATTGACCTTTAAAGCAAAAATGGACACAAGAGAAGACAATTAATATTGACTTTTTTCGGACTTCTGCCGAAAAACTTAAATGGAGTAAACAAAAACAAATATTATGACGAAGACTTGGTAGTTGGTTTTGACTATAAAGGAAAAAAAATGATGTAAATGTACTATGAAGACTTGGCTTCGGCCTACTTTTAATAAAACACCGGACTATAATTTTAATATAAAAGACGAGGCTGTACGGGCTAGAACCCTTTGCCTTCCCATTGTAATGGGAAAATGAAGGAAAAAAAAAAAAAAAGTCAATTTGACATTTGTGTATGAAAATTGAAAAACATAAAAAAAATAGACCCTAATTTAAACTACAAATTATAAGTGAGTTAAATATTATCCAATAAGATGGTTTTATGGTGTACTTTTAAATAGGTACACATATTTTTTTTACCGTAGTATAAATTTTGACTAACCTATAATTGTAATTTTAGGTTGCAATGGTGTTTCTGTCTATCGTGAATTTTGCTAGGTCCCGTGGTCCCGATGAATTTTGGAGGAAAAGGAGAATTTTTCGATTAGCCGCACATTATATTGGTCGGCGAAGAAATTGTTATTCAGTTGCTGTTAGAAATGTGCATCGGGCTTTGGTTTATGCTACTAAAGCGAGAAAATTGAAGAAAGAAGACATGATAGATCTTTGGAATACAAGAATAACAGCTGCATGTGAACAACACAATATTACAAGTTATACATTCAAGGAAGGTTTGGAGCGAGCCAATATAGCCTTAGACAGGAAGTCACTTTCAGATTTAGCTTGCTGGGAGCCAAGAACATTTGAGTGCTTGGCAGCAGTAGCGAAACAAAAAATGGATTTTGATGGAGCGATTGATGGCACTGATAAAAATCATCCCACTGGAATTAATTTGAATCTAAAAGATGTAATGTTAGAATCTTGGTTAAAAGAAAACAAAAAATGAAACTTAACACATTTATTAGTCAACTAGAATAGTAATAATAAAAAATGAATATCTCAATAATAATTATTGTATTTTTCTAATTTCCTAAGTCTTTTCTTAACTGTTTAGTTAATTCATTTTGTTTCTCTAGTAGGTATAGATTTTCAATTTTTCTTCTTTGTTGGCGTTCTATGTCTCTAACAACACCTTCATGCATTTTTTCCCTGGAACAAAAAAAAACATACATACATAAACTCACGCTTTTATCCCAGAAGGTGTAGGCAGAGGCCACCCACATTTTGCCTTGTATGTTCTGTTCCATAATGTGATAGGGGGTGAGCCTATGATATTGAATAGAAAAACCCAATATCACTGTGCCCAACCCGGGACTTCGGCTTTGTATTCGTACTGTAGTACAACTACACCACCAAGGCAGTTGAGGCAGGCCAGAACAAAAATATCATATTGTTTATCCTTCTTCTTTCACACTATTCCCTGACTACTGAGGATTGCGACCACTTGTAATACACTTACAAAAGCTTAAATAAGTTTAATGCAAGTTTGATACATTGGCTGCAGCATAAAAACAATAAAATATCCATTAGAGCAGCTTGGATGTATTATGTATGGAATAATGGAAATAACACCATATACTTGTGGTGAATGTACAATGGTCTGCATAAAAAAGTGTGTGTGTCTATCTACCTTACTCAGAGACATTTAATGTTATTAAATCATTGTTTAGTGTAGATTTTACAAAGGGAATTTATACTAAGGAATAATTAATTTTACATTAAAAGTCTCTGAGTGTAGCTGTTACTTAATGATTTAAAAAATAGACTGTGTATATTTATAAATACTTTCTGTAGCACTGTAATGAGTAAAAAGGATAGGTCGGACATACTCTTAACCATCATAAATGTATTACAAGATTAATTTATTTATGTAAGAATCAAGGAGATCCATAGACTTTCCTTTTCGTATGGGATGTAGGTGTGAATTTATGTGTAGTGCATGCAGAATTTTGTTGATGGTAATAAACAAAAAATTACAGTTTATAAGGCATTCTGTACAAATATTGTTTTGAACACACATTACTTCACCGACCGACTAGGCATTATAAATTAAACTATGAGGTTTAGATAGTGTTCCAAATAGGTTTAAACAGGTCATAAATTAAGTGATTATTAATAAGTCTATGAGGAGTCGAGTCTAGAGTGATAAGGAGCATCAATAAAAATACTCTGCAGTTACATAATAATGACGAAGTTTTACAAATATGATAGAAACATAATTGTTTCCAATAGGACAGAGTAGTCACTCAGAATTTCATACCTATCAGCCTGCTGTTTTATATGGACGTAAGATACTATCCCTATAGTCACAGCACAAGACAATCCGAGCACTAACTTAGATGTTTGTGAAGACATATTTACAAAATTTCCATTAGCCGAACGATTTAATTCGATTGGGCGATTATTAAAAAAAGATGTTCATTAATTTATAAACAACTATCGAATTAAAATACTTTTTGAAAATGTTGATAAATAGTAGGTTAACAAACTCAACATAAGTCTATTAGGATTATCATTTATGCTGCAAATATATTGGTAAGTGAAAATACGATGTCGGTATTGAACACAGACTAGTACTAAGTAATCTGTGACACAGACCAATGAACAGGGACGTATCGAACACAGAACAATGATAAAATCACAGATTACTTAGTACGATAAAATTAAAGATTTACCCCCTTATTCATAATGAGTTAATGCATTGTTTAAATGCTGTTAATAAAATTTTACGAAAAAACATTATTCATTAACGTTAAAAATCACTAAGCAACGATTTAACAGCTCGTGAACTTTAATATGGCCGAGACCCTTGTTTAAGCTTGGTATAAGCCCATATTAGGCAAAAAAATGGCGGACGAGACGTTTGAAAATTGTCAAATTGACATTGTCATAGCTGGTTCCTAAAACAATGTCGTTGAAAACGAACAAAATAGTAAATTTATTTTATTTTAGCTAAAATATATTGTGCCAAAATGACCTCACATCATTTCCAAATGACAAGAAAATTAGAAAACTTTGGTTGAAAGATATCCGTCGGCAGAAATTAAATATTGTGGATAGTTCAAGGTTATGTCGAAAACATTTTCTATAAAAGTGATTACGGAACTATCAGTAAATACATACAGGTAAGTCGAAATGATCTTATTTACGGTTAATTAGAGAAACAAAGAAAAAAGTTATTGCAAAGCATATCTAACTGTGATGTTTCAAGTTTATGTATTGAAACATTGCCACACTTGACTGCCTCGGTGGCGTAGTTGTATTACGGTACGGTTACAAAGCTGAGGTCTCGGGTTCGAGTCCCGGGTCCGGCCCGGAGGCAGGAATTTGTGCCGATATGGCCTATCACATCGTGTACGGAACGTACAAGGCGAAATGTAGGTGTTCTGGTGGCGCCTCTGCCTACCCCTTCGGCGATAAAGGCGTGAGTTTATGTATGTATTACATGTCGGAAATATCTGTGGACCTGAATAATTAACGTCAGTGGAACATAAGTTCAGCAAATTCGAAATATAGGTTAAACAAATTGAATAAAAATAGAAAAACGAATAAAAATAGAATTCGCATCCATCTCTAAACGTTTTTTATTTAAAATAACATAGTAGATAGGGGAAAACAAAAAAATAAAATGTGAACTGCATTCCAGCTAGGTTCACAGATATTTCCGATATGTTATATGTATGTAACATTGCCACACAAAGTATTAGTTTGACTAAAATAAGGGCAAAAGTTTTATACAATCGTTTGATGCATAATTTTAAATGTATCTCTTTGTATGGCTACTTTCTGATTTTAATGTTACAATCATTTGTTTTAGGAGTTGAACAACAACATGAAATATTTGAAGAATTGTGCTGACCATCTATTTTTCCATGGAACATTCAACAAATTTCTGAGGAGGCTAAAGCAAGAGAAGAAAGGTTAATAGCATGTTGCCAAAAAAGAAGACAGCTTTTTGATCATTCAAGAATATTTCTCCATTTTATTTTAAAATTTCTGCAGGTGATTCTATAAGGCACATTTGAAATATTGCAATAAAAAATACCTGATATATGAGACATTGATATACATACATATGTACATACATTATAATATAATTGTTTTCTTTTTCCAGGTGCAATTGCTGAGTTGACATACTGGAATGTCTCAGTGTCACCTTGTAATGTATGAATTGGGTGAAGTCCAACCATTACACTGGTCAACAGCTGTGGTTTTGTTGCCCTTAATGTAAGGCGAAACAAGGGTGTCCTGGTTGCACCTCTGCCTACCCCTTCTGGCAAAACGCGTGAGTTTATGTATGTATATAGAAGTGTAACAAAAAAAATAAAACAACTTATGTTATTCAACTAGAAAATGGCTTTTATTTACTTTTGTATTTTCTTTGGAAACAATCTCTAAAGACCAACAGGAAACGGCCATCATGTGATGATCTCATATACCCTGTAACCTTTATTTCACCACTTTTAGATCCTGGTGGAAGTGCTCTGATTGCTCTTTAATACATTTTCGTAAAATCTCTAGAAACATCCAGATGACAGTGGGCAAGGATGGGTGTCAGAATATGATAAGCTGTGGTCGTTTAAGATTGAAGATGTAGGCATTTAAAAATGAAAATTGTATATTGTGGATAATATATTGTACACGAATTTGAAAAAGAATAGAGGAATTATGATTACATAATCATTGTATCATTTGGATCTGTATATTACTATTCATTTCTTTGATTTCTATGGGAGTGTATTAGTTATTATTCTGGGAAGATGACTGTTAGTTCACAATAGATTTCTCGAATCAAATATACCAACACTACCACAATATGTAATTATTTGAATAATATTAACATTAAACAACAAATATGTATTCAGTCTTATGTTAAAAAATAGCAATCTATAAGATAAAGAAACATAAAAGAAAAATAAAAATAAATTAAGATTAACAATTATACAAACAAATTAAAACCACAATATTGAATAAAAAAAGTACAGCCACAGAAGTTATTTTAAGTTTACACAAGATGTTCATGAGGGGGGGTGATCACTTACCATCAGTTGAATATATATAAAGAAATGACAAACAAAAAGACTATTAAAAACTACCCTAAAGTAACTCAAAATTAATCATAATTTCATAAAAATCATTCTATTAATTAAGTTTTTTTAGTATATCTCTTTTAATAATAAATTGTTTTTTATTAACAATTCATTGACGATTTGCGCTTGATGTAACTCCTCTCTGCATTTCATTTCATAGGGCATCACATTTTCTGATGAATGCTGTGTGAGTTTCTGAAACAGTACATTGAAAACATTAAAAACAAAACCTTTTCTCTTGATATACAATAATGGTGTTGTAATCAATTATTGGTGTTAGGTGTCAACAAATAGTAGTTTATGGAAATTTCATTTTACAGCATTATTTTAAATTAATTATTATATTTAACATGATGATGAGAAACCATTTTTTTGTAGTTGTTACTTGCTTTTTTCTTAAGTTTGAAGACTGCAATGGATTTATCAGAAAAATGGAAGCTCCGTTTATTTAAGTATATGTTCACAAATGAATAAAATTTAGTTTATCATTTTAAGTACATTTAACTTACTTTTGTTTGTATTGGTGCTGTTTGTGTACTTGTGGGTTGTATTGGTGTTGGTACTGGTGCTGGTTCTGGTTTTGTTAGTGCCCACAGGTGATCCACAAATATGATCTGAAAAACAAAGTTATAGGCATTATCATTATATTGTATAATATTTTATTTTATTGTATAGAACATTTTCTTAATAAATATTTGTTAGAGCATACTAACATCAGGTCTCTTCATAGACCTTGAAATGAATACGCAGCAGTGTTAAACAATAGCATTTTAATGTAAATTGTTAGAAGTACATAAGGTAAAACTTTAATCACTACACAGTAAGAACTTAGCAAAATGTAAATTTGAAAAATATTTATAGTTTATAACATGTACTCCCGAGTTTTCAATAACGACTGACTACTCAAATATTTTTCACACATTCGAAGACTCGCGTGTCATTTTGAATCCCCATTCAAAACCAACCAGCCTGTCTTACACTGACATGAGGTTACTCACTGTGCAGTAGCACCTCTTTGCTCTAACACTCCTCCTTAACCTAATGTCCATTCAAGTGTCTTACACACCCTTAAACACATAGACCCATACCTCTCACACAAAACTCAAATTTCCCTCTTGGAAGTGGTTTCGTTAGACCATCTGCAATCATGCATGCTGTCTCCTTATACTTCAGTATCACATTATTATTCACAATTGCCTCACGCACAAAGTGATACCTAACATCTATATGCTTGGTCCGTTGATGGTGTACTGGGTTCTTAGCTATAGCAATGGCAGACTGACTATCAGAGTAGATAGTCATGGGGTCACTTGTCTTATATTGACCATTCGATATTTCTGCAAAAAATCTTTGTAGAAATATTGCTTCTCTAGCAGTTTCTGATATTGCTACATACTCTGCCTCCGCTGTACTAAGAGCAATCGTCCTTTGTTTAGTACTTTGCCACGAAACAGCTCCTCCTTGAATAAGGAACACTGAACCTGTATATGATCTCCGATCACTATCTCCTGCATGATCAGCATCAGTGAAAGCTTCTATAGTTAAATGTTGTTTCGCTTTCACATATCTCAAACCGTGACTCTTAGTCCCTTTGAGATAACGCAACACGCGTTTAGCAGCAATCCAGTGCTTTTCCTCATAGCACTCATTGAACTGGCTTAGATAGTTTACTACATGAGCTATATCTGGACGTGTACATACTGCAAGGTACATAAGCGACCCTATCAATGCTCGATACGGAATCCTTTCGTCTGATTTCCTGCCATGTGACGGCTTCTCTAGCCTTTGGCCTGGTGCAGATGGTGTGGCCACTGGTTTACAATCTTCCATGTTGTATGCCTTTAGAATTTTATCTACATACTTCTCTTGATGTAGCTTAATCCCTTTATCATCTTGGACAATATGAATTCCTAGCATCAATTCAGCCTTGCCCAGATCCTTTGTTTCAAAGTTGGACATCAATTCGCTTTTGACCTTAAGCATTTCTTGTCTGTTGTTCCAGAACAATAACATATCATCGACGTACACAGCGATAATAATTATCTTTCCATCCTGTGTCCGCATGTAAACACATGGTTCATTTTCCGATCTCTTAAATTTTAACTTGGTGAGTACTGAATGAAGTTTTTCATTCCATGCTCGTGGAGCCTGCTTCAGTCCATATAAAGATTTTTGTAAAAGACATACATAATCTTCTTTTCCTTTTACTTCAAACCCCTCAGGTTGTTTCATATAGACTACTTCATTTAAATCTCCATTTAAGAAAGCTGTCTTCACGTCCAGTTGATCAATTTTCAGTCCTTCTCTTGCAGCTAATGCTATCAGCGTCCTTAAAGAACTATGTCTGATAACCGGTGAAAATGTATCAAAATAATCAATGCCACGCCGTTGACTGAAGCCTCTTGCTACGAGTCGAGCCTTATAACGAGTCTTTCCCCCCGCCTCTTCTTTGATTCTAAATAACCATTTAGAATCAACGATGTTACTCGACCTCGGTGGCTTCACTAATGTCCAAGTATTATTTTTCTTCAGAGCATTGATCTCCTCCTGAATCGCATTTCTCCACTTTTCTTTATCACTTCTTGATAAAGCTTCACTCACTGTTAATGGACAATCACTTTCAAGAGCTTGATAAGTGACATGATCTGGAAACTCTTTTGGTTTTCTTTCTCTTAATGGGTATCTCCTATCTGTGTGATGTTCAGCTTCTATAGCCTCTTCCACTTCTTCTCTTGGATCTGACTCTAGAACTCTCTCCTCTTCATCTCTCCCATCAAGAGATTCCCACTCGTCACAACTCTCTGTCTCATTATTGTTTGGACACAATTCCTGAGTTAATTCTTGGAATTCAATATCCTTTTGTGCGCTCTCTACATCAGTTCTTGTTGATTCTGCTGATGATACTTCATCTTCAAAAGAAAGAAGAGTTTCATTCTCTCTAGAATTTACATTTCTTTCGATTGACTCGAATTTGTTTTCAAAGAAAACAACATCTCTCGCTTTCTGGACCATCTTCGTTTTTGGATCAAACAACCGGTAGCCTTTTGAGTCTTCGCAATATCCAATATGAACCAGTTCTTTGCATTTCGGATCCCATTTAGTACGTTTCTGTTTAGGTATATGCATAAATGCTCTGCATCCGAAAACTCTTAGGAAGTTCAAGTTTTGTTTGATTCCGGTCCATGCTTCTTCTGGAGTCTTGTTTCTGACTGCTTTGGTTGGGGACCTGTTCTTCAAATAAACAGCCGTATTTACCGCTTCCGCCCAAAGCTCATTACTTAATCCAGCTTCTTGGATCATACTCCTGGCTCTTTCAACAATTGATCTGTTCGCTCTTTCCGCTACACCATTCTGCTCAGGCGTGTATTCAACAGTTAATTGATGATTAATTCCGCCTTTCCTTAAGAAATCTTTCATTTTAGTGCTTACATATTCTTTGCCATTATCAGAACGAAGCGCTTTCAATCGTTTTCCACTCTGCAACTCAGCAAAAGTTTTAAATTCTACCAATTTGTCAAACACTTCACTCTTACATTTAAGAAAATAGACGAAGGTTTTTCGCGTAAAATCATCTATAAATGTCAAGAAGTATTTAAATCCACTAATTGAATTTACACTCATCGGCCCGCAAACGTCCGTATGAACCAGCTCAAGTACTTCAGTAGCTCTCGTAGCTGTGCTGCTTTTATTAAATGGCTGCCTGGTTTGTTTTCCTTTCAAACAACCTACACACTCTAGTGTTGGAAAATTGTTAGAAAAACTTACCCCCTTGGCCATACGATCACGTAATAGTTTAAGGTTACGTACGCCAAGATGACCCATCCTTCGATGCCATAACTCCATCTCACTGATGGTAGCAGTCGCCAATGCTGTGTGCTTTAAGCTTTGTTTCAATTTGTACACACCATTTTCCTCTACACCTGTAAGTAAAGGTTCGCCGGATAATTTGCACTTATTACTCCGTATTACGTTAAAACCTCCTTTGAAAAACAAAACGTTCATTCCTCTCTTTGTGATAGCACTCACACTAAGAAGGTTTGATGCTAACCCAGGTACATACATAGCATCAATCGTAACATTAGGTTTTCCACTTACCACTCTACCACTTCCGACACCTTGCAACCGCTCTCCATTTGCACATGCCACAGTCACTTCTCTTTCATACTTCTTCAAATCATGCAACCATTCACGCTTTGAAGTCATATGATTAGAAGCTCCGGAATCCACAATCCAAAAATCTTCCGATGTTGAAGTCGCCATCGCCAAAGCCGAGGATGCATCATTTATTTTCTTATTTCTTTTTTCTGGACAGACGTTCGCTTTGTGTGGTCCATTACAAATAAAACATTTCAGCTTTCTTTGCTTTTGTTGCGGATTAGGAATTCTTTTCTTTGATAAAAGTGCTTTACTGTCAGCATTTACAGCAGTATGTGTCGTTTCCATTTGGTACAGTTTTGTTTTCACGTAGTCAGTTGTCAATTCTATGTTTGAATTTTCAATTGCCAATCTCATTGCTTGAAAGTTCTCTGTCAAGCCTTGCAACATTAAAGCTGCCAATAGTTCATCATCGATTTCCTTTCCGAGATCCGAAATCATTTGTGCCGTTGTCATCAATGCTGCTATGTAATCCCTTATGGTCGTAAACTGCTCTAGTTTCAGACTCACCAGCTTAGATAACAATCTACAGCGATTATTCAGCCCCTTATCCTCATATGCCTTCTGTAATGCATTCCAAGCCTCTTTAGCTGTTTTTGCTTGACGAACATGCACTAGGCATTCAGGTTTTACCATCAGGCAGATCCTCGCTCTTGCCTTTTGGTCTCTTTTCTTGCTGATTGCATCTTCAGGGGTTGTGAATGTATACTCCCATAAGTCGTCATGCAATAGGTACAATTCCATCATAAACTTCCATGAATTATAGTTGGTTGCACCATCTAGTTTTTCAAATGATGTCAAACTCATGTTATTTTCACTTTTGCTACTCATTTTCTCCGAGTGATTTATCGCTTTGCTATTTACCTCGTACTGGGCCATAACCTGTTAGAGCATACTAACATCAGGTCTCTTCATAGACCTTGAAATGAATACGCAGCAGTGTTAAACAATAGCATTTTAATGTAAATTGTTAGAAGTACATAAGGTAAAACTTTAATCACTACACAGTAAGAACTTAGCAAAATGTAAATTTGAAAAATATTTATAGTTTATAACATGTACTCCCGAGTTTTCAATAACGACTGACTACTCAAATATTTTTCACACATTCGAAGACTCGCGTGTCATTTTGAATCCCCATTCAAAACCAACCAGCCTGTCTTACACTGACATGAGGTTACTCACTGTGCAGTAGCACCTCTTTGCTCTAACAATATTACCTGATGTATGTTATCAGAATCAAATTCATTCCCATCAGTTGTGAACACCTGAGGGAGCTAACTATTTTTATCGCCACTGGTGGCCGGGACCAATATTGGAGCTGGACCACCACCAGTTTACAGCACCGCCTTCTTTTCCGCCGAGTATTACAATTAAACTGAAATAAATATCGATATTTGTCAGTCGTTGTGCATATATTTTTTACGGTAAAAACAAAAAGTCCATGCTTCCATTTTCGCATGGTTTGAGTTTGTGTTAGTGTATTTATTTTCAATAATATGCACCCGTTCTCGCACCAATTCTTTTAATAAAATCTTGTAAGCAAAAACAAAATTAGTAAGACATGCTATGAATTACAAACTTTCCGAATGCAGAAAGTTGCTTTACTAACCTTATCTTCCTCCAAACAATTTTCACATCTCTCCCTGTCTGTTCTTTATTAATTCTTGCAATTTCCTTAATCGTAAATGTCGCAATTTCGCCGGCCAATTTATAATTTCATCGTTTGATTTGAAAGGTGCTTGTCAAAACATGTCAGTTGTCTTTTTTGACACAGACCATAAACAAGGCTAATATTTTTTTCGTTTCCATAGACAAAGCCTGTTTGTGATAACAGAGTATAACACTGACCAGTGAATGAAATCACTTTTTTTCTGTGAAGTGGCAAGATTAGAGACCTTATTTTGAGTCTGTGAACTATTTAGTTAAAATCCGAAGAAAAAAAAAAAAGAACCATTTTGAATAGCTTTACGCAATCAACGTTTAATCTCCTCTTAATATGATTTTACTAATATACGTTTATGTGGTTGATTAGCGGTTTTCTATGAATAAGGGGGTTAAACAATAATAATTTTTTGGCGATTTAATTCAGTTTTTTGTAGGTGCAAGGAAAATATATCATACAGCCTAACCTGACAAAACATTGAAGTATACGTATGTAGGTATAAAGGCATGGTAACTTTGACCCGGACGGTAAAGATGCACTGTTATTATTTAAAAACTTAATATAATGATTATGATATAAATAATAATAAACTAGTTCCACGCTAATTTCGCTCCTCGTTCTGATCAGGCGAAGGTTATCAGGAAATAGGAATAATATTGTGCCTCCTACTTTAGGCGTTTCGTAAACTGGGTTACTTTTAATTTAAATAAACATTAAATAAATACAATGAGTATGAAACATAAGTGATAAACAAGTTTTTAAAAACAGACCGAAATAGCGTCTGTGCAGTAGAACTGTTGAGTTTTTCGTGAACGTTTGATTAATTTAAAAACAATTTAAAGTATTTATTATTTATTTGCGCAGTCGTTTAACTTTTAAATTAATTTAAATTGAATTACTGCGTTTTTATTTTATTTTATTTAACGCTAAGATTTTTTGATGTCCGCGAGCTTAAATGCGAGGCACACTTCTGACTTTTCGGAGTTATATGTATTTTGATAGTCGTCAATCTCCACGCACTAAAACGGTGAAGGAAAACATTATAAGTAAATTTGCATTCCATAACGATTTGTAAGATTTTCTTGTGTAGTCCGCCAACGCGCACTAGGCCAGAGTGGTGGACTATACAGGGCGTCCCACGGCGATGCCACATGGAGGGAAAGTATCGTAAATAATGAAGATAGACAATTTTACTGAAAGAAGACATAATTTTGGTTTTAAAACAATTTAAAACGATGTCTTATTGCAGTTAAATTCTCTCTCTATACTTACGAGTAGATTATATTATATAGATAGTTTATTTAAGATACTTCATCTTCATGTAGCATCGCTGTGGAATACCCTGTATAACCTAACTCCCCTTAATCCTATTCTCGATAGTAGGGAGGGCTGTGCCCCGCGTTGGACGTATATGGGCTGATATAATTACAGTTTTGATTTCAGTTTGCAAACAAATTACCTACACATAATATAGTGGTAACCATTAAAAAAATAAAAATGAGAAATTGTATGACTTGGTTGTTGACTTATATTAAAGGGGGGCATCGTTTACAAAAATTGACAGAGAAACGACCAACAGGTTATTTATATGGATAGAGGAAAACAAAATAAAGCATTTAATAAATAAATAAAAATCCATTCATAAAATGATTTTATAATATAGGTATTTATATTTCTATACATTTTCATATAACATCCATATCTTACAAAAATATTATCTAGTATGGACATCCAAAATATTTACACGATAAAACTAAATGTATTAAATGAGTATTTATGAAAAAACAACAACAACATGCCTCATTAAGGTTTTAGAAGCTGACTAAATAATCCAATAGGTACGTAGGTAGCTGTTAAAATAATTTAAATTATAATCTCCACAATAATGGACGAACAGTGTATAGGTTACATACACCTATGTACCTACTAATATTTAAATTATGATTTTAAAATAAATTAATTTATTTTACAACAGTATGTGGTCATGTTTGCTATCTAATTCCTACCAGATACGATAGGACAACGATACTGTTGAATGGCATCAGCAAAGTATGCAAAAGATTTTCCTAGGCAACGCTTAATAATTTACTATGGATGCGGACCGGCGAAATATTTTTTAGGATTAGTGTCAGAAGAAACAATAGATACCTGTGTAGGTCTGTATTAATCTCGTAGTTTATTCTTTATAAAAAGTATTATCTGTTTGTTCAGTTTACAGATTACTTACATAGTTTCTTTTAGTAGGAAATTGTCTGAAGTTTTGATTTACAAAAATTGTACTAAATACCTATTTGAAATAATGTCGTCATGTATAATTCACCCATATTTTCCATATAGTACCGTAAGTATTGTCCATTTTGGTTCCATCGTTATAGTATTGGGTACATTCTGTACGATTCCAATAGTAAACGATAAAAAATACCATTGTATTAAAATTAATAATTCTAGTATTTACAAATATTAATTATATGTCATTTTTATTGAATAAGGTTTTATATAAAATATTTACTAGACTACGGTATTCACTTCCGTGAATAGCGCTTTAATATAACATGTCTATAGGTCAATCTATAACACAAAAGTGTGCTACAGGGTCCAAATAAAAATGATGCGGCGAGAAATATAGGCATAACAATAACCTAACATGTTTATTTATAATTTAAAATTCAAGGGCTACGATAAATTATAAAAATATCTAATTTACATAATTTATCAGTCCATTCCAAATAATTTCACATTTCCTGTACAATAAGTTGTAAGCTGGTTATTGCAATTTCGGGTTATTTGTAAGGATAATAATTGTGTGAATTATTTTTTTGTGGAAAATAATATTAAAAGACTTATTTTCTCTATTAAGCAAAAGGATTTGCTCTTTAATTTTTATTTTTTTGTCATAGCCATATTATATTTACAATTTTATAGTTTAAATTAATTTCTAATATACATTTTCACTGCCACTCGCACATAATAAGAGTCCACTCATAGATAAATCATAAACAATCTATGAGATTCGTATGGCACAGCTATCTGCTACAGTTGTCGTAGAAACTGGCTGAACCCCGGTTGGGTATTTCAGCAAATTCACGCTTCGGCGTGCACAATTTGCTGCTGAAGTCGACGTTCCGTTTTCTGTAAGGACAGTAAAAAATATTATCTACAAAAAGATTTTTTCTATCTCGATTTTTTTGGTGACCGTACATTAAAATAAACATTAATAACACAAAAATAAAATTAAAGCATACCCTCTGCTTGGCAGTTCCATCTGGTCGACAAGCACCGATTTTACGTATAAGCGATCGTTGCACCACAGGATGCATAGAGATCGCGGTTCCAGTACATTCATGTCGTACTCCCACGATAACTCCACCTGTAAATAAACAATTCAAATTAGGCAAAGGTCTACGATCACTAATTTTATCAGTTTCCATAATGTTTACCTTCCTGACTTTACCACCCAAGTCCATAGGATGGGTTACTACAATTGTGTATGATGTTCCGTGCTCTAATCTGAAACAAGTAGAGCATTAAATTTTTTGAGATTTTTTTAATTCCCTTCACAGGCAGACAAGCGTCTGACGTCGCTCATAGACCTTCGCAGTGCCAGGGGTCCTGCATAACCAGGTCGCTGCCTACCGTAAGGAGAGTAAGAAAATAATTAAGAACAGGTTTAGTTATTTGGATATCAAAAAATAAATCTTACTTGACATAATTATTTGGCGTCAGGTCCATCCCTCTTATCACTCCTCGGTCTGATAGCAATGTGACTTTCAGGAAACCCTGCAATACATTAATGGATGATGAGAATCGAAATTTCTTGACGCTATTTAGTATTATGATTTTGTATAGATATTTACCTGAACCCAAGATTCGGCTCCTTTGGGATTTGCCAATTGAATAGATACTTTATAGTGTCTCTCTAAAAAGATGCATAACATTAATATATTTTTTGCCAATGATAAACGTTTATATTTTGATCTTTACTTTATTTAAATACTTACGACAAAAAGGTAATTCTTTGCCCGTATTTAGGTAGTATTTGGCTCCAATTGTGTCATGTTCATCAGAAGGATATACCTCGTTTTCTGTTTGGTTGTTCTTGTTTGTTATTAATCCAGGTGTACTGTCAGCATGAAAGCTGAAATGTGATAATATAATAAAGTACAAGTATTTTATTGTAGTAGATATATTAAGCAAGAGAACCGTACAAGAACGTTAAGTTACTGTTGTGGCATTGACTTACCCCATTATGGCGCAACCGTGGCCACAATGGAAGCATTTTCCGGATATAAAGTGCTGGTACGATGGACATTGGTGGCCTAAAAGCAAAGATAGGTTTTAAAAAGGATTCATTAAGATTTAAAATATCTGTATCATATACGCCGCACTGCAGGGTACAGGCCTCCTCTGCCATCAAGAATACGATGGGAAGGGTTAGGTTAGAAATTCTTACAAATCGCTACGGTATGCAGGTTTCCTCACAATATCTTCAAAGATTTAATATAGTAAGATAATAGAATTAATTAAGTACATTCGATTTTTTTTTAAATTATTTATTGACTCTCGAGCATAACGTTATGGTACGTATGAAGATAATTCACCAGTGCTTACCTATGTAGGGACATTTTCCGTTAATAGATTCTGTGAAGAGCTTGATAGCTCTGACGTGGTTACATGCCACTAAGACTCTTGACGCTTCTTCCAGTCCTTGTTTTACCAATGTCAGCGGAACCAAAGGACCTTCCGTGAGATCACATCCTGGTTGCTCCTTGCCATTGTTTGGATAAAAATCCAAGTGTCCTACTGGCTGTGACATTCCGTATCCTGCCATAAACACAAAATCTGTCGCACGCGTGAAATAAACATGTCGATTAATTAGTTGACAAATGCATAAATATAATAAAACAGATAATCAGAATATATACAAGAACGGTAACTAGCGAAGCAGCTTAATATATTTACAAATTTACATAGAATATACATACGGGTTAGTAAATTAACAACTCAGGAGCAATAAAGCGCAATTTGTTTGATGATATTATAATTAAATAATATTATGCAGATGTGTGAAAAAATAAAGGTGCAGTATGGATTATAAAAAGCGAAAGTGCTATGATCAGTTCACGTTAAATCACGGTGCTGGAATTACCTAGAAGGAAAATGCTTTTGCCATCAGTGTGTATCACGTCGACCAATTGTGCATCAGACGGGTCTAATCTCACGTGTGTCGGCATTCCTTGGAAGTAAGGTTCAGCTGGATCAAGGCCCGTTATTCTTCCTAAGCCCTAGAAATTAGAAGCTAAATCAAAGATAATAAGACGACCCAGGGGATAAAATATGACATTGGGTAAAGTAAATCAACATATTACGCGACATGAGACATACTTCTATTCTCTCTCCAGCGTAGCCTGCCGTGTGAGCTCCTAATGAATGACCAATAATGTGCACATCTTGGGGATTTAACTCGTGGTCTTTCTGTAACAAAAAAACATATTTAATTTATAACCGTTCAATTATTTATCAATAATTTATCTTGATTCAGGATATGATTGTGAGAAGGTTTACTTGTAAAGTGTTAATGAAATGTGCTACTTCCAGTCCAACAAGCCTTGTATTCGCAGTTGCTTGAGTGTACAGTGGTAAGCTGCCGCCTGCCCAATCTACAATTACAACATTGAAATCCCCGGCTTTGACAAGTTCGTCTTTCATTTCACTGACCTAGAATTTAAATGTACGTATTAATATATTTGCAGTTAGATTATTGAATAAAATATACATAAATATTTTTTATTATTATATTCTAACCCAATTTGAGAGCGGTGTATCGATGAAACCGTGAATGATCATTTTTGTCGGCCTTAGTGGGCTGAAATTGGATTTAACTATCGTCTTGTTCACATTCACGTTCAGTAACTGCCCTTCCGTTGGATTCTTTTTAGTGTACAAAATGAACCTGAAATACGAGTAAAAAGTTAACACTGTGGAATGAAAAATACCAGGCTAATGAATGTGTAGATTATGGAGCTATCATTACCTTGTGTTGATTACTACTCTAGGGAGGGGAAAAACGTTGAATGGTCGATGTATGAGATGATACCAACTACGCGTAATGTTCAAACATCCCAAGTCCTCGTAACATCTGGTCTCATTTTCAACTGAAAGAATATTATTTATTATATTTTACTCATAAAAATATCAAACAATTAAAATTATACTTATAGAACCTATAACCATCGAGTAGCTACTGATTCTATTCGTTATCTTAAATAAATTCCAAAAATATAAAAATTAAACAATCGACTCGGACATATTTAACTATATTTAAGAGCGGTTAATAATAATTACTTTACAGCATATACATACATGGTAACCATGGAATGTTGACTTCGATTCGATCTGAACGAGCCCAATTGAAGGGGTCGAGTATTCCACCGAAGGCGGGCTGGAGACCAAGCAAAATGCACCAAAGCATCACTCGAAGATGTCTGTCAGTGAGGTAGAGTCTTCGCATATTTTGCTGCATGGAAAAATCACAATACTATTAATAATTTATTAAATCCAAGGTACAATTGTATTTAAAAAAACGAAATACTAATAAATACATTTTATGTTGTAGTTAATTATTAGAAGCTTAATTTTTCCGCTCAGCTTGTCTAAAGGCAATAAAGCTTTTGATCCGAATGACAGATCAACTATTAATTCCTTGCTTATATATTAGGATGACTGCTAGGGTGTCATCGTGGATATTACGTTTAATCACGTCAGTGAAGGAGGATAATAATATTGTATATTTAATATGTGGTGACTACGATAACGTCAAAAAAAAAAAAAAACTAATCTACGGTCTGGGCAGATTAGTATTTTTTTTTGTTAAGACAGTCGGAAACAAGTTAAGAGAAACAAATCCTAAGCACGCACGACAGCCTTTTTGAAATGCCGTGTGTAATGTGTATAAATTTTTTTATAATAGCTAGCTTAAGTGGTTAAGAAAAACACCGCAAGGAAAACTGTTCTTGTAGGAGGCCTCCACAGAAATTTCAGAAGTATGAGAAGGTCAATTACTTTTTAAAATTACAATGTTGGTTTTAACCACTACCCAAGGCTAGCTTGCTGGAGGTAAAATACTGTGACGCCTTGCGCGAGATTGCTTTGGTGCTCCCTATCTAAATCTATTATAAGCAGTAAACTATACTGTATCAGCCCATATACGTCCCACTGCAGGGCACGGGCCTCCTGTATAGTCGAGAGTACGATTGAGAGGGTTTAGGCTATATAACCAGTAAAAATTACGAAAATATCAGGCCGGTAGCGCCTTTATTTTTAGGGCCCCTAGCGGTCGCCTGACTTTCGAAAGGTGGAGATCCCTTTCGAACTCCCCGAGACACCCGAAGAAGATGTTACGGCACTTTCTTTTCGAACAAAAGGTTGCCGCCCTTCTGTAACACCTTCACTGAATAGAGATTTTCTGTAAATTATTCGAATATTGAAGAAATAAAATGCAAAGAAATTTAATGGAAATCCATTAATTTTATTTATAATATATATTATTGTTAATCATTTTGTGTTTTTTCCTCACTACGGTAATTTCCAATAAACATTTCAATTTGTTGAATAATGTATTTACGGAGATATGCTAGAACAATAATGCCTATATTTGTTAATCAATGTCGTAACAGGTAATTTTCTTAATATAATTCATTTATATTAGTAGGATTTTATTACTAAACTGTAAAATATATCTAACTGCGCTTTTATTTGCGTACTTGGTCTTAAACAAAACTGATTGATTGATTTTCCATTTTAAAATTGTGTGAAATTGTATAATATTAATGTCCAAATTTAATGAAGGGGGTCAATCAACTACTTACTCTTACATTTGATATTTATTTTACATTGAACTACATTTTATTGATATTAAATCTTAATAATGTATAAAGATCAAGGTGTTAGCCATGATTTTTTCAGTAATGTTGAACTATCTTTATATTACAATGCGAAGGTTGAAGGCATTATTCTAATTTGTATATAATCAGTTCCATAAATCTTCGCACTTAAATGCTAATACATACATTACATTAGCAGCTTCAAACATGTTTCCAAGCGAAATAAATCGACGTTCAGCAACCGACGAAGTATTGACTTTCACTTATCATTGAAAAAGAATTGGAGCAGATTGCAAGAAAGATACAACTGGAAGATATATAAGCTCATCAGTAAAATCTATACTGTCGTAGTGGTTCAAGTAAGTGTATCTATATTACTTTCTTTACTAAGCTCCATTCTTGCCGGAAGTACCAGATAGTGATGTAATGTAAAGATTGTGCGTTAACCCAATAATTGTGATTTAAATTGAACGAATACGAACGATTAATATGTTTTTGTGAAAGTGAAACACCTAGGTGTTTCTACTAGTAGTGTAACCTCTTGTTTTACAACTCTTAACATCGATACGATGAGTTTGAATTGTCTTCGTATTTTAAAAAAGAATTCTATATTAATCTTCTTATATATAATATTAATTGGCATTGGAATATAAAATGCTTGTTGTTAAAATATAAGCATTCTGCAGATAAGACTTATATAATTAATTGACCCAGCCATTTAAAGGTTTATTTACAAAGCGGAATAAACAATATATAAAATTTAAAAAAAAACACAACTATTATCATGCGTGTTAGCGGCACATATAGCCTTGACACAAGTAAATTAAAATGCTCCTAAAGTTACTTTCTATAAAAGTTTTCATTTAAAATATTTTATTTTATAACATTCACATCGCATTGAGAAAAGGGAACGTGTTGCTTTTGTTTTGTATAAAGCACTTCCTCAACGTATGAGACGAATGTTTACATTGCTTGCATAACGTTGTTGTGATTACATAACAGTTTTGTGATTCATATAAATATACGTTGATAATATATTGACTGATAACCTTCTTTATTGGACAGAAGGCGGTTGACCCACATTGGCCGGTGTCGTGGTCAATGTAAATGAACATGGCAAACGCAACGCTCGCGCCCGCTGCAAGCCCGCTCATTACTTCTTACCTCACGTCGAACATTTTTTTAACTATTCAACCGATACTGTATTTGTAACTGCGACGAATTGAAGGTGACTATTTGAAAAACAATGAATTTGCTATATTTTACTTTATCATACGTTTTGTATAGCGGGAAAAATGAACATATTGCAAAAGCTCCACGTGATGGATACTTTGCAACGGTAACCGTATAGCATCGTATTGGAGAGACGTAATTTAACACTCTGTTTTACAACGAAAATTCGAGAACAGTGTCTTTCAATTGACCTGTAGTATTATTTTGTGGGGTTACGCCAGTGACTGGGTATCTGGGACACGAGGCCACTCGTCCATTTCAAGTTTTATCTGGCATATCGAATGTTTTTCGCATTAAATAAGCAAAGACGCGATTGCTAGCAGTTAAGCTTTATGGATTTGTAAAATTTAGTTCAATGTGTCAAGTCAGCCAAAGCACTGTTAAATTTGCAAAAGCATTTAGAGAGTAGATAAACAGTTGTGAAGTTTGCACAAACTTTAGAGGACGTTTCAAAGCGACATATGAATGTGGCTGGAGCCATTGAGCAATCACTAAAACATAATATTTAGCATTAATTTCATGTCAATATACCCAGTCAAATATTTGGTGAACTTTGACACGTCTTTTTAAGACTTCAAGGATAACAATACATGACTAGGATTGTTAAATGTATTTGCATAGGTGCACATTACATATTAAATTATGTGTTATAAAAAGTTTAAATATTGTGCTGATCTTGGGCCACTTTATAGAGATTATAGATCTCACCTACGATCTTCTGTCACCAAAAGCGCTGTTATGCAAAGTGACTAAGAATAAAACGGAAAAATCACAAATAAAAAAAATAAAAAGTAAAAACATAAAAACTCAAACAAGATTTTTAAACCCTATACAAATGCTTTAATTTAGTTATTATTCATTATGCACTCAGCATACGGATTATTTATTTTTACGTTATTATGTTTAATGTGGCAAAATATTTTGTGCCGGTTGAGCGACGCCGCGGCGTGAGTGTATCGTTTGTTGCTATTTTTTTTACAAATAAACATAGGCTGATAAGTACGAGGTTTTAAGGAGTGATCGCAAGAATATTAATATGTGTACCGACTTTAAATTTGGCGAAAAGAAAATGTGAAAGTCAAGAACTCTTGTGTAAATGTTACTCGCTTTGTATATAAATATATTTATATTTATAATTTTGAAATAATAATAGCATTCAGGCAACACACAACATTTGCGTACATCGCGCTCGCTTTTGATACGGAAGAAGAGCATCAAAATTTATCAGAGTGTCTATTACTTTAATGTCTTGTGAATCGTAAAGATTTTAAGATAAATTTAATACATCTTCGATTACGTGGCCGTGTAATTTGATTGTAAATGTTATTTTAAAACATATTCGTATCTTACTGACAATTTCACCGACAACAGCTTTTGCATCAAAATTAACTGCCGAAACAAGAGTGGAGGCTTCGTTGTACCCAGATCCAATTATAAACACGAAAAAATTTAAAAACTTTCTCAAAAATGATTTTAATTTTTTTTTATGAAACTTGAAGAATATTAATTTTGATATTCCATCGTATTATAGAAAGTTTAATGTTATATACGTGTACTATAATATAAATTGTTATATTTTGTACGATTGTTTTGGCATAATATTTACATTTTTTAGGGTTTTAAGCGCATTATGTATGAAGTCTCATTACGCAGTTATTTATCATTGATAGTAGGTAGGTACTAGAAACAAAAGAAAAAAATCTTTAAACACAGGTGAGAAACGTTGATATATTTTAAAGGAATTCAGGCATGGATATCTGACGTAATTTTAATTTAACTATTTTATTTGCAGTTTTTTTCAATGTGTTAAAGAGATCTAAATGTTTCCGATTGCAATTCCATATGAAAGAGTTTTTCCGAACTTCGTCAGTAATTAATCACTGAGTGTCATGAGTCAGTATTATGTGGTAGAGTTAGCTCCAGGTTATTTTAATTATTACTGTATTAATTGATTGTTGAATTTACAGGGTTATTACCACGGTGCTTTAAGAAATCGATGTGTGGCTTTCCTTACTATTCCCCACATTCCTTTTATTTACATTCATCATAGACTTACAATGCATATATAATTCATATTTTTGTTGGATGCCAGCTTCTTCGACAATCTTACAAACAAACGCGAAAGCAAAGTAATTACCTATACTTCGAGTTGGTTATCTGTGAGACAGTGTTATCGCGCTGGTTGAGCCGGTTCATTTGTAGTACTAAGTAATCTGTGATTTGTAGCTTTAATGACCTACCGCAAGGATCCATCATTTGTACAACCTCAAGTTGAGTAATATAAGCGACCACCGTAGATTAGGAGACACCGTGTGGTATGACGTTCTTTTATTACGCAATGTAATGAGACAATCTCTATGACAGGCTCGACTTGTCGCAGGTTTTATTTCCGTATTAGTGAAATTCCTAGGACCTAGAAGACTGAGTGAGTAGGTTAAATTATGTCAAGAAAATTGACAGTATTCTAATAGTTTTACATCTATCATTGCGTTCAGCCTTAGGAAGTTCATTGCTGGACTGAAAATCTCCACAGCAAGCAGTTTTGATTAATACTAAATACTTTTACTATTTTACAGTCGTATGAATATATCTAAGTTGATATGGTGATTTGGTAGCACGCTAAGTTTTTAGTCCCATGTGTTCTATTTAATTATTGCTGTCTTCAAACCCAGCCAGAAAACTGAAATAAGTTAACTTCATGTTCTGAGAATTTTGGACTGACATTGGAAAAAAATCTTATAAACTCTGTTCAACTACCTACTCATGTTGGGCCATGGGCTAACTAAAGGTCTGACACAAAGGGCGCGAGGCGTCCTTGCACCTTGCAATGAAAATATTCTATCCACGTATGAAAATATGAAAAAGAAAGCGAAGGCAAAGTTATTGAATATTTCTAATTTTACATTTGTTTACACAAGTTGTAGACGTGCTAGCTTTCTAACCATCAATTATTTGTGTTTATATACCAGTGGGGTACATGACTGGTAATTGAGTGCGCCACACCTCAACACCAGTGAATAACAACTATATATTAAATACTTGTAATATTGTCATATAAATTGCTCGAATTAAAATAATAGATTTCGAAACAAACTTTTTTACTGCTCATACTATGTTAGTTAGGACACTAAGTTCCATTCAAGGGACGGAGGTGCCAATGTGTCGTTACGTGTCAAATATTCTGCATGAGGTTGTCGATGCAAATACTGTGCTATGGCACTCTTATTATACTAGTAAATTAGTGATTGTAGGAATTTTAAGTAAATTACATGTTTAAAATTCTTAAATAACGTGCAGAGTTTATGTGCATTCAGGAAATGTCGCGCCGAGAATGATAAATCGTGCAAATGCATTGTGAAGTTGCCAGCTTTATCAGACTGGTCGATTTAAAGTATTTATACGTAACTTAAACCATAAATAAAGCATTATGTTTACATAGAATAAACGATAAAATCAATAACATACTTCAGTTACCAAAATACTAAAATTGAACACGTACATTTCACGCGTAAGTTCAGTTCCAGTATGATTTATAAGAATCGAAAATGTATTATCCAGTCAATATAAATAAAACATGGTTCCTTCCTCAATCAATCATGTGTAATTACCTTCTTATTCCATAATTTAACCCGAATATTTTTTACCTTGGTCATTAAATAATATACGCATAATTTTTAGTATAACAAATGTGTATGTAGACATTTTTATGTAGACGTTAAATGCTGCTAATGGAAGAGTTCAACGCGAGCGCTCCGCTACGCAAGTGGTTGGTGTTATAACGAGCAACGTTCTAGAATCGTGTTCTCTGTTGCATATACACGTATTATTAAAGTAAATATACGGTTATATTGCGTATTATTATTGTATTTGTAGTGTCAGCTATTTTGGATGTTATTATGGTTGTATTATCAGATATCAAAAGCATTTTCGTCTTTATGCTTAAAACAGTATAAATGTTACTATGTTTGAGTTGAAGTATTTATGTTTTTTATATCCATATGGTTGATCACGGTTATTAAAGTCAATATCAACAAATGTCACATCCAAACTTACAATTTTAAACAATATTTTATAAATTATTTTTTATAATTATTATTTTATATTACTGTCACGAGTGTTACCACTGCTTGTAATACAAAAACATTATACGTCGCATAATACAGTATTCCTTAAAATCCTACGAGAGCAGTTAACGAGAGTTTAATGCGTGCAACATGATTGGCTCGATACTCGTGATTTGAATGTCTGCAACAGTGTGCATGGCCTGCACTGCATGGTGCTTTCTCTCGCTTGTCAATGCGGTCACTGTCACTTTTGTATATACCTTGTGTAGACTGGTATAGTATAAGATATAGGTGGACTATATGGCCTAACCACTCTCAATCGTACTCTCGATTGTAGAGTAGGCCTGTGCCCTGCAGTGTTACGTCCACGTCCCACTGCAGGGCACACGCCCATGTATGGACTGATACACTACAATAGTATAAGATGGTATAAATTGTGTTTAAAACACATACCACCGCAATAAGATTATAAGATTAATTAGCTAGTGTAAGAATGTTTAAATAAGATCATAGATATAGAAAGAGTTAATTTAATGTTCATCAAATCCACATGCTGTCACATATCAAAATATTTGGCTAGTGTAAACACTTTTGGATGGATTTGATGTAGAAATCTAATGTTCATATGATGGTGTAGGCTAGTTCTATGTCTACTTCGGGTAATGTGTCACAATGGTCAAAATGTTTATAAAAAATTACACCCCACTGCAGTGCACGGGCATCCTATATAATCGAGAGTATGATTGAGGGGAGCTAGCTCGTATAGTTAACCACTCTGGTCTAAAGTGGGTTGGCGAAATCGGTTAATACAATCGATCGAATGGCTAGTTTTACATTTTTACCCAAATCTTAAATCAAAGCGAAAATGTTTGCAAAGACCGCAAGTTTAAACAAAAGTTTTGCAGATAAAGTCGAAGAAATAAAACTAATCGCTTTCAGAATATGCCCTAACCACTCCAAATCGTACGCTCGATTGTAGAGTAGGCCTATGCCTTGTAGTGGGACGTATATGGGCTAATACAATACTTTAAGAATATTGTAATTATTTAATTTTCTTATTTACAGCCAGCATTTTTTTTTTCAACCCGCAAGTGAAAACACCTTTATTCTTATTTCAATGTGCTATTAATTTGTCAGACCTGCATTATATTTATTTATTTTAATCCATAAATAACACCACAGGTTTGTTCTATTAAGTGAAATGCACATATTATGTACATAACTTCATACACTATCATTATTAAATTATGTTGCAAATATTTTTTCTATTTGTTTTTTTTTTGTATTTTTGGGCTTCATCACACGCACATGCAGATGTTATGACACTAATGTGGCCATTTATTGTCTTCGTAACGTAATAACACAAAACAATCACATAAGTAGAAACATTAACATGTGGTATTTGCAGAAGATGACTTTAAATTATACGAAAAATTATGAAATACATTTGTTGCAATAAATCTTTTGTACAGATTTTTTGTCTCAACTAAAGAGTTTTCGGTAATATGTTGTAAAATACAATTAACTTTCGATATTGTCTGTATTTTTTTTGGCACGATAACATTTTCCTTCGATGTAGCACAAAAGTATATGTAAAGTAAAACGATTTTTATATTTGTAACAATAAGGTACTTTTCTTTTAATGTTATAGTTTTTTTGGAATTGCCAACTTTTGTTAATGAAATTGTAAAATTGCTTCTAAGGAAGTAGAGAATTTTAAACCGATTAAATTTCAGAATATGTTTCGATGTTTGGCGTCCAAATTCATAGTTTCGCTTCAATATCAAATATGAAAATTGCGTCTCTAACGCTATTTGTATTTGTTAAATCTAATTTAATTAGCGAACAGGATTTTTATAACATGTTTTACAATAAAGTATATTTTCACCACGGATTCATATGCGTTGAAATAATAATAACAATTTATTACTTTTGTTGTTTAGAGTGGTATGAGAATGAGTGGAAGATATCTTCTATTATATTAATATATCTTAAAAAAAGAACATTTATATTCCCCAATTCCTATATTCATAGTGGTCAAAGCTACGATATGAAAATATTTCCGTATTTCGTAAATAAATTATAATTATAATTATTCAGCCATCAATAATAAATTAGGAATTAGATAGCGTTAAGATATTATAAAATTATATCACTGTTACACAATGTCTCATGTCTATTAACTTATTGCCCATGGATATACCGACGCATGGTGTTGGCTATTGCCAACTTTCTCCAGACGATTGGGCAATTTAAAATAACTATTATCTGTTTAAAAGAATCGACGGCTAGACGCTATAATTATTTGTATTTCATGGAACGATCGGTATTATCATGTTATTTACGAAGACAGAATTTCGATCACGCGATTTTAATAGGCGTTTATTAGATAAACCATTGGCTATGGTGGATCTGATATGGTAGCGTGAGTAATAAAAGTTACCGACCATAAAACGAATGTTAAATAATACCTAGTGACTGAGACAATAACAGTGTTCAATGAAGCTGGTGTCATCAGTGTAGTTTCTTTGATCATCTAATTCGCGTAATAATATTAAGCTGGAATTGTGATTTATGTATTCGCTTTTATGAATGTTCTTTAATCGTATATTGTACATATACGATTAAAGAACATTCATAATACGATTATGTATTGTGTTGAAAGAAAAGTTATAAGAAAAGAAAAATTGAACAAATTATGTTTCTTACTCAGTGTTCTGTAGGTGAATTACGCTATATAACATTCTTATGTTATTTTCTCAATCATGTCTAAATTATGGAACTAATCGAATAATATATCACAAACATATGGAATGACAATGCTGTTCAATTTATTTCAAAAAGAAAACATTACGCTTCGTTGAATAGAATGTTATTTGCGGCCCTTTTGATCCCTTGGGTCTCGCGGTGCTAATGTAGAAAGTAAAGTGCCATACAGATCAATCGTATGTCTGGTGAAATTTGATTCAGGTTGTGTTAGCAGCGAGCCTTATGGAGCAAAACCTGTAGTCGATCGAGACCTGTTCTATAATGGGTTCATAGCAGAGAAAGCTTTCGCTGAAGACCATTATGAACCTGAGTTTCAGGTACATTGAGAATAAATTTTAGGTTTTGCATCATGTATGGAATTATTACGCGAGTGGAATTTAGGTAAATGTTTGGCCTAATAACTGTGAACTTGCATTCTACTTTAAATATACATATACATGTATGAATTTAAATAATCTCATTTAAGATGAAGTTGCAATGATTTTAAAATAGTTCGGTATCAATGAACTACTTATTATAGGTTAGAGTTATAGATGATGCTCGTCCTTTTGTTACTTTATAGTGTTCGATGCCTAATTAATAATTGCATACGTATGGAAAATTAGGCCAGAAAAACTTGTTATAATATTAGAAATCTATCTAGAGATGCATGTGATCTTACCCACAATTCTATACATTTTTTTTATAATCTGGTGTTTTTCCGAATCTATTTTTCTTCTCTTCTTCCTTAAGTATGTTCAAGTATATTTAAATAATAAAAACGAGACACATAATAACATAAATGTCATGGCTATTTCTTACTTGTCTGTTATGTCACAGCGAACGTGAGGTTGCAAAAATTAAATATTTCATCTAACATTGACACGTAAAATATATTTATTCAAAATTCATATTACATCATTGGTGTCAAGGAATTAATATGTGATTCTTTAGTTTACATGCTAGCCGCAAATATGTTGCAATGTAAGTCAGAGCAAATACGATAGCTTGGCGATTGGGTTCAATATTTGACAGTTTTGTTGCAACTTGCTACATTTCGTAAGGGCCGTAGGGACCTTATTAGTGTAAGTTAGCATAAATATGTTGTTATTTACATTTCAACTAGTGCAAGAATAAATGGTTAATATATTATTGGCGCTAAACAATTTTAAATTGGAGACAAGAAGTTGGCGTCTATGAGTGATTTTTGTAAAACATCGTGTCGTAAAGTATATTATATTACATTCACTGGTATTAGAATAACAAGGAGAAATATAACTAAAATAACTTTAAAAACCTCAAGTATATAAAACCATGGAACATTATTAAATAATTTATGAAAACATTTTGTTGCTGATGTTCCAGCTTTATAAAGTTATATAATTGATTTAAAATCACCCTTAAAATCGACCGAGAAACCTCTATTAATTGGTTTCATAGCATGAAAACAGTTTTGATTAAACACCGCTGAGTTATTATGGGAAAAACTGCAAGTAGATAGTGATCATCATGTAATCACAGTAGGTATACTTAAGTGTTACCAGCGCACCATCAGATAATGCGATTCCGCGTTCATGTTAATGTTCTCGTAATAGATAAAGCTCAAAATTATCTCCAATTGCACACATTACATGTCATTACGAAGCACATTGGCGACAGATACGATGTCTTAACTTTTCGCAGAATATCATACAATTAACAAGTAAACGGTTCTATTGGATAAGAGCTCTATTTCCCCGTGTTTAATTACAGCTATTATTTTAAAAATTCATATCTAAGAATTTAAACATTGTCCTAATGTTCACACTAAGAATAAATAACATAAAAAGATTAATTACTTTTGAAACAATTAAAACTTTCAGTGCTGCGTAAGATCAAAAAAATACGCTTTCAACTTGCAAAACATGTGTGGGTGAAAATAGTAAACATATTATAATTACGCATTATTCTTGTAATCCTATTATTGTGTTCCCACAATTTAATTATAGTTAAAACAGTGCAAGCGTATAATTATGTTTTCCCCGTCACGAATACAAAATAAAAGAGAAAGAGACGCGTGGCACCTGTTCATTACTTCCTCGTCGTGGGAGGTGCAATGCCAAGATATTGAGTGTCCATTGTTGCACTGTATGAGGTAATTCCGCCATTTAATAGTTTGTATCTGCTTCATAGCATCTATTGTGCAGAGTTGACGTGATGAGGTAATATGGTTCGGTTAAACGAAACTGAAACGTTTATTAATTAATTATCAATTCTAGCAATTGCAGATATTTTTGGTAATGGTTTAATTCTGTATATAAATTTATTAACAGGTGTTTGACGTAATATGTGTGTGTGTGTGTGTGAAAATTAATATCATTGTTAGTTGAAATAAAAACTACCACCTATTTATTTATGTTTTATTATGTCTATTTATGTTTAATTAAGAAACGTTTAAATAACAATATTGGTGTAATATAGGAGGTTATTAGATCACCATTATTCAACAAGTAATGGCAATGTTATGCTTGAAGTTGATCACTACTACAGAAAATAGAGACATTTAAAGGAGATTTTATAAAATTGTTTTGCTCCGGATTAGTAAATAAATTAATATTGTAATACACTGTACTTTATTAGATCTATGTTTCTATGTATGTGCAATTAATTTTCAGAGCTTTAAAGATTATAATATTGTATAATGGTTTCTTAGATTTACGCGAATGTTACACATTGAAATAAAACTATTTTATACGGATTTTATCGCGATAAAATCCGTATAAAATTGTTTTATTATAATATTGTTTTATTTATGTTATATGTACATATGTATATGTACATATCAACAATTCTGTAGCAATTTGTTAATCTTCGTTAGAGTATAAAATTATGTGTGAAATATATTTAAATTCGTTAGATATTACATCTTGAGTTCAGTTGATGTAATCAACATAATCTAAAATAAGATAACCTATATTTGCACTTATTTATATACTGTAGGAAACTTGCCTATATTAATTAATAATTTAATAACACAGGAATAAAGGTTGCAAAAAGCCGATAGACGCAGGACGCTTCTATCATGTCAACGTCGATATTCTAGGAAGCGCCGTATACGATGTAGGTATTGGACTTCTTGTCGCTACTGAAGATAATGATAACGAGATATTAACTAATGTTTAAACGAGCTTATAGGAGAATTGTACATTTTACCTACCGATACAGGCCGACATTATTAACTTCCACTTGGTTAATGCTTTACGATTTCCTTTTTTCTTAAATTTATTGTAGGGGTATTTAAGCTAGTTTAGATATAAGAAGTTCCTTTTTGAGAACTACCAGGCTGTTTAATTAAGGTATTACTGATATAATAATATTGTCTAATAGACAAGGTAGTATTAGAGAAAATGCTTCCGCGAAGTATAATCAGATCAAAATTAATTTATAGCGTCATTAATATTTTATCATTAGCAATAATCTGCTATATAATAACAGAACGAAACGTGCAAGGCGAGCCTCAATAAACTTAGAATGGTTATGGCATTGTAGATAAATGGTTTAGCAGCCGTCCGTAACTTTTGAATTAGTTACACTTATTTTGCTTTCAAGGGGACTACAGTAATCTGTTTTCATATGTACATTACTGAAACACTACATAGATAATGAGCAGATTATAGCAGAAGGTTTATTGCAGGCGATTATTGCGTAAACAGCTAAAAATAAAAGGTTTTAGCAATGAATGCTCTACACCTGATTGGTTGGTGGACATGCATACGGCTTAAGGTATGACGTAGCCTTTATAAAATACTTAGTTAAACTGTAAAAGCATATTAACTGTGCAATACCAACATTGTAAGCATTTACTTTTGAAACAGTTTAATGTATCATAAAAGTTTGCAAAACGCGGACCATGTAGACCTTCAGTTATCGTTGACAGTCTCAGGAGTGTTCACAAACACTAAAGTAATTCAAAGTGGGCTGGGTTGGGCAATTTGCGTATCTGTGTCACTAGACGCGGTGCAACAGATTGAAAACAAATGGTGCAACGTCCTTGTGTGAGGAGGCTTAACAGTGAGCCATGTAATGTCTGCCAAACGTGGTCGCGAGGCCGACCTGTTGCCAAATTAATGTGGTCATTGACTGTACTTGAACACGGAGGTTTCATGTGGGTTTAAACGAAAGTGTGGACTCGGCGGCTGCTATTTATAGTATGTCTTTAATGGATATTGATATTTAAATTAATTAATTATACGAGTTCCTAAATTATTAAGCTTAATTATAATTAAAAATCTTTTCCCAGATATGGCATCGTATTACTAAATACATAGCAATAAATAAGTGATGGAAGAAACATGACAAATAAATTCTAAGGATATACGAATACAAAAATACTTTTTGCAGAAAAAAATAATCTAAAGATAAACCACGTATACGTTCATCCTAACCAACAAAAATGCTATTTAATTTTTTATTATTTTCATATATTCTGTGGAAACAGACAGTTATTTGTGGAAAACAAAGACCGCTTCACAGATTCTTCAAATAACCAATGATTGTGGAGTGTTTTTAAATATAAATCGTGTCCGATGTTAGGTGTAAATTGCAAAGACCGCCGGACACTCACAACAAAACCTATTAAAATGTAAATAACTACAGCATGGTATAAAAAAACGACATGTTTTATGTGATGTAATGAGCAATCAATTTATTTCAATGCATTATAAAATGTAAGTGAAAGCCCAGATGAAATGATACAAGTTTGATAAGCGCGCGGTAAAAAGAAGGTGTCTACTTGACTTCAAATACCGGATGGCGGTTACATTAGATATTATAGATAATACAATAATCAATAAGTGCAGTTCAGCCGACTAGACTGGGTCACTAGTTAGTAGTCAGCGAAAGTATTTATTTTCTCCTGAGAGTCGGTCTGGTTTAGCTTCTCAATGTAAACCGTATAGAATTTCTTTTTCCAATAGATGAAAGTTATTAGAAAATTGATTGCTTTTAGCTTTCAGCTAGGAGGTTGACCTCGTAGGAATTTATCATAAGCAGATAAACAATTTATTCATGTCTAAAGATGATAGGTTACGGCATTAATGTTTAAAACAAGAAGAAATTGCTTAAGCCGGATTATACATTCGTGAATAAATAGGAAATACCCGTTAATATTGTTGTTTTGTTATTTGTATAATTTACTTTGCAATATTCCACTTACATCAAATTCATTTATAAGATTTACTTCTTAAAACGTTGTGTATAATCGTTTACATAAACTCGTAAAATGTAAACGCGATATTGACCACGTACTAGGTCTCTAACAGACACAAGTATTGTTAGACAAAAAATAACGAAACAATGTGTATTGTGCAAAGTTGGTCCGGTAGTGTAAACCGATTGCCATGCAAGTGGCGTACTTACACACTGAAACACCGATCATTGCATTCATTGCTATGCTTGACATGCTCTGGTTATCAATGTAATTTATCAAACCATCTAGAAACACCTACCCTTTTTTTGTCTCATCATGTAGTGGAAATTCCATCTTTGGAAACCGAGGGATACTGTAGTTCCTTGTCAATGTGCTCTTTGTCTTTTCAGTTACTGGTAGGAAATATTAGTGGCATGCATACTCTGGAGCCAAATGAAACGTATCTACCTCAGAGCAGGCTTTAGTACTTGGTGAGGTGCCCTGGGCGGCAATGCTAGGGTCCTACCTACCTGCCATCCAAATCTATATTACCAATAATAAGTTTTAGGTTTTAGGTCTTATTAAAGCATTTAATTTTAGATCGCCCCTTGCGTCTATTTATATCCTTGTATTCAATTGTAACACACGGTCGTGATCCATAAGACCATCATTTATATAATTAGCATATTCTATATACTTGGTAAATAATAAACAGTTTATAAATACATATAACTAAGCCTATTCCATTTCCGGAAGTAAGACCTTTGATGAATATAATCTACCGCTAAGCGAGAAATTGTTTATCAATGGGTGACAGTGAAAATATTATAAAGAGCGCTGACAATAATAATATATTATCGTACGATAGTACTTATAATCTTCTTACAACCATTCGATGTCTTCCGATCAAGTTTCGAATAAACTGATTCATAAAAGGTTCAATAAACCCTTCTCCTTAATTATACTTACAGTGATGGAAAAAACATACTAATGTGCAAATAATGCAGTAACGTTTTTCTTCCACCGTTGACTTATTAGCTAACAAAGGCGGAGTAAAAATACGTAATAGTTTCACAAAGCTAATCATGGGAGCATTTTCCTTTGATAAAACATTACGAGAACCGCAATATTTATATGATGAGACACAATAGCTTGAGAGCACCGGCGCAGAACGACGTAACTGTTATATCATACATATTGAGGTCGGTCAGTAAAGCGCCGGTCATTAGGCCGCCACTTTTGAGTTCCATCATTGGAAAAAGTGGGTCTGAGATGTTACCATACTTCGCACCAGTGCGGGAAATTCATGAGCGCCATTCTATTCGTTTACACGAACTAATCAAGCCTTGCGGCCGAAGCCATTACCTAAGTTCCGTCATTTTAATCACTACACGATTTAGTAGACAGCATGTGTTAATAATAAAACGAAATTTCATTTGACACAAACTACATATTCAAATGTCGGTGATAAGTATTAAATACATATTTACTTTTTATTTATTTTTAAAATAATGTCCTTAGATGTAAAAAAATAATTAGTAAGTACAGTTCCGTTACAAGCCATTACGAGAGCCTTTATGATAGAACTATGTAAAACGAGTTTCTAGAACTGGTAATAAAGGAGAGAGTCTTACAAGACTCTACATAGGTAATTAATGTTGATTGTTTTTGTTCTCATGTGGGAATCGAAAGGCAATAGTCGAGTGTTTCCAATGCTCTTTTGTAACATACAACATCGATCTAATGATAGGTACATGGTCGGGTACCTGTTGCAAAGAAACTTCAAGATTTATGTAATGTTTGTAAACAAACATTGCATTATTGTTTTCTTGTGCTTATTTTATCTAACTGATGTTTAACTTAATTTTCAATGATATTGTTTAAACTGCTTTCAATTATTAATTGTCTATACGCGTAGGGTGACACCTCTATAGAGAGAAACAAAAATTTAATTGTAATTATTTTGAAGATATGGTTTTATTATTTGTTTGAGATTTATCCTAATTCGATTTCGAATCTGTAGTTGTTCAAGTATTATTATTTATGGATTTGTAACGAAATTAATTTCGCAGTACGTTACTTCAAACAATACACGTGTGGGGACCTGTAAAAAGGTGTCCGGTACTATTGTAGTACCGCTATTTATAAATAAAAGGCTGTGAGCGATTCAACTGAGCCGTTAAGTATAATGTGATATTGTTCCTATTGGTCCAAGTGTTGCAATTAATGCAAACAATTACGACCAACTCCAGTTCAACGAGCTATAACTGGTGACAAAACCTTGGGTTGCATCCATAGAATATTATTTTCTTGGAGTAATAAACAAGAGAAGGATTTAATACGCTTACGTAATCGAGATATGTAGGTCAGAGAAAGTGAGGGTCTCGAAAGAAAGGTTAAGGTTTTTGTAGGCAAAGTACAACGACCGTATATTTTAGAGAATCCGATAGTTTTATGTCTTTGCTGGTGATGCCAGATATATTATGGTAAATAGCTATTCTTTTAATTCATTTTTAATCTGAAGCACGTCATAGTTTGAAGTTTCTTGCGAGAGTTAAAAATCTCGAAAACCAACAAATTCTGATTTAATTCTGCCAAAACAGTCTAATACAATTCATAAATTTTATTTCTATCTGGCATACTTCTCTAAATATAATTAAGATAAAATTCAACGTGAAGATGAATGCGTTTCCTGCATTGAAATAGCGGCAGAATATTAATTACGATTGCTACTACGCGCAAATAACAAACGTAAGATATTGTATGGAAATCGACCGCGTCATAGGAAGGCATGTGCTATAACGTCACGTTTGGTTTTTTTGCATTTTCATAAGACAGCGTGATTTACGTTCAGATGTAGATACATATTGTCACGAAGCAAGTATGTTTGTTGTAGTTTTATTTGTAAATAAAACGTTTTGTTAGATTCTTCCTTATGTTTAGTGACGGATAGATTTAAAGATTTTATTTACGAAGATTTTAATGTTTTGCCCAAATTATATTAGCGGTCTAAACTGCGATGAAACGAAATGAATAAGGCACTTAATAATCTTATAAAACTTGAAATATCGGATAACGAACACACAAAACCAGCTATTCCGCAACAAAAACCGTACGCGTATCGTGCTGCTTACAACTGTTTCTGCATCGTAAATCCAATCCGTTGATCTAAAAATCAGTAATGCGAGAACCTAGCATTAGAACATAGGGGCGTAATGTTCTGCAACGGTTATGCAATCGGCAGTCGGCACATATTCCATAACCCACTGCACTGCGCTCTTGCCGTATCAAATGATGCACTTGTGTAAGTCATGATGAACTTTCACACCTCACAGATTCTTCCGGGGACTCTGCTGATGTACAAGACGTGATTAAAATATCATTAGTTATGTCACTATTGTTTCCTGTTTGACACCATAAAAATATATATATCATTAATGGTTTATATCAGTCCTTGTTTTACTAAACTTTTTAATGGTAGGTACATGGTTTACTTCTGGACTCTGGGCTATGTTTTGTTTCAAAAGTTTTTAAGTCTTATATATTACGTAAGTTTAAAACACCAAGAGAAGCTCTGGCAATGATAGTTTATATAACTTATAAGAGCTATTTAGTAAACAAATATTATTTTGGAAATGTATTGTTTTCAAGTCAAAGTAATCACTGGCAAACGTAACTACACAATGCACTGTAAGTGACGGTAAGTGCAGTGCATCCATATAGATTATAGTGTATCCATCGGTGGTTAATGCGTTTGTCGCACTAGCCGGTACGATTATACAATTTTGCTCGAAACAAGATTAAATATATTGCTTAAATCTAAGAAATAAATATATTGCGTATCTGTAGTTTATACAATAGAAACAACGACCAATCATTCGTCGTACCAATCATTGGTATATGGTATATGTACTGCTAGAAGTCACAATGTAGCGTTTCTTAATTTTCTTGAAATATTATCTCAAGTTAACTCTATGTTTTGATTTAACCGCAGATATGCAAGCATTACCTAATGATATGACAAGTGACATTATAGTATATGGTTTTTTTACTATAGGACTACACTAATAGTTGTTTATGCTAAACGCATCAAACAAATGACAAATGTTTGTGAAAATGAAGGGGTTTTCGCAACATATGATCCACAGGTTGAATTACACCAGTTATCTAAAAACATTCTAAAACTAAGCGCTCTACCGGCACTCTGCTGAATCGAATAATCTGCAGATCAATATTGGCATGCAAGGAGGATAAATGCTTATTGCCTAATTACAATGCTCGCTGCGTATATTTTTTTACTAAGGTAAATTTTCTAAGATTCTAGTATTAGAAAGCGATGCGTTTTGCAAGCGGCAAGAAGTCGCTGGGGCCCTCCACGGCGGGGCTTGCTTAATGCACCGCACGTGCTTCGCCTTCCTAGTGGACGACGCCAAGGCTTCACAACAAATATTGAGTAACTGCTGATCTTCGTATCGATGACTGTTCTTTATAAACACAGTGTTCTACTAAACCGTTTTTAATGGAGGAAATAACACATCAACTTGTATTTCCATTCACGTACATTGTATCTTGCAAAATGTTTAATATAACAATAAAACAAATAGTAATCCTGAGTTGTATGTATCAGCGTAATTTTCTTGGCTTTGTTGATTTCCTTAAACATCAGTAGAGCCGTACATGTTGTAGAAAAATACCGATTGATATATGTGTCTGTTGAAGTTAGCTTTATCAACTGTTTAACAAGATTTCGTCCGCAGATAATAGCTGTTTAGAAGGATGCTTTTCGTGTTTGAAATCCCGTAGGAATTTCGATACAACCCCTCTATATCTCATTCGAATTTACTAGAAGCCTGCATGCATTACAAATTTGACCTTTGAAGAAGGTTGTGTATAATATTATGAATATGTTGTTCATTGAGCAACGTCAACAGAAAGTTGCTTAATGGCTTAGCTTATTTAATTTAACACCACTTTATGTGGTCATAATTTAAATGTCATTAATCTTATATGACCGTGTGGCAAAATTTGGATCTACAATAAAATTAAAAATATCTATTTAACGCATTGTTTGAGATATTTTCTTAATATAAAGAATAAGCATTTATTCTCGTAATCTAATAGTAAATTAACATGTTCAATGTAATAAAATGTGAAGAGAGAAAAACTATTCTTAATATTTTGACAATAACGCATTCGGGCGCCAGAAGATTGTAGACTGTAGACGAGCTGTACCACTGACATTTAAATAAATAATAAATAAATAAATAAATAAATACACCCAACAGTCACATACATAGTCCTGACCCCACACTAAGATCGAGTCCTGTGTCGTGGGCATCAGGAACCACGAGAGACTTTTCGGTCTCACAAACACCCAGACCCGAAACAAATACCTGTAGTTCACACAAACATTTGTTTCGTGCGGGGATCGAACCCGCGGCCTCTCGTTTCTCAGCCGGCGTCCAACCAACTTCGCCACGGAGGCTGATAAAATAAATAATTGCTTTGTTCCACTAACATTGTGACCTGTCAACATTGTCAAAAAAGCTCTTGCTATCTTTTTATATTAATCTTTGAGGATAAAAAATATTCTTATGCTCATTGACATACATATATATTTTACCGAGTACATAACGTACTCAATGTTTACGCTACTGATTTTTTTTTCAAAATATTACATTTGTGGAGTAGGTATAAAAATTATTTATTCTTTTATTTTATTGAACAAATGACTTTGATGTTTGGATTTTAAAGATAATATTATGTTTTAATACATTGTGATTTGACCGTTTTAATAAATTTTTAATTAAATTAAAAATAATTGTTATCTAGGATAAAAATACGCTCAAAAATCAAACGCGTGAATTGCAGTGGAACTTAACTCAATCAATGTCTATATTGCATATTATTGTTTATGCATACACCTATTTCTCATAGTGGTGTTAAAAATCAATGCATTTTCATAGTAACAATTAACAAGTGCAGGCTAACGTAATGATACTTTTAATGATTACGTGTTATTTAGAAACTGATTGCGGTCTGCATTGATGCGTGGACTTAGTTTTTACATACTTGGCTTGTTACGGATTCGGAAGCGCTTCCTTATACCTACTCGTTTATGTACCAAACTGTTGAGTTATTCATTTGATACGGGAGTTTGTCTGAAATAATTCGTGGCATAGATGTATTAGATATTTTGCTAACATATTTATGTACTATTCCAATTAGACATTTAAATGACTGGTAAGAACTCAAGGAAGACTCAAAGAAGCGGAAAATATTTCGGACTGTCATTATTTTTATGATATTTAACACGGTCGTTGTCACCAATTTTATGAGCAACAATTGTACGCCATGTGAAAATCTTTACAGATTTGTTTCCGAAATTTGCGAAAGTACGGACAATGTTATGTGAAATATTTTAGAATTTGAACAATAGTTTATTTGGGACGTTGTCGCAAATATTTACATAGAAGTTCTCCCACCGCACAAATTGTATTCGAACTCGTAAATTAGTTCTACTTACTTTCTAGTGTTAGAATTTTACAGAATAGTATTTTTAAGAGTAAAACACAATAACAATACAAGAAATTAAATCTGTTGTGTAATTATCCAACTTTACTATAACTTATAAAAAAAGTGTTCTGGTTTCCAAATATTGGTCGGTTTTAATGAAATGCAAAACATGCGGTTGCAATCGACTGGATGCACGAGGACCATTTGCAAGTGTTACCGTTGTAAAATTGCTTCCTGCAACCAACATTTTCTTATAGTTGAACAGCACGATAATACACTTTAATTACATATAACTTACCCAACAACCAGTGATCAGCTGTTGTTGGACGTCCGTTGAAGTCTTTCGTTTACTTCAGTTCGTAAACACACTGAAAATTATTACTCGGTACATGCTGTACACAAAAATAGACACAGAATTGTACTAAACAGTGACCTTTTACTCAATATATTTTATATTATATACTTCGGAGGGATTTATGTGTCCACACATTGAATGTAAATTGCTTTAAATGGAATCACGTAATTTCGGAGCGTTTCCGATGTTGCAAGAGGGTTGTTATGCGCGTGCGCGGCTCGGGAAAGTACGGCGTGGACTGTGTTGTTGGCTGTATCTGGTGTTACGGCGCCCGCCGACCATCGCCAGCGGCCAGACCGGCTGCAGACACTGCACCACTTTCATTACAGCCTTTGCAATTTAATCATGGAATGTAGCCACCGCTAACTGTGTAGATGGGCGCCAAAAATCTTAGCACACGATCCAATTTTACGGATGTTGCAAAAGATAATATTTTTTTATATCCTATTATTTTGAAACATGAAGTGAAAATTTACTGTGGGTAAGTGTATTTAATGCTTGTTATGTGTTTTAAGACATAAGTTTTGTTTTGTTTTGTTTTGACATAACTAAAATCGTATGAATTGGACCTGTTTTTGTAGCCTTGACACAGATTCACTAATATATGGTGATGCTAAGAATGCATTTTGTATTAATTAATCACATCACAGTGCCTTTCTAAAACGCTCACATAACACTAAAATTATTGCGAACTAAACTCATTTAGTCGAACCGATACAAAAAGACAGTACGAAACACTAGGAATGCAATGGATGTTTCACTTCTAGATAAACCTATAGAGCCTTCTAGGCATTGAGTCTTTCCTATTGTTCACAGGCCCTATAGCTTACCTACTTGACTAAAACGCCAGTTTAAAGAGAGAGGCCGCGGATCCAATCTCGTACTATGTCGTCTCGGTTTCTCTTTGTGATCTAAGGTTTGTTTTAAGCCTGGTTTAAGTGGCACAGTAAGGTCTCTCGCAGTTTCTGATAGCTCTAGATTTAATACTAGATTTGTATCTTAATTAATTTATGGATTTGTTCCATCATTAGGGAGATTAGTCCGAACATTACCATTCATACTATCATTAAGTAATAAAATGCGAAGCTTGCCCTTAAAAATGTAGAGATTAAATCGCGGCGCAGATTTTAGGCACCAACATACATTAGCTTTGCACATCAGGTTAACCCTTCCGGTATCCAAAGAGCTCATATGAGGCTCGCTATCAAAAACTTTATGACGTTCTCCATTGTTCTCCATTGTATCGCATCTGTCAAAAGTTTATTGTCTACACATGGACACCTGAAGGGTTAAGGGGATTTTGCTGTCGTAAAACATTGCTGATTCCCTTTAGTTACCATCTATCTCTTTTGTCGATTAATCTTAATAATTACGAGTAAAGTATCTGCGTTAAATATCTAGGTATCTTAATAACTTGTTATTAAATTAGTCAACTGATCTCGATTACCAATAGAGATATAAGCAAAACACAAAAAAAATCTTAATTAAAAACAAACAATACTGAAATATCTTAGTTTAGCTTTTATTGGCACATCTAGTGGCCACATATTTCTCGTTAATTCCTCTTGTGTTTACGTGTTATGTAATGGACATACGCGTTGTCCAACAGCTACAGGCTAGCTTTACTTGCTCGCATGCAATACTCAATAATATTTTTGTTGCAATAAATCAGATAATGGCGCCACTCCGAAATGTTCGGTTGCAAAATTCGGTTATGACAACATTTTTGAATATATCTTATGGAGAGAATGATAATTGAGACTGATTGTATTTTAATAACAATGTACGATTATTGTATTGTAATATCATAATTATAGAAGCCGGGCTAGAAGCATTAATTAAGATTGATTTTGCAATTAAACAGAATGTGGATGAATCATAATTAAATCCTTTTATTTGTTATTACTAGTACCTATGATATACCTAAGAGTAACAGAAGATTATACAGGGTATATCAAGACTGCGACCGAAAACGAAGGCAGGTAGTAGTTTTAGTGGTAACAGACACAATGCAACTAAAAATTTCGCAAAACAAGCGATTGATTTTTTTGCATTTTTTTAGAAATCATCGTGTTTGGGTGATAAATACTGGGTTTTTGCAAAAATAGTAATTCATACCATTTTCATACGTTTCATTATTATTCCATTATTAATTCATACGTACCATTGCGTCTTTAAAAATAAAAAGGTGTATATTATCATTATTTTAGGAAAACTATGTATTTATCACCCAGATACGACGCTGAGAAAAAAATTCAATTTTATTTGCGAAATTTTTAGTTGCATTGTGTCTGAAGTCACTAATACTACCACCTGGCTTCGTTTTCGGTCGCAGTCTGAATATACCTACCCTGTATACATACGTATATAATTATATAGTGTCTGAATAGGCACGACCCAACAACTAATAAGATATGTGGTTACATTACATTTGAATATATAATAATACAGAACTTCCATATACCATACAACATTACTGTAAAGGTTACAAACTGTTTTATTTGATAGTAATTATATAGTAGCTGCAATTTTACTTTTTACGATTGACAACATAGTTATTATATTATTAGTTGTGGTCAGTGATTATCTATGCTAAATTGATCGTTGCCTTTGTATTAAATAAACCGGAATCTCTTATATCAGTTAAAGTTTTTTTATGTGCAATATATTACTCGTACATGTAGGATTTAGTAAATATCGAAGCTCATATAAGCTTAATTGATGGATAAAACAGAGGGTAAAGAAGTCAGTTTAGTAAATTGAATGAAATTTAAGATCCACAGGTGATATTTGTTGGAAGAACAACTTTTGCAAAATTGAAGAGGTCTACGGACTACGTTGTTTGTTAACACTTATGTAAATATGGCAAATCCTCAACTTCCAGGTTTTCGTTTATTTCAAAATAAAGGAAAAATTTAAACTAAAATTAAGACAAATGGAAATTGGGTTACAACAGACAAGTTTTATTATTAAATTCAAAATAAGAAGATAACAACCGGCATTTAATTTAATCGATACTGGCATCCACGTCAGACTTGCATAAAGTTATTGCACAGCGTAACTTTATGGCTTTTATCTGCTAAGGTCATAATAAAATTATGACTGAGTAACGATAAATGTACATTCAAATTTATTTCAAACTCAATTCGTTTCTACATATTCTAGTAATTTTGAATTTTATCCTTAAAGAATACATCCAACAGTCACATACATAATCCTGACCCCAATGATCGAGTCTTGTATCGTGAGTATATCTCACAAACACCCAGACCCGAAATAAATACTTGTGGTTCACACAAACAATTTTTTCGGTGCGGGGATCGAACCCTTTTTTTTTTTTTTTTTTTTTGTCCAAGAGGAAAAGCTATTAAGCTCCCCTTTCGGTACCCCGGGGGAGGCCGAAAGGGGTATGCCAGTGTCTCTGGCCTTCCAACCCGTCACATTGCGGATTGTGGTCGGGCTGGGACCCTAACAAAACCTATGCCAGCATACTGACTAAAAACCCCTCGGTGACCTTCACACGCATTTTGGGCGGCACCGGACATCCCAGGGCAACAATCGCCCCGATATACGTCCGCGTAACCGCCCAGCGCAAAACTGTTGCTGGTCCTTCCGTAGTGGGGGCCTGAATGCCCCACATTTGCTACTAGTTTGGACGCCCGTTTAGGATGTTGTGGGCGTCCACGACAGAGTCTGACCCATGCACTCTATCACACATCTCGAGGTCGTTATGAGTGAGGGCGCACCGCCCCCGCAGTTTGCCCAACGACCCCGATGGCCCCTTTAAGTCGCCTCTTACGACAGGCAGGAGGTACCGTGGCGGAATTCTTGCACCCCCGAACCACTGGGCGAAGGCGCCGGTTCAGCCGTTTATCACCCGGCGCCTTCTTCTTTGCAGACGGCGGCGAGCGGGATCGTTCCGCTCCCGATCCCGGTCCGCGCTCTCCTTCTGCGACATCGTGATCTCGCAGAAGGAGAGCATTGCCTGCCACGACCTCCGACTCTCGACCATGGAGGGAATCACGGCCGAGAGCGAGAGTTCAACTCCGACGGCTGCACGGAGTGTTCTTCGCTCATCACTCCAGGCTGGGCACTCCGAAAGAGTGTGCTGGGCTGTGTCCTCCGGGCAGTTGTCACAGTGGTGACACACGGGAGTGTCTTCCTTTCTCGCCACCCGCCACAGGTATCTACCGAAGCAGCCGTGCCCCGATAGGACCTGTGTCAGGCGGAACGTCATCCCGCCGTGGCGCCTGTTCAGCCACTGGTCAAGAACAGGTCGCACTGCCGCAATAGTCCACTCACCAGCACTGGGATTGTACAGCCTGGAGCGCCACTCCTCCACAGCGGCCACGCGCAGGGAGGCCCGTTTGGCCTCAACCTCTCTAAGGGCAGGTAGTTCCCCTCGACGAGACGCTTCCTCTCGCCAGTAATAAACTGACGACAGGGCTTTGGCGTCGATGTCCCAGGGAAGGAAACCAGCCAAAACGCAGGCCGCTTCATGGGAGATCGTACGATATCCCCTGATCATCCGCTGCGCCACAACTCGTTGCGGTTGACGCAAGAGAGCTGCACAGCGTCTGCTCAGAGATTCAGCCCAAACGGGACATCCGTATAGGGCCATTGATCGTACGACTCCTGCATACAGTCTCCGGCAAGGGATGCCGGGACCTTCGAGGTTGGGAAGCAGGCTAGACAAAGCGCCTGCTGCCCTGACTAACTTCGGTCTTAGGCCTTTAAAATGGGCATGAAAGTTCCATCGGCTGTCCATGACAACCCCAAGATATTTCATGGAAGAACCGACGGAGACCTCCACGCCATCGACCGTTATGTGGGCCCCTATAGGTGGCCCTCTCCGAGGCCCGTGAAAACATATAGCCTCAGATTTATGAAGGGCCACTGTGAGGCCCAGCCGCCGTATTCTCCTTACCACGTTGCCAGTGCCCAACGCAGCAAGGGTGGCAGTCTCCTCGAATGTCCCGCCACACGCTGTTACCAACGTGTCGTCGGCGTAGCAAACTACGTCGACACCCCGGGCGTTGGCACCACGGAGCACCCAGTCGTAACCGATGTTCCACAAGAGAGGTCCGAGAACCGAACCTTGTGGGACACCGCACGACATAGCTCTACGGTGACATCCCTCAGCGCCTGGATACACTACGTACCTGTCCGATAGGTACGAGTGCACCAAACGCTGAAGATAGAGCGGCACCTCGTGGTACCGCAGTGCTTCCTCGATGCAGGGCCAGGGCAAGGTGTTGAATGCATTGGCGATGTCTAACGACACCGCCACAATACATTTTCCCCGGCCTACTGCCTCCTCCGCTTGTGTTTTCACCCGCAGAATCGCTGAGATGGTCGATCGGCCTTTCCGGAACCCGTATTGGCACTCTGTCAGGTTCGGACCGACCCTCTCGAGGTGCTCGACGAGGCGCATATGAATAATACGCTCAAAGAGCTTTGCAACCTCGTCGAGCAGAACGATGGGCCGGTAGGCCGATGGCGATTCTGCGGGCCTTCCTGCCTTCCTGAGCAAGACCAACTTCCCTGTCTTCCAGCACGACGGGAAGAGGCCCTGCTCCATGCAAGCGGAGAGGAGGCTAAGGAGTCTCACCTCCAGGTACTCAACAGTAAGCACCCAGACTCGTCCGGGGATACCGTCGAGACCTGGGGCAGAGTTTTTCCTCCTCAGCCGTAACACTGCTGCCCTAAGTTCCCCAGGTGTTACACTGGGGACTAGGGCCTCCGAGGTCTCCCTTACCGGACTTGTTGACGATGCCGCCGAGTGTCTGCGCCATGACGGCCGCTGACGTGGCGGCATCGGTGGAGGAGTGGTCGCCGCGGTGGCCGGAAAGAGGGCGGTGACTACGTCATCCAGGAGCTCCGGCCTTAGACTCTGGGTTAGTGGGGGCACCGGCGGGCGCAATTTATTAAATGCAAGTCGGTATGGTCGCCCCCACGGGTCGCGGTCCAGAGTTTCCAGGAACTCCTTTCTGGCCGCAGTTTTCGCCCTATGAATGGCCACCCGGAACGTCTTTTTAGCCTGTCTAAAGAGGCCATGAAGAAGCCGCTGCTGATCCTCGTGGCTAGGATGGTCTAGGTGACGTGTCCGCCGGCGACGATGCCTGGTGAGCTCACGACGCGCCGCCATGCAAGCAGCGCGTAATTGAGCAAGCTCTGCTGACCACCAGTAGACCTGCCGCCGCGGAGCGAGGCGGTGCACCCGGGGCATAGCTGCGTCGCAAATTTGTGACATTGCCGCCCCAAACCATTTCGCCTCTTCCTCTACTTGCACCGGAGAATCCGGTGCGGGTAGCCACGCTTTGACCCGTGCGGCCACCTCCAAGGCCTCTCTATCCAGGCATTTTAATGCCCACCGCGGGCTGTCCCTACTCAGAGTGTTCGGACTCCCACCAGGCTGGTTGGTGGTGGACGCAGAGACGTCGAACATAATATAACGATGGTCCGACAACGTCTCTACGTCCACCAAAACCCTCCATCCCCGAACACGGCGGGCAACGGCTGGACTCGCGAACGCTATATCTATGACGGATCCGCCATTGTGCCTCACGCACGTGTCCTCCGATCCCCGATTAAGGACAGAGATTCCGAAAGAGATCGCCCATTCCTCCAGTACCCGGCCACGCGAGTTGGTCACCGACGATCCCCACGCCAAGGACTTGGCGTTGAAATCGCCGGCGACAACCACGGGGCCAGGTAGGCCTTGTACCACTAGGGCCCCCAGCCTAACGAGAAAAGCCTCGAAGTCGGCCAGGGGTCTGTTAGGAGAAAAATATACTCCCACGATCCAAAGATCTCCCAACAGAACCGCTACGCATCCCCGGTCCTTCGCTACTTTTTCGAAGGGCGGGGAACCAGCGGACCCCTGTGTGATGATGGCCACTGAACCATCTAAGTCCCCAGCCCAATTATCTTGGGGTGGGACGGAGTACGGCTCAGCGACCACAGCCACGTTCACCAACCATTCCGCAATGCTCTGAGTAAGCACACAGTGTGCATCATAGCAATGGTTGATGTTCGCCTGGAGAAACTTTAGGTCCATTATTGGGCGATCTCCATCGTCTCAATCTCAGCCTGCGGTGGGTGGACGGGCTGCGATTGGACCGTGGTCTCAATGGCAGTCCCTCCCCGTCGTTTGTTGGGCTTCCGCCGATGTCGGCGAGAGCGGGGATCGAACCCGCGGCCTCTCGTTTCACAGCCGGCGTCCAACCAACTGCGCCACGGAGGCTGTCATATGTAGGTCCGATTGCTTAAACAATACTTGTTTTCGATTTGGCCATAACAACTTATTGTATTAACTCCTTTAAAAATACGATACCTTGTAGCCTATGGGTGACAACAGTTTAAATTCTTCATTACTAATTGTAGGTGAGGTGTTGTAATACTAAAATAGCGTACTAAGTACCTTTTTAGGTTTTAACTAACGCGATTTTTACTATTTGGTACTTACTTATTATTTTCGAGACTACGGAAAAACTGTATTTAGATACTAGTAATACAAGGTACATACATCAATAGGTATCATACATAACCACAGAATGGCATAGTTTTGTCTGAATACCAGTTAGGTAATTTTGTTTGTTTATTGTTATTGACCTAACATACCAAATTCTCCTTATAAATGTGGTTTATTTTATAGAAATTACTAGACAAAATAATATTTTATGATCGTAACGTAGGAATAAGATGTGTAACAATTTATTAGTAAGACCTTTACAATTTTGACATACTTAAGTTTTCTGCCCACTACTACTTAGAATACCATTGCTATACCTACTGTGAAGAATTTCATGAACGCAGGTAGTTGAATTATTTAGCCCAAGAATATTTTTTTGACCATAATCTGTGAAGAGTTCGCGTTTACTCTGTATGTGTACGGAAACCAGCGACTGTTCGTTATTTAATTATACTCCTGTCGACCACGTTGGTTTGTTACAATAAGTACTGCGATTATTTCGATTTTATTAACGGGGATTTACGTAAAATAAGGGAAAAATATACATAACAGTGCTAATATAAAATACGCACAATAACATGCAAATGTTTTAGCCGTGACACACATGATTAACGCATTTCGATCGTATAATTAAATTCCTTATTGACGTATAAATATGGTACTTTCCAGTTACAAGCAAATGAGGTTTGCAACTAAGCCGCCACTTTTTTTTCCTACTTCACTAGCTCACGTAGTAGCGTTGTTTATGTACCTTTGCATTATTGAAAATTTGATATTTAATAATATTAATGTTTCCTTCTTTAATAGCGATAGGTCCGCCCCCGATCACATTGTGTGGCGGAAAATACAAGGCGAAAAGTGGGTGTCCTGGTTGCACCACCACCTACTCGTCCTGGGAGAAAGGCGTGACTTTATGTATGTATTTATGTATTGTTTGCTTCCGTACGCTAAACAATATTTTGAAATATGTATTATTGGTATTTTGTTACATTATTCTAAATCTGTATCTTATTTGAAATATGTTGTTTGACAACTTACAAGCGAATAATATAAATTAAATATGCTTATGTAAGAAATTAATCATAAATTCAAACATTTAAAATATTATTTATTTTCGTGGCCGATCTGAAGAATAATTATGTGATGTATATCACATCAATAACATATTTTTTCCATATTATGATACCTTGGATTTGTACCAAATAAATCTTAATAAAATTCGACAAAAATAATAAATAAAAGCATAAAGTCAATACCAATTTTTTTATTGTTATGAAATAGCGATACCTATTTTTGGACACCTGCAGAAGTATCTAACTGATCAGTGAAATAATATGTATGCATCTTAAAGACAAATATTTCTACATTCAAATGTACGAAAAACTAGATATTCTAAATATTTATTTAAGAAACACGTCATATCTTTTAAGAACATTATAATATGTATAATTTGGTGTACGCAAATTTATGTAAAAAAATAGTAGGCAATTATATTTGCCAATCATACGTGTATTGTAGTAGCATTTAAATAAGCTACGATTAGATTTTTTGAATACGCAGGAATATATTACAACGAGCGTAATTTACGTGCGAATTTCAGCGGAAGGTTACTTATATCTGCCCAAACAAGATCGCGAGGTAGCTTATTTAAATGCATACGTTTATATTATATTTTACGAATAGTCTTGAAATACTTCAATTGCATTTCAAGACATGTTATTTACAAAACTGCAAACCAGGCAATATGATAAACTGAAACACTTTTGAAGCACTATTGAGGAAAACAATCACTGTCAACATCTTGGCTTGGAGTCATTATGTTCCTATTTTCACAGTTATTATTTGAGTTCATACTGAGAAAATGTTCGAAGAGCATTAATCATCCGAGAGTGATCATGTTGTCGGTGGTCTCAGCGTGAAGCTGGTGGTTGCTTGAAGTGGAAGCTGGTACTAAGTGGTGTGGCCCGACCAGGCAGTGTTGTAAAGAACACCCAGTGTCCACTGTCACACCGGTGTACAATACACAATCTTGGAGAACACACCTGTGAAATAACTTTGTTATATTATAGAAATCATAAATAGTTTCAAAACGGAGTTAATTTAATAACTTTATTATTATTGATTTATTGTACAGTTCATTAAAATTATATCGTAGTTTTAATGTTGTAAACAACATTTTATTCTATTTTGCGAATTTATAAAAGTTAAAACACATGTACCTACTAGATTTTTTTTTTGCATTAAAAAGGCAAATTGATTAGCTGGTGTATAGTAATAAACTACAATAATTGTAGAATGGTAGATTCTTGCACTTTCATAGTATGAGAAAAAATATTTGGAATATTTACTCACCCTTCTTTGACAGTGACATTATTCATCAGTATACAGTTAGTTAACCGCACTTTATTTTCAATAGTACAGTTAGCACCAATGAAAGTGTTTTTAATGGAAGTTTTCTCACTAATAACACTTTTATCTCCTACTGTGCTAGTTTTATCTATTTGTTTCGTTTTGACCTCACTGTTTGGATTAAACCTTTCTGTTAAAGGTGACCCTGTCAGTTCTTCCCATTTAGATAATATCTGGAAAACAACAAAATTAATGAATGTATCACAATCATACTGGTGGTAGATAGGGTTTTACTCTGGTAGGTACCACCAAATTGTCTATTTCTCCCACCAAACAGCAGTGTGAATACACTGTTGTGTTCTGGTTTGAAGGACATTGTAGCCAGAGTAATTACTGGACATATTGAGACTTAACATTTTATCTCTCAGGATGATGGGTGCAGTGGGAAGCCAAGCATTGCTTTGTAACTATATACACTATTTCTTTAGAAATAAAAAATATCCTTGAATCTAAGGCTACTATGTACTTACATAAGGAAATAAAATAATCATACTGATATAATACTATAACTTATAACATCATGCACTTTACCTTGCTATTAGACAAGTAGAATGTTGACAAGGTGTTTACTCTTATGCCAAAGGTCTTTTTGTCTGGAATATGTGCATAACATCTCAAAGCGTCATTGTAGAAAACACCTTTAGAGCCATGTGTATGGTCATTGTAAGCAGACATTTCCCTTATTTTACTTTCATACCCATTCTCAACAGCAAAATCAAATACATCTTGACCAATGTCCACATTCTTTTCTGATGTACCCTTCTTTTCTATGGAATTCTTGGGTTTCGAAAGTTGTTTTTTAACTATGTATGGTACAAGTTCTCCTTTTATTGATGTAAACTTGTCATTCTCCACAAGGTAATTAACTATCCATTTTTTAAATACATATACATGAGCATCCAGTAATCTGCTGTACATACTTAGAGAATTAAATTTCTTCACCAGAAGCCTGGGTATTGTGATTTGCTCCTCAAAATCGCTAGCACTGGCCAGGAACACCAGTCTTTCAGTTTCCTTTTCAATGCACACCAAATCTCTATCTGGTTTTGATTTTGTCTTTGGTCCAGGAAGCTCCACCCATTCTTCAGGCCCATTATTGAAGAATAAAGTAGTAAGTGTTGCATCATACTTTCTGTGGAGGTTAAGTACATCATTGAGGTTGATGTTTGTTATCAGATCTCCAGAAACAACGAGCAAGTCAGCAGTAACTCTGTGGCTAATATGCTTTAGTGAGTTAACTGTCCCCCAATCTTCTTCAGCAGGTATGACTATGAGGTCATATTTAATTTTAAGAGGACATTTTTCTAGCGCACTGAGTATATTTGATTTATCTTCATCGAGAACAACCACCATTGTTTCTGAAAATATAAATAAATAAAGTAAAATACCTGCTTAGTCAATGATAATTAATTGCATAATAATTGTATGAATTACTTTTTATTCAATAGTTTAAAGTTTATTAGCATTGTGATGCAAAAATATAAAGTTACACAAAAATAGTAATTTATAAATGTAAGTGAAGCTAAATAAAACATTTTATGTACCTTTTCGAAAACACCGAATAGAAATGTAGACAAGTAAATTTTTAGTAACTTGTTTACCATGAATATGACATCACATTATGCTTAGCATAAGTAAATGTATCAAGTAAATTGTTCTGCAAGTCAATAATTTGAAGAAAATAACACGTATATTCGATAATAATTTATATAGCACGGTTGAATATAATATGTTACCTTGCAAACCAATTCTCTCAAGCATGTTGAGAGAGTACCACAGCACTGGGTATGGTCCCACAGGCAAAAGGCATTTGGGGACGGAGCCACCCACATCAGGCATGCGAGATCCCCGTCCAGCCGCCAGTACCACGGCTTGAAACTCCAGTATTTTATGCATTTTGGTTATATCTGCAAAAATGTAAGTTCTGAAATAAAACTATTATTTTCCACTTTATATTAAAAGTATTATGTTGGGAATAGGATAAGGCAATAAGAAAGTATCCTAATCTATCAAATTTGTTGCTTAATTAACTTTATGTTTATTAGTTCAACAAATACTTACTTGGTACTCCTAAAACATCTGCGAACTTACTGTCAGTGTCAAGTGTCGACTGTCAATCAAGTGCCACACAGTACACCACAGATTACAATCTGTATTTATACCAATATTTATACCCTGTAGGTATCTAAGAATATTCTATAAATTATTATTCTATTTTTATGGAAACTTAATACGTTCTTTAATTAGAATTCTAGTTAGACATTATTGTTGTTCACCTTTGCCACGTTGCCACTTCATACTTTTCCACCCGACTTCATTACACGACAAAATCGAAAGATTTCAGTCTAAAGAAGATACTCAAATATAAATTACTTACTACTGCATTAAAAGCATACTGCATACTAAAATCATAGTATTATTGTGTGAACGAAATTAGAAATCAATTTGATAAATTATTTTACTTTACAATTAACTATTTAAAATAGCCGACGTTGGTCAAAAAGCTGCCAAACTTAAATAAGACTGGGTTGGACATGTGTGTCGCATAAGGGAAGAAATATGGGTGAAGACCACAACAAAATTGGTCCCGAAGGGACATTCGCCTCGTGGAAAGCCTAGACGCAGCTCAGGTGGCGACTGGCGAGACGAATTGGACGTCTATTTAAAACATTGGTCTTATAAAGCCCTAAACAGATATGCATGGAAAGCGCGATGAGAGAAATGTCTGTCTCGCTTTAAGATTTGCTAGTTACAAGTTAGCAGATAATATGATCAAGTTTTTATGGAATAGTTTTCGGTTCGCATTTTCTTTACTTTAATAACTTTTTGGTCTCGACGAAATGTAACCGTTCTCGTATGACCATGTAGAATAGCTACTCCATTTAAACACCAGCAGCTCAGTGTCAAAAATAATTATCCATTACTTATCAAAATGATTTTGTATATTTACAGCAGTAGCAAGTGTTTGTCCAAATATTTATGGGATATTTCGTACTTTGCTTATATACAGCTGGATGCACCATAGGTATGGTGCGTAAATGATTAAGTTGTATAGTTATATAACTTAACTTTTTATCAGGTAGGTACTAGTACCACTTTCAAATCCAATAAAATAATAGCACGAAAGGATAATTATAATTTATTCATATATTTCTCTAAAAACGTCACAGACCACAATGAATTTATATAGCTGATTATTTAAATAACTTAAAAATCTCCATCCAAAGGCGGCGGAGGGGTAGTGGATACTTTATCCAAGGATTGTTTTAGCAAGTCGCTCATACGTCGCAAGTCTGAAGGGGTCATATTGAAAGAAGCATCCATCGCGTCAGGAGCTGGAAAAAGCAGATAAACATGCTTTTATATTATACACGTACCAACTTGACGTACCCGAGTCTATTTGAAAATACGAGATCTTTTTCACAAAATCTGGATTTATTTGGGTATTATCAGGTAACAACACCTTTACTTAATCTTAGCACAGTAGCACAGTTTGTAAAAGGAACAAAAAAATATTTCGGAATTTAAGTTCTAAAATAATCTTAGATATTATCAAAATTGTAGTTCAAAGTAATTCTTACTCGGAGCTTCTGTAGGTTCAGGAGTCGGTGACAAAAGCAGGTTACATTTTGTACATGGAGATTTGGCGCTATCGTCTGCTTGATATACCTACAAATTTCATAGTTTTTACAGATCACAAACCCCTGTATATTCAAGGTAAATGTAGGTGTAATGGGGATATCAATAATAATATACCTTACACGGTTAATTTTCGTACACGTAGAAACCGAGTAATCTACTGCTGGTTATAAACGATGGTAAAAGTCAAGAAATTAAAGGCCCAGAACTAAGGCATAGTATTTAGATTTCAAATACAGCATTAACAGACGCATTTTTGATGGTAAGTTAAAATTCCATAACGTGACAGAAGCTAAACGTGATAAGTTGACGACAAGCAGTTGTTGCTATGGTGACATGTACAGAATTAATAACATATCACAAACGAAAAAGTTCGTAGTTGCATGCGGGATGCGCGTCATGATTATTTAAAATTCAACGGCTAAAATATATTTCGTCGTATAAAAAATTCGCTACCTGTGCGGGGATATGGTTGTAAAATGCCACTATTTTACTTTTACTACAATTTAATGGGCGATATGTCTTTAAATCAAGTATCGTATTGGAGCCAGCAGAGATTTGTAAATCCGATGCGTGATGGGTAAATAATTTTGAAGTTAGATCTGTGGTGCGGCGAAAAGTGTAGGGGTGAGATGAGAGTAGAGGCGAGGTAGTGCAGATTATCCTTGGTTTGGTTGGTAACTAAAATCCAAGTGCAGAAATTACACAATTGTCTATTATTTTAATCTTATAGTACCTAATTACTTACTTTTCCATCTGTTCCAACTATGGGGGACAGTTTTCGTAATGGATTTATAATTATACCCGGTGGCGATCGACTTACAGCATTGGAAATCAAAGTGTGCGATCCACCACAAAATCTTTGACAATAGTTAGCCCTGTAAATAAGGTAAAAACTGTATGAAAAACTTAGTTTTACCGTCGATTTTTTGAATAATAGAAAAAATATAATAGGTGGTAGTACAGACGTGTACAAGTTTTACCTCACATCTCTTGGATGGGGTATAGGACGGCCCGGATAACATAAGCCACCATGATCGCCATCTTCTTTAGGTTTAATCGATTCAGCTCCTATAGCAGGAGGCCTGGTTGCTGGCACCGCAGGTAAGGCGGGTACAGTTGCTGACTCTTTCATCTCCATCCATGCAGGAGTGGCGCATGAAATACAGGCAGCATCGCGATGCAATCGTCTCGTAATTGCTGCTGCATGTGGTTCACCCACAATGCTTAACATTGTATCTATTCGGCCATTTAACATGTCTAGGTACTTTGTAATCCCATCTCGCAACGAAACCACTTGTATCCAGTCTGCTTTTTCATTGAGCTCTCTAAGCAGGTCATCTATAGCTTTCTGAGATAAACGCAAGCTTTAGTGTTATATTTTTCTCTTAAATATTAATATATATTATAAACAATGACTTAATAAATAGCACAATGGTAATGCTTTTTGTAATTACTAACTTGCCAAATAATTTCTTGATTATTGAATTTATCGTAAGCAGTTCCGATGCGTTTTTCGAAATCCCCACGAACAGCATCGAATTGTTGTAGAGAGACCAATCCATTTAAAGCTCCAATTCCCGCTTTGTCGCGAAGGGCGTCTGCTACTTCATCACGATCCGATTTGGTTTCACGTAATAGTTCTATTTGCTTCCATAAATTCTAGAAATATAATTAAATATTTTACGATGTCCTCAGGTAAATGTCTCTAATTTACTACTACTTTTTACCACAATGATTAATTACAATTATTGATCTTATATTAATTATTAAAATGTAGAAAGATACTTCTAAATCCAGTGACAAAGCACGTTGATTATCTTTTAGTTCCCTTTGATTAACTCCTGCATTGTCTAAATCTTGCTGAAGATTAGTAAAATGACTGTTTAGTTCCGCGACAGCTGTAAGATAAAAAAGTATTTTAAGTGTTAAAGTTCCAAATAAATCAGTGAGTAATTAATTACAAATACCAGTTGTATCAGTTTCTGTATTGGCAAGTTGTTCTGCCATGGATTCCAACCCTGTTTCTAGGTCGTGCTGCATTTGCGTTAATTGTTCTTGATAATTTGTCATCTACAAAACAAATAATTATCAATCTATCAACTCTGGCCTCTGGTGCCTTAGTCCACTCCTTGGTTAACTAAGCTTACGTTAACTGTTGTATTGTTTTGTAAATATAAAGTACCTGCGACGACAAGCCAGTATCTAAAGCGTTCACTTTTTCGGCGTACTCGGACACCAAAGCTTCTAAATCTTCCATTCGGTCTCCGAGATTCAATGAAGCTTCAAGTCTTCCCTCTAATCATATTAAAATGTCGTTTTAGATATTACGATTTTTTCTAGTTAGACTGGGAGAAGATTAATTACCACATACCCAATTTAGTCACTATTTTAAATGCGTTATCGGCATTAGTGGTACTACGAGTTGTAATGCCTGTGACTGTCTTTTTTATTTCATCATATAATGCTTGCATAGCAGAGCTAAAATATAAAATAGTTTAATTATGATGGTTTCTAATATTTACGCGAATGTTACACATTGAAATAATAGTTTTACGGATTTTACCGCGGATGTGGTTTAATTTTTACAATTTTTAACTTCCCGACGTTTCAATTATTTTACAGTTTTCGTGGTTACGGGGCGGACTGAGGTATTAGTCATCCGCTCAGTGAATTCACGAATCAAATCCGCAATAAAATCCGTAAAGTTAGTTTTATTTCCTAAAAATATATCTTACTCTAATTCTTCATAAGTCACAAAATTTATGAATGTGGAAGGTCTATCCAACATCGACACTGCTTCTGTTGCCGCCGGTTCTGCTACTCCGGTAGGGGGCAGAGTCTCTAATTCAGGTATTTTTATGAATTCCTCTGATGTTTGAGGTGATTCTTTCCGATCTTGCCTCTTTGATTTGCGTGACGCAGAAGTTGGTTTTCCATGTTTACGTTTATCTTTAGCTCCCAGTAGTATTTCTGTTTCGAACTGTAATCATAGTGTTGTTAACTAATTTCTACCCGCAAAGTAGCTTGCGTGCAGTTGAATGTTTCTTGCAAAGTAAAAATTATCATCCCAATTAAGATCTGATAACAAAGCCGGCGTGTCGCGAAATGTCGCGAAATGCAAATAAATAAGCAAAATAAATAAGTGGGGCAGATTCGATTTGCCCACGGGAACAAAATAACAGATGGCGCTAGTGCGCCATCCGATGTTGGTGCTGTGTTCGTTGTCGAGATCGTGACAGCGCCTTAGTCAACCATTTTGTGGCACTCGGCCATTTTGGTGTGAGACCCGACAGGGGAAGGTGCGTAAGCGCACTGGCGGAGCCGCCAAGGAGCCCTAAGCAAGAGCGGCTGTGCCTGGGGGTGAGTACATTGATTGTTAACACATAAAACACATCACAAAGATATTGACATCTACGATTGTATTAAGTCCACCAGGACGCAACCACGTGTCGTCACGGGACATGTGCGCTACACAAGTAGGTAGATGTACAGAACAAATAGAACGCACATGGCCAAACTGGCTAGTTAAACTAATAGCGACAGTATACAGATTCATTGAGTCAATGATCGGAGTCAGTTTCGGCGTAGTGTCACTAAGAGCGGATCAGTAAAGACGTTGCGAGGTTTGGGGTGGCTATAGGGGAGGTTGGAGGCCACGAGGCAAGATCACGATGATGTGATGAGAATGCCAGGGAACTCTAAGAGAGAGGTTCCATATTCACATGTGCTGGTGTGAATGCATTACACATGCGGTCTAAGACGGAGTACTTAGGCCGTTCACTACACTCATGGTCTGAGAAGTTGCTCTCACGCCGTACACTACACATGCGGTCTGGAATGTTCCTTCAGACCGTTGACTCACACACAGGGGGCACCTTAATACACCAAGGCATAAGAAACAATGAATCAAATGGCTGAGGTACGCCTCTGAGCCACCCCTGGGACTCGGTCCCAGGCGAGACAGCAGGAGGTGCGCCCCGAGAGAAATAGTACTAAGGGACATGGTCTCAATGGTACAATGCAAATGTGACCCGGTCACAAGTACAAGGAGGTGCTCCTTGATAAAGTTACAAAGGATCCGAGACGCTGCTGAAAGTAATTATAGATTCAAACTTAAGAGTACCGATCAACTCCTAATGTATCTGTATGCTTTCTATAAGATTGTTATTAATGCCTATTACTATTTAATCAGTAGACACTAATGAATAACAATTGTGGAGATCTTACAATAGGGATACAGTACTAATAATAATTAATATGTAACTATCATTATACTAATACTTTCGCCATACCCAGATAAAGTGAATAGTAGTTAATTTAGGGGGTTGGCGACACGGCGTCATCACCATTATCTTTAGACGAAAAAAGCCTATTAGGAAAGATCTACGTCCTCCAAGGAGGCCTGTAACAAGCGATATCCCGTTTTTGTTGCACATGGAAGCCTACTGGGATAAGAGGTTTTATGTTACTCCTGAGTTTACTCCTTAGTCTGTGCTCCTGAGTAAGGTATTATGTCCGCTGTCTTTCAAGATAATCCATCCAACGGTTGATATGCAGCTATAACTCACGCAAATCCAGACGTTAAAAAATATTATTTTTAACAGTAGTACGACTAGGGCGTCTAATAAAATTAACCCTCACCTCACTTTTTAAATCTGAGATATCTATTCCGGTTTGTGCAGCAAGTTCAGTGACTAATGATAACATTTGCTTCAGAGTCTTTTCGGCTGCCTCCAGACGGGCAGAAAGTTGTAAAGCTGCCATTGCGTCGGTCAGTGATGCATTTTTACGCAGTTCTTCCATGAGCTCTATGTTTTCGGGAAATTGGGGCATACCGATTGGAGTAAATCTTGAAATCAGTTCTTGAACAGTAGCGTACAGTTCAGAAAATTGATCTTGAGTGACGACGGATAGTCTGGGACGATCTGTTGTTTTTTTTTTACCTGATCAAATTTTAATAAACTTATATATTCGGTATGTTTTACTGAAGGTTTTATATTTAACTTAAATTAATGTTTGTATTCATTCAAGTTTACCTTTACTGTCATCTTTGGGCACTCTTTCAACTAAAATCAAAAAATACATATTTGTTAATATGTGATATTTTTGTGTTTTTTTTGTATTTTAAAAATAATACCTTACCGATAAGAAGCTTTTCGTATTGCGCTTCTGCGAATATTGAAAAAAATTCAGGTCATTAACTTATTATTTACCATTATTATCATTAATAATATATTTGTTATAATCTATAAATGGCACCAACCCACAGAGTCAAGTGAAGCCATCGGAGTTGGAGTTTTCTCTTGCACTTCTCGTGAAGTTTTTCTCTAGAGTAACAAGAATGATACTCATTGACTTAAAGAATGACATATAGGTAATAGGTATAGTTTAAAAGTTCAGATTCTATATATCTATTAGAAGTTGGTTTGGATGAAATACTTGGATTTCTCTCCAATATAAAAAAGTTATTTTCACTATTTTGTTTTCTTTTATGATATGTAATTAGCAACACATATACTTACAATATTGTTTTCTTAAAAACAATAATAAAAAAATAGTCTGCATATCAGGAACAAAACTAAAGAACAAACAAAAAAAGGCAAAACGACTGTAAGAAGACTTGCGAGTTGCACCTGATGGATAACCCGTAGCTCTCGTTCTCGTTGTTCCTCGATCTTTTCCAGAAGCTTTCGATAATCCTTGGACTGTTGGATACATGATATCATCAACGACTTATACGTTATAGTAAGTCACTACAAGCTAATTGCTATTTATGTGTTTGGTTTTATGGTAATAAAGAATCATGGAAATTATAATTACGAAAGTTACATCTTTATGCTATCCACATACCGTTATCGTTGAAGTTTTATTAGTCCCAGGCGCCCCTGCTTTTGCTGAAGTGGACTTATCAGCAGATTTACTACTAGATGTACCAGTATCAGTCGTCGTTTTTTCAGTAGTAGATTTGGTTGAGCTAGATTTATCTTTTGAAGATGATGATTCCGTCGTTGTCTTTTCATTTTCCGTAGTTGTCTTTTCGGTCGTCGATTTAGATGAACTTGACTTATCTTTTGAAGATGACGTTTCCGTCGTTGTTTTTTCAGTTGTTGATTTGGTTGAACTAGATTTATCTTTTGAAGATGACGTTTCCGTCGTTGTTTTTTCAGTTGTTGATTTGGTTGAACTAGATTTATCTTTTGAAGACGACGTTTTATCTGACAAAGACCCTGGCTCTTGCCCACTCTTAGTTGTACCTCTAGTTTTTGAGTGCGCCTTATGTGAATCGGTCATTCGCCTTTTTTTCTTTTTTTGCATTGCGTGCATAGTGACTTCTGTAACGGAGAGACTAGAACTAGAAGATATTGGCATCGCAGCAGTCATTTCTACTTCAACCCGCCTCTCTAAAATTCGTAGTTGTCTTGCGATTAGGAATAATATAGTTTGTAGAAGCTTGTGATTTACTACGTTCATCTAAAATTAATTTTGACTGAATATTATCAAGTATTGAAAATATACTTCAAGCTAGTTGGTTATTTATTTTTTAAGTAAAAGAATTTAGTTTAAGGTATTATTTAATTTTCGAATATGTAGTTGAGAGCTTCATTACGTTTCTCAAAAATATGTACGCATGCAGCGCATTCTTTTCAACGAGTACTACTGAAAATAATATATTTCGTAGTGTCCGACAAAAAAGAGTTAGGTGCGTTATTATCCCAAGACGAATATGTAAGACAAATTTCTATTACGTCCATATTATACCTCGATGGGTACCTTGTGCACTATGGGTGGATCTATCATTATCTCAACACTTACTTTGGGATCTCCAAACGCGGTGTCTATCATTTCTCCGAAACTCATTATACTTGTATTCGAAGTCGACATTATATATTAATTATAGTTTCAAATATATTTTATAAAATAATATCATGCATAAAGTGACAATCTCGATGGCTGCTGTAAAAAAATTATGTCAACAAAATTATTTTTTCGTCCTGAAGCAAAGATGTTCATTGAGGTTCAGATTTAGTAAAAAAAGGTAAGTAATATATGTTTTATAAACTGATATTATGCACTTGAAATAAAATATTTTTTTACGGATTTTATCGCGATCTGGTTTAATTTTTAAATTTTTTAACCGGACGGCTCCGTGACCACGAAAGCTGTAAAGCAATCGAAACGTCGGCAAGTTAAAAAACCAAATCGCGATAAAATCCGAACAAATTAGTTTTATTTCAATGTGTAGTAACATTCGCGTAAACCTAAGAAACCATTATACTGATATGCACTGTGAAAATTCTCAATGGTGCAATAGCGGTTGTAGTTCTGTTACGAGATTTCTACCCCTATCAATCATCCAAATCGTTCCATTTGGACGCTGGCAATGAAAGGGTTATATCTTTTATCGCTTCGCCATCAACTAATAGGAATATCTATATAATTTTGGAGTATTAAATAATAATAAATTCAAGTTTCTTATATATATATAATGTATATTTTGTAGATATTTACATTCTTTTATAAATACCGTTATGTACTTAATTATTTATGAACATTGTGAAAATTGTAAAATAGTAGAAAAATACAAAAATCCGTATTTACAATGATTTAAATTTTTAAGGACATATTATTGTTACATATAAATATTTTTATTATCCTATAGCTCTCTCCAATCAAATCTGTTCTGATGAAACTTGTGTCGGCGTTTGTATTAGTTAAGTATTTATAAAATAATGTAGATATATGTTTGCAGTTTAGACGTTGAATAAACTCATTAAAATATTCATTAAATATTTAGAGTCTATGATGACATCTGTTCCCAAACAAGTACCTAAGTAATCTCAGTCATATGGCGTCTGACTGAAGAGAGCATAACATTAATTAATTAACCCACCGATTACATCATTATGACGTACTTTAATACCGAGATTTATTTTGCGGTTCAAATTCATTCAGCGGTTATCCTATCGTAGTAGTAATTTTTGATCGACAAAAATTTTTGAAATTGCCTAACTACCTAGTATGCAAATGTCTACTTATTGTTATTTATTAATAAAATGAGCTAATGTTAGGCACGAATCCGACAGTCAGTGGAGCGTGTTGAGGCGCAGGCGGACGCCTCGAGGGGCAGCGGCGGTGGCGAGGACGCGGCTAGCGCGGCGGGGGCGGGCAGCGTGGCGGCCGCCGCGGGAGCCGGCGCGGCCACCGGAGGAGCCGCATCCGCACCCTCTCTTTGACTAGAGGTTGTCTGCGCTGCAGGCGCTGACGTCGGCTTAGGTTGCTGTGTGCGACCAGCCTTTGACTTATCCCTGTGAGTTTTCAACTCCACTAAATTATAGACAGCTTGCTTGTCCTGATTTTGCAGTTTATTAAAGTGTTGGGGCACCAGCACGGCGAGAGGTGGCACTGGCGGGACGTACGCATGAGGCTCGTAGTTGTCATCCACGTAGTCATTAGGATTCCACGTGGCGGTTGTCACTATGTTTCCGGAGGCTGTTGATGCCCTCTCTGTGGTGGTTGCACGAGATGTTACTGGAGAACTTGCAACTGTGGGACTTTCCGATGACATATTTGGCGATACAGTTGTTGTGGCGGGAATCGTAAAAATCCTTCTATTTCTATTTGATCTTGTCTTCCGTCGTTTTTGGAGTTTTGGCACATCGAGGAAGAATGGATCAAATATAAGATCAGATTCTTTATAGTCATCGTAGTTGATCGGTACAATTGGTTTGACGGCATTAACAACGTTGCCTACGGTGTAATTTAATCTCTTTCCGTTGCTGTCACTGACAGAGGCACTGGCCGTGACGATAACACGCGGAGGACTTTTTAATTTAATTGGAGGACGTTCGGTTACCGCTACTGGAGCTACAGATCGGGCTGATAATGAAGATTCGTTTTCGTGTGCGGAGTCTTCACTTCGTTTTCTATCAAAATAATATGGATTGAATGGTAAAGGCCTTTGCGCTGGCAAAGGTGATGGGTAAGGCTGCTGTCTGTTTTTCACGGATGTTTCTTGTCTAACCGAAGGCTGAGAAGTAGGGCCAGGACGAAGAATTTGATCTCTAGGATCGAGTGTAGTAGGCCGGAACGGTGCTGGTTGTGGCCTTTGTACAAAAGGTGTTGGTCTGGGCGCCACCGGTCTCGGTGCGGTTCGAGAAGATTCATATTGGAAATGATCAAACTGATGCGGAGGCGCGTGGGTAATATAAACCCCGTCGGCGGGACGGAAGCTTTGGAAGGAAATCGCCTCTGATCCTGGTCCTCGATGGCGGTATATAAATTCTTGGGGTGAAAGAAGTGTAGGGTCTAGTGACGGCAACGACGGTACTGAAGGAGCAGATAGTGCCGAAGGTGCAGATGGTGCTGACGGTTGCAGCGGCGCGGGTGCCGATGGCAGCAACGTCGGTATCACTGGAGAAGGCGAAGATATCAAATGAGGCACAGGAGACTGATGTCGGGACACAGTGGATGAGAATACAATGGTTGTCGTTGGGGGAGGTTTAGTTGTAGTGGTAGTTGTAGTAGTGGTGGTATATTTTGTAGTGGTTGTGGCAGGTGTCTGAGTGGTTGTAGGAGCGTGTGAGTAATCTTCATATTCTCCGTCGACTTCGTCCTCTTCTTGATATTCTAAAATTAAATATGAGAATTTATGGTAATAAATACATATTATAATATAACAGGTAAATGGTTCTATATGAGATAAAAATAAAATTATCTGACAAAACCGATAATCCAGAAAAAATTGAAATTAAGCTGCTTATAATTGATTAAATGATTTGTTCGTTAATTGTTATTTTCTATTATTGATATATTAGGATGATATCTGTTACTGTGATGATATCTGTTTCTTAAAAATATTTTAGTACCGTCACGTAGATCGAATAATCATTTACCTTCGGTGAGCTCTTCATTATGTGACAGCGACACCGGATTGCTAGTAGTGGAGGCGGGATGTTTGGGTAAATCTTTTCTTATTTCTTGTAAGGGATCTTCAGTTGAATCGGTGATGTCTTGCGAGGGACCTTGAGTTTTATCGTGTGTTATAGTTGAAGCATCCTCTACCGACGGATCGTTTTCTTGCTCGTGCTTAGGTTTCGATTGAGGTTCTTCTTGTGGTTTAGGCTCTTCAGGTTGTATTATAGGTGGAGCTGTGCTACCATATAATTCTAAATTTAAGCTGTAAAATTTTTCTGATTTTGTACAATCTACTTCGTCGACTCTTTCGCACACTCTTGTTTCCTGTAATAAAATAAAAATATTTTCTGTAGGCACATTTACTAAATATAAAGTCTTGAAGGAGGTATAGAAGTAAAATCATTTGAAAATGGAACCAACATTCATAGAAATTTAATCAAGAGTCAGCCAAAGGTTGTTTTTTGGAATATTTTGTCTAGTTATTTCTATATTATTTTATACTGCAAGATAGGGAAATGAGCAAGTAGATAATATAATGTTGAGTGATAAGCGCCGCTCACGAATATCCACGTGTTGTACGTTGAAGGTTGTAGGTACGTTCGGACTTCGAGTAACATGAACCGAACAAAACGATTGTCTCGTCAAATAAGTTTATCTTTTATCTTTGTCGCTATCATAAAAGGTGATGCTCTAGCAAATGATTCAAAGGGCGGTGATGGAATACGCGCCTACGTCTGGAAAGTATGTTTAGTTGAATACCGTCATATTGACCCACGCAAGTGTCCCACGATTTAGGTTCAATCCCTGCATATACAGAATCGTCCAGCTCGGTATAATTAAGTAGACACCACTGGACTATCCGATGCATTGCACTTTCGTGCCAGTAAAACCATAAGGCACCAAGGGCTAAAGCTCTTCGCAATGTTTTAGTTATTCACTTTGAAATAAAATTGTATAGTTACCTGATCAAACACAGTGCCATTGAGACAAAGGAACTTGATATCCATGGGCTCCTCTTGCTGACCCACCGTGCATACATGGAACATTTGACACGAGGTCTCCAGGTCGGCGTAGTAGCCGCCGATCACCTTGCCGGCGCACGTGAAGTTCGTCTCCGGCAGGTTGTCAAAGTCCAAGTACTGGAATTTTTTTTAAGTCGCAGTTAGAGTTTTAGTTATAAATATTGTAGACTTCCCTTGACAAGATAAGAGGATATATAATGAAATTGAAATCTTTGTTTTGGTTTTAGAATTCTATAAATCTCTTTGGAAATAAAGGTAAAAAATATTTTAGAGCTGGATAGGGATAATTTTCATTATGAAAGGGACGCCTACAGCTGTGAAGTTATTGATAGTAAAGTGCTTGCGAGAATTAAAGCAAATTTAAAGTGTACCCATTAAGCTTCTGTTCTTCCTTTTTTTCCGAAGTAAGTTGCATAAGTCATATTATTATTGTTTTTTGTCGCAAATGAAAGTTATGCTTCAAAACCCTATTCATATAAATTATTCGCAATAAAAACTTAACGCTGTTAAAATTAAAAATTGATAAAATTAAAGATACGTACTCCTGGTTGAATGGACCGTGATATTCGAAATTCGTTCTGGAATATAAAAATCAGCAACCACAGCCATACTAAAATGAAAAGCAAAAATTACATTGTAAGTTTTGTAAACATATTTTTATTAAATATTACTACTCGTACATAAAAATATAACATCCCATGGAAGCCGCCTTTTTATATTGCCATGACAAAGTTACTAAAATTTAGCCAATGGTAAGTGCACTGCAGTCTAAACATAGTAAGTATCTACCGACAAGAGTTGGCTATTTTTCGCCGGCTGACACAATTATGTATGTCTGCCTGGTCGATGACAGGTTGGAACCGAATTATCATCTCTCACTGCACGGGCTTCATGTGCAATCGAGGGTTCGATTGGGTTGTCTATATCTCTATCTATTCAGCCACAGGAAGCTCGCTGCTGAACATAGGCCTCCTCCAAGGATCTCCACATCAACCTGTTGGAAGCGGCCTGCATCCAGCGACTTCCTGCAACCTTAACTAGGTCGTCCGTCCACCTTGTAGGCGGGCGTCCGACACATCGCACACACACTTGATTAGTTTGTATTATACAAATATTAAATAATACAATGTGATCCATACCTTGTAAGGCAGAGGCGGAGCGCACGACTAGCGCACCGCCCGCTGATATCCGAGCTTGCCGCCGCATCTGAAACGAGTGACAGAACCATCAGTCAAGGATAATCAATGTTACCCAAATTTTTATAACTATCACACAAATGAACAATAGATGGGTCGAGCATTTCACACGTGTATCGTGACGGAACAATGAGGTTTCGACATTTTACAATTAAATATCTTCAGCGAACTGACCCAATACGCCTCATCCGAATTACATAACGCAACAATGGAGAATGTTACTAGGTATGCCAAATCGCTTGAAATGTTGTCTCAGTAAAGCCTTTATGTATACAAGCACACTAGTTTTTGTTGTAGTCAAAAATACCTAGTAGTTTTGATTTTATAGGTATTCAAAGTTTTGAAAAATATCGAGTCCCGCTACAGTCACGTGATAGCCTGTGACGTCATTTCGCAACGCGCCGCACGGACCACGACTCGCTTCGTATCAAATCGCCAGCGATTATATTAGTTGTAATAGCTTGCGCAGTGTTTTGTTGTTGGTTTTCGTTCGCGTATTACGTTTATAGTTTAATAATAGTAAATATTATTCGATTAATAAAATGGATGAAGGATTCGAAAAAGGGCAACCGGATAATCTACCTAAAATAGATGGATTAATGGTTGCGCATTACTTATCAAATGGCCTGTTGGTAACGGACCAGACGCGGCTGCCTACATGTTCACGGTGGTCGCGGGTTCAAATCCCAGGGCACACCTCTGACTTTTCGGAGTTATGTGTGTATTGATAGTCAATCACCACGCACTTTAACGGTGAAGGAAAACATCGTGAGGAAACCTGCATACCGTAGCGATTTTAAAGAATTTCTACGGTATGTAAGTCCGCCAACACGCACTAGGCCAGCCTGGTGGACTATATGGCCTAACCACTCTCAATCGATTCCCTCGATTGTAGAGTAGGCCCGTGCCCTGCAGTGGGACGTATATGGGCTGATATAGAGATATAGATTACTTATCAACAAATAGTGATTTCGTTGCCGCCGAAATGCGAGGAATAAAAATGCAACGGTAAGTGAAATTTCCGTGCTACTACTTATGCTTAATAGTTTATCTGTTCTAAATTGTTTTATCAAAACAAAATACTCAACTAATGTCGTAATGGAAGAATGCAACTCAAATAGTAGAACTACCTACCTACCATTAAATTTGTAAGTTAAAGACAACAAATATGTATGTATTATAGTTTTGTAGCTATTGGTAGGCACGTATGTATAATATCTACCTATATTGTAACGCTCTTCTTAGTAAATTTAAATGAATACATACATACCTATATTGATTTATTGCAAACTAGCTTCCGCCAGCAGCTTCGCCCCAGTTTCCCTCAGAAGCTGTACATTTTCCCAGTATTAAAAGTAGCCTATGTGTTATTCCAGACTTCGTCCAGATCCTTTCAGTAGCTGTTTTTGTGAAAGATAACAAACACACACACTAACAAACTTTCGCATTTATAATATTAGTAGGAAGTAGGATAGGTACTTATGTAGATGTAGTGGGTTGAACGTTACAGATGTACTAAACCTTTATTATTTGTATTTTTTTACTTACAAAATACGTAAGGCCATTTTAATCTCATTTTTATTGCAAATATAGATGTTTGAACAGATGTACTAAACCTTTTTTAGGTATTTGTTTTTTTCTACTAATAAAATACGTAAGGCCATTTATTTTTATTTGAAACTTATTTCAAATCGGCAAGAGACAGCAACAATAAACTGTACTTTTATCTCCAAATGAATCTAACCTCTTCATAGCCTTTATCCATTTTTTCGCATTTTAACGTCCTTTGGAACTATAAAAAACAACTTTTCTGGCGAATTGGTATTTGTGTTTGTGCATTTAGGCACAACACATGATTTCCTAGTATTTGGATTGGACATTGTTAAAAGTCTTTAGGTATAAACGTAATATTATAGTACTCTGTGGGTATAAATTCAACGGCACGGGCGCGCGACCACGAGCGGACTGAGTGAGCCAGTGAGCGTGTTGTGGTATGACGTCACATCGTAACCGGCAGCCCGGGTCGTACGGTTACAACTTGTTTTACTTCTAAATCGGAAACTAATTGACATATCGAAGTAATTCTTTCACTAGTATTTTTTATTTTTGCCGGAGAATATGGAGTGCTAATAATCAAAATTAGTTAACATTCTTCATTATTAAGTCGCGCGAAATATGTGCGGCTTCTTTTAAGTCTACTGAGAATTGTAAGAGTATTGCAAAAAGGTGAGCATCAGAACATAATATCACCTGCTTTCGATTTGTACAATGGTTTGGATTGCATTAGGTGTCATGCATTTTATTAACTAACGTTTATTGGCTCGTTATCTTATTTTACTAACATACAAAAAATACAATGATTTGTTTTATAAATTGACAATTCCAACTATAATGCTCAGAATTTAACTACCTGGAGAAATTTGCGGGATGCAGTTGAGCCAATATGCTTGTTCAATACAAATAGATTACTCTAAGAACGGTCAATAGTTAAAACGTTTAATGTACATATGTATGGTACTAATGGTCTTTTTCATTATTGTTGAGCATCATAATTTGACAGACAGTTCGTTAAAGACGAACCTCTCTAATTCTTGTTACTGTTTTAATTTGATAATAGAAAGTAGACATGGTTTTTTAATCCCTTTATGACCACAGCCGTTAACTACACTCATAGTGTGATGTAATCTGTGTATTTGTAACATCAATGCGTGTGCTTGTAACAGAAGATCGTAATACTTCGTGCCACAGAGCATTTATCGCTACTGGTATCAGATTTTCTTGTTATTTTTTTGAAGATGAAAGAACAACTAAATAATAAGTATCAGCCGTTTTAATAACATCGCTTTCTTTTGTTTTATTTTAAGACGGTTCAATAATGGTTAAAGTTGTTTTGTACTATGGTTACAATATTTTTAAAGAAAGTTGGATAATACGTGATACTATCAGTCATAAAAACAGTTAGTTTCAAAGTGTGTCGTGTAGTTTTTTCTCAGTACATGGCGGAGAACGTACCTACTACCAAAAAATTGTCGAGGCCCCGATTTATTTTGTAATTTCCTATTAATCCATCTACTAGTTATTATTTTACCTTTGGAATAATATTGTTTGTGTATCATAAGGTTTTAAAATTCCCTCGATGGTTTCGTCATGTACTGGGTTATTGGATAACGTGAAAGCTGTTGCAATAAGTACACGTTGTGTCAGATTGTCCTGAGGCGTGGTTTATGTTAGATCAATGGCCAATGGACCGGTACAAATCTAGATCACTGCGATTAACATCAGTATTGGGTTGTTACAGTCTGTAAAAATAAAACTGTCCTAATTCATAAACGACTTTTTAAATTATTCGCTTGTGATATAAATTAATATTAATGTGTTCCAAAAAATGTTGTTTTTGAAAAGAACTACTTCAACCAATGTTGTATAATCGCTGATATCATCAATGTATTTTAAGGTGGAATTTGATTGCTTAAAGTATTGCCGCGTGACCTTGGAGGCCCAGTCAAATACAAAATCTACATATTATGTATGTACAGTAAATACTTGATATTATATTTACATATCGAAGCTAGGTTTCGTTTTACGGAAACAGTATGTTTTACGCGGCAATGATCCATTCTATTTATGTTAATAACAGCTTAGGAATAGTAACAAGAAAAGTCTATAAAACTGATGTACAAAGAATTAAAATTACATCATTCTCGATGTTCTTTCTAACCCGAATATATTTATACAATCTGTTGACTAGGATGCTGTTTATATATATAATTGAAATACAGGTATTTAATTTCTAGATAAAAATAGGACAGATTATAGAGCTTACATAGCTTGTAAAATGTACTGTAGCCCACAAATTAAAGTCCTAACTTTTGTTCGTGCAATTCTTGTCGACCATACCCAAAACTTCTCACAGCTGGAAAAGGCAATATGGCCTTTAGCACAAAGAATTCGTATAAGGCAATGATATAAAATTATAAGTGTTACTAAACCAGTAGGTTGCGCGTTACACAGCGTAAAGTGAGTAAATGTCCTTAATCTCACTCGCCTCTAGAAATATTGCAATAACCTAGTAGGTACGCCGATGTTGTTAACAGGTAAACGAGTATAAGCACATATAGCTTTATATACGTGTTGGTGTGTATTTAAGGTAAACAAAAAACATGAATTTTATAGCTAATTGGCTATTTTTAATATCGTAAAAGCAAATTGTTTTTTATAAATAACACAACTTATAAAAACAATTTAATTGTGAGGGACACAACATTCTAGCTTAATGTAAGTTATTTTGATACATAAGAGGAATATAATAGGTAGATTCAATCCAATTTCATTAGTGACAAGATTAATTTGCAAAAATGTTAAGTCGTTCTATAACTTCGAAGAACATGTCGAACTGTTAACTTCATCCTACCAGTTGCTTTACATCGTGTCAGAAAATCTAGAACTTGTACCAAATTATGGTACTGAATCATTTATCAAGCCCCTTCGAGCTCACAACATGACTAGAGACGAAACTCCTTCACGTTAGTACATAGTGTGGGGATATTTCTGGGCATATAAATTGGTCAACGTAGATATAGACTGTGATATAGAGAACGTCAAACCGACGACTAATCTGTTGGATAAAGTTTTTAATTATAATAATTATATTTGCACTTTATGCAATTTAAGGAAGATTGTGAACATCGCCCATTGTGGTCTCGGGTTCAAATTCCGGGTCTGGCAAAGTGATATTGGATTTATTTATTCTTTATCAGCCCGGAGTCAGGAATTTGTGCCTAATAGGCGATAGGCTTGCCCCCAATCACATCGCGGGACGGAACATACAAGGCGAAACGTGTGTGTCCTGTCTCTGCCTACCTCTTCTGGGGAAAAAGGCGTGAGTTTATGTATGTATGTGGCCATAAAGTCATCAAGGAATCTCCGACTGGTAATAGTATTTCAGATGTCATCAACCATTTACATATTATTTTCCCACCGAGCTGCGATTGAGTAAAGTTTACATGTTGAATTGCCTTTTAAATTTTAAAATAATCTGCATATTTATGAGACTTTTAAACAATCGATGTTTTTGGAATCTTTTACAAATTGATCACAACGTGTAACTAAATTGAATTAATTTAAAGCATGATACTTTTTTTAGCCACAAGAAATCAACTAAATATAAGCCTTATCTAAGGACTTCCACAGCGATTCCAGCAAAGAAGAAGACAAAAGCATGATCAGTACATCTAAAAGTTTCAAAATTATATTTTACTCGTCAGAAGACAAAAGCTGTGCACTTTTGGTGCAATATAACGGGTCGCGTCTCCGCGATGCCTCACGCCGCGCCAGTCCATTTGTACCATCGCTACCGTTATGTAATGAAGGAGCGACCACACTCGACAGTCGGCACGCTATACCGGCCACTGTGTCTCACTGGTCACTGCACATCAAATTTCAATACATACCTACTAGGATATCATACAGTGAAAGTATCTACTGATTTTTGGATTTGTTGTTATCATTATTACTGTTTTTAAACGATGTTTACTCGTCAAAATCTTATTTAGGACGCACACTTAAGCCGATGGATCCAGATCATATTTGCACTGTAATACCTTATTTATCGTGGGTAATAACTACAAAAGAATATTAAATAGATAACGGTTTGTATACTATTTCGTCATTTTCGAAATTGGAAATATGAAGATAGGTTCAGGTCTTCTGAGATGAAATTATAAAATCGCATCAAATTGCATAATCATTACATGTTGTCCAACATCAAACAATACATCCCTATCACGTGTTGATCGGTTCAATGATAGCTAAATATAATTAGGACAGATTCTTTCAATATGATAATAGTGCAACAAAATGTCATATTGATACAATTGAGATCGATAGCCAGGAAGAAAAGAGTCGTGACGACGAAAATAATGTTTTACAAAAGATTTGTTACACAACGTCGGCCTTTGATCGCCAGTTTTGACCAGTTTGGCAATGTCAAAATTGTTTGAGGTCCGGTGCAGTAAATGTAATTGAGGTCGCATATTCTTATGAAAGGGGTTAAATAAATAAGAAATAAATACGAAATAAGTCGAGCGACAGGTAGATCATGCGATACACGTATCAGCCGCGAACAATGGCTACTCGAGAAACACAATCAAGTTAATACTTGTGAGTTGTGACCTATGTTGACACGTGTGGTAAATTTTATTTGCACCGTATTTGGACTTTTAAGTGTCCATATACCTAATCGTTTGTGATTCACGCGCCGATTGTCCCTCTCAGTTACGCGATGCGGATTGCAATTATCAGTTGTATCAAGACATCATGTGTGCTCAGCGTTTTGTATTAAACCTGCAGTTTATATTTCGAAACATTCTTCAGAGATTAAAAGGCCGGTAACGCGAGGCAGGTCGGGAAAGTTCAAAGAACCCTATTAGTGGAGTTCTCGCAATGTGTGTGCTATATGGATTTAATTAATATAAAACTTTATCCGTCTATCGAATATTGGCAAACGGGGGCAAAATCTTTTTTAACAATGTGCATTAATAACGCTACCTTAGATGTATTAGTTACTTTACAGCCTAATACGAATGATGTCCGGAATCTTGAGTAACAATAAGTAACAGTCTCCACAAAATTCCGCCCAACAGTTTTTATGCGATGTGCACATCGACAAACAGGAAAACGGAAAAAAACACGAGTAACTGCTTATCTTTATAGGTACTCTTAATGTAGGCAGTGAAATATATACCGAGAGAAATTATTATAACATTTATGTATAAAACTTTAATAGTTATCTTGTTTGTATTTTGTGTCCTTAGGATATCCTTAGATTAACCTTTATTATAAATAGTGGAAGTTTTAAAGTCAAACCACCATTTACCAATACAATTAAGTCACTATTTTTAGACATCAAATTAGGATAATTTTGTTAAGTCTATATAAGGAAAACATCTGGAATCTCATAGGGGAGCAGTTAAATGTACAGTAGTACTTTTGTAAAGAAGGAATTAAAGACAAGCGAAGGGCGTAAAATGTATACGTACATCATTATATCTTACAAAAATGTTGTTAATGGCGCAAGGCGTTCGTAAATTACCTGACTGAGCGGTTGTTGACCTGTGACAAACTGACAAATAGTGCGTATCCTGGATGTCTACGGAGGAATGTGGGATTAAGGTCGAACAGCACACTTAAGTGATGTTTGTGTGCGAGAATGTCTCCATTATAGTCGCAACGTGTGTGCTTTAACTCATGGGCGTAAGCGGACACAACGAAATATTATTTAAATTTTATTTTAGTCCTTAATCTGTCAATAATATTTCATGGTATGTGAAGTCCACCAATCCACTCAAGGCCTGCGTGGTGGACTATAATCTAATTCCTCTCAATCGAAATCTGAGTTGTAAAGCAGTATCGTGCTCCGCAGTGGCACATTATTTTTTATTATATATTATTTATGCTTTTTAAACAAAGTATAAAGCCGGACAGCGGCATTCTCTTCCAGTCAACCTTTAGGCGTCGCAGAGAAATCGAAGTAAGCGCATAAACTAAACAATCATAGTAAAATAAACATTAAGGTGAGCAATATAGTATTATGGGGTGATACATTCATATTGCTACTTTAAATTGATGATTATTTACCAAGGCCACGTACATATTTACTGCAAGGTGAGCCCGTCTAAAGATGATGGATTTTGGTTCATCACTGCGGGCCAAAAGCGGTCAAGTAGACGTTGATGGATATGGTTGTAACTTGTAATGCGATAATTTTGTATATTCATTTTCATTCCTTTATTTTATGCATGCATTTTTGCATTCTTTTTCAGTTTTAATATAGTCACTTTTTATATACGCTTACATTATTTTATTCGAATGATCATCATTTTTATCTGTAATATAGTTAACAATTTAAAACTAATTCGATCCCGCATTTTTACGCATAAAAATATACAATTATATTTTCCCAGAACTACAGTGAATAAACAGTTTTTCGTGCTGTTAATAAACAACTAATTATTTTTGTTATCGCATAAAAAGTTTATATTTTAATATTTAAATAAAATTCTTAAGCTTTATGCTACCGTCGCTTATGTTGTTTATTTCAAAGTGTATGCACACTACGGGTTTAATAAAAAATAAAATGTCTTTTGTTTAATAAAACGCGGTATTTGGGCATTATTCGCTTATTACTTGGCGTGTATTACGTATCAGTGGCAGACAGACGACCGCCTCCGTCGCATACCGAGACGCTTCCTCTGTCATTCATAAGTTTTTTGATTGTTTATTCACCAATTTACGAGATGAATAAATTTTGAAGAGTATAATTACAATATGAACTGCGTTAACTTGTGCTCTTTGATTTCTTTCTTAACATATCGCCTATAAATTTGTACATTTTTATACTTGGAAGATATTTTAGTTTGGTAGTAATTGTCTGACCCCAAACTTTGAGTGGAGGTATGTAAAATAATATCGAGTTGCATATGATCCGCCAACCCGCACTAGGCCAGCGTGGTGGACTATATGGCCTAACCACTCTCAATCGATTCTCTCGATTGTAGAGTAGGCCCTTGCCCTGCAGTGGGACGTATATGGGCTGATACAGAATACAGAATATGATATCAAATAACAAAATTTAATTTAAATAAAACGTCAATATGGTAAAGCGTAACTAAAGCGAATGATTCTAAAGTGTGAATGTATTACTAATATACATACATACCTATTAACGAACTTGATTGAGCATATATGTCCTGAATTTGAATAAACCAGTTATTATCCAAATGTAGTGTGTTATGTAATTTAGTGCAGAATTATATTTCGCTCGCGTTCTTCATTCACAATCGTAAATCTTCTAAATACTGAATTCCTGCGTAAAATTATACCCAACATTGTAATGTGGTGACGGCTTAAGAATATAAATAGCTCTCGCCTCTCCCGCGTATTTAAAAACCTATTCGGTACAGGTTGAAGATGTGACTGACATCTTTTCGAATGACCATTGCATACTTGGGTGCGGCTTAGCGATAAAAATTACCGAGACTCATTTCTGTTTGCTTCGGTGTATTTTTCGTGTTTTTTGATTCGAAAAAAGCGTAGAATCAATTATACTCATTTAGGGTATTAACTAGCTGCATTAAAAAATATGTTTTATTGATGCTGTCAAAGAAAATGAAGTAAGTAGATACCAATTAATAAATCTTTATTTTATTTCCCATTATCAAACACCTTATTAGGTATTATTGAGTAAGAAAGAAATAAATTGGATTGATAAATATTGTATAATTGTACAAATAGTCTACGATCTTCTGGTGCCCGAATGCGTTGTTGTCAAAATAATAAAAATAGTTATCACAACATGTCTTGTTGGCGCCTCTGCCTACCCCTTCAGGGATAAAGGCGTGAGTTTATGTATGTATGTATCATAATATATCTCAAACAATGCGATAGAGAGAAATTTTTAAAAAATCATTTGTGATTCCAAATGTTGCCACTCCTCAATATATTTTAGATGATCTGTAACGTCAGGCGCAATTTCGCAAATCTCCTTTCATTTTTTAACATAAATCTATCGGATCATCATTTGTAATTTTGTGTTAACTTATCCTTTATAATGGCATTTTTTTCCTTAATATCAGAATTTATATTCTAGGGGCAACTTTAAAAGAAAAGTTCCCATGCGTTGAAGACGCTTATGTAATATTTTAGTGGATGACCGCGTCACCCGAAGACATTTGACCTCAACGAGAAACAAGTTGGACGGACGTCCCTGTTTCTATCAAAATTATAGATGCTTACGTTAAAAATATTATTTTGGCTAGGCATTTTTAATCACGAGGTTAATTAGCTTTAAATAGGTTTTCTTTTTATAATCGTGTGATTTATGGTAGCATTTCCACATCAACTTTAAATTTTAAATATACATATACTCATACTATATAGTTCAAGAACGTTCGTTAGATTACGATCTAAAACACCGTGATATACTTATATTGCAAAAACCTAAGCCTAGTTTTTAAATAATAAAATTATAATTTAGAATTAAAATTCACGCGATTTGATGCAGCTATTAGAGTTTAATTTATGACGAAAACTCATTTTCATCCGTAACGAAATTATAATATCGTTGTACTAGAATGTAGTATTGACGTAATCCTGATTCGATTACATCAAAACACCAGGATTATAGCAAAACGAGTTGCCTAATATAGACTTATGAGAGCTACCCAACTCTGTGTTATTATTTTATTTTAATACACCATAACGTTATTATGAAGTCAAATGATATAAATTGTTTTAACTTTCAACACACCTAACAGGCGACGGGCGTAATAAAATTATGCAATAGTTCCACTTCCTACGTATTCTGTGTTCGAAGCACCGTTTACAAGGGAGTCTATGTCTGTAATTGTATGCGGTAATTAAAAGTTATTTTGTCATTCAGCGAGAACCGCGATGCGTTGTTGGCCCTCTGCATTTGTTCCCATGACCTTTTAATTTCGTGGCCACATGCTAATGCCTTTAATGTTCAGTTTATCTGCTGCCGTGTTATTGTATAGAATAGGATGACTCAAAATATGAATACACAAACTCACAATGCTGTCTGAATTGCGATTGTGATGTAAGTGAATAATTTATTGTCTAGACATGGTTATTTATTATTAATTATTTACCAACTATAATATTGTTTTAAAACATTCAACAGACGATACATTGTGAATGTATGCATTTAAATTGAAAGTCAGTGTAAGAACGCCTAATTAAAATGTGGAAATGGCTCTACGAATTTAGTCTTATAAATAAATACATACATAGTGAACTCACGAATTTTTCTCGGTAGGGGTAGGCAGAGGTGCTACGAGAACACTCACATTTCGCCTTGTAAGTTCCGTTCCACGATGTGATATTCATCAGTAGCCCGGCGTCAGGAATTTGTGCCTAATATTATGTCGATAGGCTCGTCCCCTATCACATCGTGGGACGGAACTTACAAGGCGAAATGTGGGTGTCCTAGAAATAAATATATAATTAAAATAACTCTTTAAATAAAGAGAGAAAGTAATATCTCAAGCAATGTATAAAATATTGTTAAAATAGTTACGAAAGACCAGCGCATCTTACCAGCTCCTCGGATGTTTAATTAAAAGTGAAATGCAAGTACATATTAAATAAACTACAAGGAGCGGCATCCGAAACCCAGGTTTTTTAAAACATACATATTATTTTTATTTATCACACTGGTGTTTCTATGCCAGCGCCGGAACAAGTCAATAACGCCAACGATATTTGCAATGCATTTTATGCTCGTGTACTAATTGGTTTTGGGTTTTGTTAAAGCTTTTGTACTGACAATATTTTTGGACAAAACTACACATTCATTTATTTATTCCGCAATATTTATCTATGCTAATAGTGGTAATAATTGCATTAAATAAATTTTAATGTGTGATTGAAAAAGGTCATGACCAAATTCTGCGATGTAGAAGTATTTTATGTATCCGTCAAAACAAAGTTATTGACAGATAAATAATGGTTATTAAAGCCATTTAGCCATATTCTTTAAACTATTATATCCATGTGTCATCTATTATGTACAAAAGAAAATAAAGAAGTAGCTATTAAGTAAATTAAGAGTTATTAAAATAAAAAGTGTTGAATGTTAAACGTTTTAGACGTTGTGGCACCTAGTCTTATTGCTCTTTATGTAATCGGAGAATGATTGCGGCTTCTCGAGGTGTCGCATTATTATTTAGCCAGTTTAAGATATCATGCGTGTAAAGCCCACTTAAATTTAATCTTGCAGGTCTTGTGAGATCAACTGGATGTATGCATTGTAATTGTATGTGTTATGTAATATTGTTGATGGGTATTTGATATGGTCATGGAACTCAAGGTGTGAAATTAAACATCAATTATTTTAGACATCTAATGGCACTTTAATTAAATCGCGTTTTGATTGAGTTATTGCTACTGGTACTAGTATCATGTTATACAACGTATGTATCGGCTGGATGTAAGTATGAATACGCTTTATGAATAAAAATAAGCTTTGTCATTAAACGTGTAAATTGTTGATAAAGTTATATCACAAGAATATATTACAATTTTAAAGCTGTTGTGATTATTATCTGAGTATTGTGCGCACGCACTGCCAAGGACGCTGCACACAGTTACGCGTGCATTTATGTATGAAATAACTGAATTTTATAATTGATTACGCAAAATATTACAATATGAAAGTTTGTATTACAGCGTAACAAGTATATGACAATTAAGGAGAAGGTTGTAGGCCAGTTAATGGAGATTAGATTCTACATGTGCACTATGTTTTTGCGAATTAAGATTTGTAGTGGTCTAGGTCGAATTGCAATTGGTACCACGAACTATAAAATTCAAACTGCGGGAAGTCATTTATTCTAAGCGGTTTTATAAGGGCAAAGCTGACATCATTGATGTATAAAACAAACAAAAATGTGTGACGGGTAATTTTATCCCGCAATTATTGTGTTAGGTTCGATCATGGCATTTAAATTGAAATTATAACTGCAGTTTTTATAGGACTATTTTTCCATGTTAAATAAAATAAATAAATAAATACACCCAACAGTCACATATATTATAGTCCTGACCCCACACTAAGATCGAGTCTTGTGTCGTGGATATCAGAAACTACGAGAGACTTCTCGGTCACACAAACACCCAAATCCGAAACAAATACTTATGGTTCACACAAACATTTGTCTCGGTGCGGGGATCGAACCCTGCGGCCTCTCGTTTCACAGCCGGCGTCTAACCAACTGCGCCACCGAGGCTGATAAGATCATGATGTTAACCTCTGTCTATAAACTCAGCATTATTTCACCTACTCGTTCGAATTATTTAGGCCAATAACTTAGTTTCTGGACAAGCCATTACACACTATGAGTTACTTTGTATATGCATTGGGTACATTTCCGTAGTCGGAGAGCAAGCGATACATGTCAAGCATAATGTAGTTGAAGGAGTAACTACACCCACGATCTACATGAGATTTCAATTAAACGTCAAACATGTCTTTAATTAAATGAACAAAATAAGTACCTTGTAGCAAAAAATGATCACAACTTAATGGTACATTTTTTTAATACACTGAAGCACGAAAGTGACTGCAAAATTCACTTGATGGCAAATTAAGGCTCGATAGATTATTGATACGCAAGTTGGCCTGTAAAGATATCAAATCATGGCAAATCGTTTTTGGGACAAAAGTTTTGGAGTACCTCAGCGTTATAGTCGTACCGAGTCAGACAGTCACAGAGCAGATTTGGGGTCTGATGATGATATAAAGTGCCAACCCTTGGGAGATGATTGTAATATCGCACCATACAAGTATTCCTGCTTGTGTGGGACCTGACTGAATCATTTGGTAAACTTCATACCTTTTGTTGCATAGTGGTTACTGTCACGGAGGATAGGAATATCCTATCATGAAATAAAAAAATATTTCCTTTGAAATTGGATGAGAAAAGGGGAGAGGAATAGCTATACCTCTCATACTCTCCCATTTTTGATAGGAGGGGAAAGAGTTGCTCTTCTAAATTAGGTGATGTAACTTACCTCGGTCAGGTAATTATATCTTGTGGCACTCAGCCAGTTTAGTGACAGAAATTAGTAAATCGAATTTATTAGTTGGCTTCAATGTAGTCTCTGTTTGCCAGCAACAAGAATCCTGTGATTTGTCATCTAATTATCGAGATGGGACATCGTTTGTGTATAGATGTTATATTTATTTGCAAACAGGTGGTGCGATTTATTCAGTCTTGGCCAACTTCACCTACTTTTACTTTTACCAAGATATAATAGGTATAGAGCACACTGTAGCAGCCATAGAATAAATATAGCCATGTTATAGTTTTAATTACTTCGTTGTGTAATAGTAAAATTATTATTCAACATAGTTATGATTCATTGAGGTTATAATTATGTAGGTACTCCCATTTTTGTAGTTAATTCGAAGTCTAATGATTATGTGCATAGGATGTGAATCGTGAGGTATTGAGATTGATTATTATTCCATTTTATTGAGCATTCAGCAGGCCTCCCCTATGGATCGCCATAAAGAAGTGTTGGAAACGGCCTGCTACCACCCTGATCCATCCTGCATCACCATTCAACTGATTGATGTGTGTTATTTCCTTAAAAGAGAATTTTTTTCATTTAATTTCCGTAATCTCAAAACGTTGTGTTGAACAAACTAGCAGACAACTACATAAGTTACGTAGTACGTTAAGACGACGTTTCCTGTCCTACAATCAGTGTCAAAACGTACAATATTTTGCTACAAGTAGGGTATCTGGGGCGTGCTGGCTCCGACAACTGCGACGGATCTTGCAATAACAATAGAGAAAGCTGTCCATCAATCAAAATTTACTCTAATTTTACACTCAAACATAGATTTCTATTATATTTGGTCACAACTTGACGAGTACTCGTTTTATGTCCTCCTTTTCTTTGTCCCACTTAGACTACACAGAATGTATGCATCGCGTTATTTAAATCCTTACTTTCATACCTAATGCAAAATAATGTATCCTGTAGAAAACAGTAACCTATTTAGTTAAAAAAATATGCAGCGTTTGTAAAGTCGAATATATTATTTGGTGTACGAGTTGCTGACGCGAGATTTTGTATGTGGTTTCAGTTACCATTCTTTATAGAAAATCTCGTACTGAAGTAACTTTAAACGTCTGAACCGATTGGCGTTATATTTACGCCTTATATATTCATTGTCAATAGGAAGGTTCATAACTAAGCTAAGATCAGATAAACTGCTCCACAAGCAACGTTAATTAAATTGAATATTCTTCTTTTACCAACCCTTATCCCTTACGTAGGGCGACATCACTTTAAGCGGTATTACAGAATTCAACTTGTATTTTACGACCGGCTGCCTGCCTCACATCAATCCTTCCGGGAGTAAGCCTTTTAGGCTAATTAAATTTTATATTAATGAACAAGATTTTCTTTATACATTTGTCGTCCGAGATGGCGCCACTTTATTCCGTTTATATAATCCGACATATAGATTTAATTTCGAAACGAAAAGGCAAGGACTTGTCCGCCGCGCTGACTAGTTTCTAAATATCTGTATTTTGTCATAGATTTTATGGTAAGGATTTAGTGTTTGTTAGTCGGTATTGTGAGGTCTGCTGACATTTATGATTTACAACAATATGCAATCAAAAAGGAGATAATATTATGTCACAACGTACAATCAATCATACAAGATGGACTAGCGTCTAACAGTCTAACCAAGAATCATCTTGTTCACGGAGGTTTATTTGCTTTAGTTATGCAAGTTTTGAGGAGTTATTTAGGTATACATATATTATTTTAAATTAGTGTAGACATCTATTTCTATACAATAAGGATTCTACTAATGAGAGAACGGCTCACTTGAAGTTTAGCATTCACCACTGCTAATAAACACCCACAACAGAAAAAGGTCGCGGGTGAATTATCGGCCTTCAAAATTGGAGAGGGAATTAAAGACACAATTTTCAAAAGTCTGCAAAGACGAGTAAATCGTTAATCTGATACTAAGCGTCACCTGTAAACAGAAGCAGATGTGCAACAATCGGCTACAATGTCCTTCAAACTGAGACACAAGAAAAAAAATACACACCCAACAGACACATACATAGTCCTGATCCCACACTAAGATCAAATCTTGTGTCGTGGGTATCAGGAACTACGAGAGACTTTTCGGTCTCACAAACACGAGAAACAAATACTTGTGGTTTACACTAACATTTGCCTCGGTGCGGGGATCAAACCCGCGGCCTCTCGTTTCACAATCGGACAACAGTGTTTGGACACTACTTATTGGCATTAAAAATAAGCTAAAATAGAACGGTCTCCCCTTTAAGTTAACACGTAAATATGAAATCTCCGGTAATACCATTAACTAAACGTAGGGCGTCATCGAAAGCAGTTACATCAAGATTCATATCAGACAGTGATTCCAACTGGGTCGATCCGGTCAATTGGTAGTGTAGTCTAAACTGGCTGCAGCGTGGCTCCACCACTTCCAAGATATCTTTATTTATAATAGCCCATAAATATACGTCGCTAGAGACTGGTCTTTTAGATGAAGAGTTATGAGCTCAAGTCTACTGGTTAGGTAAATACGAGTTACAACTTTTTCTACTTATGTTTTTCTAATGGTGGTAGGTAATTCTACTGGTGGTAGGTCTCTCATATGTCAGAGGCCACCTTGGTAGGTACCACCGCAATGTCTATTTCTCCCGCCAAACAACAGTGTAAATGCGCTGTTGTGTTCCGGTTTGAAGGACATTGTAGCCAGAGTAACTACTGGACATATTGAGACTTAACATTTTATTTCTCAGGATGGCGAGCGCAGGGCAATGCCAAGCATTGCTTCGTAAATCATGATGTTGTTTGGTTTTGCTACTGTCTATGAGTTGTCGTATCGTTTACCATCAGGCGGACGGCATGCTCGGCTCGCCATTCAACGCAATAAAAAATAAATAAAGATGAGCGTTAAAGAAAACCTCTTGCTTCTTGCTTCTCCGATCCTAGCTGACAGGTATCACAGTAGTGTGTGAATAGGATATTATCAAGGCTAGTTTGCTGTCAGGATTTTTAAGCTTCACACAAGATAATATAACCTTTAAACCTATTACAAGCAAAGCTTCATCCGTTCTATTTCGAAACAACAGTATTGTTTATAGACGTGACTTACTAGAGCAACCCAAACAAAGCTTAGTCATTCATATTAGAATATTTATGTTACTAACGAGGAAGGTAAAAAATACTATTGGATGCAAATGTTCTATGTAGGCGTAGTGAGTACGTGGTACGGTGCGCATCGTGTGTGAATTGTGACGGTGAGCCAAGGGCGTCAATTATGTTTTCCATGCGTTGTGGTAGACCCCAAGGTCATTTTCTTAACGCCTGTACATTGATTATGAGATTACAGTAATTGGGCGTTTAAATATTTAACAGTCTTTGCTAGCGAGCTGTTAGTTTGTGACCAGTTATGGTTGACTGAACAATCTGAAAATATGCAATGATTTGCAATACCCAACTAGCTCCAATGACGGGTTTGTTGATGTGGATTTCTGAGCCAATTTGTAGGCAAAATGTATACGCTTTCTTATTATCTGCTGTTAAATAATTATTTAATAAGATAATATGTTATATTACAAGGCATTTAAAACACCTTATGTGTTCAACAGTGTACTTCCTGTGGCTGAATAGATGGATTTAAAACACCTTACACTTGATGATCAGTTGCCTTCTTTAGCAATTGTAGGAGTGTCGAAACCGGCAACTTGTGTCACATTACGATTACATGATAATCTTTTCTTAATGTGACACAAGTAACTTAATATAATAAAAGAAATGAAAAAATTCGGCTCTTACACGACCGTTTATGTACCCTATGCTAAGACTATCAATTGAAAAATTAAGCTTTTATAAAAACCATCAAACTATTTAAGATTAAAATTAGTCTATTTGAAGCACAGGTTAGGGACAAAAAGTGCACAAATATGAGTGTAATTTATAATTAGGATAAAGCCAAGGTGGACCTGTGAGAACAGGTGGCGGCAGGGCGGCGGCGGCCGGTGCGTGACGGCGGAGGCACCGTTGCGCAACAACACAACCCGCTTTTACTCGCGGCTCGTTTACATGGAATGCGTCAATTACGTAAAATTGTATCAAAATTTGTATTCTAGTACAATACTTTTTTAAATTACTTTGTTTATATTTAACTGTTTAGAACGGTGAAAAGGTTTAGAACTGTGCAAGGAACTTATATACGAATTTAATGTTGTATTACGGTCTCATAATTTTTAAGGATTGATTCGTATATTTTGATAAATATTTTTACATATTATTTTCTTTCATTTCACTATACATATAGTTTAGCGGCAATGTGAGCGGCAAAGATTTATTTTACAAAATGTTTTTACAATATTAGTATAGAATGCTAATGATATCATTCGAAAATCTTGACGGATGGACCACTTTCAAAAATTATTTATGGATTTCCTTATATTTTATAGCACCGAAAGTCTGCGAGAATGTGGCAGATATGTTTGTTAATGGAACTAAATCAGAGTGGTCAATAAATCTACACCCGCGCTGATACTGGAGGCTGCTTATGCAAGGCAACGTGACTTTTACTTTTATTGTAACGCCAAGAATTAGAAACAAAACAAAATTAATGCGATTGTGGATTAAGTTATATCAAAATCTAAATTTGTCTGCAACGTGTATAAAGAAGCAATCAATATTTAATTTGGTTTCATTTGATTTATCACGACTTGCATTGCCTAGATCAGTATGGTAGCATATTACTAGCTTGTATCTAAGTAGATTTTTAAAATAATCCGAAATTTTTGAGTTGTTAGATATGTATAGATTATGTTAATCTTGAATTAAGCGGAAAAAGTAGCAGAAACGCAGGCCGCTTCCAATATTTGCCCTGTGATTCGGGGGTGTAAGAATTCCGCCAAGGTATCCCTGCCCGTCGTAAGAAGCGACCTAAAGGGGCCAACTGGGTCGTTGGGCAAACTGCGGGGGCAGTGCGCCCTCACTTATAACGACTCCGAGATGTGCGCTAGAGCCCATGGGCTAGTCTCTATCTTGGACGCCTACAACATCTCAAACGAACGTCCAAAAACAGTGGTAGGTTTGGGTCATTCAGGCCCCCCACAGTTTTGCGCAAGGCGGTTACGCGAACATAAATCGGGGCGGTTTTCGCCCTGGGATGTCCGGTGCCACCTATAATGCGTGTGACGGTCACAGAGACAAAAAACCGCTTCCAACATGTCACCGCAGACATCCTTGCGGGGAGCCTGTGTTCAGTATGGTTTTGTGTGGGGGAAGATAATGACAACAATGATGATATTGAACGACGTAAAGTTTGTGAGAAATTTCACCTTTCATTCGTATAATTTTACTTACGTGCAGTTTCTAATTTGTTAGTTTATTGTGGCAGAGACATTGTAGCAAGTTGATGTAAGCAGTTAAAAATATATTGCGTTTTTAATAAAAAGAAAATTTATCCCCGAACATGATAACGCGTGTTCTCGTTAGCAGATAATCTTTTTAAAATAAAATATTAACTCATCCATCATTAAATCTATTGATTTTTAATAGTTTTACATCAGTTCTATTAGGCTTAATAATGTAGGCAAATCGTGAGCTATTTTTTATTATAATTTGTTTTTTAATTACTAATTACTGTCAAACCGGAATTTGCCTACTGTTGGTGATATAAATGAGTTGTCATTAATAACAAGAATTCCATCGGTATTTAGTTAGAGCAAACATCCAACAGCTGACTCGGTTTCGCCCTTGACATTTTGTTACACTTCTCTGGCCGCTCGCAGATTCACTTCAACAGACCTTTAAACTAAATGCCTTCATATTAGCCACAAATATTCCTCTTTCTATAATCACGTAAATTGTTACCGGTCGGTTTTTGTTCGTATTACGCAAGAATAACGTCTTTGGACTTGTAATTTAGTTTATTTTACGAGTATCGTCTTAATATTGACGAATGCTTTCTAAATGTCTTCAGAATATTGCTATTTTCATGTAATAGTTATAAATTGTAATTGATGAATATTGCAAATAATATCTAGATAGTTGTTAATTAAAATGTAAACGGTATCTATTGTATTATCCGTGAACATTATAAACAAGACATTACTACAATTCCCAAAAAAAAAAAATCAATAGGTATTACCTTCAGGAGAAAAGGTATAATATCATAAGACGAAAAGGAGCTCAAACTTATTTAACAACTGTTTAAATAATGTCATCATTACACATGAAATAAGAACACGTAAGATAAAAAAGACAGATACATATACACAACACTTCATTGAACACCACAAAGTACAGAGACAATAAAATATAGAAACCTTAAAGAAAAAGTGTACAATTGGCGGTCTTATCGCTATAAGCGATCTTTTCCAGACAACCAAAAACGATAGAATGGATCGTACGACAAGAAATAAATAAAAGTGGGCATTTATGTGAAAAAGTAAAATTAAAAAGTGTGTGCGCATTTTACCAGTAAGAAACAATTAATAATGGACTACAGCTAACGGTTTATAGCAAAAGAGAACAAAACTAGACGATAAATAAATAAATTAATCGTAAATTTAGCTTAATTTATGTAACATTAAAATAGAACATTTAAATTAGTGCTAACAATCTTAAGATACATATTTACGCTGTTGCCGTTTCAAGAACCATAACTTTATGTAAAATATGAATATAATTACTAAGTAGGTATAAAATGCTTGTTTTGTGAACAAGAATATATTATTATACTTATATTTTATATAAGGAAATCAAGTTTGTGGCAATATTAAATGAAAAGTGCAAGAATAAACGTGCAAACAAAATGTATTTGAAAGAAATAAAAAAATATATTCCCGTAGTTTTAACTGTTTGTTACTTAATGAACGGGAGTTTTAATAATAATAAAAAAAAAATGAACAACACGATAAAAGAGTTTTGACATTCTATCATATCTATACATGCATAATATTATGCTCCCGACTCCCGTAGATTTACTTAAAATATCAAATATACGAGTAGTTAAATATTATTTATTCACAGAATCTAACAAGAGTTTACAATTTGTCAAGTACAACTGTACTTAAGGAATATATTGTGTATGTATAAGCCGTGGATGTGTAGCCGTGCAAGAAACTCCCATAACAAAACATATCACTTTCATACCTTATTTGGCACTTGGCAGTACTTGAATCATTAGGCGTTCAGTCGATTTCAAATGAAGATATACGTACTTGTGAATATTTTAAATTGTGTGTTGTCTGTTTAAAGAACCTCTTCATTATTTCAACCAATAAGTGTCTAAAGAAAATGTCTGTAAACAATTCCCATGTAGCGTGAAAGTGGCTTGTCAAATGATTCGTCATTTTGCCATCCATGCGACACGCCTTCTACAAAAATGTATGGAAATTGACTGCATTTTTGTAGATTTGCCAATGTAATTCGTTTCTGTTTTAACAATTTGAACAAAAGATACAATTGTATTACCGAGTATTACGTGATATGATCGTGTTAGAAAAGGTAGTATTTTAGGAAGGCTACAGTTATAGGCAACTAAAGGTCATCAAGAACCTAAAATAAATATGATATTTCTTGACATTGCCTCTCTTCGGAGCAAGGTTGGATTGTCGCGATCCATTTAATGATATCATTCGATTACTTATGAAAGTATTAAAATCCGCTTTAATATCAAGGGATAAAACACTAAGGACAGACAGTGGGTTTACGAGGAATCGTGTGTTAGTTCCGGTGACGGGTAGAGCCGACTGCCTCAAGGCCGGTGCCTTAGCGCCTGTGTTTTACTAGCTGTCAATCATATTCCTTGTAACTTAGCGGAGTAACAAGAAAATGCGTGCTCAATATGTCCACATACTTATCGTGTTAAAACACACAGCGGGATATTAAGTGTCATCATTTTTATATTATATATATATATGTTGTGATATATATGTGACCTTTTTGTTTATTTGTAGTAGTATGCTGTGGCCTAAACCATCTTAATCGAATTCCATATTGTATAGGAGTTCCATCCTCAATATTAGGCGTGCGTGGATTGATGTAATTAAAGTAGTGGATATATTAATTGTTGGATGCTGGTGGAGTCAAAGTACAACATTTCAATTCTCATCAAACATTTCATCAAATCAATTCAAACATCACGGAAAACTTTTGATGCACATAGTAGTCGACGTGTCAATAAATTCAACTAAATTGTACATAGGAACGTAAGTATGCTTAAAATTACCGTTCGAAGTATTCTAAAAACCGATAAAAAGGTCATATTCCGATCACGATTCGTGAGGTCATATGGATTTTATGATTGCACAAAAATAACTAGGTATTCTCAGTGAGTCACTTTCTAAATGCCTATTGTATGGTAAGCGTAATAAATTAATTTAAATTTCAATTAAACATTTTAGACAAAGTTGCTCAACACTTAAATCAAAAGTTTTTCCTATTCAATTTAGCAAAGCTTTAAAAAATATTCTCGGTTTTTAATCTTGTGAGAAATAAAATATAACTACACTGCAGCTAAGTTGTTGCATACGTATCAAAATATAATTAGGTACGCGACGCAATGCAGTTTGCATTACGACTAAAAATTGGTCAATCAGGTATAGCTTTCGATTGTCAGAAAAGTTTTTGGATGTAAGTAGGTAAGTGAGTCGTATGCCTTGTGCCACTTATTTAATGCTTTAACATTTTTTGTGGAACTGCAATGGATTTTAATTATTCGGAGTATTGTCAAAAACAATTTCTGGTATTATCTGTATGTGACTACAAAAAAATATTTTCAATTCTTCCGGATTTCCAATGCCTTGTCTTAACGTTGTTGTAAGGAATATGACTAAAACAAATTATTTTTTAGTAATCGGATCCGACTGAAATATTTTTGAAATATTTCATTAAATCAAAACATTTAAAAAATTATTCGGTCGTACATTTTAATTAACAATGTTTCTCATTAATTAACAAGAGGTGTATTTAAATAATGCATCGGGCATGTACATTTAGAGTTAGACGGCAATAGCAGGATTACGTCCTACATAATCTAGTACTTATACAAAGTTAAAACCTGCTCCTACTGGGGTACCGAGAAACCTGTTTGGGGTCAGTGCTACGTGCGTAATTGTTGGGTGTTGCTTTATTTTCGGAGACAGCCACTGTGAAGTTGGACACAAAAGAGGCGCCAATTTTCTATAGAGCACAGGGCTTGATTACATAGTAACTTAATTATCACACATGATGTAGAATATAAAAACAGTCGAAGCAACAAAATATAAACTTATTTTTACCAATTTTTAAAAATATAAATATATTTTTCCAAATATAATACAAATTATAAGTACTACTTTGTTAATTTGAAATTTCGTCACTTTTTACGTTGGCGTATAATTATGTTGTTTATTATGTGTAACTATAAAATAGTTACTATTTTTATGTCAGCTCCAATGGTTTTGGATTACTTATATTTTAACTGAACTGAGCTATTCTACAAATATTCATAAATCGTTTAGTTACTAGAATCTACCTACGTATGGTATCCATTTACTCGCATTCATTAGTAAACACTCGTACATAACGTCCCATGATTGATGCGTCGATGGCTATCGATAGAAATAATGTTGTAATCAGTTGCGATATAGAATTAGTATTCCGTACAGTAATATACTTTTAATAAGTTTAAACGAAGCGTGACCGAACGTCAGTTGCAAAAGTAGTACTTTTCTTATTTGTGCGGCGCGGCGCGGCGTTGCGCCGATCATTCGAGTTATGTTTTGCGTAAAGGACTACACAGTACAAATACTACGGCTACAGTATTAAAAAGTAAATGGATTTCTATTGCTACATTATTGTGTTTTTTATAAGATTATCAATAGATCGTTTTTTTTCAATGTAACTAAAAAATAAGTCTTAGAGATATTCTGTATGTAATTTAAAATTTAATTTATACTATTTTACGTTACCGCAAATAGAGACGTCCGCGACTTAATGTAAGAAATAATGAGGTGCGGTTTACAAAAGATTTAGAGATTAATGCACAAATTGGTTACTCATGTAACAGTGCCAACGTGACAAGTGACAGGGGTCAATAAGTACAAATTTACAACATAGAAATGTATGTTTTAATTTTAAGTCGAGTAATAAAGTTTTCATCACGATTGCAGTGAGAAGTGAGATGTGGAAGTTTTTCGATTGTGCCGAACAGTGTGTCTCAGAGCGCAGCGCGTGCAATGACTCCGGATTAATTAATTGCCGGCATAACGGACGGGCGAGTTGCACACCATCGCAGTGGAATGGCTCTTATCAAAAGACATTAGTAACTGGAGCTAATTATAGACTGGCGACATCGGCTCGATGACCCATCATCTGGCATGCAGTGGCTAATATACCACATCCTTTTATTTAGGAAGTCGTCTGGACAGTTTCAAAATAACTTGAATAGTGAAGAGCAGAATATCTTGACACTCGTATGTGACACATGATTATTTGTAAGCGTCCGAGTCTCATAAAAACGTGACAAATAGCTAGTTTGCAAACGCAGGTCGGCGCAAACTCTCACTAGATGTAATATCAATTTGTCCGATGGCCTTGGCACACTTACGTATCGGAGTTTCTCTCAAATAAATGGGGCCAGAGTGTTTTTGTTCATAAATCGAGACGTTATGAGTGTCTCGGAAAACCCTAGATGTAATACGTAAGATGCGTATGTCGATCACGGTGTTACCGTGTCTATGCGAAGTTTGTCGCAACTTCTCTCACAAAAGTTTCCTTTCGACACGCCGTCGGCGCCTTTTCAAAGTAATATAGAACACTCTTCCATATTAATAAGTTATTTATGTATGTTTGGCCAATAAAATGTAGCTTGTCACATTATCGGAATAAAAGGTTTTCTAGCTTACGTATAGAATGCATTACGTATTGATTTAAAATTGCTACCTAAGAAAAATGTAGTCAGTGTAGCGCTATTTTAAGACTTCAATTATAAAATCTGTTTCCTTATTGATACTTATTCTCACCGAAGTCTGTAATTAGATTTGGACAACTAGACTTGTTTTAGATTAGTTGTGGCTCGAGGTTTCACCCGTGTGAAACTTGGGACGACGTTTAGTCTATCGTAAATATTGGAAAGATTAAATGTAGCCAATGTTACTTAAACACACGTAAACTATCAATGCAAAAATAATGTTGATCGATTGCTCTGTTGCTGCATAAAAAATGTCCTATATTATTTTTTATCAATAAATTTTAATAGATATTTTAATCATAAATGTTAGATATTGTAAGATAAGCTTGCATTTAAATTTAATACGGCATGCAGTGGTATTAGTTTCTAAAAGTTATAAGACACGATGGGACACGATATTTAAATGTTTGTTCGCGCAACTTGCATGTTTCTAATTAAACTGTAAAGCCTTCACCTTAACGATACGAACGAATCGTTCTGGAATTGCAACCGTCACTGTTGCAGTTTGTGTAATAATGTATGCAAAGACAATTTTACGTAGGTGCGTAAAAAATCTATTACTCGTATGTTACTGGAGTAAAAAATTGGCGATTAGTTCATAGAAAAGAGAAAGTGATTATAAGACGCTTTTTATGAAGAAATCAAAACTATAATATGACTCAGTTTAAATTATTTACCAAAATACGTTGAAAATATTTTAAAAATATAATAAATACCATTTTGACGCGTATTAAATCTGCTCTTTGTACAACATATCTATCTGTACATATCAATTTTGTTTTTAAATTACAATTTACACAAACCGTATTCAGTATTTATGACGCAAATCCTTAGATAACATCTATGTAAAACGCTCATACATACATAATCCATTCTGAGAAATGTAATAATGGTAATGGAACGATAATGTTACCTCAATGTAGATACGTAAGGAACGAGGCCGTCTGGGCTAGTCGGTAGCGACCGGCAGCGAACACCGCATTGTGACTGCGCTGCCGCACCTCACTGATGATATTCACTTCCATACATCCAGCAAATCACCTGGAAACAAAAATATATGTCTTATATGTAGAAGTCAATGTTGATGGACATGACGGGACGGATAAGCGTGATGGGGAAGACTGGTCCTGATATCTGCCGGGATAACACGAGATACAAAAGAAAATAAATAATTTAAATACACCCAACAGTCACATACGTAGTCCTCACCCCACACTAAGATCGAGTCTTGTGTCGTGGGTATCAGAAACTACGATAATATTTTCGGTCTCACAAACACCTAGACCCGGAATAAATATCTGCCTGTGGTTCACACAAACATTTGTATCGGTACGGGGACCGAACCTGCGGCCTCTCGTTTCACAGCTGGCGTCTATTCGTTTAACTGACAAATGTCAAAATATATCAAATATAGAGATGCGAGGAATACCCCGTTATTTGCTGGGATAAATCTGTTGGAAATATCAAATTTAATGTTTCCTTTAAGCATAGTTAAAGGTAGGTTAAACATGACTCTTCCTATTTAAATCATCTTTACTTAATTACATTCTTAATTCCAAAAATACTTTAAATAGAAGGGAAAGATATAATTTTATCTATTCAATTCGTAAATGTCAAAATTCATCGATAATTATGAATACGAAGAAAAATCTCTATCAGAGAAACCTGTTGTGTTAAAATAGAAGTCATGGCGAGAATCATATTGTTAGCGTGTTCACTTTTACATAATTTCAATTCATTAAAACGGCTAGAATACCGCGATGACAGTTGATGGCTGTTACAAAAACCCCAACATGTTTAGTAATCATACCAAATTTACATCGATACAGTATACAATTCAAATATGTATACAGCGTTCGGAGCGATGAAATTCTTTCAAAGGTCACACAATTTACGCAAGAGATCTTCTTAACCGACTTTTGGAGGGGCACAGGAAACATTCAACCTGTCGTTTTGTTTCTATACCAAGAAATAATTCGTAAAATAATATGTTTAATGGGTTGTGGCGAAAGAAGTTGGGTCATTTCGTGAGGTGATTGAGAATATTAAGCTTATTAAGAGGCTGAATGTCATCGAACCGGTTAGTGTAATGCCAACGCTTGATACAGCTGATGATATAATTAATTCTTTTTTGTTTAGTATAATCAAAGTATTATATCCTTTGTAGCACGTTAAGGCTTGAACACTAGTAGTACGAGTATACACTTTAAAATTAAAAATACTTATATTTAATATAAGTATTTTAGAAACTTAAACTATGGTATACCTATTACCGATCAACTGTAATATAACATGAGAGTTGACATAATGATTATACAAATATTTTGCGATAAAATTAAAATACTTCTTACTCGTTGTATTAATTGCAGTCGGTCATATTCCATTTATGTTAAAACATTTGAATATCTAATTTGGTGAGGCCTACAACCAAAATAATTACGTGTCTATTATTATATCATAATGCACCATTCCACCCACGTAAACTGCAAGCGTGGCTGCATAGTTTCTGGCGACCAAGGTATTATCTGCACAAAAGACTATCAAGGTATGTAGCGGGGTCGAACGGCTCACGTCCGCAGCGACCTCCGCAGCCAAATAATAACCAATCGCACAATACAATAATTGTTCACCAACTAAGATTATAATAACCACACGATGTATGCGTGGCGAAGTAGAAATCTCACCTCGTTTGCGACGTGGGGTGCCTACAATAGACAATCCGATGGCAAAAACCGCTCGGCTTGTTATGGACTATTTGATCTGAGCCCCTTTTATTAAACCAAGGAATAAACATATTACAGGAGCGATTGTAATGGTTCCAAATTAATAGTTATGTTTAAAATGTGAACGTCTCAGAATAGCTTGTAAAAACAGTCGACTATTAATATTGTAGTTTAATAGTTAGTTGTCAATAAAGATTACATGGTTAAAGAAAATTAAAATAGATGTGGCAAAGATGTAACCTTTAGACTCCATTAAATTGTTGCTTTTTCTTCTTTATGCCAGGCATGATAATCGAAAAACATAATACATAAATTATTATTAACGCGTTAATATGTTCACCAATTCTTAGAAATATATGTCTTCAAAAAAGTTAAAAAAAATTGTCAGGCAATATGTTTTTACTAAATATTATTGTTCTCATTATGTTATTGCGTGGATTTATTTTACGTGATATGAGCAGGCTTTAGCCTTATTTTACTATAATGGACTGACAAAATTCACTATTCAAGTATCATAATTTTTAAGTAAACCTATACGCCAATTATATTATTATCAACCAGGACCAACGGCCTAATATACCCGCTGAAGCTCGAATATACTCTCGATTTTATCCACCAAATTAGGTCAATCCTCATTCTAGATTCGGAGTCACATCACTCTATGCCCTGGTGTCACGAAATGCGTTCTACCCCTATGCTATGAGCCAAGATATGCAAGCGTAAAATCGAGTTGCACGAACATAAACTGTATTAATATAGCAAAATATTTGAAGCCGTAAATGTTTGATGTGTTTTTGAGTGGTTTTCATGTAACAGGCCGACGCGTGTAACAAATAGCTTCTGAGTGTCCAGTCCATTAGTACACCGAATCGTAATTCGTGGTATTTGCACGTTCCATCCTCATTGATCAGTCTTGGAACCTTGGTTAAACGAGATTAAGGCTGTTCTTTGCGCAATTCGGTAGTTGCTAATGTTTTTTTTGTTCCGCATTGTCGAATCTAGCGCTATTGTCTTATAGAAGTTCTAATGTAAAAAAAAATGAAGTTTTCAAATTGATGGCTAAGCAATGAACAAGATAAAAGTAATCTTCACAGCATGCAATGGTCGCAGAGCGTGGCAAGCGTTGCAAATATTGCTTAACAGTTATTTTGAGGTAATAACTTTGTTGTTCAATAGAACATTCGCTGTTGAAGCACATGATATGTCATAGAATGCAATTAAGATGTCTATGGAATGTCATGTTCGTGTTGTCATGTGAATGTGGTGTGGAAACAATATATATGTATGTATGCTCTGTACGATTGTGCGTCAATTTAACGTCACTGCCGCGTAGCGCACTGACTGTCGATTCTAGAAAGCTATGACAGTGTTAATACGTAAAAAATTGACAAATGTATTATGTCAGAGCTGCAACAAATGCTCAGACTTATTGCTTGCCTTGGATTTTGGAGGAAAGCATGCTTATTTTTGGTTTTTATTATAACATGGAATCAGTGAATGTATTTATTCATAAAATATTCCCTGGTAATAGTCTTTTATAAAACGTGTTTATAGAACTTTTGTCTACTCTTTATCGATCTTATAATTTCAGTTACAGACTTTTGACTTTCCATTTCAGTGGGTTTCACGGTTTAAATATTATTTTATTTTATTGTATAATATTACTTATATTGGGTAAGAACACTGCGAGTTTTATTGTAAAGGAATATAAACAGGTATGGGCTGGTCGGTAAGTTCTGGTTAGTTATTGTGAAGATTCCTTTGTGTACAAAAAAGAATAAAATAAATAAGTCTTAGAGGACTTAAATGGCGTAGCTGGAAATCGCTGGATTCAGATCGTTTTCAACAAGTCGTTATGGAAATCCTCCATTTCCAATATAGATAACACAATTGCAAAAATAATAAACTATAACATAAAGAAGTTTAAAAAAATAATATAATTTTGTATCTTATAATTTCATTCTTATTCATTAAAATATGATATGGAATAATTTTACTAAAACAACATAAAAGTTGATAGATAAGATTACAACTCTTCAATCCCTATAATTCATCATTATTCTACAATGTCTCAATTCTTGTAATTTATTATACTAATGTTATGAATTCGACAATGTTTGTTTTAATCTATCCGACTTTCACATAGCAAGGACCGAATCTTTTAATTTTAAAAGAGGTATTCATCGCAATAAAAAATAGGTATGCCAGAGAGTCACAAAGCATTTTTATTCCGGAAAATGCAAGGATCCTCTGTGATAGATATGGCCTAAATCTAGAGGCAAAATTGCCAGTAAAAGCTAGCTATAAAGCGTATATGGCTTTAGAAGTGCTTGCAATAATTCATCGCTCAGCCCGCCTATCCACAATTTTCGTTCACCGTGGCCCATTATGATCTCAGAGTTGATTAATGTGAAATCTATTTGCCTTGACATACTCGACTTAAACACACATTCCAAATCTCTTGGTCCATTTAAACACTGCAATTTATTTGTCACAGTTCATTACGATTGTCAATACGCTCCTTGAAATATTTTTTATGACAAATGGTTGGCTTTTATATTTTTATGACAAATGGTTGGCTTTTAAAAAGTTGTTAATTAAACTTGCAGAATTTTGGAAAATACAATAACAAGTGATCATAATAAACAGTTACCATTAAAAGTATCTTATGCACTTATTTTATGTATATTTTATGATACTAATTTTGTAAATAGTTCGTAACCCGATTAGTAGAATACTATTCTCTTAAGTTTTGAAGCAAGCGTGACTTGCGTTCAGATTCCTTTGTGTCATCATGTCATCTAAACTTGGCAGCGACTATGACTCGGAGAGCACGTCAAGCGGTTCGTACTCATTTGCTTCGACAATGGCAGCATCAATTCAATGCGTGGAAAATTTTGATACAAGACCGACCACAAATTGTCCAAGCCGCAGCGCCCAACTTGGCAGATCAATGCCGAAACCTCAGATAATACGCAGAGATATACATTACAACAAGTACCTTTATACTCATTAACTTGATTACTAAGATGGAAAAATTACGTAAGAAAATAAGTATGCAAATAGATATATAAAAGATACATTGCGTACCGGCTATGTCAAGATGAACATGTGGCTTGCACTAATGGCGACATGTGTAGCAACGAAGCCCATTACAATTACCCCGACAATGTGTGCAATGCATTCTGCTTAAAGCATTAAACGCGTTGCGATGATTATATACAGATATCCATACTTGTATCAACATCCTGTTGTAACAACAGTCCCTGAGTAAATATAATTATATAATAAGTCCCAAGTTCAGGGACCAAAATAAAAAGCATACATATTGCAGAATGATTTTGTTTTTAATTTTAAGACCAACTGCCTGTTTGACATCAGGCCTTTCGGGAGACAGGTATCTATCTCTCTCTCTCTCTTCAGATCTCCATTGTTGAACATAACACATTGAGCGATAAGACCGCCTTTTGTCCGTTTTCATTTTTTCTATCTTTTTGTAATCTTTGTATATCACAGGTGTACAATAAAGTTTTAAATAAATAAATAAGACATGACTATTGTAATTAAATTCAGCCGTCCTTCAACCTGTAAGTTATCAACCAAGTCACCATTCACAATTGTGATGAAGGGCCGCGCCCTGTACTTATAAGGGCTGTTGCAAATAGAATGAAATCGTATGTGTACCAGAATAATGCATATTTCAGCTATGGTGTTGTGCAAAGTAGGTAGGAAGGTAGGTTGCAAAATGTGTAAACATGATCAGTAAATCACTGGTTTCGTAGCAATTACGACGGCACGCAACAGTTTTCTGTGAGTTAGATAAATGCTGCCTCAATAGTTATTTAATTGGCTTTTTCATAAATAACTTGCAAATTGTGCCAAAATGTGTAACACGATATAATCCACATAACTGTGTGGAATTTAGTTTGAACATAAAAATACTTTTTGCCGTTTTTTGTGCTGGTAATTTTACATTTGGTATAAACGGATGGAACAAAAATGATTGATTTTGTTGTGGCATTAAAAAATTTGGAATGTACCGGGTGGGTCTATCGTTATTATTTGTTGAAAAAAGAAAAAGAAAATGCAGTTAGTGTGACAGGTTATAAAAATAGTCCGTAAATTTCCTTGGAGTAACAACGGCCCGGCCCGGCCGGTATGATTTTCACCAGCGCAAGTCACGACTTTTTTCGACTTTGTATTTGTCGCTGTATTTTAAACTTTTTGTGACACCTGGCGGAAGGCAACCGTCACGATAGAGCTATTAAATCCGGTAGTTTATTATTGCGTCAAGTTGAATAACATTTTAGTTACGCCTACCTGTATATCACGGACACGGACGTCGATTGAAATTTATCAACCCGATACATTTCGATCGACCAACACTAATGAAATCATAACAAAGAGTGTGGAACATTACAAATGAATATGTTAAACATGCATCTCATATTATAGGCATTTATATTAATAAAACAGTGACCCTTGAATACCGCGATAATGATATTAATTACAACTTGTAACAAAGAATTATCAAATAACATTTATTTTAACACGAAATTTATTAGATACTACTTTTAGTTTGAGTATCATTATGTATCTTTTTTTGTAAAAACATAAATATTAAATGCTTTTAAGTTTTAACCTGTTCTCTGTAATAAATTACTAAATAAATATGCGCCGTTCGACATCCATAATAATGATTTTTCATATTATAAGACGTGTAATAGAGTGCTAATGATTGGTATCTCTATAGAAGACAAGACTATGTGTGAAAATACCCGATGTGTTCTATAACATTTTTGAACAATAGAGCAACGGTTACAGCTGTCATAATATTACATTGCGGAATGCGGTTACTTTGAAAGTGACATAGACAAGGTCAAAAGTGCACTCGTAAAGGATACGATGTGTACCGTTGTTTTATCATACTAGTCTCGCTGTGTGTCTGTCCCATTAGGTTTGTTGGGTTGGTCGTCGCACGGCAAATCATTCGAAACGGCACGACATTTGTATAATAAACACAGTAGTTATCAATTTTATCGACGTGCGTAATTATGTTGTTATTTATACTCCGGTGTTTGTGTACGCCCCGACTATTTATACGGTATGGTCAAGAAGGCCACGCGTGCAATAAAATAAACAATTATGTCTCTTGGCAAATGTCACTCGATTGTGATGGCGGCTGATAGAAAGTTGGAGATCTATGTACGTATCAATTGTCGATGTGGGTTCGTGACCAAGCGGATGACGATAACTTATCACCCGGACACTTGCACAATTAGCTGCTTACGCAACATATATTGTGGAGTGTGGTGTATGCACCGAACATGATCCGTCAGAGTATGAGAGTGCTGCAAGATTATCTATTCACTTGGTGTAATCGCGTTGGATGTAATACTGTCTACGTATCGAATTGCATGGGGCACTTACGGGGCATCCAAACATTTACAAAGGCCGACTGTGTTGATATTTTATATGTGCTTCCGTGGTGTATTGGGTAAGCTGTGAAATATGCTTAGTATTGCCTTTTAGGACCGAAGCAATATTTTAGGTGTATAAACAAATATTTCAGGTCTTGGTTTCAACAAGATTCGTCTTATTTTGGAGTCAAGACATGGATGAAGATATGTTACTTCGGCTCATTTATGTATGAAGCACTATCAAATAAACAATGTAAACGACATAATCAGTTGTATTATTACGAACGTATGGTAAATTAACATGAATTTAAAGTTCATGAGCCATGTGCTGCATCTTCCGTAATTTTTAGTAGTTTTATTATATATAGTTATAATAAATAAAGTTATGTTTTGCTGGTATCATCGAAACCCATGAAAATGTGTTTTTCAAATATTTTCATTTCCCTTGCAGCTCCTTAACAGTATATTTAACTTTTTTGAGATTTGTGTTCCCTTCGCATGGGTTCACACAGGTTTTTTGGCGGGTCAAAGGTCCGTACAGTCAGATCTTCACGTAACTGTTCGATGAATCAATGCATCTAAATACTTAGCACCTGAGAGTGTGCAATGCGTTTTTGTTTGTTTTATTACTGTATACGCCGATACCCGTAATAAAACCCGAGACACCGTGAACGGTCATCCGTCGAAAACTATGTGTAAAAAATGTGACGCAAAAACGCTATGTAGGCGCAAAAATGATTGCGAGGCGTTCACTTTCACTATTTATTTACTGTGTTTGCTTGTGCTAAATGCGAAAAGTTTCTATATAACATTTGCTTCAATGCACGAATACCGTAACAAAAATAATTACGTCTCGGAGGATGGGATGCATCACGAACGTGGCCGTTGACTTCCTAAAATCGACTTACTTATAACGGCATTGGCTTCCAATGCGCTTGAGTGGGCCTGCGTGGAGGCGACTGACGAGTGACGACCGGCGGCCGACTCGCCGTCATCGACTAAGTATTTACACACGACCAAGTGTGGGTTGACGACCCGCGCATCTCTGTCGCGTGAGCAACAACCGTGATTGTTTACCGTTACTTATTAATGCTTTTAATAACTGCGAACGTGTAATTTGAATGAAATGTTACGTTTTTATAGTTACCGTCAATGGAAGTGGAAAAACAAGGCATGTGGACTGACGATGCAGTCGACCAGATAAACACATTCACACATATAGGAAGAATAAAAGTGATAGTTTTGTTCGGCAGTTAATGGCTTGACCTTCATATTAAATTATTATTTTACAAAAATTGTGTTTAATTTGTTTGTTGTCTTATAAAATAATGTAACGTCCTAAAGTATCAAAGTAGAGTTGTTCTTCGCGGGAGCCAAGTCTTTCCTTATTTAAGCCAATTAAACGTAGAAGGTCAATTGAAATTAAGTCGAACAAGATAAGACGGTCAAGTGACCAACAATATTTTTAACATAATTATTCAATTTACCTTAGATTTGTCTTTATGTTCTGTTTCATTTAAATAATGCTAATATTTGAACCCTTATTTAATTTAATTTTAATAATTTTAAACATTTTAATGTCAGTCAATTACAAGTTAAAACATATTCCAACGGTGAAGGTCAACGTTGTAAGAAAACCTGCACTCCATAGTGAACTTTACAAGAATTTTTATGGTACGTCAAGTCCGCCAACCTGCATTACGCCAGAGTTATGGACTATGGCCTACATACTTTCAATCGATGTCTCGTTTGTGGAGGATTCCCTTGCTCATCAGTGGACGTATTTGGACTCATATCTGTATATTATATAGCTTCCATTGCGCAGTTGGTTAGATCCACGCACCGAGACAAATGTTTGTGTAATCCACAGGTATTTGTTTCGGGTCTGGGTGTTTGTGAGACCGAAAAGTATCGTAGTTTCTGTTACCCACGACACAAGACTCGATCTCAGTGTGGGGTCAGGAATATGTATGTGTTGAATGTATTTATTTATTATTACTATATTATTTGCCAGTCAAAATCCACTCTACTAGACGTGCAACTGAAATATCTTTCATAAGGACGGCGGAGAAAATACAGAGTGTAATTACTTTGTCGTTTCATTTCTAAAAGTATAATTAGCGTGAGCAACTCTGATTGTCTATTGTGACATCAAAAGTGGTACAGCTGTTTGCAAGTAAGCGGGTCTAATGCTACCTGGGTATTTGTAACTTCATTTTTAGTTCACATAGGAATTGTTAATGAACGGTGGCAAAGAATGATTAATCTTTGCTTTGTTGCGCTGATTTATTAGTATTGTGTCATCGATACGTCATGCTTTCTGTCTTCACTTGTATTATTTAATGAATAAATGTAAAATTATGAAATAATCAATGAATTAATGGACAATGTTACTAGGTATGCCAAATCGCTTGAAATGTTGTCTCAGTAAAGCCTTTATGTATACAAACACACTAGTTTTTGTTGTAGTCAAAAATACCTAGTAGTTTTGATTTTATAGGTATTCAAAGTTTTGAAAAATATCGAGTCCCGCTACAGTCGCGTGATCGCTTGTGACGTCATTTCACAACGCGCCGCACGGGCCACGACTCGCTTCGTATCAAATCGCCAGCGATTATAGCAGTTGTAATAGCTTGCGCAGTGTTTTGTTGTTGGTTTTCGTTCGCGTACTAAGTTAATAGTTTAATAATAGTAAATATTATTCGATTAATAAAATGGATGAAGGATTCGAAAAAGGGCAATCGGTTAATCTACCTAAAATAGATGGATTAATGGTTGCGCATTACTTATCAACAAATAGTGATTTCGTTGCCGCCGAAATGCGAGGAATAAAAATGCAACAGTAAGTGAAATTTCCATGCTACAACTTATGCTTAATAGTATATCTGTTCTTAATTGTTTTATCAAAACAAAATAACCAACTAATGTCATAATGGAAGAATGCAACTCAAATAGCAGAACTACCTACCTACCATTAAATTTGTAAGTTAAAGACAACGAATATGTATGTATTATAGTTTTGTAGCTAATGGTAGGCACGTATGTATAATATAGGTAGGTAACGCTCTTCTTAGTAAATTTAAATGAATACATACATACCTATATTGATTTATTGCAAACTAGCTTCCGCCAGCAGCTTCGCCCCAGTTTCCCTCAGAAGCTGTACATTTTCCCAGTATTAAAAGTAGCCTATGTGTTATTCCAGACTTTCTTTTCTGGCGAATTGGTAGTTGTGTTTGTGCATTTAGGCACAACACATGATTTCCTAGTATTTGGATTGGACATTGTTAAAAGTCTTTAGGTATAAACGTAATATTATAGTACTCTGTGGGTATAAATTCAACGGCACGGGCGCGCGACCACGAGCGGACTGAGTGAGCCAGTGAGCGTGTTGTGCTATGACGTCACACCGTAACCGGCAGCCCGGGTCGTACGGTTACAACTTGTTTTACTTCTAAATCGGAAACTAATTGACATATCGAAGTAATTCTTTCACTAGTATTTTTTATTTTTGCCAGAGAATATGGAGTGCTAATAATCAAAATTAGTTAACATTCTTCATTCAAAGTGGACCGCACTAAGCGGTTTAACGTTGGGTTTGTGCGGTAATGTGTTGTCAATGTTCTAGTAATATATTTTAAACAAAATTAAACAAAAATTTTATGGTAAGCAAAAGCAATATTATACATATTTAGAATTTCGATAAAAAACAAAATACATGATTCTAAGTAATCGGCTATAAGTTTTTTTTTAAGTTGCAGAAATGCCAATTTCTAAGAAATACCACAAGCCAGTATACGGTTTTTTATGTTTTCTTTGAATTGAACTTCCAATAAAAGATGTTCAACAATCATTTTCTAATGACTTAAAAAATAAATAAAAAAACTTAACTTGTTTACTTAATATAAGAAAGTAAAACTTATTAGCAAGGGCCAAACCGGTTGTTTTTGAAACAAAATGACATTGGTCGTGTGGTTTTTGGTAATGTGAAATAAACATTTGATCGTACATAACTGTGTGGCATGTACAGGCACGTAACATTGCAGTTGCTTCACCGCCAGTGCGCTTGCGTCAACTGCACGCCGAGTGGGCGTTGTGCGGGGTGTCTTCCGCGCGACCCGGTGGCCTTCACCACTAGCTTCCAACACTATGTGCTGGATACGATGACACCACACCTCCAACAATTCTCCCAGGGAAAGCAGCCAACACGCTTCCAACAACACCAACATCGGATGCCGATCTCAACCGACTGTTCATGATCTCGAGGTCACGGAATCAATGTCGAGAATGTACAATTCATTATCCACACGTGCACAGATTGCATTTTCTTAGCGCGGAAATAAATAACACGTCTAATAGCCGTGTGGGAATTCGTGGGAATATACAGAAGTTAACAACGGCTAACAATAATATATAAAGTTTTGTCTTCTTATGAACCTTTCAAATTAGTTTTGAGGAACAGTGTCGATTACGTATGTATTGGGCAATTGTCGTCGTCACCTTTCACACCTATCGACATTTTCACAGAAAATGATATCCGTCCAGCAATTTGTGATTACAAAAAGTGAAGGCCGGGATGATTCAAAGTCATCGGACATTACAGAGGCGGCGCGAGGCCGTCGGCGCTGTGTTGGCCGCATGCTAAACACCTGTCGAAATACCTCGTTATCCAATATTGCTGACAAGACACACATTGCACTGCTCAATATACACTCACAATTCTAATGTTAATTTCAATTCACTCACTGCCACAATTTCTGCGTTTAAATGGTTTACACGCCGGAATGTATTTGTAACAAAACAATTCATTTTCACGTTACACTTTTGTAAAAATAATATTTCGATCCGGTTTGAATGACGAAATAAAAATATAGCTGCTTTTCTGTTATAATTTAGTCCATCTATTATTCGCCAATGGTATCAAGGCTGGTTATTTTTTATTTTTAGATACAAGATTTCTGGCTTTCTGTAATTCGTGGGGTCGATGGAAAGTGGTCGGCGAAGCGCGACGCGCGGGTGCGCAGCGCGTTATTAGTTGCGCCACCGACTAAAGGTCGTAGATATGCGGATTGATTGATTGCTTTAAATGAAATTAAAATGCTCTATTAGTTTGACTTACAGTATCTTTGCTGTTATTAAGGTGCGAGTAATTGATTCCGACGTAGCTCGGATATTGTTATTAATCAATTTATCGGTAGCGGTCAGCGGATTTGGTTATTTCTTAAGCTCCTGAGAAGTCCATTCAAAAATGTTACGTGTTAAAGTAAATTTTAAAAACACTTTTAGTTTTGGTTTTGTAATTAGTATAGTAACACATGCGTTGTATAGTAACACATGAAGTTTGCAGCATGTGTAAAATGTCCGATATTATATTACGACTTCGACGGATGTTGTGAATGCAAACTGTGAGGAATGTGGTATTGCGTACAAAATGTATATGTTTTATTCCACGGCGTGACTTGACTGCCAAATGTCAGAGCTGTACGAACATTTTCATCTCCAATGAAATGATTATGTTTTAAAAGCGACTTGGACGCGGATGCAAGGTTGCAGGAACCGCGTATACAACTAAGTCCTGTATAAATCTAATATATTCTAATTAAATACGAAACTAGACAAAGAACATATATCAGTACAGATTATATAGCTTATCTCATTACATATTTATGAAGGGAAACCAATTCAAAAAACGGAGCAGCAGTTAAATGTGGTATTATTGTAGCCGACGCATTGCAAATGACATAGGCCGGGGAAAGCAAAATATCGGTGTACGTACATGTATGTAATTCGTGATTAAAATATTCAGTGGATGATAATATGGTATACTTTCAATATATTGTATCTCGCGAGAATCGACTGCTGTAGCATGTTGATTGAGCGATGAATTGAAATACTCGTAATCACCCATGATACATTTATAAAAATACAATTTGTTTACACGAATTTATTTACACGATTTTAAACGTTCTTTCATACCTATAGAGTCTGATATATTTTATTATTGCTATTAAAGCTTGCTAAATATACACGTAACAGTTTGTGGTCAGTGTTCTTGATGTAACTAGTTCAACAAGAAGTGATACTGTAAAAAACGATGAAAGGAAAGCTGGGTTTCATTTATGTCACAGTCTACATACATAATATATTTTTATGCAGGCGTTTAGTGGTAAGGCGAGTGAATAAGCGGCTAAGTGTACTTGTCAATCAAGTAGCCAACACGTGTGTACAATAGATTTGAAACGAGTTTTTTGATCCGATTGCCAGTTGATTTAAACACTCGCTCACCGACTAGCCGGGTGACCACATACGAGTAAGTAGACGCAAGCGTCGAAACGCTCCACCACTTTCATCACCTCATTAATAAACTAAAGAATGGTCAGTTTACCGTTAAGCAAATTATATACAAACGTGAAATGCGAAACACGTACTGCTTAACTACAAATTACATAAAGCCCGTTTAAATCGCTCGAATGATGTTCGAAACATTGCAAGTGTTCACTACGTTTGCAATTGGATCGCATTGACCAGGAAAACAATTACTATAAATAATGACAAATCAAGGAAGGTTGAATAAATAAAACTTACGTTCATGTGAGCGTAACATCCAATATTGTCGGCAAGTGCAGCAGCTACCAAATATTCAAATTTTCATTAACCTTATTGAACTTTAGCGACGTCATATAACAATGCACGATATTTTTTAAAACACTAATATTTTTAAACAGTTATTGTGAAAGTGTTTGAGATTTGTCACGAGCGGAAAACTTTTTGGCTATTGCAGAATCGGCACTGGTGTCTATTTCGATATTCGTAAAAGGAAAAAGAGCGACACGTAGAGTCGCACGGCAGGAGTTGGCGAAACTGACGTACGCAGCGCGCAGGCGCCGCCAAGGTATTGTTAAAAGTTACTTTTACTTACGAGACTTGCAGCGTGCTTGCGTCCGCGACTCTAGGCAATTCGGGAGACCTTGCTATCGTCGCGCCGCGCGCGCCGCCGGCCCGCACTTGCACGTTCGCGAAAGAGAAAAATACAAGTTTCTCAGTTCGTCCCTCGCACGCGATCTGGAAAATTATTTTTTTGCGCTATGTCCAGGAATAATTTAAGCAAGACTAAGATAAATTTAAACTACGAACAACCATATGGAGATCCGTTTAAACGTTAATTTCATATTATAATCCTTTGTACAGGGACATAAAACATGCAGCAAGTTATTAAATCTGCATTTTTTGTACACAATATTTCGCTGCAAGCTGACAGTTCGGCGAGTTTAAAATTATAATAAAAATTAGCTCGCAGAAAAATTTTGTCCACCGATACTATGGCAACCAGATCCGATTTGCATATTGTGGCCAATGTCACGCAATTCATAAAGTATGAATATGGAGTGAACAATAAACCTTGATCTGAAAGCTGTTGCCAGCTCGACGGGAATTTGGTGCACCCGGATTATAAAGAAAATTGGTATGCATATTATTGAATAACCACACTTTCGTCTGTTATATCTGTGCTTCTAACTTTTTTAATTCTGTGAGCGTGTAGAAAATATTTGAACTATTTATTTTATATTCCAGTAGTGTACACATGAGAGGCGTCTTGAAGTAAAACAAGTTTTAGAAAACGCCTAGCTTTCTATAGGTATACACTAAAACACGTAACCGCTTCAATTTGTGATCTTGTACTTTTGTTTTGCTGCTAGCATTTTTCATACATTATATTTAGTGAATGGCCAAATATTGCATTCCATGATCAAACAGTCGGCCAGTTCGGATCAAATTGCTAATAAGTTGTTTTTAGCGCCAAAATGCTAAAGAATGTGTGTTGAAACCTGTACTCAAGGGTTTGCATAAGCCGTGCTCGCATTGTCTATGAGGAGAGTGAACTACGTACTGAGTGATGGAGTGGTAAGTCTTGGTCGTGTCTGCCGTGGCCTCGCACGCAACCAAATAAACTGATTCGTTTGATACGCCCTCATTGATTAGGAAATACATTAGATATATGGTCGATTTAAATTTCACCTAACAGGTAGAGCGCGACGATGTAGCGCATTTTTGATAGTGTCCTTGAGGAAAATGCCTTTCAAAAATACTTGTTTTTTTACTGCCTCTTAACATTTAAGTGTTAGAAATAGTTATTTATTTATTTAAATAATTTATGTGTATACCTGTTGTTCGTTAGGTTAACATTTCATTCTTAGAATGTCAATGATGTAAATAGTAGAGTCTTATGAGATATTTCTTATTAAAATATATTTCGTCACCACATATTAGGTTGTTATAAAAACTAATGACGCTGTTCCCCTTCCTGACTGCAGAACGGCACATTTATATATTTGTCAATTCTATTGCTTCCTCGTTGTAAATTTTGATACGTGATTTAAGAATAAATCAATAAAAAATCATTTTAAATGATTGGTTTATTTTTATTTTATCACCAAATTCATTTCGTTTTTATTAAAAGAAATACAACAAAAACTAGTATATATTTACGTATTTATTGGACTTATATTTGTGGTATATTTTTATAAGGTCACAGGTAGGTCTATAATTAGGTGTCATGTCAAAACAATTGCTGTAATGTCAAGACAAATGTGTTGTGAATGGTGCTTATATATCAAATTCGGACAGTTTTTATTTGACAGCGAAGCACGAGCTCCTAAATGCAAATGGCACGGTGTATTCACGGTCATTGCGTAAACGAGAACATAATTAAGTGATGTTCTAAGATCCATATGTCAGCGTCATCGAAGCGACTTGAAGTTACCACGTTAGTTCGCGTTCATGACATTTAGAGGGACCAGCGTGGCCTCAGTTCCGATGTCAATTTCAGGCCTGTTATGAGCGCACGATTTACAATATATTACATATTTACTTAACTTTGAAATACAAATGATTTTGAAATGCATGTTTCTAAATTAAATGCTACTACTGATTTAAAAATGACGGGATGTTTTGGTCTAATCTATCTGGCTTTTGTCAGTTCGTCTGTCCACCTAATTTATTAATTTACTATGTCCTAATTTATTAATTTACTATGTCTCGAATTCCTAAATGGTTCCCCAAAATGTTCTAATTTTACTTTTTTACGTTGGTTGTAATTTCTTTTGATTTAATATCTCACACTTAATATGCTTAAGATTTTAAGCGGCCTTATTGTTTTCTAAGTAGGTACCCTAATATTTATGGAATATTGTCTGCGTGTTAAGGTCGCTTTTGTGGGTATAAAGATGGGGTTATACGGGAGGTGCTTCTAACCGGTTGTCGTTTGACTTCAGCCCGGAATCTCCGACATCTTCACGGAAGAAAGGTACGTTCCACCTTCTTGTTATGGCCGTGATGTTATCAAATGTAAAGCAGGATTCAAGCCGAATTTCGAGACAAATTCACTTCTAAGAAAGTGCGATGAAAGTTTAAATAAGTGTACGTTTATGTGGAGTTAAATGTAAGGTATACTTTGCTGGTGCTTGAACTTTATTTTAAGTTGTTGCGGTGGTACGACATAGTGCCTACAATGAATCTGACGAATCAAATTGTGTCGTCTTGCTCGATACACAGATGAATCCGAAATTCGACAGACGAGAGTTATTACGACGGTCTTTATTAGTGGACTTTTACATGTTTTCTTAAAAGTAAAATATTTGTCAAATAGTTACAAAGTTGCCAAGCGAGCATTTCTAGTGACATTAATGTTTAATAACTTATTTAAATAAGTTGTTCTCATTGTTACCTAAACCAGCACGACGACGCATAAGAACGATATTATTAAAACGGTTACATGACTTTCCGGACATAAGGCAGCTACTCGTATTTGCAAACTATCGCCCGTTGGACATTAGTGTCATACAATAGAATCACACTAGAAACAAATGTATGAAGCCTTGTTGGTGACGAACCGACGCGAACTGCCCATGGATCAATGAGGACTCTGAAACCAAAATCGTGGCAGACGCTGAGATTGCGGGCTCGAGTCCCAGAGTTCACCTCAGAATTTTAAGAATTGTGTATATAGTGAATTGGGAAGGAAACATCGACAGGAAAATTGCTTATATTCCTTTCAAGAGTTTATTTGGCATGCGAGGTTCGCCAACCAGTAATAGGCCAGCGTGGACGATACCATTGAATAAAACTCTTCATTCTCATTCAACAGTTCAGCAGCGGGCTAAATTATAATAATGATATTTATTAATAGAACTAAACAAAAATATTAAATAACTCTACTGATTTATAAATTACAAACTAATAAAAAACCAAATTTGAATCGAGATAAAAATATTGACCACATGCAAACCATTACATTTCATCCGACAAGTTTCTCTCCAAATGATGTAAGCAGATAAAGTCAATAACGATTCTCACAATAAAGATTATGATATTAGTTCTGACGAAGTGGTCCATCATTGGTCTTACAAAATATGGCCATTGGCGAAGCGACCGAAGCTTCTTAACCAATAAGTCTGGCTCAATCAAATACAAAAATTGCGGCAGATTTTTATAAATGTCGCTGCAAATTATCGAAGTGTACTTAATATCGGTTTTGAAAATATCGGGGTTTATGACATTGTTGCATAAAACATATTATATTTTAACAATATTATGATATTTCGGTAATTTTACAATGACCTAATAGAAATTCAAATCCGGGATATTTTTTTCTACTACTCGATCATGTATGGGATATTATCAACTGGATGTTAAAAACCTATTTTACAGAACAAAAAAGCCTGCATAATATGATGCAAACTATGGGGCTTATGCATATGTTAGTAGGAACATTATTCCATAAAACAAGCAATTATAATTTTTGTCATGAACTTGTTTGTATGTGATGATTATTTTTAAAACATACAATAAGTATTCAAGAACACCCGTACAACTCGGCCGTACTTATAGCATTAGATAATGTATTCAGTCGCGTGTCTAATTATCAATTGAATTAGGTTTTTCACATCGGTAGTGACGGCGTGTTATTTGCCAATTATTTGTAACATTTTTCTTTGTATCGTACAACTGTTCTATAACAAAGTAAGATTACCTACTTTATCGATGTTTCAATTGTTTTTTGTTCCTTAATAAACAACGCGGATATTGACGTTATTTCGAGGAATCAATTCAACGTTCATAATTGACATCAAATGCCCGTGATTAACATTTATAAGCCAGTATTTCCAATACCTAGTCTTAGATTTTTTGAGGCTAATAAGTAGAAAATCAAGTCTCGAAGTTAATATTTTATTGTCTTTTTATAGAAAAAACTGGAATGCGGGTGTGTTTATCCCCAATTATGTATAATCAAGACTAATAAAGAGATATGATTGTTTTGAAATCAAGTGGATATATGTATGGAATGCGGTTTGTAATGCATTTTACTATAAACATACATTAATAGGTATGTTAGAGATATATTTCTATGAATAACCGACGCTATGGAATCGCGCAAGTGAGAGTTACTGGATGTACTTGAAGACGATTTCAAGTTTGAGCAATTGATATATCTTCAATATCAGCGAAGACAGGATGTAGATAATTACTACTTACTAGCCATGTAGAGGACGCAGAAAGACCGTTACTTATACCTGTTTCGAGGTTAAATGTGTCAGATTTTACTGCCAAATTGCTTATTGATTGGAAATCCGTACCGAGTAGCTAAAATTTCATTGCATGTGGGTGCAATGGAAATATTTTGTGAATCCTGCTAACTTGATCGAGTATGAAAGACAAATAAGGATGACATTCACAGATAGTATTTCTATCGCCGTAATCAGTCATAAATGTATTGGACATTGGACATTGGCCTCCTTCGAAGATTTCCTAACAACCCCGTGCGACCTTATTAGTTCGCCTATCGACCTAAACATTGAAAACTCAAGAAAGATCCAGGTGTTGATACGGATTGTTGAGATGATTAATTACTGACCAAACGAAAACAGTGAAGCTGTTTTTTATGCAAGTAATTTAACAGCCAGTGACAGTATTTCAGTCCACCTCATTCCGAAATCTGTTAGTCACAAAGCCCTTTCAAGTACAAACGATTTATTCGAAAAGTCTAATAGCTATTAATTTTTTTTGCTACTTTTTAGATAATGGCCGGTTTTCCTTTACCTCATATTGTAAATTTATACGGCTAGATTGGTTATATTAAAATATTTGGCGGATGACTACACACGCTTGATTGTCTCATTCAAAGATATATTTTAAACTTTACCCAGTAAAATGCCTGTCTACAAGGTTATATTTTTTATGACTAGATATGACTTTAACATACGAGTATGTGGTACGTTTATGTCAGTAATGTCTAACTTATTACCTTTGATTTATAAAGCAGGCACTAGCAACATTGGGTCCAAAAGCTGCCAATGACTTTCAAATGAATTGACGGACACAGAACCGTTAAATATTGTTCAATGTTGGATCAAATGCAGTATGTCCAATGGATGTGAATTTTCCTTGAAAGGATGCAAACCATAATTACATGGAACTAACCATAACATTGTTTTGTGTATGGAACGTTGTTAATTGTAATAATATATTGTGATATTGGCATTCGTTTGTAACCGGAGTTGAGATTCGCCAAATACCTAACCGCTGAACATGTATTAGTGAACGTCAAGGTCGCGGGGGTATGTTTCTTTCCAATTTATATTACGTTACATTATGTATAATGGTGATAATATGAGCGACTGGCAAACTGGAATCTATTAAAAAATTACGTTAGGTATTGTCTCGCGGCCTTTTTTGTCTTATTAATGATTACTTTTTAGTTTTTAGTGGTTTCAAATCGCCATAGCCAAGTTCATTCTTATGTGTATTATAGCAATAAAATATAACACGTGTATCTTTTATTTCAGACAATTAAATGTATAAGAATGAGGAATATCTATTCCGGAGCAGTGATCATTTTTCAGAAGCGTAAAATTGAAGAATGTCGAGTTGCTTAAAAAGAAATTAATCCATGTTTTTATTACCCCGATGATGGGCATATTATTCAAGAACTTATGTTATTATAGTTATCTGATACCACCGGTGATATACATAAATGCATTATGCCAATTCTTTTGTATTTTTTGTAACATTAAGAGAGACCCAACATTTTACTCGTTTGGTTTTACTCTTACTTGGACCAATATTTTTACAGCACTTATAATATTGAAACAATTGTCCTTGATAAGTTGATACTGTTAAGTAAATAGGTAGAATACGAGTAATAACTCTACATACATACATAAACTCACGCCCTAGTCCCAGAAGGGGTAGGCAGAGGTGTAACCAGGACACCCACGTTCCGCTTTGTTTTTTCCCTCCCACGGAGTGATCGGGGGCGAGTCTATCGCTATATCGGGCACAAATTCCTGACTACGGGCTGATACTGTAGAGAAAAATCCAATAAAACTATAAATAATAATGACTCTACCATAGAGAATAATATATTATGCAAAAACTTAAAATATAGCACTATCATTTATTAAAACTTTGCAAAAAAATAAGATTGGCTATGAAATCGACCGCCAATGATTGGACTGATAAATGACGAACATAATATTTAGCTATAACATTAAGTTTTGGAATCGATGTCAAGTTATTGCACATACCTACTTATTAGATAAGTGGCGTTTGCAATGGGACCGGATGTGGTTTCAAATCCAAAATCATAAGTAGTCAAATTTATACAGTTGCAATCAGTTTTGATGAGGACACGTTAAATACGAAGTATTAGAAAATGTTTGTTCAGCAGCTGATTAACACGTTCGATCGCCATAATTCAATATGGTCACAAGTTTGCCAGCGACATCTGTCGACGCGAGCCGTCAACCTTACCTTCACTGACTTACAATTAAGTAGGCGTTCCTAAGCAGTGCTGTGTTTGATCAAGAAATGCAGAGGTCGCGACTTTCGCTAAGCTGTTTCAGTTTTACAATACCGAGTTGAATTATTTAACAGAATGTCGCACAGAGGACTCTGGTGCAATAGAATACGTGCCTTAATGATATTGGACACAGTTTCCTCGCAGTTTCGGACGTAGGTGTTTTAGGTAACACGAACCACGTATCGAACTTTATGCTTAGCAACTCCATATGAGAAAGTTAATTCTATTTGTAAAATGTATGCTGAATTCCGAAACGAATTTATTCTGGTACTGAATTTTTTGTTTGTTATGAAGATAGAGTAAATTGAGTATGCTATTTATATCAAATAACGTGCCTACGAACGTAAACATGTACCTAATAATGCTCCTAAAACACACATGATTACGTTTATTACGGCCTTTTATTTCTGTAGTGAGATATTCATTATGAGCTTCTGCAGTTGATGCTCATTGTAGGCTATTTCTTTTTTTACGGGAATTTTCATTAAACAGGCCGTCTTAGAACAGTAAAAATCTATATTTTTCTCTTTTTCCCGTGCAAGAATGTAATAAAATATTGACTTCATGACTTCACTGTATCTAGCGATCACTGACGAAAGACACTCTTTAGTCTCTATCGTATACGCTTAATATCCTCAGACAATAGCAACAGTAGCCGCATAGCAACGGAATTTGCGATTTGTAGTTATGTTCTCAGTCACAAATGGTCTTGAGGTTTTGCAACTAGCGGTCACCTGTACCTCTGCACCGCTGGCTATGCGATGTGCCCGCTGAATGTTGCCTAACCGCACGATTGAATATGTTGCACGATCACTACTTCACGACGCTGCCAATTGCACTAATTGTTTTTTTATTCAAGGATTTTGTTCGTTAATCGTAAGGGTTAATCGCTGTTTTATTTAGAGGTATGGTGGAGGTGAATCATCAACTCAATTATCTTTTATTCATCAGCAGATAAGGAAAGAGGCGCAGTGTTGTCACTAGAGCACATTTGTCGAGATCATCAGGGCTGGAATGAGCTTGGCTTGGAGGCTGGATGAGAAGCATAAGGTAACATTGTATGGTGAAAATCTCGAGATGTTTTTTTAACTTCGGATAACAATTTAAGCCTTTGCAACCAGTTATTGCCATTTTAAAATGGTAGAAGTAACTAACACGCATTAGAATGTCTATATTTGACCTAGAATTTCTGTTCCTTTATCTACTTATATCCTGTCATTTATTAAGCTACGAGTATATGAGTTATGTAAAATGTAAAGATAAATCTTCGTCTTCTTCTTCTCGTTTTTCTTTGACACGAGATGGTCTGCAGTCGCTTCAGTGTTTCACCATATAATATCGCTGAGCTTGCTCGGAAGGAGAAAGCCCTCAATTCCTTTTTGGAACTGGTTGACTCCATTTATAGCAGGCTAAAGGCCTTCAATAACAATTAAAAAACTGTATCCTATACAACTTTAGACTGTTTGATTAATTATGGTAACCTAATCTAATTTAGTTTTATATAACGTATACAATTTATTTCTCTGTTAATAAGTGTTTATTGTAGTCTGGGCGCCTCAATGGTCAGCACCTATGTATAAATTAATTGAATCAATGTAACCAACCTTAATGGTGTCTTTGTATAGCAAAAAAGCAACATTTACTTTAATTTAGTTCTTTGTCCGTTTCTATATAATAGGAAGGACCCAATCGACTCTCGACTACACACCCAACTCACAACAGTTACACACACCTCAATTCTTCTACACTTCCCAGGGGGGCCGATGAGGGACGGACGAAAGCATTACTATGTCGTAGTCCTACTCCTCCGGAAGATTCCCCTACACCTACATATAAAACTGACAAAGGGAGATCCATCGTATCAAATAGCGAGGCGTCTCTCCTTTGTCAGTTAAATCACCCCACAGACTAAAACATAACACTTAACAGCGATATAGGCAATTCCCCTACAGAACAAAACATAAAACTACAGAACAAACAGCAAAAAAAAAACTAAATGCCCCAATTACCGTATAGTATCTTCCACTATTAGGAAAAGATCTATTGTCAGCCGCAACATCGTTCGCGTCATGGAACTAATTAGCTTTTTTCCGGGGTTCCGTATATCTATCTAGGATCTTATTGCTAACATGAATTATTGCGGCGATAAATGATATATTACTACCTATCAGTAAGAATTAAAACAGACATTTGTTGACTGAAATGCGGGGTGGAATTTAGTGCTTAATTTAGTACAATATTTTATAGCTGTTCACGGTCTATATTATCTTTCTTGAATATTTGACATAAATTATTTTGCTAATGTTATTTTTTTGCTTTAATTATGAATTATACATATATGCATTGTTTATCCTAAAATAAATTAAGAAGTTATGTATAATACTTGTGTTGTCAAATCCTTATCCACGCTTGCATACTACGAGTATTAATGCATTATTTTTTATGCATTTTGCGAAAGTTTAATTATTATAGATTCTGATTTTGTTACAAGATATCTGCATGGCACTTACTCGTTGAGAAAATAAATATCCGATCCCGGGTTAATCATATAGTTTGTATCCAAAAATTTACCAACGGACATCAGCATTACTAGTATTTTAATAAAGGTTTAATTTAAGGCAAATTATGTCAATATGCGCTGTAACAGCGGCATAAAACCTACATAATATTTAATTTTTTTATGGCGCATGTCGTAGTATATACGAGGTAGCTGTCTAATCGTCTGGCCTTTCAGCAGGCGGTACTGAACTGTTAGTACAGTGCGGTCTTATTGTTAGGTCCGATAACGCATGAGTTGTTGCATGAATGATCTAGATTATGGGATTTAGATACTATGTATTAAACATAATAGAATAAAAATAATTGTATAATATATAATTTGACTGATCCTTTCACATTTGAACTAACTCGATGGGAGAATTGGAAATAGAACATGTGAAATATAATGAAAGAAGGGAGGCCTTCGCTCAACAGTGGGACATAAATTTCTAGATCAAAATTATATAGGTATTTTGAGAGTGACACATTTTATTTATAGTATTTTATTGTACCACGCATTGCTTTGTAATTCATGGTGTTGAATGGTTTTGCTACTGCCCATGTCGGTCGTATCGCTTACCATCAGGCGAATAGCATTATCGGCTCGCCTTTCATTGCAATTAAAAAATATATATACTTTACTCAAGCACTGATAGCATATTTTTACAACAACCGTGCTATAAGGTGATATCAATTATATGAAAATAACGTAAAAGTATGTAGAACAGCAAAGTCGATAGAATTTTTAAGTCGCGACTGTACAACTGACATTGGCATTTTCTCGGTTTCTGACTGGATAGTTTGAAAGCACCGTCCAAATTCACTTCGCATTTTGCAGATCCGTATTTCCTCGGATTGCCTGGCAATTGGCATTGGATAAATTCTCGAAAAAAATGATGTCAAGTAGCCAACCAGGCCAGAAGCCCAATATATACAACATGAATAGAAACAGAGATATGACTAAGCTGATATCTTTAAAAATAATGGTCACAGAGTATGGTATGTCGAAGTTATTAGTCATTGTTTTGCTATATTTTTGAAAGTGGTTAGGCCTTAATCCATCGTCCTGGCCCACTTCATGAATTCTACTTACTATTAAAATTCTAGGAGAATTACGATTACAGGAATCGAGTGTCGAGACAACTCGCTCGCTTGTGGTGAGCATCACGCCTGCCATTTGACAGGAGCAACATCGGATAGAAACTAGTAACTACTAAACAATGCTTGAAGCTGCACTGCGCTTACCTTTAAACATTGTTAAATCTCTTTATGCGTCATTATTTCACTGGCTTAAACGTCCTTCAAATCGGGATACAATAGTGCTTTCACATTGTTATTTTGCGGCTGATAAAATACTATGTTATACAAGATTATTTAATATTACGTTTCCCTTCACTGGTGAATTGAACGATAATTAATTATACTCACCAATATTATAGTGTGAATTTATTCAGAAAACGCCGGTCATGAGGTATTATATTTCACACCATTCAAGGTATCTAACGCAGCGTCGGACGTGGCTACACGAAAAAAGCAAATTTCTCGCGTGGTTGATTCTCCTTGCCTAATTTGTTAAGATTCAGCGGTTACTTACAAAACTAGCCGTAGTCATGATCGTTCTTAGGGACGTGTTATCAAATCGTTAGTTGCGGTTGGTTTACCCTGAACGATTATCCGTAGCGATTCGTGCGCAAACGGTGGATCGTATGAACTATCGATATACGTCCTTAATGCTGTACGGTTCGCCCCTAGTGTTAGATTTCGTGCACATGAAAATACTGGCTTATTATATTCGATAATGATGTGGTGAATATTGTATGGATAAAATCGATTCACATAAATACATACATATGTAAATAAACTCACGCCTTTATCCCAGAAGGTGTGTGCAACCAGGACACCCACGTTTCGCCTTATATTTTCCGTTTCACGATATGATAGGGGGCGAGCCTAATGCCTATCGCCATATCGGGCACAAATTCCTGACTCTGGGCTGATAATGAATAGAAAAATCCAATATCACTTTGTCCGACCCAGGAATCGAACCCGAGACGTCAGCTTTGCAATCATAGCGTAGTACAATTGCGCTACCGAGGCAGCCGATCAACAAAATCAACAAAATTAATTCATGAATTTATTTTTGTGATCTATGACGAAGACAACATAATAATAGATTGTGATCATTAATAGATAGTGGAAAGATCCTGTTTTTTTTATATTAAAATTGTTTGTTTGGCGAAATTAGTGACCAATGTTTAACATGAAAAGGTATTTCGATTTAATTGGATTTTGTCGAAAATTGATTACAAATCACAGTTAGTATATAAAGTTAAGTGTGAAATATTTTTATGTAAGATAAATTGAGAAAATTGAGATAAGTTAAATAGAATTTGCCTCACTACAAGGAGTGCTCGAGATATAATGCAAATTTAAATTGCCGATAAATCACAAAGCAATGCATCATACTGCATTACATTACTTCTATTCGCTGGAGAGAATAAAACTACACCCAATAGGCACATTATTTTGAAATAGCTTTTAGATTACTCTAGTTTTCAAACAAAAATGACTACAAAATTAAAGACACAGATAAAAGATATCATTGTCCTATGTATTTAAAATATTTATTATAAATTTATACATATTATGTTAAACATTATATTAATACTTACGAGTACATACGTAAATTCATTGCTCATTGTTCATCTGTCAACTGTTCCTTCAGAATTTTATGTTTAGTCTATCCATTAATAATTATAGAAGGTGATTTGGACTAATATTAATTAAGAATTCCAATACTTTCCAACTTGCAGGTAAATTATAAAATATGAAAATGTTACGCTCAAAGCAAACTTTCTGAAAGTGTATTTATCATAAACGCAAACTTTGAAATATTTTCTTAGTATGTTAATAAATATGCTATACCCGTAAGTCGTGCGAAACCACAACATACGTAACTTTGGCTCACATCCGTATATATTTATACTATATGTTTAGTTGGAAAGTAGAATGTTAAATGTTATATTTCACACAATAATTCTGCGCTGTAGCTTGTCCAGTTGGAAATATATTGGACCTAAGAAGCACGCCTCTGAATTTAGAGTAAAGCGTGTAGACGCGGTTATTATAACCTCTCATTTTATGTTTGGGGAAAAATATCATAAGGTTTGCATGCCTGTCGAGTCTTCAGAAGACTTTCGATGGACCCCGTTTGTGGCCTAATTTACAAAAAGCATGAAGCAAGGAATACTGTGCGATTCCTCGGGATAGCCTAGGGATAATGACTTGACATATGATCTTAATAAGAAAATGTCAATTACGTATGTACGTACTTACAGTTGAAAATTAAAGAAATTCTATTACGTGTAGCAAGTATGAGGTTGTTATCCAGTATTTTCCGTTAACGGCTATGGAGTCTATTCGAGAATTTTTATATTAAAATTTTATTCAAGTGCTCTCTATCTACAGTTCTCCAGTTTCACTCGACAGACTGAAATTACTAGTTGTTAAGAACTTTGTTTAATTAAAAATATAATCTTGGTGTGATGCATTATAAAAGCTATTATATTATGCACGTGAATGATTTTTTGCCAGATTTATTTCATTACAGAAGAAAAAAAAAAGTCTTGATTTATAGCTGGATCTTTAAATTTTTTTAAATAAAATTTAAATCAAAACAAAATTTTACATGTAAGGGAACTCTAGATCGTCTTTTATATTGTGAAGGCGATAAGGAAATGTTTTAAGCTGCAAGACCGCAAATTGTAATATCAAAGGCTGTGTAATGTTCATTTAGTTTTGTTTTGTGCTCTATTGTATTTGTGATAATTTAAAATTAAAGTTAATGTGATTTATACGGGATTAAATTAAACGGAATTTATGCCTTGAAAGGTCCTGTTACATTTGGGATGAAAATAATTTTTTAAATTGTTACTTTTGCCTTTCCTTTCGCAGGTTTGTGTAAAGCCTTACTTTTTTTACACAATGCAAGACCTTATTTCTGGTACAAAATACAGGAAGAGATGGAGTAGACGCACGTGATGTGTGATCGGTGTCACTCATAAACATCACCAGGAGACTCATAAAACCCGACGAATGTTTTTTTGTAAGCTAAGCCGTATCGCTTCAGGTATAACATAGATAAAAGTTGAGTCCGCAAGGTAGCAGCGAGGAGGAACATTTCACGAAAACCTTTGTAGACTGCTATACATCCAGACTACGAAGTACATAGACTAACTCCGCAATTAAATGGTTCAGTTTAAAAGTTCAAAGTAAGTTGGTCTTACCCAGGATAATCGTTGCAATTCGTCGAACAATTTATCTTTAACTCTTTAGATTAGCAGGATAATGCTTGTTTTGTCATTGGGATTTATTTTTTCCCCTAATAAAGAAGCAAGCACTGCGCACGTAATGGTTTGGTTAACGATAGGTATACTAGTTTTCGCGTACAGCTTTCCAAATTTATTGTTTCAGTTTTTAAAACGTACATCGATGTGTAACATGTAAACAAATTCGCTTCATATTGATTCATCGTTTGAAAACGTGTGAATTGATTTGACTCCGTATTCAGCTGTTAAAAAAACGATGTACAATATACATATATGATCAAACGTGCCAAGAAAAAAAATTTACAATATCTGCGTAAAATGTTTACTAAACTAATTCACAATTAACTGTCACAGAAAATCTCATGTGGATGGTACATTAACACTTTTACCAAGCTTCAAGGAAATATGATATTAAGCGTTATGTTGTTTTCGCCGACCCCCGAGTCACCTAAAACAAAATTGTAAAGGGTGTCATTTCATTTCCCGGATACCTTCCACTCCATGAAATTTTAATAAGTATTTACGCTTCCTATCGCACGTACTGTATAAAAGAAAATTTACGTTGTTCGTGTTTTCACACATAGACGACGGTTTATCAAAATACCTGTCTTTATTTACACTCTATTTGTGTAGGGTGTTGCTGGAATGTTATCATATTATGCAGTCAAATAGTAGCTTCATTCATTTGTTTTCAGCTCCCGTGGAACGACTGTTCAAGAGCATTCGTCTTTGTTAAATTTGTACATTTTTCAATTGCTTAAATAAAAAGGTTAACAATTAAAAACGAATTAACAGAATCAATTTTGTGTAGGTAACGCTATTTGTATCATTGAACTATCCTACAGCGTAACTAGTTTGAGGCTGCATACAAATTCTGAATACTAACAATGAGGCTTTCACTGCCATTGAAATCATTTAGGCTTTTTATTTGGGTCACCACCCTTTATCAGAAATCATAATCGATTGTCGACAATTCCATATTCAACTGAACTGATTTGTTATTCCAAAACTCATTCAATAGTCAATTGATTTGGTATTTATTATTTTTCTTTTGCAGATTAAATAAATTAAGTCTTGTCAGTTGTATATTTATGGCACTAAGTTTCAAACTTCAGCTCTTTGACAAGCCATTAATACATCGATTTATTATCGTCATATTGTTATTTATATTTTATATTATTCTACTCTTTTACCTTTGTGGTGATTTGCTCCTTTAAATTCGAATTCTAATCGACATAATATTATATACATATCTATTAAGCAAACACGAAATAAACAAAAATAAACAACCTTCTTAATTCGAAATGGCTGGTAGGTGCACTTATTACTTCACGCCTTAACTTAACCAAGGTTGACAGAGACATTAATTAAATATTTTATGTATGTTTTTTGCAGCATGAATGTTTCATGCACTGATTCGATTTTTAAATGTCTGTTGAGGTGCATAAATTGGTTGACTCATCATTATTCCGTCGGTGTTCAATCACACGTTCGACAGAACTACGCTCTTCGTTTACGTGGCATTAGCACGGGACTGGTATTTTCATTTATGACTCGGATTGGAAATACTTTGCTTTGTGTTTTGAGCAATTTACGGCCTTCTTTTCGCTTTGGGGAAAAAAATAGTAAATATTGTCATAACGAACAAACAGGGTGAATGAAAATGTACGGGAGAACTGGGACAGAACTGGACTTTTTGATTGTGATTGAAATGATTATGTTTGGTGTTGTCTGAAATTTTGGCAAATACATAGTAAATCGACCAGTTTTGTCCCTACTCACGCTTGTGATTCTATTCACCTCATTTGATTAAGCTTTCTAAACACATATTTGCAAGTATATGTAAAAGGTTGTTATTACAAAATGTATTGCAATGTCCTTTTTCCATTACAGTTTTTCCGCGTAAGCACTTTTTTACGTAAATCTTTTAGGTTTTTTATATAAGTACCAAGCAAACGAATGATTATGGAACTCAATATAGACTCTGTGACTACATGGTGAGATTCCGAATGAAGTAGTAATGAAATATCCAATATTTTTTAAATGTGTACTTGTGTAGGTAATAAGACTTGTCTTCTAATAAGACAAGCTAGCGACTCACCTGAGAATAAGGAGGAATGTAGTTAGTTCTAATGGCAGGGATATCGTCTGTGGATATAGTTAAGTCAGCGAGTGTTGTAAGTTAGAAACTCTTTTTAGCTTCTTTTCTTGGTCATAATCGTAAGACGAAATGTCTACTTGAGTAATCCAATCAAAATATATATGAATATATTTTTGTAATAATATTTTTAATTACAAAAATATATTTTTGTAATGTACGCTTATAAAAGCTTGATAAAGTTACGACAACATTGACTTAAAAACTCCTCTCTTCTTCAGGATACGAGTCCTCTTATCGTAATTGAGCTGCGAATTTTTGTAATCTTTATTACACAATTTATTATAAAATTGTTAATAATGTGTTCGTATAGTTACATTTTCATAGTAATATAGTTTTCGTAGTTTTAGTATGAATTTAATTTTAACGTAAATATCATCCAGTGGAGGGTAGTTTGTAGCAGCTTGACTCGCGCTGGGTAGGTCATTTTGTAACGAGTCTAGTGTGCACTTCGCAACGCATGCCCTTGCTCCGTCGCATAGCTGTATATTTGTTCGTTTATCGTTGACTATCTAATGTGAAGTGGTGTTTGGTGGATCTATGGTCACCACCGCCGTCGGCGCCGACCATCCAGCTTCGGGAACGGGACTCCGGTGAGTTAGCTTCACGTATTTTACCTTCCAGCTGGATCGCCGTTTTGTTCCGTTTCGTATTGCCCCTAGTGCGCGTCGCATCGAAGTGTATATGTTAACGGAAATGTGTGTAATCCGCCATTGTATACATTTCCTAAATACGGGGAAATGTGGTACATTCTGGATGTCAGTGAGTACAAACGTTAACCAATACAGAGGTCTAGACAAAGGAATATTTAGTTTAGGTTAGGTTATATACATTTCTCATAAATATTTTGTATTACATAATCTTCAAATAATACACAGTACACACACAGTACAGTAGTTTACACATTTTCTTAACATGCTCGAATTTGTATATATTTCCTAGGAATTATATAAAATTCCTAGATTTCATACTTTTCCGGTGGATATAAACAACATGAATCTAAACACATTAAATCTAGCTTATCAAACATAATCAGTCCAGTATAATTAAAACCTTCTGAGTAATGTTATAACATACTGCAAATGAAGTGTGCCGCGTCGAGTGCGCTGTGTCAATCCGATGGGCAAATGGATTCGTGTAAATGGCACGTTAGTATCTCTATTGGCAATAACTACATGCAAAGCTAGCGCACATATTAGTATTGTGCGCATCCCTTTGTAGTTAACTGTGCTAGGAAATTGTGTTAGATTGTGCTATGAGTTTGACGTGAAAATCCTTGGGGATGCCTCCTTAGCAGTGGATTTCCCGTAGTAAAGGAATAAGAAGAAAAATAATAATGAGAAGGCATACAAACATATACTTCCGAATTTTTCCCAGGGGTAAGCAGAGGTTGCTACCAGGATAATGAATGGAAAAATCCAATACTACTTTTACCCAACCCGGGATTCGAACCCGAGACCTCGGCTTTGTAATCGTACCGTAGTACAACTACGCCACAGAGGCAGTCATAATAAGACAAAGGAGGATAAAAAAAGACAAAGTGGGTACAAAAATAAAAAGGCGAAGTATAAAATGATGGTAGGCTAATTGAAGGTCTATAAAAACGCTGAAACATGTTTTGTTTAGTTGTCTAGCCTAGAGCACTAACTTTTCTAATATGTAAGGTGGATTGTAAATTACACATGTAACGTAGAAGGAAAACATCATGAGAAGCTCGTGTAATTGACGGATCTCCGCAAGAATTTCGTTAGGAGGTTAATTCGATCAACCCGCATTAGGCCAGCGATATGGAAGCATAACCATGTTTTCGAATCACGACGTAAATCTCGGGTGAGGGCAAGCAGAACAAATTGTCTTGGATTATGACAATATTTGATTGTTAAATACATTTATGAATACACGTCATGAAAGTCAGCGATTCTTAATTTAGGTATAAACCTAACAAAATGAAATATCCGACCCGTGACCATGAAAGCTGTACAGCAATCAAAACGTCGGGAAGCTAGAAAAATTAAAAATTAAACCAAATCGCGACAGTAAAAAAAAATTGTTTTATTTCAATGTTTTATATTAAAATGAAATCTAATGAAAATAATTAAATCTCATGAAATCGCTCTATTCATGATTAGATTTTCAAAGCATAAAGCGTTCATAAAAATCGTATTATCACAGACGATACGTGAGTCCGCCCTATATTAACTTCAGTGTCTGCGAGAAATTTCCAGAATTCTCTTCACGTCACCGAAAAAAAGGTTCGCGCGATTAGCCTATATCCGAAAACCCATACGTTTACACTGATATAAGTGAAATTCGACTGAAATTCAATCATGTTCATAAAGCGTTTATTTGAGTGTATTCGTTTATTTTCTCGTGCAATTTGTGCGATAATAGCCACAACGACTATCAATCTTAAACCGAACGCCACGTGGAAAGAATAAAGTTACAAGTTAAAGGATTTTCTAAAAAAATCAAAGAAAATAACCTTGTGAATGTATCGAAATTTTCATTGTACTACATTTTGCCGGGAAAATCCAAGCACGGAAATATTTATGACCGAGATTTTTATATTTATTTGCTACGAAATTCATGATTGTTATTTTTTATACGCACGTCCAATAAACAAAATATTGATCGATATAATTGCGAGCAGAGTTCGATTTTTATTCTTTTATGATAGTAATAATTATATCTGGTTTGAGAGCAATTTGGGTCAACAAAGACTTATATAGATCCAATTCATTTACTTAATCTATAATGGAAGGACGTTTCGACGCCAAATTAATACAACGCAATAAAATATATCTTGTTTACTACCTTCAAGTTTATTACAACTGCATTAAAACCGGAAAGGATAATTTGAGCAATTGTGTATGCGGAAAGACATAATTTTTATTTTCTCTGCCGTGTATACTGCCCGTTAAAATTACAGATGGGCCATTAACACTGCCTTAATAGGGCCTTCTGAAATTAGCTGTAATAAATGACAAACCACTGAAGATTATGTATTCTCTGTTTGTGAGCGTTATGAGTTGCGATGACAGCATTGTCAGGAATTTCATTAGAAGCTGTATTTTATTAAACGACTTTAATATAGGAGGAAGTTTTCAATTCATCGGAATCTTTTTTGATTTAGTATTATTTTTCAAATATGAAACAAGACATGGACAACATAAACAAGATGGTCAATAGACGTACAAAAAAAAATTGGTTTGACACATACATACATAAACTCACGCCTTTTTCTCTGTAGGGGTAGGCAGAGGTTTCCCTGATAGCGACCAGGACACCCACGTTTCACCTTGTATTTTCCGTCCTACGATGTGATAGGGGGTGAGCCTATCGCCATATCGGGAACAAATTCCTGACTACGGGCTGATAATGAATAGCTATAAAAATAAATTGGTTTGATAAAGTGACTTTAATCTACCTGGTATTAAGCGCAGTACAAATAGAGTATCATCCATCGAGAGAGGGTAATCTTTTGACAGTCAATACAATTATGCCGGCCAGCTCAAAATTAAGTGCCGTTAAAATTAAAATTATGAAATTGACAACGATCACAATTTTATAATTATCAAATTATTAATCATTTATTACATATAATAATTCATTTAAGGCGAAATCACCATTGTACCGTAAATCTTTGCTTTATGCTTATCGAAAAGCGTATTCATTGATCTTACAAAGACTGTTTGTATTGGAAAGTTGAACAAAAAACAACAACAATCAAGTTGAACAAAAAACAACACATCCTTTAAGAAAATGTTTTTCTCAATATTCGTTCATTATTCAACATTCCGCGGTAGCAAACTGCTTTACGGTTTTGTTCCTTCGTCATTCGCTGACGAAAAATGAAAGTAATAAAAAGTTTGGCTTACCCACAAAGATTTTTAAGTAATCAAATGCCAAACACTTGGCGGTTTTAAAACAATGATTGTAAGAAATGACGAATGTTTTTTTACTTGCAAGGGGTATAGCAAAAGTTAATATTAAAATTTTTACTTAACGAAAATTTAAAAAGCTTGTAGCGAACTGAATGTAGGAATATGCTAACTATGTTTTTTGTACTTTGTTTATTATTGCATGTTTTTTATATTTTGTGATTATACATTTTGTATTTGCGACTCAATTTATTTTGTGCTGTACTTTTCTTCTTGCGAAAAACCTTAAAAAAGCTCATAATTTCAAATAAATTAAAGACTGCAATAAAGTATTTTAAAAAGGATATTTTCAATATGATTAGCTAACAAACAGACGTGACAAGTTGCTAACAAATTAATTGGTTTCATTAGTCAGCGTGACTAGAGTTATAGAGTACATGTTTTCTGCATCAATGTGGTGTCGGTTTGTCTTATGGAGCGTGCAAAGTGAAGGTGTCGGGAGCGAGCTCTGAAGCGGGCGGCACTGTGGCGGAGTCGGCGGCGTGACGTCATCGTCCGGGCGCGGACGTTCTAGACGCATGCGTTCCTCTCCCTGTGCCCGATGACTCCCCCCGCCCCGAGCCCTCGCCCCGCCGCACCCGCTACCCGCCACTTCTCGGGCGGCGCGCGACACATCCACTCGCTCGCCCGCCCACCCAACTTTCGCCTACCCGTGACGCTACGACAGAATAAACTTTCCGTTAATAAATAGTGCGTGCGCTCTGAAACAATGGACTTGGACTGAAAAAAAATTTCAGTGATACGCACTTTTTTTTCGACCGGTGTTCGTTTATTTTCGGATGTTAATATGTTCAGGTAAGTTATATGTCGTGGTAAAGATAATTTGAGCTTCTTCATGGTTTTTATTTTAATTATAAATATTTTAATTGCACAAAAGGGAGGTAAATAATGAAAAGTCAAATTTATTTTAATTTCGACACATTTAATTTATTACTAGACGTAATTGATTCGATGTCCAAGTTACGTTTATTGTAGATTTGGGAGGTAGAAATTAATTTCGCCTGGTCTGTAACCGAATTACGACCTTAAGCCGAATACTTACCTGTCTCGTGCCGCTGCTTAAACACCTGCGGGAATGTTAGTTTTTATTACAGGCTGTTTTAATTTAACAAACGTAAATAAATTAACAATTAGTTAACTGATATGTGGGGTATTGTGGTTGCGTAACTGACTGCGTCGAGATCAAATCTTCGCCCGTGTTCAGATCCTTAATCAACAATAAATCGATCTATTTCAACACGAAACAAGAGACTACATTTACTATTTAAGTTGATAAAGAAAATAAGCACAAAATTGTAAGAGAAAACATCTTGGCATTCCCAGTATAAAGTGGGCGAAGTGCTACTATATTAACACGTTTTACATGTAACGCGAAACTGGCTTAAAAGGGTATGACAGACATCTTAATGTGGCAACCAGCGCGGGTACTGCGTAATACCTTTATGACCTTACACATGCTGGGATTTAAAACTGAATTTAGAATCACTTATTAATATTGTCACTAAGTCTGTTCAAACTTATCATTTAGACGACGATTAAAAATTATCATGTTAGGATTGTGGAAAAATGTTCAATTTCCGAACCATCATAGAGTTTTTCATTTTTTTTTTAATACGAACAAATAAATATATATTTTGTAAGTTATATTTTTTGTGACACTGATAAGGAATCGTAAGAATAAAACTAGTCGAAGCCGGGTGTAAAATAACTAAACCTCAACTGCAAGGATTGTACAAAGCATTGCCTAGAGCGATAAGACCGCCACTTGTACTTTTATCTTTTTGTTATTTCTGTATATTGTGTTTCATTGTTGTGTAAAATAAAGACTAAATAAATAAAGCACTTTTCCGTTCCATCCGATAATGGATTGTATTTAACGCAGAAAAATCCGCTAATTCGTAGAGCACTTATTAAAGTCCAGTGACAAAGTATAAAATGGAGGTGTTTTAATTAAAACTTGCAAGGGAATATTATATTTTGTTGCAGATATAATATTTTGCGATGTCATGAAACGGACTGTAATATACAACCCGCGTGATCCGATTGCGTAAAATTATTCTACGCAAATTTGGGAAGCTTATGTTTCGTGTGTGCAGAGTGTTCAGTGTTGTCAAATAAAAAAGGGACAATTGTTTACGTAGAGAAGCACTCGTAGAATTTACCGTTGTTTTTACGAAGTACAAATATTTTTCCAAAAGAGTCTCATATGCAGTTTTACGTTTTTTATTGCCTCGGCTTGCCGGCTACCGGTTCGCCTGATGACTAATAGAAATATTATACTCTTTGTGCTTTGTATAGAGCACGATAATTCTTACCTTTCGGGAAACATGGAGAAAAGGAGTTCATTGCAGAGTTTGTACGTGTGAGGTAAAGACAGCTGGAAACGTACCGTAGAGAACGAATCTATGTAATGAAAAACTATTGCTTTGTTTATTAATTAGTAATATTATATTTTATAAGTAGAAAGTCTAGTAAATCTAAATATCGGAAGAGATTCAGGTTTGGGAAAATCTACACTTAGTTCCACAGGATTGGTGCTTATTAAGTGACAATAGTTCTGGTCCATAAATTCAATCTGCAAACAATATTGTCGATAAGTTGCTACGTCAAACAACACAGTCTTTCTTTGCTCCTGTATTTAATACCCAGAATACTCATTGGTATTTGTGTAACGTCTTCAACGGTAAATCAATATTACTAACAACGCCCGCTGAAGATCCGTAGAAAAATCTAGTAAAAGTAAATTCTTCGTCGTTTCATTTAAATCCCCAAATCAGTATATTCCATTGAAACATTGTATTAGATTGAGAATTGAAAAGAAAAGCCTATCTTGTTTCGATTTGGCAAGAATTGTGAAATAAATCTATTATTCCTTTTTGTATCCAGGTTAATATTATACCTACGCGATATAACATAATACACATTCTACAACTACACATTCTTGGAATCAAGTATCAAGTACGCTTAGAAATGTTCAATGGTACTTGTACACGATTGCCTCAAGCACAATCCTAATGTTAAATGCTATATCATAGCAACATAGCTGTTATTATTGCCTCGGTGGCGTAGTCGTACTCCGGTACAATTACAACGCTGAGGTCTCGGGTTCGAGTCCTCGGTCGAGCATAGTGATATTGGATTTTTCTATTTATTGTCAGCCCGGAGTCAGGAATTTGTGCCCAATATGGCGATAGGCTCGTCCCCTATCACATTATGGGACGGAACATACAAAGCGAAATGTGGATGTCATGTTAGCACTTCTGCCGACCCCTTCTGGGAAAAAGGCGTGAGTTTATGTGTTATTATTATAGAATGAGTGAAGTTAATGATGAGTGCTTTTTATAAATTTTTATTCCCATCCGCCCGGATAGCGACGTCTGTAGGGTGGTGAAAACCCCCAAATAGTGGCTCATACTACTGTGTCCCATACGGAATCAGTCTGTGTATTCAGTGTCTACCACGCTGGCATAATTGTGTTGACTGTCTCAGCACGCTATTTGGATCACACCGCACTTGTATTGCTGTCACTTTGTGCCGGTATAAGAGTTCATAAATTGGCTATTATTAAATTGAGATATTGAATGATTGGAGTTAACGACCCTATTCAACTGTTTTCGGGTTATAATTAGCCTATTAAGTTGTTTATAATGCAATCAAATGGATTAAAACAAAACAGCTCCATATTTCGTGCCCAATCTAGGGCCTTTCCAGCTTAATTACATTTGTAGTAGAGAAAATGCAATATAGCGCCACATTTGCATTCATTTGCTTATGAATTTCCTTACTGTTTGAATGTCCCGACGCGTTATTAGATTTTTGTTTATGTGTTTATTGGCGCCGTTGTATTTTATGCGAGGAAATGTCATGAAAGCGAATTGACAACGTATATTATTAACGATTAACGATACAAATATATTTTTTAATAAATTTGTTTTTTCTCGTGTATTTTATGCTTCAGTATTATTAAGCAATATTTGTACAGTTTTATTTCATAGACACTTTTATATATTTATACTGCAATTTTTTAAATGCATATTGCATATACACAGGTCTGCATGGTATTGGTCGATATGGTTCCGACACTTTAGCGTGTGGTCAAACGTGGATGTTCGCGGTTTCACAGTCTTCACTACATATAAGTAATATAATTAATTATATTTCACATTTCCAATATGACTGTGAATATTTAAATAATTTATAATGTTAGTCATCAGATTGGCTTCAGATATTGTCTAATCAAATAAATGTATATGTTCAGTGATGAAGTTCTGTGTGGGTATAGGCGAGGGCAGAAAATCAGAGTTTTCATTTGCTTTGCGTTGGCTTCAATGGATCCGGGGTCATCCTCGTAAACTTTTATCGCTATGGTGGACTTCATTATCTTCAAAGCCCTTTTAATGAATTCATGGCGGGCTTGTCTTTTTATTACGCGGAATATGGAAAGGACAGTATGTTTAATTACTATGAGATTGGCTAAAATACGAGCAAAATTTTGCAAAATGTATAAAAATGGCAGAATAAAAAATAAAACATTTATTCTTTTAAATATGTCGTTTGAATTAACAACTTAATTATTTCACATTTTAATATTTTTTATTTAATTGCAAATTAACTTATTTTAACGCAGGTGTCAAAATGGATAAAGCGGAATTTTATATAAAGCAACAGTTAAAAATGTACTCAAGTTATTATCTCCGTCTTCTTTGGTTTTCGTAATTGCTTTCGGGATCTCTCATTCTCTTTGTTTTAATTGAATTGGTTTTACGCCAAATGCGAGCTTCGGGGGAGCATAAACCGGAAACTAGCCTTGGGGTGACAGTAAACTGCGGTGGATTATAGCTGCCGCATTTAGATATTGTCTACGGCTAACCAATTATCACGCTTATTCAAATGATTGAATTATTACAGTCCCAAGCTCCAGGCTTGAACATGTTCCTACGACAACGTATTAGCTTCATAATACGCGCTTTATGATAATGATTTCTCGTTAGAGGCCGATAAAAATAGATAATGCAGAATAGTCTCAATAGACACACGTATCACTAAAGTAGGTCAGGCGTATTGAACTAGTTAATCGTTTTTTAAGTGGACCACACTAAGACGGCTTTCAACTCAAGCTAAATATTAATTGTAAAAAAACCAGCGCAGTGATTCAACGTGCCTTTTGTAACCTAAACATTTCTGCGATTTTCAATTTACTTACCTGTCAAAAATATTCCAGCGCGAATGTCATTTTAAATGTTTCGTATGAAAATAAATGAGACGTTTTATTGTTGGAACACCGTGGAGTTAAATTGAAACTTTTTTGGCACCTCTCCTAAAATAACATTTGATTTATTTCAAGTTAAGGTTAGCCACATTTATATCTCGGAAAAATATCTAACTTGAATTCTTTTAAAATATTAATACAATAAAATTCTTTATGTATACCCGACTTTTGCGCAGCGCTATGCAAATCCTCTTTTAACGAATGTGCTTTGGAAGTCGGGTTTAAGTTTGTTCGGATAATACAACAAAAGATTGTTAGCTTCCCGTCAGTTATAATTCAGCGGAACAACATTACACCGGTGATTAATGATTTATAACAAAGTTCTGCGAAGTTTCTTGTTCTTCTTCTTTCTTCGAAAACGAAAAGATCAATACTTTTTAACCAACTTCAAAAATAAAGGATTCTATTAAGTATGTATAATATGTTTGGTAACGAATATCTTTAGAATCGTTAATCGTATATTAATGAAGTTTTAACTAATCAATAAAGCTTACTGAATCGGCTCATAATCGCCCATAGCCGAGCACAGGACTCCCGTACAATCGAGAGTTCGATTGAATTACTTGTTGGGAAATTGTAGTATCATAATCAATGTATTAGACCTACTAAAGATCCTGCTTGTCTTTTTTAGTACATACATATACATACATAAAGTCACACCTTTTTCCCAGATGGGGTAGGCAGAGGTGCTACCAGGACACCCACATTTCGCCTTGTATGCGACACAGTAGTATGAGCCACTATTTGGGGGTTTTCACCACCCTACAGACGTCGCTATCCGGGCGGATGGGAATAAAAATTAATAAAAAGCACTCATCATTAACTTCACTCATTCTATAATAATAACACATAAACTCACGCCTTTTTCCCAGAAGGGGTCGGCAGAAGTGCTACCAGGACACCCACATTTCGCCTTGTATGTTCCGTCCCATGATGTGATAGGGGGCGAGCCTATCGCCATATCGGGCACAAATTCCTGACTCCGGGCTGATAATGAATAGAAAAATCCAATATCACTTTGCCCGACCCGGGATTCGAGCGCGAGACCTCAGCTTTGTAGTCGTACCGTAGTACAACTACGCCACCGAGGCAGTCTTCATACATATATAAAAATGTATATTTTATAATCCTATTTACTTCCTTGTATAAGACACTCTAGTCTAGTACAGGATGTGTTTGATGGTTTCAGTAAAGTACACGCGTCCTTCAGGATGATCCTTTTGAGTAGGTATAGGGCGAAAACTTAAGCTAAAGGTACATTTTATAGATAGTAGAATGGGTATATTCTACGCGTAAAATCTACGCAGCGTTTTTATAATAATGTTGTTTTGTAAACTGTAGAAGATGTTGCCTATTCACATTAACGGTGATGTATATGGGCTTAGGATTGTAAGGTTTGCTGGACGTAGGATCATCATGTGTATATCCGGATCCAATCTGGCCATCATAATTTTGTCGGCCGGCGAGAGATAATCATCTCATGTCGGTAGATACTCCATCCGAGCTGCACTGCACTTACGATTAGTTGCATTCAGTTAATTTATCGGTACTTTATAGAAAAAAGGCCTTGCTTTTTGGTCAAAATGTTATATGTATTTTCATATTGGAAAGGCATAATTTTCTTCGGACAGAATAATTCCGGAATAGGTTAAAATCGGAAACTCGTAGTAGTAAAACCATTAACCAAACCACTTATATACACTAACCATAACAATCTTGGGCAGTTCTGTATAGATTTATGTACAATAAGGATAGTGGGCAAAGACGTTCAGCTAAATTCAGGCTAGTGAATCTCTTGAAGCCAAGCCAACTACTTTTAGTAATTAAATGCAAAGTAACCCTTTGTAAGTTCAGAGTCCAGTATAAAATGAGACACTAAATTTCCTATGGGGCTTTACCCCAGCTATACAATTGCAGAACTTCCACCACAAGTAAAAGAAAAATTGGTCAAGGCAAAGAATTACAAATTTTAGTTCGCTAGAAAATGTATTCTTTATATTTCTTTTGTACTATCTTTGTCAAAAGTCAGTTATAATATTATAATACCCTCATTTCTTCGAGATAGTAGAACATAAAATGCTGACGAGTCGAGGTAGAGCTTACGAAAATCATAGTTACATAAAATTTTATTTTACCTAAGATATATTGCTTCTCGTATACATGTAAGTAACACATAACTAAAGATCGATCGAAAAAAATATTGAAATCCATTCAGTACATTTTGCATGAGATAGCCTGTGCATTTATATCGTTTTATTTACGTAGATAAAAAAATACACTTTAATATTTTCAATTATTCAATGTCATATTTTAATCGTATTTATTAATATTAAATTATAGTAAATTATAATTTAGTGCGTCAGGTTTCAGCGAGTCGAGGTTGTAGTGTCTGTTTTGTTGAAATATACGAGACACGCAACTCGTAAGCCTGTTTTATGTTTGGGGCAAAGCTAATTATACTTAAGGGATAATAACTCCATTTAATAATTCTTAGCCGGAGTACATTTCAGTCGTTGATTTAATTGAGCTCTCGTAGCGCAGTTTGTTTCTTTGCTGTTATTTTTACGTATATTCAGTGCGGGTATTCTTCTTTTTTATAATGTTTTTGGCCTGTGACATTATTTTTGGTTGTGTGAAAAGCACCTTTAGCTTCATGCTGAAGTTTTTTAATACAATTAAAATTGTAAAATTATGCTCGTCCCAAATAAATATTATTTCTTCCTTCTTTGTTTTACCTGCTCTTATCCCAAACTCACGTCGAAGCAACGCGTTTTATTTTTACATTTATTCTTGCTTAAATGGTAGATTAGCCGTACCCACGGGCAATTGACTTGACATTTTCTTTACATTGGCATTACAAATTGACTAGAAGAAACGTGATAGCGAGTGAAAAACAGTTTACATAGAGTATACACCTGATAGAGATCACGAAAGTCATCTCTTACCAGTTAGTCGGCATAATAAGAAAGTTGTTTGAAACAGAATATATGTGGGCGAATAAAAGCGAACGCGACAGATTTGCGTATGTCGTAGTATAATCTACAGTGGTCGCCATCAGTGTGCATAAGAATGTCTATTGTCTTTTTACATGAAAAAGCCTGAAACTGCATTATTTTCCAAAAAGTATAATGTTTCACGTGAAGCAACCGTAAAAACCCTATTTGTAATTTGAATGTACTAGGTATCTAGGTACTAGATACCAGAAAATTATGTATTATTCCAGTATTTAATAAGAGAAATGGTTTTCTTATAGATTTCTATTAGCAGTAAATAAGATACCTTCTTCATGGCACTAAAGTCTGCATCCGTTTTTCCTAGTCCTATAAAGGTTCATATACTTTTGCGTTACTACACCAAAAAGTGACTTTATTCCTTATATAAATAAAATCCATTTTCATTTGAAGCCCAAGTAAAGTGTGACGTAATTTTAACATAACACACAGATTTCATTTACATTTACTGTCCTGGTTGTCAATAACAGATTACAAAAGTCTCGTGGGGCGCGCGGCGTGCTCCGTGAGAGTTACCGGCGTTTTTCATTCATGATATTGGATTCCTGTAATAGAATTATCAATATTTCATTTGCGTATTTGATTGTTAGGTAGTATTGAGCAGATTCGGAAGACGTGTGGAAATACTGTTCAATTGGTCCTGGGATGTGAATATCATTTTCTATATTGCTTACTATGTTAAGGAAGATCTTAATTGTTAATCTAGGGGTATTGCCAGGTGTAACTGTTCTATCAAAAAGCTAGTGTAAAACAGAAATTAAAATATAATAAACACAATATAGTTGTCAACGATTCCTGGTTACAACGACTTCCAATTTCAAGAAAATTGGCGACTTAACACGTGTACGAAAATCTTTAGCAGTGTTCCCGCGAGAAATGGAAGTCAAGTGGCCACCGCATTTCAGTGGTCTCGCGCTTTAGTTTATCTGGACCATCCATTGGTCCCCGGCGAACCGAGCCCAAATAAAGCAATATCCACTGAGGCGCTATTTCCACGATATTGCGCGCTTTAATCTCCTATATAAAGTTTCGGTTACTTTATATAAACGTCTACGGTGTTGTTTACGGATTGGGTGAAATAGGTAATGCAAAGTTTTTTGTGTTAGCCTGATAAAGTGAGTGGGATGGCTTTCTATCGCCGGTCGACGCAATAATGCTGGCTCAATTGAAATCGTTTATGCAGAGGCCGAACGCGAAATGCGGATGTAGCTATGATAGGTTAAATTGTTGGAACTACTTCTTACTACTAACTATTGAGCTTATAATCTTGTGTTAAAGTCTTACCGTCTTTACATAATTTTACCTGTTATTATCCATGTAACAAATTACTAGAATTAACAATTTCGAATGAATATTTCGAATCACTCAACGAATGTTTCACTTATTCCTCCTCAATTCACAAATCTTCAGAGACAAACCACAAAGCAAATAAACTCGCAGAATTTTTATAACAAATTCAAATCTCTTTGAAGTAAAACATTGTGAAATTCACGATATCCGACGTATGTGCCCCGGGGGTCGTAAGTTAGTCAAAGTCCGCGACACTGAGCACAGAAGGGATCGTTTGTAACGCTCGCGGTCATTATCTCGTTTCATTTATTGTCTGTGAACAATACTCCCCGCAAATGTCTGAACCAAATGCATAGATACCAGTTTAGACGGTTGGTTTTGAAATTCCGATATTGTGCCGTATATTCAACGCCGAATGTTTCCAAATTCAAATATGTATTTAGATATTTCTTTTCCGATCTCCTTGTGAATGAAAATGCGCCCGAAATTCTTTTGCGTCGAAGAGGTGAGTCTTTACCTGTCTTTCGAGTAGATATGCATTTAATATTTATTTTAGATTTGTACAGTTGAATTTTACTTGACGTGGATGCGATTTCCGGGATACAAGTGCCCACGTATAGTTCAAATTTAAAGTGAATTTCAACAATAAACTATACTTTGGTCCAATGATCCAATCTCACTCTCATAATGAAAAATAGAGTTTAGTGCATAGCGATCAACAGCGAAATGACATACATCATGAAGGAAGTTCAAAACATTATTTAAATATTTTGATTTGCACCAGAAATAGTTTAAAGCAAAGCATTTTATACATCCTTAATGGACTTTATAGAACGACATTTTGCAACAAATAAGTACCTTTTCAGTTTATGTACCTTTCCGGGTGGCGAAACGCTGCGAAAACATACAAATGCAGGCCCACTTTTATTTATAAGTACGTTACCAATACAAACATCTATTTTTATTTTTATTTTTTTTATTTCTGTATGGTATTTGTAAATTTATGTTATATGAGTGTGTGCGTTGTGATAAGTGACAAATAAATGTGTTTTCTTTCTTTCTTTCTTTCTTTCTTTCTTTCTTTCTATTTTATAGTAATAAAATTCTTAATATTTGAATAAATTGTTTATTCATAATTACTATATTGAAGCGCAACTCAATGCAGACGAAATTCCCGGTAATTATTTGCAATTCTCTAATTATAGTCTATCTAAACTAACAGGTTCCATTTGACGTTTCATACTTTTAACGTAAATAACTTTGTGCAGACGTAACCCACACAATTTCAATAACACTTTCCGTAAATCCATGGAATTATGAAGCTATTCTTATTTTATCACTTGACTTACAATCCATAATCACTAAATTTAAACTAGAATCCTTTAAATAAAGCAAAATAACCATTTTAAACAACATATTTTTTTTCTAGACGTCATTACAAAGTCACCTCGTTAGGTCTTTTACCGGTAGAGTCGAGACTATTCAAACGCATTTGTATACGCATAATCGGTAAAAATATTTAAATAATCGAGCAGATATAAAACAGTTGTGTTTTAATTTTTAAAAATACTGAAGTTGCAGCTAATAATAGGTATGCTGTCAACGAACATACATCAATAAATAATGAAATAATAATATTAATATAAATTAATTTATTATTAAATAATAGATTTGGATTTACAATGGAAATGAAGGCAGTATTGTAGGATACGGCACACATAGTGAGGAGGTTCCTCACTTTGGAGTATATCTATTGTATTGTATGTATGTATCATGTGTTCATAAGCATGTGCGTGATGTGGACTGGACTCAAAAAGTGTCTGCACCCGGGTGAAGCCGGGCCGGGCCGCTAGTAATAGATAAATCACTCCTTTTGTTCCTAAATAGTAAAGTGACTTATGCAATTGTTGATGTCTCATTAGAATAAAAATGTTCATGAAGAAATAAACGAAATGATGTAAACTGAAAATATAAACTGTAATCGATTAAGAAATACAAACAAATATTATCGATATCTCTATATAATCGGATATTGTAAGAACCGATTTATTTGACAGCATCCCTATTTCCCAATGTCAAATGGAACTTCTTAGTTTAGATAGGGTATAGTTGCTGAATTATTTGGTTTGAAATAATTTTGCTGCAAATCACATTTTAGAATATAGTTTTAATGGGATAGGTGGTGTCGGAAATAGGTCACTTACCTGTCCATTCGTGTCTGTTCTCAGTGACATGGGCTTAGCGATATTAAATTTTATATTATCGGATAAAAGCTTTAATCATTATAAAACTAATTATAAATGGGGAGGTATAGTCACTAAAATTATTTTAGTTATTATAATTAAAATATTTTAAGTCACATAAAATAATTTAATGTTTATAAATCGTAGATTTAAATTTATAAACAATCGGCGAGAATAAAAAAAAAATATAACACGAACGACATTTTCCGGCAACGATTTAGCGAACATAAACAGCTTGTTGAAAAACACTAATTGAATTTGAGCAGCGTGTTGCAAGGAAAATAGCAGACAAAATTTTAGTTACGGATTTATACTCTTTACTCACTGTTTTAATTAACATGCTTTCGCGTTAGAGCTGAGTACATTTCACACTGTATGTGATAAGCCTAACAAGTCTCGTCGTCCGACAACTAAAGTAGTTGTATTTATGTAAACGTAGGTTTCTGGCTCTTTTGTGTGCAAATTGTCCGTTTACCGTGTCAGCGGCGAAGCCAGTTTTTCCGTCAAGTTTCCGCGCCTGAAGTGCTGTGACTGCGACAGATCTGCCTGTTAGACTATCCTAGACTTCTTCCCCTTATTACTTTTGGTTTTGAATAGTTCTGTACAGAATTTTACTTTATGTACCTATTAAACTCAGCCCTATATAGGTGATAAATTATGTTCACAATATATGCCACTTTAAATTATATTTTACTAGCGGGCAGGCTCAAGTGCAGACACATTATAGTTCAGTCTACATCAGACACATATTATTATTTGGTAAACTAACTGTTTTATTCTATTCTATGTTTTCCTCGTCCCGTCCTGTCCCGTTTCAATCTGTTTCATGACGCAAGGCTTGCAATCCGGTCCTCTTTTATCCCATTGTATCTGCCCTATGTTCTATTCCAAATCATCCCTTTGAGTTTGAAAGAGTAGCAAACATTTATATTTGAATTCCTTGCTAGTAGTCTTTGCTCGCTCTACTTAAATCAAGTAGTTTTGTCTTAGACTCGTCAAATGTTAAGATGCAAATCCTATGATTAGTGAAAAATTTATGCATTTTTTTTTGCAAGAGTCAAAATATGTGTAAGCGGATAGCATCACTAATTCTGTGAATACTTTGAAAACACAAGCGTATTTAAAAATAAAACCCTCGGTGATATAAGCGTTTTGCTTCAATCCATGGTCGTACTAATGGTACATAATACACGAAAATGAATGAGTTAAAAGCTGCAGGCGCTTCAGCAAATCCCTATAGAATTATCGCATTTACACCAGTTCCACACATTTACGTATATATTACAATTCACGACATATTCCATAATTTTCCTGCTTATCATGCATAGTAACGAGACCTTTCGACCATAAATTTTACTGAGTCCAAATAGACTGAGTTATTACGGTTTGTGTAAGTAATATACTTACATGTAAATATAATTGCTGTGTAGTTAATTAATATTAGGGAGGTTGTGAAGTCGAAACTAAACGGCTACAAATACGACCAACTATGAGTTATGTAAAGTTAGGTGCTGTTTAATAATATTAAGCTGTTGTTAGATATTTAGGATTTTGAGGCCCGATTTTAAAACATTCGTTTGACAATAAAACAAGAAGCAGAATGATTGTTGTTATTTCGACGTTGCAACTAACAAATATCTTGAAAGTAACAAAAGAAATGAAAAGGAAATACATAAAAGAACGTGAAGCTCTCGAACGTCGTTCCGTTGATTAATGACGAGGAAACATCGTTTTGATGACTATTTTCCGGCGACAACGCCATCATTCAATGTCGTTATTTTTATAATAAGTGCGAGATGAATTGAGGACGCCAATGCATGGTGTGTTTTATTATACAGCCTCCGTGACGCAGTTGTTTGACGCCAACTGTGAAATGAGAGGCCGTGGGTTCAATACCCGCACCGAGATAAATGTTTATGTGTTTCACAAGTATTTTATGTCTGGGTGTTGGTAGGATCCAAAAGCCTCTTATAGTTTCTGAAACCCACGATACAATAGCTGTATCTTAATCTATGCGACTTTTGGGTGTTTGTATACGTATATTTACTTAATTAGCAAAATTAATTCAAAATTAATTCTTATAGTATCTACTACTACTATCTATCTATCTACGATGCTTGAAATCTCGGATAAATAGCGTTTGGATTTTGCTTACACTGCGCGTGTAGCCCGGGCAAGCTTCAGACATGATCGGAGTGGATTAATATGGGAACTATATCACTTAATATCATGATCAAATCATCCTTAGGTTTCAGATCCCTCTTACTACATCGACTACAAAAGCTTCAACTGAATTGACTATTAATTAATACTGAAATTAAACGAGTCTTCATTAAAGTAATTATTGCTTTATCTAATACTTATCATAATTAATATTTGAAGTCTTTTGGTTTTATCATAGCCTTTACCGAAAGTTGTATCTGTAAAATTCCATATTTTGTTAAGAAGTATTATAATTTCCGAAAACAGTTGACTTCAAATTCTTGTACTTCATTTCAGTTCCTCGTTTGAATGGTTCCTTTATTATTGTAAAGCAAATTAATTACTTATTTATTTTGGTAATTCACTTCGAAATTTCGTGACCTTGTCTAAATAAAGGACATAGTGCTGTATTAATTTGTATGAGTAAAATTATTTGCGGAGTCTGAATTTTGCGTTTTATTGGTTACACATCCGTAAAAATTTACAGAATTAAAATTTTAAAAATATAATCTGAAACTAATTTTGTCTTGCCTGTTCAAGTTTATAAGCTGAATTCACCGATTGTGTGGCGTTGACTTTAGGTTTACCGTTACTAAACAGCCTTCGAATAGACAATCCTAATGACTCCTTTTGTAGGCTAAATACCTAAGTGGCGTATCCATAACATTCCCCGGCTCTCTTAGTTACCTTACTCAAAGCATTAACAGGTAGAATCGTAATGAATTTACTGTGCAAATGAGTTTACTGTCCGGGAGTAAAATATCGAGTGGAGCTGTTTCTGCTTAGTTAAGTAATATTGTGTTCATAAACGGATTAAATTTTTGAGCATTAATTTATGGGTACCTCGTGCTCGTAAGATTGTTAGTGTATTGAATTATTATTATTAGTTCAATATTAATTGAGTTTATGTGATGAAAAATGCATTAATAAGTAAGAATAAAATAAAAAAATCAGTAATAAGTAAGAATATTGTATATTAAGGGCTAATAGCTCTATTAGTATGATAATTTTGTGGTAGAGTACGGGAATAACACAAGCTCGAAAAATATATTTACGTAGCAAAAAAAAATCAAGCTCTAATTTTACAAGAGTATTATAATATATGTTTTCATTTTCTTCATACTAAATTACCATTAACCAAACCCAGCGAAGAAGTTTTGATGTTACTTAAATATTTTTCTCAGAGGCAGCTCATACAATTTTATGATCGCTTAGTAACTTGAAGATGGTTAATCGATTTACCTACGTATTGTTGCTATAAAATGTCGTAAAAAGGTATAATCTGAGATTTTTAAGAAGCAAGTTTTATCTTATTATAGCGACATCTTCCAGCACGTGTATAAAATGTTTTTTCTCCGAAAGACTTCACGTTTCAGCACATAAATAAAAATCCTTTCTTATAGTGTTTGTTGATCGCATTCTTGCATTAAACTTCGTAGTATAGAAAAATATTTCTCTTATGCCGTGATATTTTCCTATCATTTTCTTCCTAATACCACATTTTGCGGGTTCGCTACATTCAAGAATAATGTACAGATCTGTTTTTACCTATCGTGAACTTTGTTTACTAGACATTTTATTCTAAGTGTCAGTTTTAGCTCAGTTTCAGTCGTGTTTATGTAAAAACAAAAGTTTTCTTGATTAGCTTTTTATTGTTACTTGAACCACAGATCACTGTTTATCTGGCACGGTGTTGAGGACTCGGTGTGCAGACAGCAATTTATATGATTTACCCGTGATATTGTTTAAATAACAGCATTATCCATGTACGTGGGTCGTCAGTGGCCCACGCGTCACAGTTCAAGTGAGTTCAGAAGGGTCGGGCTCCCTGGCCACCCCACGCCGGCTCTTGAATGCCTCCTTCTCGCAAGCACGTACAATTCCTTGAATTGTTTTTATATATTAGCTAAGAAGTGATAAATATCTGCTTTGATATGTTATTTTTGGATCATAGAGATTCGTAATAACAGAATTAAAATGAGTGCAATTTGGAAAATATCATGGATTATTGTCCGCTGTGTATCTTTATAGATATTGTAATTTTTTTCGTTGCTTGCTTGTAAAAATTATACAATTCGGAATTAGAAAAGGACCAAAAAAAAGCCACTTAATAAAAAATACAAATAAATCGAAATATTATGTTTCAAAATTTATTGTAAGGTTAATTATGTTAATTAATGTATTTTGTTCAACACTGACACCTTTGGATTGTTTTCAACTGTTACCGCAATTATTTCATTTATGACGTAACCTAACCAATAACATTATTAATTTCATTGTATCAATGGCATTTTGAAGCGATGTAGTAATATCACGTTATGAGCAATTGCGTTAACGAGATTAACAACTATTTAGCAGAATTGTAAATTAGCGGTTTTGTTATGCCCGTATTTGATAGACCAACATTAACAGAATACGTGTTTGTATGTATTTGTTCCACATTGATATGTGCAACTGTGGGTATGGTATTAGTTTCGTAATTATTTATGTATATTTATTTATTACATTTACATATATAAAAATTTCGTGGAAGACCAACAGCTACATCTTATGTTATTGATTTTTTATTGCGTACTGCGTTGTATTTCTATGTCCGATGCACCCTGGAATTGTTTGGCAGAGATCGCTTTAACGCTTGAGCGATAAAACCATTAAATACAATACGCCTTTAATTTGTTCTTCAGTTTAATATTATGCTTATGGTTTAATGAATGGTTTTTGTACAGCAATAGGTAAAATAATTGCCTAGCAACAATCCTTCAACTGCCGTTTTCTTGAAAGACCAGCGTCGAACCTGCGATGTAGGTAATCATAATAATGAAAATCTTTTTTAACGACAGAACAGTTTACAATTCGATAAAACACAATTAAACTAAAATAGAAAATATCTTAAACTAACCTAAAACTAATTCTTAGTGTACCTAAACTAGATTAAGTCTGTTTGTTGGGATATAGGTATATATTAATGATATTATGGGTGGTTACAAACTCTTCCGCTCCAACTATCACGTGACCCACTTGCTTGTTTGTAGACTTATAACATAAAACACAAAATAAAAATCCCCTGAGAATTGCTCTGAGAAAAATATCTTAGGTATAATCTCCGACTTTTACCGTCTCCGGTTGTAAAAGTAATTATAAAAATAACATAAAAAGACTTCTATCTAGTGCGCTCACCCTCGCTCCCGCTGACGTAGTAAAAGCCATTTAAGGTTGAAAGCTATTGTCGATTTAAAAAGTGCCTTTAAAGATAGTCTAGATAAGAAGCACTCAAAATTTTGTCAGCCCTGTTTTTTAGTGCTAGACTGGCAAATAAAACACCATGTAATTTTTCAAAATTTTATACTTTACTTTTACGCATTGAATATTTTCGGTAGACTGAAGTTTTTTTGTCTAACGATTTGTATATTGCCGTTTTTCCGGCCATGGACCTCCCCTCGCACAATCAAATTATGAAAACATTACTATAATGAATTCATACCGAGTGGATTACCAAGTCTTTATCATAATAAAAATCCTGTATTAACAGAACCATTCACTATCGTTGCAAATATGAAATAAATAACTAAATCGAAGAAAATATTGATTGATGTACAAATATACATAAAAATGCAAAAAAATTAAAGATATTCAATTTATTAATTAACGTTGTTGTAGCTAGCTACAACCATCAGATAGTCCCTAAGTAGTTACATTAAAATTAATAGATGTAACGAACAACCGATTAAAACAAGATACGACGAGGCATTAAATATTACGTCAAGTTCTGTGATCTAATAATTCCTTCTAAGTTTAGGACATAGAATGATGTAGTACGTCGATTAATAACTTACAAGAAGCAAGGATCCGCTTCGTACGAAAATTAAACGTCGGTGACATCCGGCTATTAATCACGCGGTAAATTATATAGGTCGACGATAAGTACTTGAAAACTCAATTGGGCACCTCTGACCGCAGTTGTGGTTGAGGAAAATTCCTTCCGCAAATAAATTGGTCTGTAATATATTCTTTAACTTCTGAATTATCAAGTTTCTGCCACCGTCGACGTGATGGGACTTAGATTGGTTTACACAAATTTACTTGGAATGTATAAAAAGAAAGTCTTCTTCGGTCTCTTCTGCCCATACTTATATGGGTTTGCGCAATATATTTTCAGAACTTTTCAGAAGAGGCATTTTCAGTCAATCTGTATGAGAAAACGTATTTTTAGACAAATGTAATCGAACGTATGTAATGAAATGTAATTATTTAAATATTTGAGGTATTATCAAAACAGATTACTTTGGGTGATGTGATAAATTACCAATCTCTAAGTCTAAGCGTTACAAATATATTTAGGGTTGAAATTATAAAACTAGAAAAATGTCCCGACAGGATTTCAGAAGACTGCGAAAACAGCTCGCAAAAAGCGACTTGTAATTCTCCGCTTCGATTCTTATCTTGGTCTGTGCCATCTTTCTTCGTTGTAAATTACTCTTTTTATGTGCACACATTGCAAACGTGTAGAAAAACCTTCTGAGGATTATATTTTAGGCTCGAGTTCTGCACAAAAGAGTAAAGCTTTAATTAAATATAAAACATTAAAAGCGTTACAAAAGAGAATTTTGTAGTAAGGTTACCAAGATATTTTACTCGCAACTAAAGACATTAAGCCCGTTCCGTACTTCACAATATAGTATCGTTAAACCCCTGTACAAGTTAAAGCTGATAATTAATTGGAATGTGCTTATAGGCGCCGGAGCGAAAGATTCATTTCATTTTATTCGTGATGAAATTTTTCGCCGCGAAGAAATGTACGTTTATTTTATTGTTTGATCTCAAGTCGGATGATATTGTTGAGTACACTGAAATATAACATGAGTAAGTAAATTCTTATGTTTCTGGTAAATTGTATTGGATTTGTAACTTTTCTCTTAGTTTTTCTCTCTATGAGAATTTTATATTTACTGAGCGTTAAACGCACGGAAGAGGCCGAAATTTCGGGAACAGACATTTCCATTAGCTTAATTTGTTATACGAACATTTACGTCTTACTGTGTATTGTATACTTATGCCAACTTAATTTAATAACTCAAGGATATGATTTGTTTAAGTAGAGTCCCGGTGGAGACTTATTATTTAAGTAATTTGATATAAATATATTTCGCTAAGTTCTGGTACGTAAACAAAAGAAATTCAAGTTCGACAAGTAGAATATTTTTAGAAATCTAGTTTAATCGTCGAGGCTTTTCAGCTCAGTTCCAAAATGTGGAAATCTTTGCTATGTAAGGCGGCGGCAGCATCTGAGTGGCGGACAACCGATACCATAAGCCGAACTTGATTGGACGACTTTCAATTCATCCAACCGAGATTTCACTTCGTCGCAACCGATAGATATTTACTACTTGCATAACGGGCTACATTAACTCGACTCAACTCGCTGAAAACTTTTCAAACTGATGTTTATGAGTACTAAAATCAATTTGGTCGGATCGCAGGATGTCGACGGCTGCCTCGATCCATATTGCCAGCAGTCGGGGCGATATCCATTTGAGGAATCTTATTATGACCTCTGATCTCACTTAGGGCTCCATTTGCATATGTACCAGTTATAACTTGACATCATTTCATTTCCATAAGCAGTAAAAACTGGAATTAAATTCGGCTCGTGATTCGGAAATTGAACGGAAACCGCGCAAAGAACTTTCACGCACAAAAACCGCAAATCACAAAAAGCTTTGTGACTCCGTGCAAACATAACTGGAATGTACCCGCGTAATTTATAATTTAACAAATATTTATTCGTGTCGAATTTTTGGACTAATTAACAAATAATTTAATTTATTTCGGATTTATTAAATATCATAAAATTGGAAACGCGCTGTTTAAAATTATAATATGCATAATTACTTTGGTCTTATTTCATTTTAATAGGCATTTTCAGGACTATATATTTTAAATTTGTGTGTAATTTCCAGGCTTGTAAAACCTGTATTCATATTTCGACTAGACTAGTTTTATAAACAGTTGTCATTGTTCCCGATAATACCCGATAATATGTCCGTGAGCCAGGTGCAAATTTGGTCAATTATTTCCTCTCAAGAGATAATTCGTGAGACGCATCAGAGTATAGTATTATAAAGCCTCGTGAACGTCAGCTGGCGCTCGGTTGGGGGGATGAGCGGTTGTAGCCTCCCACGCACGAAGAAAAAAAAAAATACATTCACTCATTTCCTCTCAGCTAAAAATTTGTCAAATTGTAGCTTATCTAATATCTCAACGAAAAAAAATAATCAGCTGGTTCCAACATAGTGTATTGTACGTCAGCTGGTGCCTCGAACATGAAATTTTATTTTTTATTTTCAGTGATTTCCTCTCAAACAAAAATTTACCTGATGATAGCTTATATGTAACTGTGGATAAATATATAGGTCAGCTGGCTGTATCTTGGTGGAAAAACCGTCAGCTGATACTTTGAAAGTTATTACATAGGAGTTAGGCAGGATCATCTACTGTCAATTTAAATGCATTGAATAATAATTTTGCATTTTTAACTAAAAAAATAAAATCAAATAATTAAGAAAACCATATTTTTTCATCGATCGATCGTAAGAATATAAGCTCATTTAAATGCAGAGACCAAACCAACTTTTCAACTGGTTTGCAATTAGACCTGCATATGAAAATAACTTGGGATTAACTTTGGATAAAACCCTATCCTGGGGTCCCCAACCGCAAGAGCTCAGCCGCAAATTGTTTGCAGCTGCGGGGTCCTTAAGAAGACTACGGAATTTTCTTCCGATTCCCACGAAAGTTGCGCTCGTTCAATCTCTACTTTTTCCCCTCCTTGATTATGCTGATGCTAGCTATCTCGATCTCACCGAAGCCCAGTTTGATAAACTTGAGCGACTTCAAAATTTTTGTATCCGGTTCATATTTGGACTTCGTAAATATGACCATGTGTCTGAGTTTCGTACAAAGCTCAAGTGGCTATCAATACGCCTTCGCCGAAATACTCGTATTCTCTCACTTTTGTATACCATTCTTTTCCATTCCACAACTCCCCTCTACCTTAAAGAGCGTTTTAAATTTCTAAGTATCACACACGAACGTTCTCTTAGGTCCTCAGAGAATTGGACACTGGCTATTCCCGAGCATAGGAGTGCTTTTCTAGATAAGTCGTTTACGGTCCATGCTGCTCGCCTGTGGAATGATCTGCCACTTACAATAAGAAAAGCTAAATCTCTACCCATATTTAAAAAGTGTCTGAGATCACATTACTTATCACTTTGATTTCTTTTTCTCCTACATTAATATATCATATATTGTATGTATTATAGTTTATGTAGTATATTATTATATATAGTATATATATATATATCTATTGATATTTTATGTATTCTATTTATGTTTATTAATAATATGATTTTTTTTTCCTCTTATCACTATTACATTTTGTATTTTTTTTTTCCTATGTTGTGACCACCCATTTCTTCCGTACTTCCGTTCATTTCAGTCCATCTTAAGGTTGTCTGGAAGAAATCGCCGACAGCGATAAGACCGCCGATTGTTACACATAATTTATGCGCTTTACATTTTTGTATGTATTAATTTGTGTGGTGTGCAATAAAGTATTTATTTATAAATAACCGTTCGCAGGGTTCAGAAGTTGCAACTATTGGCAAGTACTTTTTAGCTACACTCTATAGATAAGGGAAAATCTCTATCACATAGATTGCACTTAATTTTACTTTCGTTGATAATTTTTTCTGTAAAAAAGGCGAGAAAAAATCAAAACCATCAGAGAATAGAGAAAATATTTTTGAGAAGATAGAAGAGTTTGTTTGCCATATGTATGGATTTAATCGTCTAAAAAAGATCAATGAGGCAAGAGTAGCGTCGTTTGAAAAAACCATATAAATTTTTGGATACTGAAACTTTCAAGTTACCAAAAAAAGGTATTGATGGCTCTTCTTTACCACCATGCAGATCAGAGCTATATCAGCAATTTTTAAGAGCATGTTACATTGCTCAAATTTGGTCACATGCACACCTGAAGGTTCCAACTTCTGATGATCCTGTGGATTGTGGTTGGGCAGAAATCGACAACAAGTATGAATTCATCTGGTTTTCTGGAAGTCAGTTACCATCATCGATTAATGAAATCACTATCAGCCTGAGCGAAAACGAAAATGAATAAATCACATTGTTATTTTCATTGTCATTTTTCATCACGTTTATATAATAAATATTATTTACCGAGTAACTCGTTAATTTATACTAAGCTAATTGTTTATTTAATTATTAAAATATATCTAATATCATTTGATTACATACTTATTCGTTTCAAAAACATTGATACGGAATATTTATTTCAACTCAAATCTCATATTGAAGCAGCGCTATGTCGAATAATTAAAGATGCGTCATTTCCTCCCAGATGAAAATTTGTGAGCTAATTGTTAATATACTGATGCGATAAATAAAAAAAATCAGCTAACAATAAGTCGAGGAAAAGCTAGTCAGCTGATGCATTTAAATTGACAGTAGATGCTCCTGCCTAACTCCTATGTAATAACTTTCAAAGTATCAGCTGACGGTTTTTCCACCAAGATACAGCCAGCTGACCTATATATTTATCCACAGTTACATATAAGCTATCATCAGGTAAATTTTTGTTTGAGAGGAAAATACTGAAAATAAAAATAAAAAAATCATGTTCGAGGCACCAGCTGACGTACAATACACTATGTTGGAACCAGCTGATTATTTTTTTTCGTTGAGATATTAGATAAGCTACAATTTGACAAATTTTTAGCTGAGAGGAAATGAGTGAATGTATTTCTTTTTTCTTCGTGCGTGGGAGGCTACAACCGCTCATCCCCCTAACGGAGTGCCAGCTGACGTTCACGAGGCTTCATAATACTATACTCTGATGCATTTTATTAATTACCGCTTGAGAGGAACTTGGTCATGAAAATCTGTCGCTGGCTCCCGGACCAATACCTTTTTTTGGTAACTTGAAAGTTTCAGTATCCAAAAATTTATATGGTTTTTTCAAACGACGCTACTCTTGCCTCATTGATCTTTTTTAGACGATTAAATCCATACATATGGCAAACAAACTCTTCTATCTTCTCAAAAATATTTTCTCTATTCTCTGATGGTTTTGATTTTTTCTCGCCTTTTTTACAGAAAAAATTATCAACGAAAGTAAAATTAAGTGCAATCTATGTGATAGAGATTTTCCCTTATCTATAGAGTGTAGCTAAAAAGTACTTGCCAATAGTTGCAACTTCTGAACCCTGCGAACGGTTATTTTCATATGCAGGTCTAATTGCAAACCAGTTGAAAAGTTGGTTTGGTCTCTGCATTTAAATGAGCTTATATTCTTACGATCGATCGATGAAAAAATATGGTTTTCTTAATTATTTGATTTTATTTTTTTAGTTAAAAATGCAAAATTATTATTCAATGCATTTAAATTGACAGTAGATGATCCTGCCTAACTCCTATGTAATAACTTTCAAAGTATCAGCTGACGGTTTTTCCACCAAGATACAGCCAGCTGACCTATATATTTATCCACAGTTACATATAAGCTATCATCAGGTAAATTTTTGTTTGAGAGGAAATCACTGAAAATAAAAAATAAAATTTCATGTTCGAGGCACCAGCTGACGTACAATACACTATGTTGGAACCAGCTGATTATTTTTTTTCGTTGAGATATTAGATAAGCTACAATTTGACAAATTTTTAGCTGAGAGGAAATGAGTGAATGTATTTTTTTTTTTCTTCGTGCGTGGGAGGCTACAACCGCTCATCCCCCCAACCGAGCGCCAGCTGACGTTCACGAGGCTTTATAATACTATACTCTGATGCGTCTCACGAATTATCTCTTGAGAGGAAATAATTGACCAAATTTGCACCTGGCTCACGGACTATATTGATGGCTCTTCTTTACCACCATGCAGATCAGAGCTATATCAGCAATTTTTAAGAGCATGTTACATTGCTCAAATTTGGTCACATGCACACCTGAAGGTTCCAACTTCTGATGATCCTGTGGATTGTGGTTGGGCAGAAATCGACAACAAGTATGAATTCATCTGGTTTTCTGGAAGTCAGTTACCATCATCGATTAATGAAATCACTATCAGCCTGAGCGAAAACGAAAATGAATAAATCACATTGTTATTTTCATTGTCATTTTTCATCACGTTTATATAATAAATATTATTTACCGAGTAACTCGTTAATTTATACTAAGCTAATTGTTTATTTAATTATTAAAATATATCTAATATCATTTGATTACATACTTATTCGTTTCAAAAACATTGATACGGAATATTTATTTCAACTCAAATATCATATTGAAGCAGCGCTATGTCGAATAATTAAAGATGCGTCATTTCCTCCCAGATGAAAATTTGTGAGCTAATTGTTAATATACTGATGCGATAAATAAAAAAAATCAGCTAACAATAAGTCGAGGAAAAGCTAGTCAGCTGATGCATTTAAATTGACAGTAGATGCTCCTGCCTAACTCCTATGTAATAACTTTCAAAGTATCAGCTGACGGTTTTTCCACCAAGATACAGCCAGCTGACCTATATATTTATCCACAGTTACATATAAGCTATCATCAGGTAAATTTTTGTTTGAGAGGAAAATACTGAAAATAAAAATAAAAAAATCATGTTCGAGGCACCAGCTGACGTACAATACACTATGTTGGAACCAGCTGATTATTTTTTTTCGTTGAGATATTAGATAAGCTACAATTTGACAAATTTTTAGCTGAGAGGAAATGAGTGAATGTATTTCTTTTTTCTTCGTGCGTGGGAGGCTACAACCGCTCATCCCCCTAACGGAGTGCCAGCTGACGTTCACGAGGCTTCATAATACTATACTCTGATGCATTTTATTAATTACCGCTTGAGAGGAACTTGGTCATGAAAATCTGTCGCTGGCTCCCGGACCACAAGACTGCGACCGAAAACGATGTCAGGTGATAGTCCAGGTGACAGACATAATGCAACTAAAAATTTAGAAAAAAAGCGAGAGATTTTTTTGCAATTTTTTAAATATCATCGTGTTTGGGTGGAGAATACCTAGTTATTGCGAAAATAGTAATTTAAACCCGTGCGTACCATTGCGTCTTTAAAAACAATAAGGTGTACCAGTGGCGGCGTAAGGTAGGTTGGCACCCTGGGCGGTTTCGTATTGAGCACCCCTACCTAAAATATGACACCAAATAGTAAATACACGTAAGGTAGGTTGGCACCCTGGGCGGTTTCGTATTTAGCACCCCTACCTAAAATATGACACCAAATAGTAAATACTATACATGCTTACTCCGGACTTTTCGTGCTCGCATAATGGCGAAAAAAAAAAAAAAAAAAAGGTCATCCTTTGTAGGCGGTGGCGAGCAGGATCGTTTCGCCCACGATCGTGGTCCACGCTCTTCGTTTGTTGTGTTTGTTGTCGCTTGTCGTGTTGTCGTTGTCACCCCTTGGTGCTTGGTACCCGGGGCGGACCGCCCCCATCGCCCCCCCGTTACGCCGCCACTGAGGTGTACATTATTATTATAGGATAACTATATATTTATCAAGCAAATACCACGATCAGAAAAAAAAATACAAAAAAATGTACATTTATTTTGCGAAATTTTTATTTGCTTTGTGTCTGAAATCACTAATAATATCACTTGGCTTTGGTTTCGGTCGCAGTCTTGATATACCCTTTAAAATAATTGCCTATTTGTATTGAGGCATATTTTCCGAGTAACGCTTGTATTACCTGTGGAGTGTACCAGTACTAACTAGTAGTGCATGCGTGGTAAGTACACTTCGTTGCTATTCATTAACAGCTAATATCGAAACAAAGTAGGGCGGATTGGCACACATTGAGAAGGGCCATTAAATGTTATATTGTTATTTATAATTGTCAATACTTTATCAACACTAACAATAAAAGTGGCGATACATTCCATAAAGATTTAAAAAAAATCTTTGGTACTTTAGCCTAAACCGTCTCAATTGTAGATCATGCTTTGCAGTGGGAAGAGTATGGGCTGGATTACAAATATTGTTAATCGGCATTTCAGCAGCATTTACGTTAATACATGTTGCGACCAGACAATTAGGCGAATGTAGTTTAAACGAATTTAATTCATTCAATATTCGCAATTACACATATCGCTGTTAAATAGTTGCGAGTATGAGAAAATAAACATATTTGTGATGTATTCTCTCAAATTCCTGGTGTATCTAGAACATGTTGGTAGTTTGATTACATTTGTTATCTCCTTTTACGAGACCGCAATTTCCCTTCGCGAAGATTCAAGTGCTTTCCATTATGACAGTTTCGGCTTGTGTCTTCGCTCCTATGAAATGAAGGGAAATGTTGGGATAATTCATAATAACATTACAAGCCTTCGCTTCATTTATGTTGACTATACTTCCGTTCCATCGATACTCAATATAATCGATCAATATCGATTATAGTTTTCAACTGTAATTGAAATATAGTTTTTCAATCGTCTCTTTGTCCCTTATTATTTGAATTTGGAAAGCCTATATTCAATTGAAATGGTAATTTAATTAATTTTGTTACTATTAAATTCGTTACAGATATGCAAATAACATAAATTAATTCAGATCTTTTTTGTGAACAAAATAATTTCTGCTTTATAATTAATTTTGTTATTGTATAAATTAATGCGAAGTTTTTCCAAACTTAAATTACTTTAGGAAGACATGAAAAAGCGTATTAAATTGTATTTGTGTTCAGACCGTGAACTCAAAGTCTTCGATAGCGCTCTTCTGTAATAAGAAAAAGAAAACGCAAGGAAGACCTTCGTCAAACCTTACCTACGATATCTAACACTGTTCTAGAATGCTGAATTTGACTGCAATAATTTATGTTAAACTGATATTTTTTCTACTGGAAAACAATGTGACTAAAACGCATATAAAAACAGCATATAAACACATTTTAAAAACAGTATCCAAATCGAGATGGTAATACGAACGATACGAATACGAAACAGATACGAACAGTTTTTTACCAGCTTTTGGGTACCGGATATTTTACTCACCAAATGAAACGCAACAACAAAAATGTTACTTTACTTCGGTGTTTCTCTTAAACAAACTACAATATTCACTGAAGTGTTCTCGTAAGATATTACAATAACTCCAAAAACAATAACTGTGTTCAACGAGTTTTGTATCGAATAAGTGTTTTGGTAAGGGAAGCGTGAGATATCCTTTCGACAGCTAAATTGACACCGAAAGTACCAGTAACCGAGATGGTATCGACAAACTACAATCTGTTTTCTTTTAAAATAAATTTCTGATCTTCCACTCCATATAAAATTATTGTAAACATACATTGACTGACTCGGTGGGGTAGTTGTACTACGGTACGATTACAAAGCTGAGGTCTGGGGTTCGAATCCCGGGTCGGGCTAAGAGATATTGGACTTTTCTATTCATTATCAGCTCGGAGTCAGGAATTAGTGACCGATATCGTTATAGGGGATCACATCATGCGACGGAACATACAAGGCGAAATGTGGGTGTCCTGGTGGCGCCTCTGCCTACCCCTTGTAAACATACATTGACGTCATATTTGTGAAGTGAAACGAATATTTGTATGAATCTTTGCAAAAACTTTCAGTGGGAAGAATAAATAATCCACGAAAGAGTACTTGATTTAACTTTTCATCGGCAGGCTAGAAACTTTTAATGGAGCTATACAAAAGACGACATAAAAATGGAGAAATAAAGAACAAAACAACCATTATGTATTATTAATAGGTTTAATTTAAACAATAAAATGCAGTTTAAAACGAAAATAATTTCGGAATGATCAGCGTAATTTATGATTTGGAATTTAGCTCAATTTTTAACTGCATTGTATTTTGGTTGTTTAATATTTTATATTCAATACGATAATACTCAGAAACAGTTATATTATTCCCGAACAGACTTTATTAGAGGTTTACCACGCGTCCGTACTTTACGCATTTTGTACCACTTTAAAATTATACCGGAAGTGTTGAGCGCGATTAAAAAAATAAACGGTTAATGTTTCAGCCCATTTTATACTTTTATCGGGGTCAAACATTTTACAAAGAGAAAAAAACATTCTAGTTAACGAGTAGTATTCTCGCTATTTTTGTACTGAAAATCACGAAAATCCCGCACATTGTGATGCAATTATGCAAAGATGCCTGTCTATATTTACTCCCTAATGATAAGGCCACGAAAAGTTCATAAAAACAATAACAGTATTATAAAGTTTTAATTGCTGCATAATTTTCTTCGCAGATAATAACAAAGTTTTTAATACTCTCCTAACTGCATTAAAACGTTGTAAATTAAGTTATTGCAGTGAGGTTGTGCAAAGTCCGAATAAAGATAAGATTCAATCAATTGGAGAAACAAATCTACTGTGTCAGACAAAGATGTATTTCAGGAAGTCGGGATTCGTCGTAAAACGAAGAGTTTGTACTTGACTTGTGAGTAAAATCGGATACAAACAAGGAATTAACGCAAGTTACGTAGCAAGGCTAAAGGACAATCGCTGACGTTGCAGCGACACTATAATAAATAATTATTGATACATGAAATCGCTGATGCAGCTATGACGTCAATTGAAGACACATGCCAGTTTTTATTTGTAAGAATAGGCATTCCATATTCCTACCTCGAAGTGGAATGATTATTCATAGGGTTAATTAATTGTAATTTTAATTTTATAATTAAATATAGTTTTATAAAATCATTTCGGTTTTTTTTCGACCCTACGTCTGTGGCAAACGTAATTGGCGCAGTCGGTAGGATACTCGCGGGCCGGTACGCGAATAATAGGGTTCAAAATTCGAATTCGCGTTCGCGAGCCGCCCGGGCTGGCTATCAAGTCGCGCTGCTGAGTATCCTGAATCTACGGGCCTGCTGCAGACCGGAAGGTGAATCTGAAAATCGACTCACGAAGAAAAACCAGAATGTATTATATGTAAGTACACTTGAATTGTTCTCGTGTTGCTCCTTAAATCTTAAACTTCAAGATTTATCACCCCAGAGCCTCTAGTTCGCGGGAGCCTGAATCTCGTCAGGCTCGCCGACAAGTAGTCGATACTAATAGAGATATTGTAGAATTTATTAAACCAAAAATGTCTCATGATCCAGATACTATTTTTAAAGCCCTCCGCATGGTCCCGGACTTTGACGGTAATCCAAATGTGCTCACACGATTTATAAAAATTTGTGACTCTTTAGCTGCAAGATATTTAAGCACAGCGGCTGGTAGTGAATTTTCAAACTTGTGTTTGTTGAACGGTATTTTAAATAAAATTACTGGTACCGCTGCATGTACTATAAATTCCAATGGCATTCCAGAGAGTTGGTTAGGCATTCGATCTGCCTTAATAAATAATTTTTCAGACCAACGTGATGAGACGGCGCTGTATAATGATCTTTCATTAGCGACACAAGGAAATAAATCGCCGCAAGAATTTTACGACCATTGCCAGACTCTCTTTAGTACAATAATGACTTATGTTACATTACATTGAGGCAAAACGTGAATTGTATAAGAAAGTCACGATGCAAGCTTATGTTAGGGGTTTAAAAGAACCCTTAGGTTCTCGTATACGGTGCATGCGCCCCGATAGTATTGAAAAGGCACTCGAGTATGTACAGGAGGAACTTAATACAATTTATTTGCAGTCGCGAAACGAGGTTCCTAAAAATCAGTTGACCCCTAAGGTCACCCCCACATCGTCTCTAGTACCTTTTATACCCCCGCGCCCTCTGAATTTCCAGGTTCCGCCACCTGCCTGGCCAACACCTGTAGGTATGCGCCCCATGCGACCCCCGCCTCAACCTTTTAAACTACCGGAATCGAACCAGTATCGTATGCCCACGAATACGCAACGCATGTTCGCGGCACCGCCACCTAACTACAACTCCCGTAGTAACATTTTCCGTATGCCACCCCGTAACAACCCACCACAATCTCAAGGCCCTCAGCCTATGAGTGGAGTGCAACGTTTTACTCCAAAAGTATTGCCCCATACAAAAATGATCACGGGCCATGATTGGAATAAGCACGGAAACCCGCCTCCGTCTAATTATTTTAAAACTCGCGAAATGAACATGAACGAGTCCGCCGCGTATAATGACTCATATTACGATTACTATCAGCAACCGGAGTATTATTACGATGTCGCTTATAACGATAGTGATTTTGCACCCGGCTTTGCTTATGATTCTTGTAATTATTTTACTACCGATAATCAAGATCCTGATGTGTACCAACCACAAGGTAGTGTTGAAGAGCAGGATTTTCGGGAGGTTTCGAATTCACCAAAACCAACATAGAATTAAACCTCCAAACGCAAAGACAATTGCCTTACATTCAAATCGCAAATCCACCACTTAAATTTCTTATAGACACAGGCGCTAACCAATCTTTCATAAGCCCCGAGGCCGTTCAAAAATATTTTTCGGAACATCCCCTTAATTTCGATCCATTTGAAGTGACGAACATACACGCAACTAGTAGAAATAATTATTCTATTACGTTGCCATGCTTTACGGAATTTAATGACACAGGTAATATGAAGTTATTCATTTATCGGTTTCATGATTATTTCGATGGACTCATAGGTTTAGATTTATTAAGTGATTGGGAGGCCCGAATTGATTTGAGAGAAGGTAAATTGCTAACACGGACTGCTACAAATCCCATTATGATGTACAATTCGCGTAACGTGAACTTATATGAGGATATTATTCCCGCAGGAACTTCTAAAGTCATTCGCGTTCCTATAGACACGAGAGATGGTGACGCTTTCGTCAGAGAGCAAATTTTGTGCAATTGTATAATTCATGATTGCATTACCACCGTCACTAATAATCGTGGCTATTTGGAAGTAGAGAACCCAACACCGAACGACATTATATTCTCGCTCGATCGGCCGACGCACGCTGAGTTATTTAATACTGAGTGCAATAGTACTCAACAAGCATCGGCACGTGCGCAAGATATAATTTCACGCTTACGGGTAGATCATTTAAATGAAGAGGAAAAGGCCAATCTTATTACTCTCTGCTCTCGATATGCGGACGTTTTTTACGTTGAAGGCGAAACTCTAACCTTCACCAATAAAATCAAACATCGGATTAGAACTACCGATGAAGTGCCAGTGCACACGAAGAGTTATCGCTATCCGTTCGTACACCGCCAGGAAGTTAGAGACCAGATCGGAAAAATGTTGGAACAGGGTATTATACGACCATCTGCTTCCGCTTGGAGTTCCCCTATTTGGGTAGTGCCAAAAAAGGCAGATGCTTCTGGAAAACAGAAATGGCGTATCGTAGTGGATTTTCGTAAGGTCAACGAAAAAACACTAGACGATAGATACCCCATCCCTAACATTACCGACGTACTCGACAAACTTGGTAAGTGCCAATATTTTACAACGCTAGATTTGGCAAGTGGGTTTTACCAAGTTGAGATGGACCCCCAGGACGTTGAGAAAACCGCGTTCAATGTCGAACATGGACACTTCGAGTTCCTTCGAATGCCCATGGGACTAAAAAACTCTCCGTCCACATTCCAACGCGTCATGGATAACGTGTTGAGAGGGCTCCAGAATGAAGTATGTTTGGTCTATCTCGATGACATCATAGTGTTCAGTACATCTCTTCAAGAACACATGATCAATCTCGAGAAGGTCTTCCAGAGACTTCGGGAGTCCAACTTTAAGATCCAGATGGACAAGTCCGAGTTTCTGAAACTCGAGACTGCCTACCTTGGTCATATCATTAGTAAAGATGGTATAAAGCCCAATCCTGATAAGATCTCCGCCATTAAGAAATATCCCATTCCGAAAACACCTAAAGAAATCAAGCAATTCTTAGGACTTCTTGGTTACTATCGGAAATTCATTCCAGACTTCGCGCGTATCACAAAACCACTTACGCAGTGTCTGAAAAAGGGTAAAAAGATTAATATAGATTCTGAGTATATTAACTGCTTTGATAAATGCAAGAGCCTTTTAACTAATGATCCTATCTTGCAATACCCTGATTTTAGTAAGGAGTTTATTTTAACTACGGACGCTTCCAATGTAGCTATTGGAGCTATTTTATCTCAAGGTCCAATAGGTTCAGACAAACCTGTCTGCTATGCATCTCGCACTCTTAACGAGAGCGAAATAAATTACAGTACCATCGAAAAAGAACTCCTTGCCATAGTCTGGGCCACCAAATACTTCAGGCCTTATTTGTTCGGACGAAAATTTAAGATCTTAACTGACCATAAACCATTGCAGTGGATGATGAATTTGAAAGAGCCAAATTCACGTCTCACTAGATGGCGTCTTAGATTAAGCGAGTATGATTTTACAGTCATCTATAAAAAGGGTAAAATCAATACCAACGCTGACGCTCTTTCTCGTGTGGAAATCCATACTGGAGAAACCAAGTCCTCGTTTGAAGAAATCGATGAATTAATATCTGCTATGGGTGACCCTCCTGATTCTATAGTGGCAAATCCATCTGGTTCCATTAATGTACCCCAGGCAAATTCATCGACAGAAACAGTCCATACTAGCAATGAGAATCCTATTTTGGAAATTCCCATTACCGACGAACCACTTAATAAATTTAATAGGCAGATATATTTAACTCTAGTTAATGATGTTAAGAAACGACCTATAGTTACCAAACCCTTTGACACTCATACACGCATTAGCATACAATTGTCGGAATCTAATTTAGAGGAAGATGTTGTAAATGCAATTAAAGAGTATGTCAATCCGAAAGTTAAAACAGCCCTATTTATTAATCCCCCATTAGCAATGTATTCTATAATCCCTATCTTACAGAATAAATTTAAGAGCTCCTCAATGAATCTTGTCTTAACCAAAATCGAATTGGAAAACGTTAAAGAATACTTACGTCAACAAGAGATTATTCGACATTATCATGATGGTAAGACCAACCATCGTGGGATTAACGAATGTTATCTAGCTTTGTCTCGCAAATACTATTGGCCAAAAATGAAGGATCAAATAACAAAATTTATAAGTGAATGTACCATCTGCGGACAAGCCAAGTATGATAGGAATCCAGTTAGACCTCATTTTAATGTTGTGCCCCCAGCAACCAAACCATTTGAAATTGTTCACTTAGATTTATTCACCGTGCAGACTGAGAAGTACATAACTTTCGTAGATGTCTTTACAAAATATGGGCAAGCCTATCACCTGCGTGATGGAACAGCTATTACTATTTTACAAGCTCTTTTGCAATATTGCACCCATCATGGCATTCCTATGACCATTATTACCGATAACGGAACCGAATTTACCAACCAGTTATTTATGGAATTTACACGGCTCCATAAGATTAACCACCATAGAATATTAGCCCACTCTCCTAATGATAATGGTATTATCGAACGCTTCCATTCAACTCTTTTGGAACATCTTAGAATTCTAAAATTACAGCGTAAAGATGAACCAATAGTCAACCTTATGCCATATGCTATTATAGGCTACAATAGCTCTATACATAGTTTTACGAGATGTCGACCGTTTGACTTGTTAACCGGACATTTTGACCCTAGAGATTGCGGTGATATGGACATAACACAGCACTTGTTACAGCAATATGTGCAAGTTCATAGGGAAAAAATGAAGCAAGTCTATGACACTATCAACTCATCATCGCTTGCTAATCGCACTGCATTAATTGAAAGTAGGAATAAAACCCGGGAACCTGAGCTAGAATATGCACCTCAACAGCAAATATTCGTAAAGAATCCTCTTGCTAGTCGACAAAAGGTAGCCCCACGCTTTACGCAGGATACCGTCTTAGCTGACCTGCCGATACATATTTACACCTCTAAGAAACGTGGTCCTATAGCAAAGTCGAGACTTAAACGTGTACCCAAAGCAGCTAATTTGTTACAGGTTACCGATAATGATGTTCCTAACGGTGCGGTCTCAGGAGATAAAACTTGAGAGCCTCGATGATGGACCAGGGCTCCTCCCTTATAAACTGGGACTTGTAAGATTTACGACTCACCATCATACTTTTATACAGTACGTACAATTAGATAACATCGAAAATAATGTTCACTCATTGGAAACTCAGCTAGTTAATTGTCAAAATTTGATGACTAATACTACTTATTCACTATATGTAATCCAATTAAATTATCTCAAAAGCAAATTAAAAATAGTTTTAAAGCAATTACAATCATTAGAGCCTAATAGAGTCAAAAGAGGTCTGGTAGATGGATTAGGTTCCATTATAAAAAGCCTTACAGGAAATTTAGATCATGAAGATGCAGTAAAGTATAACCAAGCAATTAAAACATTAGAAACTAATCAGAATAAAATAGTTACCGAGTTCAACAATCACTTAAGTTTGAGTAAAGAGTGGATGACTAAACATAGTAACGTGCTAGCACAGATTGTCGATAACCAGAATAAAATTAATACTACTTTAGAACTTATACTAAAAAGTGATGCGTTAAGGGATGATAGTCTAGTAAAATACGCCAAATTTGCCCAGCTCCTCGAAATAATTAGTGAGAACATAGAGGACCTGATTCAAGAGTTATTTAGAATAGAAAATAGTTTAGCTTTTATACATGCTTCTAGTATGCACCATTCTATGATAGATATAGAGACTTTAGAATCAATGGTTAAAAATTTAAAAATTACATATGGGAACGAACAGATTTTAGATTTAGAACTGAGAGAATATTACGATATTATAAAACCCGGTTCATATTATAGTGACAAACTAATAGTTTTTGTATTTAAGTTCCCAATTGTTTCTAAAGATAGTTATGACTTATATAAGTTATCAGTAGTACCTAACAAGCATTCACAGGCTCTTATCCCATCCTTTCCCTTCCTCGCAACTAACGAGAATTCATTCATGTACATAGAGGCTGAATGCCCGAAGTTGAAAAACTGGTACCTCTGTGAACAAGGGAAAATCCACCAACTCCGAACGCAACAGGATTGCATTCACGAATTAATCACTAATCAAGTCCTGCAGGAATCCTGTCAATTCACAACAGTCACCCTTATGAAAGAAGCCATGGAGAAACTTGATGACCAGCATTACATAATGTCCTTCCCTCAAGAAACGAAAGTGCAGCTTATCTGTAACCGAAAAGATTATACATCGCTTCAAGGGAGCTATTTGGTTACTATCCCCATTGGATGCCGCCTGAAATCTGCGGAACTAACTATTGCAAATGACTACGATGAAGTCAGAGGTCAACCCGTCAAGCTGATGAAGATACCCTACGATGCGATGAAGCAATCTGCAACAGCTTCTCACGTTAACTTGAACTCTGTCGACCTTCAAGGACTTCACAGCATCCAGAATAAAATCGTAATGCAGACTCCTATTGAAGTGGACAACGTGCAAACGGATCCTTTGTACCATACTACTATACCATTCTATATGATAGTACTGTGTGGAATTATTCTCGCTATCATCTTAATAACCCGGCGTTTACTATGCAGAAGTAAAGGAAACCAGCAGCGTCCAACTGTGGCATCGAAGAAAATTGAAGACCCTGAAAGCATGCCGGCAACATTTTCACTCAACGTGCTAAAATAGTCGCCGTTCTGAGGGTGGAGGAGTTACGTAGCAAGGCTAAAGGACAATCGCTGACGTTGCAGCGACACTATAATAAATAATTATTGATACATGAAATCGCTGATGCAGCTATGACGTCAATTGAAGACACATGCCAGTTTTTATTTGTAAGAATAGGCATTCCATATTCCTACCTCGAAGTGGAATGATTATTCATAGGGTTAATTAATTGTAATTTTAATTTTATAATTAAATATAGTTTTATAAAATCATTTCGGTTTTTTTTCGACCCTACGTCTGTGGCAAACGTAATTCGCACGACAACACAGATCTCGGTTATTTTGTATTCTTTACTCGCGCTGCGCTTTGGGAAACCTATTACGAAATAATGTTTGTAAATTTTAGTATTTGCGATGAATTCATAAATAGCAAAGCTTTTGTCGCTCTCCTTTTGAGGTTATAATAGTGTGTAGGCGCACGCACCGCAAGGCGCAAACACAATATCTTGCCGCCAGGTAAAATTCATCATAATTATTTACATTTATTTTCGTTCCACGGCTGGGCAATGGGCATAGGCCTTTTTTGTTGTGCATTTCACCTTCACCCTGGCTATCGCATCCAAAATCAGCAATGTTAACTACACCACTTTATTGCTAAACGATCAACACTCTATTTGTTAAATGGATGACATTATGAAATTGAAACAATGAAAACGTTGTAAACACCAAGAAGCTTTTTATTGTAAACATTCTCATAGTTTTAGTTCTCACTCTATTGTGCCATGTTAAAAAAGTTGCCGGTAAAACCAAAAGATTTTTTAATCTTAAATTTTAGCTTTAACTTTAATGTCTGTTATTTGCCGTGAATTAAAGCAGTTGCATCATCTAAAAATTTATCATAACGCTTTTTATTTCCAGCATCACACAGTTCAGCTTTTCACTGTGTTGTTAGCTAGTTGCCGCGACTTCCATCATCTAAACAAATGGCCAGCGTTTAGCGGCGTCCGGTCTGCGTGGTTCATGTACGATGTTACCACAAGAAACGTTTTGCAACCACATTTATAACGTGCACGCCGAGACCCATACTTCATCGGCTTCTGTTCAGTTAATAACACGAGTCTTTAGACTTTAAAGTAAGTTTATTTGTAGTGGTTTTGCATTTTGGATGCGAGTCCTTAACATAGTATATTTGTTGTGGCAGGATATTCGATCTGCCCTCATAACAATATAAACACAGCGGTTAAAAATTCAGTATAGGAAACCACGTGTGTCACATTTCGGGTTTGCTGTTGTATCTGGATATAATCAGGCCGGCATAATTATGTCGATTGGCGAGGGATAGTCCTTTCACGTCTGTGGTAGAATACTATGCTGCATTGATATTATTGTTAGGTGCGTTATATTTAGTAGTGTCAGCAAACGAGAAGTAGGTGTTATAACGCAAAATTCCTTTAAACTAGTCTATTTTACACTTTCACAAATAAGCACCCAGATTCTTTGTAAATACGGTAATTGCTTTGATGCATGCATCGTTTTCAGTATTTCTTTGTTCGTTACGGTTTTGCAGGCTTTGTTGTAGCTTCCGCTTCTGCGGGATCAGATTGAAAATTGGTTTGGTGCGTATGGAATTGTATTTTTACATTTCACTATTCCGATGTATCTAAGAGGTTTTTTTAAAAATAGAAATGCTTGATGCGCTTTTACTTAATTATTTTGCAATTATGCTTTATTTTTTTACAAAATAAGTACATTGCTGAATGTGAAAATGATTGCTGTGACTTATGATTGCCCTTTTCAGGGGCACTGGGTGAAGCGAGTGATAGATGTTGTAAAATAATGAAATTGTTCATTTACTTACATAGTATTTAAGTCACTCTTTGTTACTTTCTAAAATAAATATATCATAATTATTATTTGAATAAAGGTCTCTCCAAGGGTTTCACAACGAATAGTCGAAGCAGCTTGCATTCAGCGACTTATACTAGATCCTTTGTATTCTATATTAAGCATAAAAATAAGACATAAAAAATAAGGCTTAAGGTTTATTTTTCCATAACAACCTTTGAAGTGGCACTTTATGAACCACACCTCTAAGAAGTGAAAATAATAACTTAAATACAAAATATGACGGAGCAAGCATTTTACTCTTAGTTCGCGCTCGTTTGCTTTGTGTAGTGTAAGACTAATAATACCACGTAAATAATGTGAGATGTTCAAAATGCATTGAAAATAATGTTCATGCACCCTCACATACGTCCCGTACATACTCTCAATAAATATTTATTTTAATACTTCATAGCTTTGAAACAAAAATATCAACCGTGTTTTATTTACTTGCTGTTTTCAAAGAACACATTTTTCTGCTTAAATACTGTTTTTGAATATATTATTACACTTGGGAAACGTATGAATAAATAAACGCGCCCAACAGCCGCACATTAATTTCAGACCTCTCGTTAAGATCTTGTCGCGGGCATCAGAAATTAATAGGATTTTTCGGTCACATAACATTCAGACGAAATACTTGTGAATCGTACTATTGTTTTGTTGCAAGGATTGAACATGGGATCCTTAGTTTCACAACAAGCATGTTGACCTATTGCGTCATGGAGACTTTTTTATTGCGATGAATGGCGAGACAAGTATGCCATTCGCCTGATGGTAAGTCATACGACTACTCATGGATAGTAGCAAAACCAAACAACACCATGAATTACAAAGCAATGCTTAGCATTGCACTGCGCTCGCCATCCTGAGACATAAGATGTTAAGTCTCATTATGTCAAGTAGTTACTCTGGCTACAATGTCCTTCAAATCAGCACACAACAGTGCCATAACACTGTTGTTTGACGGGGGAAATATACATGGCGGCCTCTCACATATTATGAGAGACCTACCACCAGTAACTGTAGACTGACATAAAATAGCGATACTTTCTAAATGATCCAAAGCCTTTGGTCTAAATTGTTAACTTTGTTGATAAGAGCAATACTTGGATGGCACTACCATTCAAAACTGGCAATGTTTACGCTCCTCTGCCATCAGATTCTATTGGAATAATATTGAGCCGTCAATACCCCAATACCTAATAGAAACCACTGGTCTATTGAGAATTGAAATTGCCAAGAGATCGAGAGTCAACTGCCTATATCGTCCAAAAGAATCAAAAGTCTATACCTCGAATTCACGATTGAAATCGATATCACGCTAAGCCATTGGACTGGTTTGTTTTGAATAGCAAAAACAGTCAAGCGGAAAACTTATACATGGTCTAAATATTCGGATATTTCTGCTCCAGTACTTCGGATGCGTATCTAAATAAGATTTGACTTCTTTAAGATTAAGAGAATTTTTGTGTAAATAATTTCCTCATTATCAATATTGTTTTGTATTTACTGTCAGGCTTTCTTATAAAATATTTCGTAGGACATTTGTAAACAGTGTTGTTATGCAAAACTATATAAGCTATATAAAAATGAAGTAAGGCTGTGTTATTCATTGCACAGTATCCAAATTCACAAAAATAAATATACCATTACATCGTTTCAAACTAATACTGTGTCTGAAATAAGCAGGGAGGCGACGCGACGCAAAGGCGCATACTTCAATTTTCTAAACAAGCCCTTCAGTATTATGTCCCACATTTCGACCTAGTTGCTCCACTTTTCGGACGCCTTTTTGAATAAAAATGTGTGCCGAATTCTTTCACTTGGAATAGATGGGCGAGCAACTTTTATATCTGTGCCAAATTTCCAATCGATTCCTATCCTAGTTTTAGGGAAAACAAACGGGACAAACAAAGGAAACAATGCTGAACACTCATTATTAGAATATAATAATATATTTTTTACGGGAAAATTGTTTTTTTAGGAATATTATTACTTTTTTTAACCGACTTCACAAACAAGAGGAGGTTCTCGATTCGACTGTATATATTTGTTACCTCGTGACTTTGTACTGGGTGACCCGATTTTGATTCTTCTTTGTTCTTTCCTTGTATGCTTAGACCTGTACCAAACCATAAATTACTGACCAATTTTTAATTTCATGGCACAATAAAGAACATTTTATTTTCGATTGCTAGAAATAAATAAATAATTATAATAATAAATAAATACACCCAACAGTCACATACATAGTGTATGTGAAATACAAAATATGTGGGATATTAGTCTTAAATAACTCCACACTACTCTAAACCAAGGATGCAGAAACCTACTAACGAGCAAACAGGTCACTTGTTATTAAGTAGCCTACAGCTGCAGTGATAGCGTACACGTGTGGCCGTCGTTTGAATTTTGTTGACCAAAATACAATATATAGGATTGTCTGGTACAGGAACAAAACGCAAAATTATGAATTTCCACGCAGCTTTTAGACAAATGGTCGGAATGTTCAATATCATGATAATATTTCTCATATGCAACCATAAAATTATGCATTCATGAAATAAAACACAAGTATAGAACAGCGTTAGATAATTTAGCTAGATTTACATTGATTTATTGTTGCGTACCTTCTAATTTGTCCTTAATCTATATCCTATCTAGCCGATCCTGACCGAACAGTAACAAACTTCTGCTAGATAGTCGCCTCCGCAGACAGCCGACTTCATTAATCAGTTTGAATGTTAGGTTTATTCGGTAGCCTATTTATTTTGCTTAAGAGACCGTAATTTAAATTTATAAGGGCATTTTCTCAAATAGAATTGTTTATTTTTGCTATTAGATTAAATTGCTTTATCCCATAAACTAAAAACGAGTTGGATGAATAAAACATTCCATTATCGATGTTTTCATCACTTTTATTGTGCGCGTTTGCTATTTTGGGCTTGATAATGTGCAATTCTATTCCAATGTTCTAGAACTCTTTTATTACACGCAATAAATATTATAGTTTACTTTTAAAAGTCAAAGAGCTACAAAGTAACTAGTGTTGTTGTTTCAGTATAAATAAGCCTGTTCGTTCACGGCGCGGCCGATTGAGGCGGTTTTACTGTTTCACGAAATACCGACGAGAACGAACTTTTTGTTTTCGCATTTTTATTTATTTTATTTATTCGCGAAGATACACCAACAACATTCGTTGTAGAATTATATAGATAATAAGCAGTACAGTAGTATTATAGGTAAGTATACGCTTGCTTTTAAAATAAAGAGAATAATAACAAAGCTTATATTCCAAACTGTATTATGGACCATTAGGGTGAGTGTTTCATTTCTAAATTGAGATATTTTTCGTACGGACAGCAAGCTTACCTTTTGCTTGTGCACTGCTCCGTCCTCCCCACTTTTATTATTCATTTGGAAAAATTGGCAAAGCACCAATTCTCAAGGCTTTGTTGCTGTATAGTGTCTACGGACGGCAGTGATTACTCACAATCTAGCGAGCCATTTGCTCATTAAGCTATAGCAAAACAAAACTGTTATTGTAGCTGTACCTATCTCAATCTTATATCGAACCCGAAATCAATGAATGCCCGTAATTTTCATTAGCAATTTATAAAAATAATGGAAATAAAAAGTTGCGAGCTAAGTTCCAGTGTCTAATTTCGAACGAAACTGTGCCATAAATCAGAGAAGGTTCCGATAAGATCGACAAAATTTAAAGGAAAGAAAAGGCTGTGATTAAAGTGAAACATGTCTTCTTTTCTCGAACATTGGAATTTGTGTCCCTTTTGTAATTTCTTTTCTAAAAATAGTTTTCTCGTGTATTTTTTGTGGTTTTTCGTAAATTTTTTTCATTTCTTAAAATGTTATCATTGGATCAAGCCATCAAAATATTATTGTTAAAAAAACGTTACTGTTTAGCGTTTTAGTTCCTACTTAAATGTGGTATAAGGGAAGGTAAAAGTAGAAGTTCACTCCACAATAATGTCTATATTTTGTAACACAGGCACACTAACTGGTGGTAGGTCTCTTATATGTGAGAGGCCGCCTGGGTAGGTACCACCGCAATGCCTATTTCTCCCGCCAAACATCAGTGTAAATGCAGTGTTGTGTTCCGGTTTGAAGGACATTGTAGCCATAGTAACTACTAGATATAATGAGACTTAACATCTTATGTCTCAGGATGGCGAGCGCAGTGGAATGGCAAGCAATGCTTTGGAACTCATGTTGTTGTTTGGTTTTCTGATGTCCATGAGCGGTCGTATCGCTTACCATCAGGCGACTGGCATGCTCGTCCCGCCATTCATAGCTATAAAAAAAACACAGGCTACCCGTGTATTCCAGTGATGCTGTCCAGATTTATAACAGCGTACTTGTGAGAACACACATATGGAGTAACACTATGTTACGCTGACTTAATTTACTGAAACTCATTTCGTAATCTAATACACGAACGATGTTGCTTTAATGTGGCAAGTGTAGTAATTTGTCAAATGTCTTGGAGTATATACATTATACAGACTACCTCAGTCTGTATTTTCTGTCTCGTAGCTTTGTTGGTACGCAGTTTTGAGAGCGTGCCAATCCGGCTTACTACGATTGGTCAAGTGCGTGTTGTGAAAAGCCTGTGACTAAAATTGGGTCCAATAATGGCTTACAGCTAAAACTAGTGCAAAAACTGTACTGATAGATAAATAAATACACCCAACAGTCATATAGTCCTGACTAAAATGAAATAACGTCTTTATTCTGCATACAACTAATCTGTTACTAATAAAGCTAGTCTTTGTATAAACCATAATTCCAACAACAAAAACTCCTGGTAATATTTCTACATAGCAAAATGCAGCACATTAAAATAAGAAGATAATACTTAGAAAACTTCAATACTGTTACGAGTGAGTTGGTACTTACATTATAATAACTTTGTTATTAAAGTTTTCATAACAGAGGAAGTTTAACAAAGGCAGAAGTCATGGCTATACACGGACCAGGGAAGGTAAACTAAATAAATCTGTTGGAGCGTTTCCCCGGTCACGAATTGCTTACTCTACAGACTCGGCCTACGGATATATTGGACAATATCCGTTGCTTTATGCGTCGCTTGTGTCACATAAATGGTTTTTAGTTTCTTTCATTTAACAAGGAAAAACATTAAGGTACGTTACGTTTAATAAGGGCAACAATTATTAGATTCGATCTTCTCCGTACGCAGCATTTGAGTCTGATTCTAAGCATTTATTGTTAAACACCAGTCTACCTTTCTGCGCAGATTGATTCTCTGCCTCAGGGCATCTAATCTCCACTATTGCAGTTGAAAACTTCATTATATTGTATAACAGTTAATTCGCATTTATTGTCACATCCTTTTCTTTACAAGTTGTATTTTTATATAAAATTCGCGTTCTAATTTAAACTGTGGTAAGTTATTGTAAATTCTAATCTAAAGTGATTCAGCGAGATGTAATTTAATAGTTGATGCCAATAGGGGATACAACATACACGATACAAAAAAAAACAAATTAGCGCGAAATTAATCATATCAGAATATGAACAGGCTGCGCACATATCTGTATTGGCAGTCTAATGAAACAATGCAGAATTTGAAACTTATGAAATGCTATTAAATTTGCGCTAAGCTAAATAGGTATAATAAGAAGGCATGTGCATATTCAGTATCGAGCTGTTGCAAATTATTCGACGGATAGAAATGATGACATAACATAAATGCACATGACATCAACTGTCTATACGTTTTCACGTCGGTTGCATTACACAGGCTTCGCGTCAGATTATTGAAAAGGCATTTCCTCCTACCTGACTCAATGAGTCTTGACGTGTACTGAAGCATATTACGTTGTGCGCATGACGTTAATATTTCTTAGCTTTATAATTTATTGAAGATCTAAAATTTAATGTCTACTCGTTCATAAATAAATACAATCCCTCAAATTACTGTGCAAGTACTTAAGGCTTTGTTTAGCAGTGGACTTCTTATGAATTAGAATGAATTTTGGACCAGTATCAAATGAGAAATAACAATCTATAACTTCTACCTCTCTTTATTTAGCCATTCTCAAGGGGTATATATTGTAACTGATTATGGCTAGTGTTACTTACCATTCCGTAAGCTACCAGTAAGATTGTTGGACGTGTGCCATAAATCTTCTGAGACAAATGAAAACAAAATAATAAGCAGCACACAACAATAAGTCCAACTCTCTTCAGAACTTATCAGTTGGGAATATTCTGAATGTTGTGTCAAAGTTATTCATATGGAAGTAACAAAACGACGCGACGGCTCTCACAGCCGGCGGGTGCGGGGATTTTAAAACCTGACGTGCTTTAATGAGTTCTTTAAAATTTCATTTCATTTCGGCCCTATTTATGAGCATAATTTAAAAAGTGTGAGTTTCAATCTCGGTTGTCTGAGTTAGATACCCGGGCATAGTTTTGTATAAATACATTAATAACTTAGTATTTATAAATTTAAACGATGACATTTGTTTTATTTGCGACCGGCTGCAATTCATGAATAATATAGTCGTATCTACTGAATTCAGTTTTGATTGGAATATAATTAGGCAATCTATTCGAAGGTCACAATACTTCCGTAATAATGTATTACAGAAAAACAATTTAAATTTCTTGACTCTTCTCAAAGGGCGTCAGCGTACCTATGATTTCCCGGCAATTTAGACGTTCATGGGCGACGTTAGGTAAGTTTCATTTTTCGTCCCACGATGTGATAGGAGGCCTTTCACAAAATCGGGCACAAATTCTTTACTCCGGGCTGATCATGAATAGAAAACTCCAATATTACTTTACTCGATCCGGGATTCGAACCCGAGACCTGAGCTTTGTAATCGTACAATAGTTCAACTACGCCAACGAGGCAACAAATTTTTCATTACTTAAAATTAGATGTATTGTCTGCAATCACCTTAAATTGCATGTTTTACGTTTAGTACGTATTATTAATGATACAAGTACAACGATTTGATAAATAAACATCGTTAGTGAGATAAGCCGAGAATTTGCGGGATCCGTCTTCAGAAGAAATAATACCAAATTGAGGATAACTTAACCAGAGAAATGCGCTGTAATTAGGGGAATTGGCAAATGACAAGTAATTGATCAGCCAACAATAATATTATTTATTAAGCAATTGGTGTTTTTGTAGGAGAACTGAAATAGTGTATGTGTTTCATTAATAGAGGGATAAGCTGGCACGGTATTTGCTACCGTCAAAATAGCAAACAAGCATACAATGATATAATATTACGATGAACTGAGAACCACAAGAATTGAGAAAAACAAGCTGTCACAGTGCTCCACGCAAGTGTGACACTTTTCAGGTTCACACTTCAGACTGTTTACATACGGTGTACATCTAAGATATTGATGACGTATTCACGATATCACTGGACCGCAAAGATAAAGAGTCGGTTAGAAAACCTTCAATGTCTTCAAAAATACCTGATCTAGATTAATGAAATAAAGAATAAATGAAAGAATATTTAATGCCACATAAAATAATATTTAAAACCAATTTATTTATTTTAGATGATTTGTTAAAAAAATTTAAAATGTTAAGTAATGGTCGTTTTTGAATTCTCTACCAAAACATTAAAATCAATTGTTTCAAAAATCCAAACTTTGCTCAATTGTTTTCATAATTTTTGGTACGTTTTTCATTTAGGCTTACCATTTTTTTAACGATCTATACCGTGAACAAATAATTGGCATCAACATGCTTCGGTTACATTGTGCAATAGAGAGTGTCCTCCACTGGAGTTTTATCCGGCAAAAATAAAAAAGTTTTTTCGAAGTTCGTATCATCGGGAGCGTATAGTTATTTTCAATATTTTTTAACCAATTAGTCAAGACCTCTGCATCAGAGCATAATAAATCAAACGTTAGTTCTTTATGTGGTCAAAATGAGACAAAACCAGTACAAATATAAGCCGTATAATATCAACAACTAAGTTATGCTCGTGGCTTTGCGTTTATATAGGTTTTGTCCATCAATTTAAGTTTTCAGTCGACATAGGAAGCAAAAAATGACTTATTTTATTATTTCTTGGAAAGAGTTAATGCTTGTTTTCTCGATGGAAGGTAAATTTTCATAACGAATGGCCGATTTTTAAGGCATAAATGCGCAAAAAAAGGAATTTCGTAATCACATTTTTATTAGTAACTATTTCATAAAATATTTGAAGTAAAGTTTTTTATAAAGAGCCTACGTAAATCGGTCCAGCTTGGCCCTACTCAGGCCGGCCATGTAAAAACCATTTGTTTAATATCCCTAATTTAGTGAACGACCTTAACAATTTGACTAGAAAGATTAATGAGGCGTTTCATGAAATGCTAACGTTTTGTAAACGGCTTAAACGCTTTGCAAAATGTATAATTATTGCTCGTACCATTTTTACATTTATTGATCAAATATATTATGAACTATGCACAAGTATATTAATAAAAATAAAAGGGAAGAATTGTGGGAAAAACACGCCGGAATATTTGGCTTGTAACATCATAATATTTTATTGTAACAAAAAATATAAAATAAAACATGACAATAAAATTTATTTAATTGTATTAAGAACAAAGTTCATCCATCAAATGCAATTTAAAGTTTGCCGCTTATTAGCTATTTAAAATAATAACTATTACCTAACTTGGTTATTAGGAAATAGATAAAGACTACTTAAAGGCTAATGTTAATCCATTTCATAGCAGCGAACTATAAACTTCCCTTACTTGTAATTTTATAAGCATCGTTCCAAACTAATTAAACTTACACTACACAAAGTTGATTACAAATAGAAATTCAAACTCTTTTCCGATGCACGGAAATTGAGGTGTGATGTACCTACCAATAGTAAGTACGCATGAATTTAAAGCCATAGAACAATCCGGCATGAAAGATGGACGAAAAGAGGAAATAGGGATAGAAGGGCGGAAGTGTGAAATTATGCTGGAAGCATCAACGTCCTGTAACAGGGCAATAAGGAAAGATTATATAAATAAATCAAATTGATTTTAAATATAAAATGATTTATTATTAAAAGGACTAAACAAATTCCAATTTAATTTAAATTTTTTTATGTCCATCCTAAGGTGGTCTGGAAGAGAGTGCCCTGTGCAATATAGCCGCTGATTTTACTTATTTTAATTTAAATTATTATCTCTGATTTTTACTGTATTACAATAAAGAATATTTAAGAAATAAATAAATAATAATAAGGGTATCTGAACATCACAAGTTACTATGATTGTGCTATGAACGTATCAGATGAACGAGTATTCTTTATACTATCGTCACTGGTCAGTGAAAGGACGGTCTAGTAGACACTGTTAATAACTGATTGCATGTGTGTAGTATGTGGGTGTAAACGGATCATTATTAGTTTAGCCGTCTACAATTCATATTGTCTCTAGGGGAACAAAACAATAGGAAAAGAAATTACTTATAGTACCAGATATAAGTTGTATACCCAATTAGCTTTAATGGAACTTATTGGTATATAAAATAAATATGTCTTTATCATTTGTTGTTATCATGTATACTGCAGAAACACAAAACAGTGTAGAAATATTTATGCTACTAATATTATAAAGGTGAAAGTTTGTGTGTTTGTTGCTTCAGAACAAACATAAGTTTGTTAGTTTAGAAAGGAATTCAAATATGTACATTTGCTACTTTTTCAAACTCACAGGAATGGTTTGGGATAGAATAGAGGGTGGATGAAATGGGATATAAGAGGACAGGATTACATGCCTTGTGTCATAGAATAGGTTGAGACGGGACAGGACGGGAAGTAATGGGACGGAACGGGAAAGGCAGTATAAAAGGCGAGAGTCACGTTGAGTTTAAATATAAAAAAGTCTGCGAAAAAATATGGGTCTGATATTTATTGGACTCAAAAAGGTGTCTGCACCCTGGCAAAGTCGGTTCGGACCGCTAGTCTCCCATAAACCCTATTGAACATGGTGGATTTAACAATCGAATGCTGTAAAAGTTTGTTTTGATTGTGCTCGTACCGAGAGAATTTATTTTATTTCGCCGGGATAGGTTTCACCCGGACACAGAGAGCTCCCAATGTGAATACGCAGTGTGAATGGAGAATAGTATCAATATATTCGAGATCCGTTCTTATTGGTATCGTAAACTCTTGGCGCACCTTTGCAGATGTTCACTACTATACTACCAACAGCTTATGTTTTATTGCCTTTCGAATGCTTTTGTATTTGACTCAGGCTTTTGTTGGCTATGGATATTTTTTTTAAATGCACGGCATTTGCATCTTTTTTTAAGTTGATTAGCATTTTAGATATATGGCGATGTACCGATGATTTATACACATCATGGTCTAACGACTTTTAAAATGATTACATACACGTTAAACACATTGATGTGATTATGAGTTATGCTTATCATGCTCATGACATGGTAAATCGAAGTCAGAGGTTCGAGTCTCGTCATTCATTGCAATAAAATAAAATAAAATAAAAAAATAAAATATCTGCGTGCCTTTGATATTGAATTTAATTTTAATTCATTCTAAAGAGTACTAAGAAACCATGAATAATTAATCTACAGCAAACTTGCTTCGAGACAAATCTTCACAGCAAGCACTGTTTTCAAAACATTCTGTGATTAGCCGTGTTCAGATCGTCCTTTTGAAATATCAATCATTTGCATAACAAGTGTGAGAACCGCGCGTTGGGAAGAGCTGTGTTTGCGCGCGGAAATAGATTTCTATCAACCATCTACACTTCAAGAGTACATAGACTTGAAGCTAAAGTGAGATACGAATTGTGTCGTAAATATGAGAAATAATGAGGGACATTTTATGTGACAGCATTCCTTAATATAAATATTTGCCTCGTATGAGGCTTGAACCCGCTGCCTTTTACTCTAAGAGTTCTCCTAGTCGATTACGCTGCGGTGGCTCTCAAATAACATTAAAACAAATTACTAACATCTATAAACTTATGTTAAGTATGCAATATACGTTTATAATATTATTTATTATTTCAACCCATATCTCCACTGCTTAGCACGAGACTCCTCTGAAATTGATAGTTCGATTGAGATGGCTTAAGTCCACCACGCTTGCTTACAACAAATATTCTTGTAAGTAATACTGACTATGTCATTAATATATTATTTAATGTGTATTTCTAATTCCATTTTGTCGCGAAGCAGTAAATCAGTGAAATAAAGTGGGCTTTCATCCATTATCACATTTTCATTAGTGACAATCAAAACGAAGTCTCTAAACATTTTATTACTTTCCGATAAGCCACTCTTTTCGATTGCTCCTATGGATGTTTGGATTCGTTTGACTCAAATAGTTGCTTTTGTTTCAAAGAGAAATGAACGGACCGTGGTGTATATAATAGAATAAATTTGTAGAATAACTGTTATTTTATACTGTACGAAAAAGTGATTGATTTGCACCTGATGCAGTAGAAAGTACAGAACAATGCAAATAGAACATACATTGAAGAGAAAGCGTTGTTTTTTTCTGGTTGGTACAATTTTGTAGGCCTGTCCGAATTTAAATATACACTTACTGAACCTGACACGCGATACGTTCAGTATATAATGTAATTAACCCTTCATATTTAATTAAACAATTATTAATTAATTTTCTGATATATGGTGTAGTTTTTCGTTATTTAAACTGATTGTAAAAGCTTGAACAGTGAAATTAGACGCAACATGTATTATTAAAAAAATGAATATTTTAAAAGTTACACATAATCTTGGTAGAAGGAGTTGGCAAGTCTGTGACTTCGACAAAGGTCCTTTCTACATTGTGAATATATCTATATTGCCCTGCCGGCCCTTACTCCACATTTACATGGGTCTCTTCAGCCACGTTGTAGAATTAATTGACTTATAATACGACCGGGTGTCTGCCTGAAGTCAACCCTTTCAGAACATCTCTGGCCTACACCTTTTAGTCTACCGCGGTGGCCTCGTGCGGTTAGTATACTTTACATACCCCCGTAATTCTTGTGTGGAATTCTCAAGCATGCAGGTTGCCTCACGATGTTTTTCTTCACCACTATACGAAGCAGCACTAACCTGATTTTTAAATACTCCCGGTGTTAACCGGGTATTCTATCGTACCTGCCTAATCCCGTTGGTAGACTTCATCTACCTTCATAATTATACAGGTTTCCTCGTGATGTTTCCTTCACCGTTAGAGCGAGCGGTAATTAACTAAATTATCTCTACGAGTTTATTTAAGTTAACTACCATGGTTCTGCACAGAACACGTTTAAATACTAACTATTCAGTACATTTCATGCGAGTAGTCAACAGTAATGAATACAGCTAGTCTCCGTTCCACAGTAAATCTCAAAATAAATACTACATTACGTCTGGAGTTTTCAAAGTCGCTATTTACACAGTGAAGACAATCAGGGAATGTTTGTGTACCTGTTAGAAAAATATTTACCTGTAGCGGTGAGAGACAAACGTACACATACATTTAATTCCAACGGATCGGTTTTGCTTGTGTTAGGCAATCTGGAGCTCTCGACCCGGCGCGTAGGAAAAAAAACACACTACACTGAAGCACTTCACAATTACAGCTTTAATCATTTAAACCAACCATATGCTGTTGTTTTATTTTTGCTTGACAAAAATGGCAATTTATGAACATATTTCTAGCGGCAAATTCTTTTGAGTTTATTTTCTTAGCAAAAAACAAGTTACGATTTGGTTGATAATATTCGTGTATTCTTTATAATTATACACGTGTGTGAATGCTAAGAGAGTTGGGTTATTCTTTGTTAAGTGGTTACCGGCATAATATGAATAGTATCACGAAAATCGTGGATGCATCATCAGATTTTAATGTCGATTTTGTTTGATACTGTGGTTCCAGATCTGTACTCGAAAAATGTATTCAAGCAATTAAAAGATTATTCAAATTATGTCATACTAAAATTTGGCTGCAAATAAAATGCTATTATAAAAAATGGGCCTTCAAATAAACAACGTATCAGACATAAGTTTATTCATCAAACGAGGCGTCGATATAATGAAGAATGTTTTATTATGTCGTTTTATGTCGGCAGCACTAACCATATTTTCATCACTAGCCCAGGCGCCACACTTGACATAAATCACGTTTCAATGAGGACGCATTCATTCCGTGAATTTGTTTGCTTTGTGGCCATAATTTGGGCGCTAACTCGGTATTAACTCGCACACGTACATAGGAGGCAGTTAAATCTAGTCGGGTAAAAGGTACTACTAAAAGCTTTTACATCCTACACAGTCATTTAAAAGTAAGGGGAATAAAATTACTGTAATGTCTTTGATGCACTGTTTTATGACGTGCGTTAAAAAGTTTCAATAAAAAGAGATACCGCAAAAACAAGAGTGCGCATCGTACACAGTTTTGCTTTCGCGTTATTAATCGCTTCACGTTCCGCATAAAATAAAAGCGAGTTATTAGCATCCGAAAAACTCTGTGTTTGAATATACTCCAACTATAGTGAGTTTACTACCGGCGCGGCGGTTGAAACAACGAGTTACGGCTTATAATGAATTCCAAATCGTGTATCATCTCTTAAAACGAAATGTCTGCTTGTTTGTGCTGAATGATAATGTTCAAACTTTTAAGGTTTCTCTTATCGTCTATCCTAGATCATTTCATGTCAAAACTTGGTAAGTATACATACGACTGTTTCATTAGGTAATTTATTCCTGGTTTGTCTCACTCACTCACTCATCATTCGGTGCATGTGAAAACGTTTCCATGTCCTCTCTCTTCGCCATGTGTTCATTTGCATTTAACGCTTTATCAGTCCCTTTGGTTCATAGTGGTACGCATGGATAATCGCACAGTAGGTATCACATAATGGCTGTAAGATAAAATAAACGAGACAAAATCAATAAGTACAATATTTTACACTTTATCTTTCTGAACTTTTAAAGGAAAGAAAAACTATGAACTACTCGCTTCGCTCGAGATGGATAAACTTTAAGGAACGTCCCAAAGGACACCCCTATTCGTCATAATATTTACGAAGCTAACAAAACATGAACGCACGAATCCTTGTTTAAATATTCACACGCTTTTGTTTTTTTAGCGCGCGCGGACACATATAATAATTCGATTGTTTTAGGTATATTTTTATTTCGTGTCAATTAATGATTGAATAGCCGTCCTTCGCAACGCCGCTCGCTTTTTAAATAATGAAGTAGGTTTGGAGATGACCTGGTTGTATTATACGAAAGATCTTTAATCGCAAAGTGGGCTTTTTCAGTCAATCCATGCACGAGGAAAAGTTGTTGTTTTTGTCGTGGAATAGTTCACAAATGGAAATGTTTGACCCACATATTTTGCCAGTTCTCTTTTTTTTTTATAACAAATACCGCGTTTCTGTGATGGCACTTAAGTTATTTTTTATAATTTGGGAAACGGTTTATGGACGTCTACACTATAAGACAAACTTTCATTTCTGGAACTTTCTACTAATTTAAAAATGTTTGCTGGGAAAGTTAGTCTTCTCGATAAATAGGGGTTTCTGCAAAAATATTAATATTCTCAACAGTTTTTCACGGTTGAAATATTCTAATAACGTATAAGTAATTAAGTCATTTATTCTATGTACCTATATCATGAATAATTAATACTGGCTATCTTTGACGCTATTTTGCAGTGTTCAATGTATTAATATACATACTGCATACTTACAATCCAAAAGTATAATATCAACTAATACTTTATTAGTCATGTTGAAATATTAGGCACATATATGAGTTTAACCTAAAAAGTTGATGAAAGACATGTGCAGAGAGAAACACAATCTTCACCTGTGCCGAAAGCATGCGTTAAAAGCGGTCGAGAGGAACTAACTCGGCTGATTTACCTACATAGAACCATCCCCGAAGGCTTCGAGCGACCTGAAAACTGTCTTAGACGTGAAATAGATAAAACCCATCCGACAATAGTGATTTATATTAATAGATACCCATTCGAATCAAATATTCAACGTCCTTTCCAACCGATGCCTTCTAATTTGAATAATAAGGAAATTGAGATTTATTCGGGTTGAATTGGTCTACTTATCGTGTTATAATATTTATCTTAGCCAGCCTTATATTTATAATAATATTGAAATGAAAGGTGGTGGATTTATATTTGGAATCTGATGATTGTTTTACATAATGTAGGTGATACTATAGCAACAAGATAAAGCAATTCTCTTTTAGTGACCTCATAAAGTGTAATTTTTGCTGTAATGTATAAACGCCCTAAAAGCTACCTAGATATAAGTAGGGAAGGTAACAAAGCCGATTAAGACTGTCATAAAAGAATAGCGAATGATTTTACCATTTAAATGGGATGCAGAGGTTGTGATGCGTCCCGCGGGGCTATAAAGCTTCGGGTCGCAGTCATGATAAAATCTAGATTGCTTTTGTAGACACGTGACGTATTTGGGCTGCCGCGCCGGCAGAGTTAAACGAAGCAAAGCCGCTGATGCTAATCCACTTGTAACAGAGCCAAGTAACCCGAAAAAGCTATTATATTTCAAATAGCGTACATCGCTTGATTAATAAACTCCTGTACGCAATCTACTCCGCAACGTGCCTCTACTTTTCTATCCGATGGCTTAATTACTATCGCTGTGTTTTCATTAAATTTTGTCAACCATTTTGGAATTGATCGCTGTGATGGCTATGTTTTCATAGGGCGTCGCGCTAGATCGTTATTTTTATTTATTGCCAGCGATGCCAAAAGCACAGTCAAGTTATTGCCTATCGTGTGGTAAATACTCTTTTTATCTTTAAGCTTATTTTTTAAATTATAGAGAGCAAAAGGCTACATGCTTAATGGTTAGTGTTCATCGCTATCTAAGCACTAGCCTAGATGAATCATAAGTTAGTTGCCGATTCGTTCGATGGTAGACGATATTACTGAGGAATAGATAAAGCAGAAAATAGGTCCATATGCTCTGGATTGTCTCATTAGTGATGATTATGTCTAGAGTGGGTGTTATTTGCCCAAAAAGTCCTTCGTAGTCTTTAATGCCCCCGACACAATGCCTGTATCTTAATGTGCCATATAGATTATGTGTGTGACAATTGGATATATATCAATCAATAACAAGTCAAGCAAAGCTATGTATAGGCTATCTATTACCAATAAACTGCCCCTTTTGTGTTATATTATCTCAGTCAACAGTTGAAGGCAATGTACCAGAAAATTATTAAACGATATTCCTAATAATGGTTTGAATTTCAATCGGATAATTCAATGAATATTAAATTAATTTATATTAGTTATGAAGTTACTGCTTTGTAATTTGTGGCTATAAAATAGAACGCAGACAATGAATAATTGTTATAAATTAAGTTTCTCGTATGTAATAGAGCGTATTTTAATTTGATTGCAATAAAACTTCGTACAAAGTACCTAATTACATTTCCTTTCCGAGAATAATTCCATTTTGCTTTTGTATTTGTGTTGTTAGTTATCTATACATTATTATTTTGTTGTATGTAGGGTTTGTGCCGATACTAGCCACGCTTGACGTATGATTAGTCTGCTTTTCAATATCATGATATTTATTATATAAAAAACTTATATATTTTAGGTATTTATACACGTAGACAACAACATTGCTATTTATAACTATTTTGTTTAAATAAAGCAAGCCGCACAGACAAAGTCGCAGGACAAAGCTAGTAGTATGTAATCAAGCAGCTTTTACCCGAAGCTTTTCATGGTACCGAAAAATCCCGCGCCTCCATCCAATCTATTTCACAAAACTGTAAAAATTTTCGAAATAAAAGTGGCCTATATCACTGTCCAGACCGTTTCTATAAACAAAAATAATTTCGTTTCGTTGCTGTATGATAGAAGGTAGAAGCAAAAAGCATTTTTATATTTATGATCCCGGTAGCGACAGCAAAGAAAGATTCTATACTATTAATTGAATTTACCAACTATAATCAAAACAGAATATTAGATTATTTATTTGCGTTATAATTTTTGCACCCATTTAAGCATATTCTGCATTTGCTGAATGTAAATTAGTTATTAAAACGTCCTGAACTAAGTCGGTCTCACATACAATATACATACATACATAAGCTCACGCCTTTATCTCCGAAGGGGTAGGCAGAGGCGCCACCAGGACACACACATTTCGCCTTGTATGTTCCGTCCCATGATTTGATAGGGGGCGAGCCTATCGCCATATCGGGCACAAATTCCTGACTCCGGACTGATAATGAATAGAAAAATCCAATATCACTGCCCGACCCGGGATTCGAACCCTCAGACCTCAGCTTTGTAACCGTACCATAATTCAACTACGCTACCGAGGCAGCTGAATGTAAATTAGTTATTAAAACGTCCTGAACTAAGTTCGTCTCACATACAATGTATATGAAACTTAATAAATGAAGTTTGTACACAATTAAATCAAAGCTTTATGATTGTTCTATCGTGCGTGCAAGGGTCTCTCACAATTTATCGGAGAACCCAATGAGGCGGAAAGTTGAAAAAAGCCTCCGCGGTTCTGGAAGTAATGTCGTAGTTTTTACTAACGACATGTTATTCAAGAAATGTTTTCCCCGACGTTTTAGCTATTTATTTTTTGTCTTTTCGATATAGTCTGTGACTTGGCAATGAGCGGGATGTCACGTGAACACCCGCGCTGGATCGTGACTGAAACTCACATGATTTGCACAAAACTTAGAAGTTTAGCAGTTACGACAATGTAACTAGATATAGCAGTAAAATATAATAGTGAGTATGGTTTAAAAGCCAATTAAAAGATATAGTTTGATTGTTTTGCATAACAATCACAGTTTGTCACAAAAAACCTGTTTAAACTTGTGCACCTATTTGAATTTTTGTCTGACTCATTAACGTAATAAAAAATTTGTGATAAATGGTGACATTTAGAAACATTCTGACACCCAATTTAAAGAATGAAATATTGGTATTTAAAGAGACCTGATGACAAAGTGTCGAAAAATCTTGTACCCGCCCATCCCATAGAAATCAAGTTGTTAACCTCGATGGCCAACAAACTGGCTATCTTTAAGCTTCGATCCGCCTGAATTTTCTAAGGCTTTTGTGTCAGATAAAGCGTGTGGTTAAGGGAACTGTCAGATCGACACACAAATTGGATGGCAGTATTTTGACTACCAGATTTCATAAAGGATTAATTGTAATTTGAATAGACGCCAGCTATGAAACGAGAGGCCGCGGGTTCGAAAACAAATGTTTGTGAGGCCCAGAAGTATTTGTCTCGGGTCTGGGTGTTTGTGAGACCGAAAAGTCACCCATCCACGACACAAGACTTAATTTATCTTAATTTGGGGTCAGGTCTATCTATGTGACTGTAGGGTGTATTTATAATATATTATTATTTATTAATTGTGACCAATGGCGAGAGATAGCCGTCTTACGCCGGTGGATACTCTATCTATACAATGTTGCACTTACTATTAGGTGCATACAAATCATGCGCATTCAATAAATCTTGAAATTACGGACAAATAGCATTAATTAAGAGTGAAATTTCTACGTAAGCCCGTACCATAGACTGTTTTAGAATCACAGCTGGTTCTATGCGATAAATTGGAATCGAATCTATCCCATTATTGAAGTTGGATTATGCAGCTTTTAACTGTGAAACAACTGACAGAATCGATATATTGGTTTCGACGTGTTCCGCTTACAATAATGTGAGGAGATGCTCTTGCGAGCTCCAGGATAATTAATATAACAAGGTAAACATACAGATGGATAAATAATAGATATAGGAAATAGATACATACCCTTTCCTGTTCTGAAAAATGCGCCTTTTGTGTGAAATAACCTAGTTCCCTAGGGTGCTTTTAGATAAAAAAAGTGTTTACCTTTTTGTAGTTAAGTTTGAAGATATTATGGGTATTGGGTATGTGTGACGGAATATTTCCTTAATTAATTTTCCATTTAACTGAAAACAAAAAAATCTGCAATAATATTACTCGAAAGTAACTTTTAAAAGGTTTTTACACTATGTATAAAACTTTTTGAAGCTTTTCTCTGTCTCTGTACAAAAACATGCTATTAATAAAGCCATAACTTATGAAAAGGAGATGAATTATAGCACATTTTTATCGCGAATATTGCGATAATGCCTACTTAAGAGAGCGCATTGTTATTTTCAATGAGAGAGTGGTTCGGGCGGATTATTCGTAGTCTTTTGTTTTACTTTGCATTGTGTATTTTTCAAACGTAACAATTGCTCAAGAGGAGAACGAGGCGTAAACAACATTCTAAAGAGTTAAACCAGTGACTGATTATGCTTTACACAGATTTTATATTTGAGACATTGTTATCGAGGAATATATTGTTCAGGATAAAAATATATGTACATAAAATCACGACTGTATTCCCAAAGGAGTAGACAGAGATGTCACAAGTGCAAATAACATTGCTTCGACCTTATTTCAAGTTCAAAACAAGATAAGGGCCGAGTTTATAACAATACCGAGCACACATTTAAGCAACTAGTATGACTAAAAATATACATTAAAATAAAACTGTAGCATTACAAAACTAACTAAGGAATGAGTGTATTCAAAACCCATTACCACACCTAGTACCTACAATACTTTACAAACCGTAATGCCTCTTAAACCTCTTAAACCTCAACCTTGGATATAACGATCTCCCAAAGATATTGCCAAGCCCTCGAAATAGAAAATTAATTTACTTACGTAAAACGGTGGATGGTACAAAAACAATCCTTAGTGAGATATAACCTAGATGAGTACAAACATTGTGCGTTGATCTCCAATAGAAAGCTATCCAGTGTACCATTTTGGTGAATGAAAAAAATACAGGGCCAGCCACCCTCACGATGTTATTATAGTCTACTGAAAACATTTGCCGTGGCCTTGCTTCACTCACACGTACATTTTATCGGCCAAATACGTAGGGTATTATTACTTTTTTTGTACAAACTTGTCTTAGTTAAGCTAAGAAAACATTCCTGACATTATTTTTCAATAATCTCCTTTCTTGCCTAATGTCTACTTCATACAGAAAACATCAAAATATAGGCTAATATTATCATCTTATTTTTTTAGAATATTCAAACTTAGAATATTAATTAACTTATTAAAATATTTTAACACCAAACTTGTTTGCTTAAAAATGGATTCATTTAATTTTTTTTACAAAATTTCGATTACTTATTTCCAACTCACAGATTTGTCCTTTAATTAATAGATATAATTTATAAAACTTTTTAATGAAATAAGGGCGTAATATTTTAGCGTCGCAAAGGCTTTTCATAGTAGTGACAAGTACATATTACCTTTTGGATATTGGGCTTTGGGCCGAGCGGGTGCCGGCGCCAGATCGTCAAGGTCGTGGGCACGACCTATCCAGCTGCCCCTAGTTATTGGGTCGGGACGAAGGACGATGTGGCGACATAAATTGTCACAATCGTTAAATTGCGCTATATATATTACATGCCGCTTGTTTGATACGATAATAGAATTGTAAAGAGACTATAAAGTTTTCTAGTCAACGAGCATCAGACTTCTTATTAGTGGTTTGGAATTTTTTATACTCCAACAAAAACCTTGATATCGTTTAATTTAACTTTTATCTCACTAAATAAATAAAAGTATAACTTGTTGAGCATTTTGTCTAGCAGACTTGTTTCGTAGTGTTCTATATTCGTTTTTCGTTTTGTCTTTAGCTGTAAAAATGTACCTATCGATAGCATATTATATCTAAGATACCAGTAGCAGTAGAGTAAATTCGTGCTTTTTCTAACAGCGCTTTTTACGCTAAACCATTACCAGTACAGCACTCTGTAACTAATGGAAATATATAAATCTGCAATCCATGTTTTGTAATCGAAAAAGCTTAAGTTATTAGGTAATATTGACGACTGCTGATATTCCTTTTGACGACGATATTTCAAATAGACCGACATTATCAACGACCCACTTCACCGTTCTAATACAATAAATGCGAAGTGTTTTTGTTTGCTTTTTCTTCTCGCAAGCGGATCGACATAGTTTTTGCATACAGATAGATTATGGGCCGATCAATGACAGGCTGTTTTTATTCTAGAAAAATGGACGGCTATCGCAAAACAGATCTGCGGCGATCTGCGCAAAACTAGAAGTAAAAGCTCTCTCTTTCTCTCTCTCTCTCTCTCTCTCTTCAGCCATAGGAAGTCCACTGAAGCCTCCTCCATAGATCTCCACATAGACCTGTAAGCTACCTATTTATAATTTTCTAATCAACATGTATGTATACAGCTATGTAACAAAATATAACATTTAGGAGTAAATGTGTTTTGGCAAAGAAACCAATCCATATCAATCGAATCACGTTGCCTACCGTTCTGCGGATTAAGGGGATGGGAGTGCGCCCTAATTTTGTAGACGAATGTCTGTTATGTACACTAATGAGTATTATTTGGTATTCACGAAAACGTTGTTACATCTCAGCTAAATAACTGGGAATATAATTTGCCAGCTTGAGGTAGTTATAAACTTCTGCATTAGCTAACGTGTTTAAGATAGAATATTTATACCTCAATCAATCAATAGCCTTCTTTATTTGTGAGCTTCAATTACTATTCAAATTCATTAAAAGAATTCAACGACTTGCAAGTTCATGATAAAGCCTTCGCTGTTAAAGTGAGCGATAATAATTAACTTTAAGGTACATGGGTTCGGAGGGTCAAAGGTGTGTCTTGTGTGTATAGTGTCCTAACCTAACATCTCAGCCTCGGAATTACAGTCCACTGTCTTAATTGAATACTTGGTGGGAATATGTTGATATGTAAAAAAATATTAATGAATTAACGAATTAATATTTTTACCAACTGAGTTAGGAACTCATTGCCGCGTATTTCATGCATTTCAAATTGTTTACATTTAGTATATCATTAAAAAAGCTAAAGATTATAGGTAAGTGACAGCCTCCGCGGCGCAGTTGGTTGAACGCCGGCTGTGAAACGTGAGGCCACGGGTTAGATCCCCGCACCGAGACAAATGTTTGTGAGAACCACAGGTGTTTGTTTCGGGTCTGGGTGTTTGTTAGACCGCAAAGTCTCTCGTAGTTCCTGATACCCACGACGCAAGACGCGATCTTAGTGTGGGGTCAGGACTATGTATATGACTGTTAGGAGTATTTATTTATTTATTATTTAAGTAGTTTTAACTTGTAAAAAAACTTACACAACAATTGACTAAAAATGGTTGGTATCTGTATCGATTCCCATAATAGAAGATTGTTTACACGATCGGGAAATATTCCGAAGGTGTCTCGGAGGTAAAAGTTGCTAACACTTTCTGATAAAGGTAATCCTACTATGGGATCAAAGCAAAGTTTTTCATTACTTATTTGTGAAATATGGAGACATTGTTTGACTCTGCGATATGAGCTTTATAACATAAGGCACGACGTAGAATCCGAATTTATCATTCGATGCTCAATAAAATTTTGCCGCTCGATTCTGGAACTATACATACCTAAATCGACAATTGTCGATATGAATGTGTCTAGGAATATTTGTCTATTTCTCCCGCCAAACAGCAGTGGAAATGCACGTTCTGGTTTGAAGGACATTGTAATTTGTAGCCAGAGTAACTACTGGACAAAATAAGACTTAACATCTTATGTCTCAGGATGGCAAGCGCAGTGGAATGCTAAACATCGCCTTGTAATTCATGGTGTTGTTTGGTTTTGCAACTGTCCATGAGGGATTGTATCGCTTGCCATCAGGCGAACGGCATCCTCGTCTCGCCATTCATAGCAATAAAAAAAATCACCAAAATTGTCACACTTTTGTATAAATAAACGCACAATATAAATAAGTGTACAAAAAATTTGCACCAGTAAAGAAAGTTTATACTATTTTCATTTGAGATGAGCGCGCGTGTCTGATAAACAATCTCATTTTAGGTCTCTCGTGAAGATTAGGTGGTCGCGGACGCGCTCACGACACTCGTATCTTAAATAGCTCCTCTTAACATAAGCGTTCCCGTCGTCTACCTTCTCCATTTCTAAAACGCCCTGACAACAACTCTCTTAAATCATCCTATTTGTTATCACGAAAAGTTAAGATGAAATCTCGTTTAAAAGTTTCGGGTGGATGTCACCATTTGCAATAAAAAGTTATAGTTTCAACGTTTCCATGCCGAAAGTCAAGCGCTGGTTTATTTAAGTGGGACCGACAGTGCTCGCTTTCTTTTCTTTTTTGTGATTCATGTCGCAAGTGTCTTTTAATTAATAATAGTAACAAACTCTTGGCTCCCAGCCACTAATTATAAGAAAAACTGTGCTGTTTAATTGGTGTGGTAAATACGTTGAAAAGAGTTGCAGCAAAATGCTTCAATTAAACAATTTAGTCGTTAACACAAACGTATTTTGTATGCATGATTGTTTTGTTTGCGACACTTAGCCGGAACAAAAGTATATCGTGCCCACTTGTGACTACCGTGAAAATCAATTGCAACGATTTGAATTGGCCGTGAGCACTTATAATAGATAATATTTGTTGTAAGCGTTCACGAAATCGCACGCAGAATACTGTTCATTCTTTAGATCGTAAAAAATATGTCCCAGAAGGTTTACTACTTATTTCAAGGTCACTCGCAATCACACAGGGAGAAAAAGGTTTTACTTACCGCTCCTTTACTCAATCAATTCAATTGTGTGTGTCATACGAATAGACGGGACAACAGTCCCTGTCGTGTCCAATATACTTTGTTCAAGCGTCGTAACCTCTCAAGTGAGATAGTTCAACATTAATCTGACCTATCTTATTAACACTTAATCCAAAAAGATTTATGTGTACGGGTAAATCTCGCGGTAGATTTGGGGCTCTTTGTACAAGACAAGGGCCAAACAAATTGGTCGTATCGTAACTCGTCTTTGTTCTCCGCCCGGTGTAATTGAACCCAATTTCATATTTCCTGTTTATTTATTTAAAAGGAAAGCGCCTTGTAGAAATTTTTTTTTTTAGTTTAAGGATAAACGTCCTGATCATTTAATTAAATTGTATACACGTTCTAACGTACAAAGAATGTTTTCACGTAGATACATAATAGATTTTCGTTGCTTTTTGTAGTGCTTTAAACGTTGTTTTAATTAAGAAATAAATGGAGTACTAAACGATCGTGGGATGGCTCAACTATTTCGTGAAATCGAAGTTCTAAAATTACTCCTTTAAACGCTTTGACAAACACTAATTGGTTTATTTAAGGTATAATTGCCTCTATGTTTGTTTCTATATCTTTTAGCACACGCAAGCCGTAATAGAAATATCTCTACATTCAAATATACACATTTATATAACTTACAAATATTTTGGAAACATTTTAAAATGATTAACTTTTAATATAATTTTTCATATACATATTATGTATGTGTCATCAATCATGTTGCTGAAATAGTATGTCGCAAATAGTCTTATTTATTCTTTTACATGTTCTTATCAAGACTAGAAGGTTAACGAAGCATGTTCTTTATGCACAGCGTAAAAAGGTTTGTTTTATAATTTTACAGTCAGCCTCCTAACCGACGTTAAACACTCTTCGAAAACAGCCAGTCATCGGCCATCGATTCAAGGAAATCGTACCTTTCGCCTCCAATACAACACACAAGTTGAGTACAATAGTAGTAATCAAAAACAGGACCATAAATTCCATGGAAAAATGAAGCCATGCGTACGAAAATTGAAGATCGTACCAGTGTAAAACAAATCTATTGGTTTTTGAGCCCTGTTGAAAATATGTTTTACCTTTAAGGTGTTTTATTCTAGCAAGCATTAAGAAAAATATCCATGCGTCATTCCCAAGCCCGCGGGAAATCAGTGGGGCACGAGGGAAGATAGTGTGACTGCCTTATAGTGATAGAGCAAGAAACAGACATTGCGGTACAGTACTGAAAGAGCGTAGTAGCCGGTTGGTAAACAGATCAGACGCGGCTGCCAACTCGTTCACGGCGGTCGCTTTAAATCCCAGGGCACACCTCTGACTTTGCGGAGTCATGTATGTATTGATAGTCAAAAACCACGCACCACAACGGCGAAGGAAAACATCGTAAGGAAACCTGCATGCCATAGCGATTTGTAAGAATTTCTATGGTATGTAAAATCCGCCAACCGGCATTAGACGAGCGTGGTAGTTTATATGGCCTTACCCCTTTCGATTGTAGAGGAGGTTTGTGCCCTGCGGTGGGACGTATATGGGTTGATACAGTAGGTACAGTACTTTACTGTTACAAACATTTTGTACGCGGCGTCCTCTCTACAAAATATCTGAGTGTTACTTACATAATATGTAAATATGTAACATGAACACAAAGTTATTATTAAACGTTTTTTCGTGCACGTTTAGCCTCAGGTGTTCTGTACAATTCTTTAATAAAGTTATTTTCCTGGAGATTCATCGTTCGGCAATTTTTTTTCAATGAACCGGACATGTTCCCCTTAAATCATTATTAACTTAAATTTTTTGTAATTTTCTAAGGCAGTGTAAGATTATATTTTTGTGTATGTTATATATGTTTCTATAAACGAAGAAAATATTAATGTTTAGATGTTAGTTGCATATTCTCGTATTGAGGGTCGAATGAATTTGAATGGTAAATGGTTTATGTGTTAAATTAGCAAATGGGTGCCTTTCATTCCACTAAAGGTTACATTTCTAATATAGATAAGTAGAATCACATCATCTTCGAAAATTATTATCATTAAATTATCATTTACAAAGATTATTCTTTAAATTATTAAGTACAGAATTTGGACTTTAAAATTTGTCATTACAAGAGCTTTTTATACAGCAATTTTACGGAAATATGTCTCGAATACTAGAATATTACTATTACTACTACTACTAGTACACTATTCAGTGAATTGCGCACGTTGCAAAGAATTTAGGTTTCAGAATGGCTGATTATTGTTGACAGAAATAGGTATTTTGCAGTGAGAGCGTTGTAATATAAACCATACAATCCCGGGAAGGAGCGGTGTCAGCTATATTGAAAATGAAGTAGTTCTAGGAAGCAAAATATGTAAAGCGTATTGGCAGCACGTACGGTTTCTACGCAACCAATATGATTTTATTGGTATAGTAACGTAAACGGGCTATGTATGATCAGTGGTTGTAGATTCGATTCCGAAGACGGCACATCATCTGGCTTTTTCAGAAAATATGCACGATTGATATTTTTTTTAAAGGATTGAAGTCTGGCAAGCCCTTGAGCGTAACATGTTTTTATTGTCATGCATAGAAATTATGATGCACTGGGCTCTCGTTAATGCGATAATAAGACCCGCAAAGTAGAAGCGGGATCAGAATATAATATTATTCAAGTCAACTGAACTAAAAATAATGAAACTTCTAACATTCATATTTGCAATTGTTAAATAGTGAGAATTATTCGCACAGTAGTTACTGGAAGTTCTTTCAAAGTTTTTTACCAATATTTTCGCAGGAACTCGTCTGATCCATACATTCCATAATGTAAAGATGAAACTTTGGATGAACTGAAATTCATATTATATCGATACTTCTACGTATCCGGACGAATTTGTAGGTTAAGTGTCCCCTTTTACATAGAGAAAGCAATAAAAAGACAGTAAGTTATTTTTTTTCTATTATTTTGCTGCCGATGACTGTTCGCATCGACTTTAGTCGCCTTTGACGTTTGCATCGAAAATACGACTATTATGACCTTACCGTAGTCGATTTTTTTGACATCTAGGTGCATTAATTTGAAATAAAGTTTCCGACAGCGATGTTAAGAGTTATAAATATTTTGGTATTACAATATTTAGACCCAAATTATATTAAACAAAGAAACCAACTACTATGACCTTTCCGATGTAATGGAATTTAGTTGACATTTTAATTCAATTAAAACTTGAAAAGTCATAAATACTTTTGCATAATATATTTGGATCCAAATTAAACAAAACAAGTAATGGAATGAAACTCCAATATATTTAAAACAAATGAAGGTTGTGACCTATAAACCGAAATTATACGCGCGTAAATGAAAACAAGGAAATTGTTATTTGATGTGTGATATTCATTTACTCCGGTTTTTCATTTCGTACTACGATGCGTTTCAGTTAAATAGTGTTTTCCATCCTTTGATATTGCATTCTGTTAAAAAAACTCCGTGAATATATTGGGTTGGTGATTTATATGGAAGCCCGTTACAGTCACATATTGCGAATAAAATATGGACTAGCTTCATAGTGTGTTAACATAAAGATTATTGCGGTGTATTTTATCTACCAAATGTCGCAATAGTATGACGTCACTGGAGCCAGCATGCAAGCAAATATTTGTGCTTTATCCAAGTTGTTTCCAGTCCGGACGTAGCCTCACTCCCACACGACATATTCCAAGTTTGGAGCCAACTCTATGCATAATACGTGTGCTTATCTTTATAGCATACAATTTCTTGGTGATGTTAGAAATAGTAGGGCGAATTTCAGCACTCGGAAAGCGATTTAATTTTATCATCAAAGTTGACAGCGTTGAAATTTGTTCTTAGTTGTGTTTCATACTTGTAATGTGTCAGTAAATGTTAACTAAAACGTTTAATATTTTAGTTGATCTATATTATTTTAGTATAAAACAGCACAAATTTCCAAATTTATTCTAAATTATTACTAAATAGTGCTTATTATTCGCGCGCTAAATTTCTCATATTTGCTGCCTAGAATATAAATTATTTGTACGGTATGGCGATAGGCTTATTTGGTATCACATGTTGGGACAAAACAATGTTTGGAAAATTATGGTAAACACCTCTACCTAGTACCTACCTATTTTGGGACAGAGATCGTGTGTCTGTAAACGCGTGGAATTATTTCCACTCTGACGGTTGCTTTTCGATCAAAATAATTATAACTACATTGTAAATACGATGGTTGAGCAATTTCTCACATGTGTTTTTGTCCAATAAACGTTTAAGTTGCCATAACGTACAAGACTTCACGGACAATAAAACAGATTGCCCTTGTTAAGAGCATTTGCGGCATTGCTCTAATCTGTCCTTACTTTGCGACTTTTCTTCAGATGCAATACATTACTTGACTTTTATACAGTTTCTTATTGCTTACAAGAATGGAACTGAAGAAAAAACTTTACTGTTCATTATGTTGAGTAATTAGAGTTGAGCGAGAAATCCCGGCCGAAACTTTTAATGCTTTTGTTTGTTAAGAAAAGATAACTAAATCACGGTTAATAGCCTTAAAGTTTATCCAATAAGGTTTCAGATACGAGTACTACTATTTATGTTTTTGGGCAAGTCTTTTTGTGAAATTATTCTTTAAGCAATTAAGTTTTTTTGAGACTATTAATGACATCAAAGATAGATTGAAGCAGGGAGTTTGAAGATCGAGGCCCTTTCTGATATTGGCTAGGTACAAAAAAGAAAGATTTGCATAAATAAAGATATCTAATATAAAACTTTAAGTTCTATGGACAGTGTTCACATTTATGACAGATTTTATGACTGAGCGGATGACTAATACCTCAGTCCGCCCCGTGAAACTAAAGCTGTAAAGCAATCGAAACGTCGCGAAGTTGAAAAATGTAAAAATTAAACCAAATCCGCAATAAAATCCGTAAAATTAGTTTTATTTCAATGTGTAACATTCGCGTAAATCTAAGAAACTATTATGACAGATTTTGTTAAAGAAAAATAAACATGTGTATTGTGTACTTTAATTGGTGTTGGCCGTTACACTCCTGTTGTTATACTCCTGTTTTTAGAAATAAAAGATAACATCACTGCTAGCCTACACAATTGCGCACACAACCAAGATAGTCTCATGAAACGGCTCTGACGTTAGATTGGCTGGCATTAGTCTAATGAAAGCCATCTGTCCCGCCGTAATTGGTCGCAACGAGTTAGTGCCTTAAAAGTGGTGAAGGCCTGTGTTCAGCCACATGTTAATACCAAATGTATAGTAATATTAATCCGGCCCATATTCAACTGCAGGGCATACTCTATAATTAAGAGGGCTTGTGCCATAAAAAAAGAAATATATTGTGGAAAAGACATGTATCATGATTGTATTGTTTGATGTACAATCAAACAATACAATCATGATTCCACTAGAAGATAGGTCCTACGTGGTTTCGTCGGTATCAGTCTTACGTTATCAGAGTTATACAGATTATTGGATATACAAATATTGTTCCTGAGTCCTAAATCAAAACTACAAGGTGTTTATGGTACGTAAAATATTAAATTATTAAGCATTTAAAATAGTACTTGTCGTGACTGTTACAAATTGATAAGTTGATATAGATTATAATGCATCTAAATTGTAACATGAACTTGCAAAACCGGGTCAATTGACTCCTGTTTTAGCTATCTAGCCATTATTTTGAAAATGCTGAAATGCGTACAGTTTAAATCAACCTTGACAATAAAAAACGTTACACAGAAGCAATAGGAAGAAAAAGAAAGGCCACGAAGATTGGCCTAATCTTGAATTTGTCTATTTTTCGAATTAGAAGGACGTTGAATGGGTGGAATATAAAAATAAAACTTTCATAACAAACATTTTAAACCACAAGATTGTTCCATAATAACCAGACCGTGTTCTTGATGTATCCAATCGAATTAATTTTCTTTAATGAAAACTTTTGATGGATTTTGTGTGGAATGAAAATATTGTTTTTTGTGGTCATTGTTCCGGCATGCGATAATAGCGTAGCCACTACTGGATACCGTTTTGAAACTGAACTAACTATGTATTAAGAGTCTAACAAAATTTGAGGTAAAAATGATTCTATTTTTTATTGGCAACAAAGCCCTTTTGTCATTCAATGAAAGAAGTTTCGACCATCTTATATTATTAAACTATTAAGTATTATCATTTGTATAGTAAATTATATGTACATATACATATGTCCATCAAACCCGATTCTTTATTTTGTATTTACCTTTGTTTATTCAACCAGTATTCGTAACATATCTTTGTGATGCGTGCTGTCGAAAGAATTTTGCTTTTGATTTTCCAGCGACCGTCGGTTTGACGTGATCTTTTTGCGGGGAACGAACCAGTACGGGGAAATCTTTTGTGATTGATGAATTCATAAATTCTCGCAAAGGGAATAATTCTAGAAATCTCACCCACAACTTTAATATTAATAGCAATAGTACGAACTCTTAAAAGTGAGATATTTTATGCGGTCTTTATGATTTTATGCAGACGGTAGGAGACTGTCTGAAAAATGAAGAAATAAAATAAATATAACTGTACATGATAAAAAATGTTTTCTTAGATACCATCAGTCTATACAACCAAAATGTCCACAAGTTAATACATGTTATTGATAAAGTTAGAGACACGTAATGTTATCGTGCGACTGAAACAATCGCGAGCGAAATCACAATTCTCAACGACGAGGAAAACGAGAGAAGGGGGATTAATACACACGGAACGTTTCCACAGCGAACGCGCCAAATAATGTTGTTTGAAAAGCCGTATAAAATTCATATTGTTTGCATATTCCTTCGTATTCGATTCCCAAGACTTTATATGTCTACAGTGAAAGTTTATCGCAACTTGGCGACGTTCGACAAGAAAGTAAAAGCTATCATAAATCAGGACAGAGTTTCGGCAGGATAAAATCGATAACAGAGCGAACGAGGTTTCGCAGAACAAAAACTGACGGAGAAAGGCTTTAATATCGGCGACCGTTATCTGGAAGTTGTTAAAGACGGATTCAGTTAATGAGTTTTTGTTAGCCTCTTTCGAATGGTGGTTATCAAATTCACCATAGGCGCTATCTCTTAAAGATTTTGTGAACAGTCTGCTTTATTCAGCGCCCTTTTGTGCAAGTACTTATCTAGTTTTAAACAATTGTTGCCTTTTCTTTGTTATTAGTTCATATTGGCTTGGCTACATTTGAGTTCTTCTAGTTGGAAACCCTGTCTTATTTTAGAGGCAATAAGCTTCATGGACTGATCTGACAAGCTATGAACTAATTTACTCTATAACGTTGTTCCTATTGCTTTTCTATATCGTACGAAAGAATTAATAACGCGTTGTATATTTTTTTGTAAAGTTCCGTGACAGATGTTGACCGGCCTGCGTAGTTGTTAGTTTTCGAACTTTGGTTGTTGTTCAGAATTTGGGTACGCAGGACTTGCAGTAATTACGTGATCAATCATCTGGTTTTTCTATATATTTCAGGTCAAGCTTATTGCCCTCCATTACTGAAACAAAAGTTGAGTTTATTTTGCTAACACATCATCTAGGTATATAATACGCAAAACAAATTAGTTCCAACGATATGTAAATGTTAAAAGCCTCGAAGAAAGTTGTTTGATTAATGAAGACAAATTCAAGAGCAGTCGATACTTGAACCTTGCTGAGTTTTTAGGTCGCGAACATTCTTAATGCTGAGATCAACAGAAGCCTTGGCTTTCTCATTAAAGTTACTACGTCACGTTTCTGAATAAGAGTACTCGGAGGCAGTAAGAAAATAGCGTAAGAAAACTTTTTAGTGTGTCCCAAGTGTTTCTGTACATTTTACTATATTACAAACTTTACTGGCTCGCAAATATCATATGGATTTTATTTTAGGCGCCAAAAGTAATTGCCATATATTCGCAATAAAACGCAAGGAATCAAACCATTCAGCGGTGTAATTTTTATTTTTATTGAGCAGTAAACGTCGGTACGTTGGCTTTTGGGAAGGGATATCCAGATTCTTCAATGACGTATCACTTACACGCGTCCTCTATTCGTTTTAATGTCCGCTTTATGATGCGCATGTACGAATTGATTTACAACGTTTTAAAAACCTGTTTGACCTACTGAAACAAAGAAGAAATTGTGTCAAAGTTTTCTTAAATTTCCGTCACAGACAGTATCTCTATTATTTATGGTTTTGGAATGTAAAATAGGCATTTAATTACCATCCAGCATACCCAAGTGACGGTACGAGATTTTCAAGCACGGAACGCGTACAATCACTGAATTTAGATTCCCTCATTTGAATCTATCATTCTCTCTTTCAACTACAATTTGTTCATTGTGATCTTTGCAATTAACATTCTGTTGGTGCTACATTTTGTAAAGCTATTTACAATGTACATGCAAACGATATTGCGTTTTATTCTTTGATTTTATTACGTTATTTGCTTTTGTGTATTGATTCATTAGCCATTGCAAGAAAATCTTATTGAGTACAACAATTTTATTAGATTTGTTCCGATTTTTTAAATGTGTTGTGCGTTCAAGTGAAATGGTGTAAAAATAATGATGGTACTTCTTTCAATCAGTTCGAAATTCCAATCCCAAAAAAATCCAAGCATAGCTTATATAGATGAAAATAAATACTTAATTAGTGATGTACGCACTGTAAATTGTAATGAGGGTGCGTTTTACATATCAAAACTCAAACAGCCTTATTTATAGACAGTTTAAAAGCCTATTTTAGTTACCAAATGTTGTGTCCCTTTCGAACGACTTTTGAATACAGTTTGAGCGAAGAAAACATTTGATAACTAAAATAAGTTTTAAAACTGTCTATGAATAAGGCCGTACATGTACATACAACTAGGTCCAGCCAAATATCATTAGTCCTGGAAATATTAAGTATTTGTAACCAAAATTAAACCGCAACCTTGAGCAAGAATATCAACTTCTTTTCAGTCATCATAAACTTACATCATAAAATTAACCATAACTACATAGACACGAAACTTAATTCCGCAAATACTAAAATAATCCTAATGCTAAATATTTACTGGAAGGTAACAGAGTCAAGGGATATCTCCAGCTCGAAATTGACTTGTACGTTCAATAAAAACGGTCTGCGAACTCTATTGAGGATAACAATGCAAAATGCATTGAATTCTTCTCGCCGCGTCGTTGGATACAAATTGGTTTTTAAGTAATAATGCAGTCTACGTACATTAAGTTAAGTACATCTTTTTAAGTTCTAAATTGGTTAAAGAAATAGCTTAAATAATAGATGAAAATGAATAAATCTGTTCGCTATCTTCCTAAATGTGATTTGTTTTTGAGTTTGAGTTCTAAATAGCTGAAAACAATATATGTTTAAATGAATTTAGCTGTTCTCCGAAAATAAAATTGCTTTTATAATGATATGTAATATTGATTTATTCTAATATGTTATATTAATTTGATAAATAAATATAAAATCAAATGCTTTTAATAAACTGAAAATCTCCGTCAGCAGCTAGCATTTTTGCAAGCATATTTAAAATAAAAGAAGATTATTTAGAATTACTTCCATTTTTTATCAGTTTAATATGATACTAATGGGCAGCAATAGTATTTTTCTTTCTAATGCGAAAACGATCAAAGCATTTTCAAACATGCTACGTTGATAGAAGCCCTTCATCCATTTATATGCAATTCTCATTTGTCAAAATAGCTCGAGGATTAAGAAAACATATTTAAGCAAAGCAAAGTTCGGCTTTTGACCCGTGTAAACAACTATACCAACAATAACTATTTGAAACTGTCGTAACCGAGGATTCCGAGTAGGTCCGATAACTCAAGATTAAGGGTTCGTGAGTCCGACACTGCGCCCTGTTTGCAAACTTTCCATGTAAATGCGAACATTTATGAGTCTATCTCGTTGTTAGTCCATTTATACGGATTTTAATAAGCTTAAGTGACTCAAATTGGTTCACTTAATGGTGTGTATGGTAGTTGAGAAGTAATGAAATTTACAATTTTGTTAAATAAATTTCAGTTTGATATCTTTATTACTGTTTGTTATTGTGAGAAATTTATGTGAGTGAAGGCTTAGATGAAAGCGGAACGGAAGTTCGAAGACACTCGCTTCTGACATTTCAAAATTCTAATATTTATAAGCTATTAGAATATTAAGACTTAAAAGGAAGATTTTACTCTGCAACTAAAATATTACTTCAATAAACTTTATTCTAAAAAGAAGATAATTATATATTTATATATTATTGTGATTGGCTTAGGAGCAGTATATGTGGCGGTGAACTCTCAAGTCCTGGCCTTGACTCTTTATTTATTTGTATGAAAAATCTAACAGGTTTCTGTTATTTTCTAGAACAAAAATTAGTGAACTCTGAGCGAGACTTGTTGCCAATCGGCTTGCCCCTTCAGGGATAAACGTGTGAGTTTATACGAGTACATGTACGTTTTAAAGTTTAAACATAATTTTGAAATAACAGTCTGGATTGCGTTATAATCTTATTTGTACACTTAAATACAAAGGATCGCACACAAACACCCATATATGGAATTCAGTGGTCCCAACATTTCTCGCACACTAACTTCCTATAAAGGGTTTAGACTCCAAACTGAGTTTGCTGTTTGTTTGTTGACAGTATGTAATTGTGAAGCAGGATAGATTTGTAGGATGCAGGACATTACAAAGACTTGACACAAATACTTACGGATTACGCAAATATTTGCCTCGTTGGCAAGTAAACCTGCTCGTGCTGCTCGGGAATTCTACGAAAATGGCGTATTATTCGACCGTTTACATTTTCAAATAATTTACGTTCATTACAATAGGATTTGTTTTGGGGAGTGAGCAATAAAAGTTGTTTTTCTGATTGTCTAATGCCATGGTTTTGCTTTTGCGGTGTTTTTCAACCACACGATAAAAAACAAAGGATTATGTTTGCTCAAACATATAAAATTGTGTTTGTTTCATAAAAAAGTGAAGGTAACAATTGATTTTATTTGATGTCATGATGACGAATAAAAAGGCTTGTATCGTATTTTTTTTTTTTTTTTCTTCTGTTTTGGCTTCGTACTTCTTGTACATTTAGCCAATGTCAAGTATAGCGATATTTGCAATTTGGTTTTTTGGAAATTGGATACTGGACTTTTACTGATTACAGAAATGGTAAAGGTAGGGAAACTATTTGATTTAAGGTAAATGGAGAGGAATGTGAATTAGGTGGCTATCAGGCGAGTTATTATGATAATATAAATAAATAATGCTTAAATATCATTAAAATAAGACAAAAGGTAAAATAAAAACAATTAAAACTAATGAACTAAATGGATAAAGGTGAGATAAATAAAATTAAATTTTTATATTATTACTAATGAGAAATAACGATATACATTTATATACAGGAATGTCATTACTACTAAGAAGAGTGGTAACGGAACAAGGAAAAGGAATACGGAGGCGAATAAGTGATTTGATAAATGATGAACGATCATATTTTGTACATGCAAACAATATGTGATTCAGATCACCAACATCTGATTCACAAGAGCACATGGAACTATGTATAATATTAAGCTTTGCAAGATGAGCAGGAGAACAAGTGTGACCAAGTCTACAGCGGATCAATAAAGAGGTCTCCAACTTGCCAAACTTGGCTGTACAGAACCAAGGTTTCGCAGGTATATCTGGCTGAATGCAAAAGTAATAACGGCCCCTTACTTGTGCACTGGAACACCAAGCTTCAGTCCATGAATCCCGAAGAAATGTTTTCGGCAAAGATAAAAGATCAAGACTGAAATTTTTAAAAGGAAACAAGTCCCCACAGTGCACCGCTTCCTTAGCAAGTTTATCAGCAGCATCATTGCCATGAATTCCTGAATGACTAGGAATCCAAGCAAAAAGTAATGAGTAGCCCATGGAGACACATTTGAATGCTAATTCCCTAATTTGAAAAATAATCGGTAGCATGGTATTATTTTTAAAAGGAAATTTTGATATGGCCTGAAGAGCACTCAAAGAATCAGTAAAAATAATTACTTTTTTAAGTTTAAAAATTAAAATATACTCAATGGCTTTCAGAATACCAAGGCATTCACCAGTAAATACTGATGCCTCAGGAGGAAGTCTTATCTTTTGGACAATGTTATATTGGGAATGGAAAACACCAATCCCAACACATTGAGATGTAGAAAATTTAGAAGCGTCCGAGTACAGATAATGGAAACCCTCAAAACCAGCAAGAAATGAATTAAAAGAAATTCTAGCGTTTGGAAAGTGTTTATCAACACAGCTGTAAATAATTTTAGGAGAATAAGTTAAGGATTCATAAGAATTACTAAATAAAGGGAGTTTTCTAGAGCGATGGGTGGGGGCAGACAGGGATAGGAATTTTTGGTAACTTTTGACAAGGCATGGAAGAGATTGAACAATTCTGAACAAATATCTATCAGAAAGGAACTGCCTCCTAAGGAAAAGCGGAGCTTCGCCACACTCTACTTGCAAGGCATTAATTGGACTGGACTTCATAGCACCTGCAATAATTCGTAATGCTTTAGATTGCAGGCGATCTAACTTTCTAAAAGAATTAACGTTACCAGGCTCTAAGAGAAAGGTACCATAATCAAAAATACTTTTGATTAAGGCATTGTATATAAGCTTTAATGACCAAGGGTGACTTCCCCACCAAACACCAGATAAACATCTTAACATATTTATTTGTCGCTCCACTTTATTTACTACATGTTCACAATGAGGAACGCCAGAAAGATTGGAATCCAAAATAAGACCCAAATAATTGAAGTTATTTTTAGTTGGAATTGGCACATCATCGTATAAAATATTTATAACAGGGGGATTTCTAGCGCGCGAAAATATCATCGCTGCACTTTTAGATGGGGAAAGGTCTAACCCATTGGCATAAAGCCATGATTTAAGAGAACGTAAAGAAGAATTAAGAATAGCACAAGAATTTGTAACGGACAAAGAAGAACAATAAAAAAGAATGTCATCTGCATATTGCAGAATCTGGGTTTGTTTATTAATACAAGCGGCCAAATCAAAAGTGTAAATATTGTAAAGCAAGGGGCTGAGCACCGACCCTTGCGGCAGACCCCTCCATACAACCCGAGAGTGCGGGCTATGCTCCAGAGTTACCAATTCTATCGTCCTTTCATGTAAAATATTAAGAATAAAATTGGATAGTTTTATCGGAACTCTAAGACCATGTAACTTGCTTTGAAGAATTGATAATTGTACGTTATCATATGCAGATTTTATATCTAGGAAAACTGCAACAGTGCTTAAATTTTTAGAGAAAGATAATCTTATGTCAGAAGTAAAGATACTTAAGCAGTCTAAAGTACTTTTGCCTTTACGAAAGCCATATTGGGAATTAGCTAATAAACTTTGATTTTCCACATACCACTCTAGGCGATTTTTTATTAAATGTTCTGATAATTTTATTAAAACGGAAGACAAAACTATTGGGCGATATGAAGAAGCATCAGATGGGATTTTATTTGGTTTAAGAATTGGCAACACAATTTGGCGTTTCCATTCTCGCGGAATATTTCCTGTGCACATTATGGAGTTAATAATATTTAAAAAGTATATAAGAGAATTGTCGCTCATATGGGAGAAGAAGGAATATGGAAAACCATCTATACCAGGGGCTGAATCTGTAGTATTTTGTAATATACCTTTTAATTCAAATATTGTGAAAGGGAGATTTAACATTGAATGGGATTCTTGACTTGAATTTAAGTTTGCAGTAATTAAGGGAGATGGATGATGATGAGTATTATACGGAACCCATGGAGGAGCAAGTCTATCCAAAAAGATGCTAACCAAAGATTGCGAAATTTGAGGAGAAGGAACGTGAGATAGAGAGGACCTGAAACGTCTGATGTTACGCCAAACAGTTGAAGGATGGGTGTTAGGAGATATCGAGGAGCAGAAGTTGTGCCAACCTTCAGTTTTCTTTCTTTTAAATAATTTTTTGGTTTGGGCAATTATTAACGAAAGGGAAGCAAAGTTCTCTGGAGACATGTTATGTTTATATACTTGCTCAGCTTTCTTTCGCTTTTTAACAGCCTCCAAACATTCAGAGTCCCACCAGGGAGGGGAAGGAATTTTTCTACGCGCTGAACTTTTTTTGTGGGGCAAGATGTTGTCTGCTGCTGATGTTATTACACGAGACAAAGCCTCAGCACAAACATATTCACTGCCTTCAGATACAACAGGAAGAGATTGAATCAGACTGTCTACCTTGTCTTTAAAAGCATCCCAAAGATTGCTCGACCTTGATGGTAATTTATATTTCAAATAAGGTTTTTTGTTAGAATGTAAACAAATATTATGCAAGAGTGGTAAAGATATTTTAATAGGGAAATGATCGCTGCCAAAAGAAGAGGAAAGAGGAGACCAGGAAAAAGAGGATGCAAAATTAGCAGAACATATAGACAGATCAACAGCACTTTGATTAGAATGGATGGGGTCATTTCGACGAGTAGGGGCACCTGTATTTAACGTGCATAAGTTATGTGAATCTAATATGTCTAGAAGTGCCTCACCATATGAATTAGATAATGAACTACCCCAAGATTGGTGATGACAATTAAGATCACCAAGAATAACAATAGGTTTAGGAAGAAATATAATGAGGTTATTAATTTCTTTAAGAATAGAAGAGGTAGGATGTGAAATATAAATAGAAACATAACAAGTATTATTTACACTTACAGCTACAATAGAAATTTGATCGCTATGAGAAGGTAAAGAAATAATGGAGAAAGGGACAGAATCTCTAATGAGTAAGGCGACACCACCATACCCATCAGGTCTGTCTTCTCTTACAGTAATGTACTTTTGTATTTTAAAAACATGGTTATGTTTTAGCCATGTTTCAGATAATGCAAATACAAAAGGCTGATATTTGTTGATTAAAAAAAATATTTCAGATTTTTTATTGATTATGCTGCGACAGTTCCATTGTATTATATTGGACTGACTGTCCATTATGTATAGAATTAGAAGAGAAATCAAGAAGCGAGGCAACGTGGGACGGTGAAATATTGAATTTAGATATGAGATTAAGTAATGATAAAATAAATTCTTTGATGTCAAATGTATCCTTATGGTTTTCATCTTTTTTAGAAGAAAGAGCACATCCATTTGAAGGTTCAGGTATAGAGTAATCATTAACTAAATTATTGTGAGCTTGTTTGTTATACCCCTTGGAGACATTAGGAGCAGATCGGGGTTTCAAAAAGACTGTTTTTTTGTAACTTGAAGAGGAATTAGGCGAAATTAACGGATTACTATTTGGGGATTTAGGAGGAGAAGTTAGGGTATCAGCGTATGATTTGGTGACAGGGGGCAGCAGTTTGGACGCCTCCATATATGATATAGAACTTTGAGCCATATGCGTTTTAATCTGCTTTTGTCTGGAGTATTCGGGGCAAAATTTACTTATGGCATAGTGATGTCCTAAACATAAACAACATGATGCATTAGATTCGTCCATATCACATACTTCCCCAGCATGGTTTTGACCACACTTGTAACATTTAGGTTTTGATCTACACTGAACTTTAGTGTGACCAAAACGACAACAATTGAAACATTGGATCGTAGGATATATATAAAGGTCTACCGGCAAGGCATTGTAACAAATAAATACTCTTTTTGGAAGAATTTGGCCATCAAAGGTCATCACAACGGTCTGGGAAGGTTTCCATATTACTGACCCATCTTCATAGGATTTAAAGTTTAATCTACGAATTTTTAAAATAGGACCACATCCTATAGGCACTGTCGTATTCTCTACTACTTCTTCAGGTGACCATTCAGAAGGCACTCCTCTGACTATGCCCATTCTTGTCACGTTAAAGGTAGGGATGTACGCTTTAAAATCCTTTTTTATGAGGTTTTCATTGGACAAAAAAGAATTAGCATCCAAGTGTGACGAGAATGCTAGCGATATTTTATTTCGTCCGATTCTTTTAAGACTACCATTAACTATATTCTTAACGTTATTTTGTTTCAAGAATCTGCCAAAAGCAAGCGGATGCAAAATGGTAGGATCATTTTCAGATGATATGTTCTTTTGCACGTGAACAACAAAGGGCGCGCTATCACTCCTGTCATATAATTTCCTTCCCACCATTTGGGCGGGAATTTTGGATGTTGAAGACTCGGATAATTTATTAGTATTTTCAATTACTGGCTGCGCCCGTACCGACAGTGAGCTCGAAGGAACAGTGTCAGTACAACCGCAACCAGCAAAAGTATCGGAAGACCCTTGTTTTCTCCGCCTTTTATTGCAGAGTTTGCAAACATGTCGGCGACTTCGTTTCAACGGCCGAGTAGATGAAGAGCCGTCAGTATCCATACCCGACTCAGAGATGTATGAAATAGCATTAGGCAAGCAAGGTTCTGAATTTATTGTTACAAAATTGCCTGCCGGGGGAACAAATTCCCCCGGATCAGGCGGTTCATTCATTTTACAAATGTACACTAATAAACTATGATTATTTACAAAAACTTACCCAAAAAACGATGAAAAAGAATCTACAACTACAAGAGAGAAAACTTAACTACAAATATATACAATATACTCCACTGATAGAAATATTTAATTATTATCAATTGAAAAAACACGTCCACCAAGTACAAAGTTTCCCGCGCTTTTTTTTTTCATCGTATTTATTCATAGTGTTTACATATGCATTGAGAGAAAACAAATGTCTTTTTTGTGGTTCTAATTTCAAAAAAACAACACTGGCCATATACGCTCTCTTTCTGAAATCGAGCCTCCTCTAATATTATGTATTGTAGACAAAATAACAATCCAATTAAATGCCTGGAACCACTACAAGTGAAGATAGTAATGCTGCAAATAGCCTCACTTTGACTCGTCGCGAAAACATCTAAATCTTGTAAACGGACCGACTTCCTTATAAAGTGGATTTTTCTTCTATTGTATTGTAAGTTATTCGAGGAACTCTATCTTTCCTTGATTAAATATTTTACTACTATTTCAAACAAATAGAACGTAAAAATAAGTTAGGTAAGAGAAAAGTGGAAAACTTCATGGAAGCTCTTGGCGCTATAGAGGATTGACATTTGACATTCAAGGTTATCAAAACAAGCTCTTAACCATGTCTATGAATAGTTTTAAATGGTTATATACTATTTTGTATGGTGAGATTTCTCGTAGTTACCAAACGATTTATTTAATTTTGTTGTGAGGTTTCCGACAGTTCGCTGCGAAAATTCTTGTGGGAAGTAAATATTCACCAAATGGTTCTCCTGTGACTGAAGATGATGTGAAAATGATGATAATAATTTATTACTACAGATACAGAGTAATGCTAAAGTACTACAAATACTAAGGTTTCTGGAGTAAAGTACACTTACAAGTTAAAAATATGACCGGTTGTAAAAGTCTTTTCATCCGAGGTTATTACCTCTCTAGTTCTTAGTTTTGCCTTCCTCTTTAATACAGATATCGATCCATCGCAATGGCCAAAACGATACTTATATTTCAACAAAAAAAATCTATTCTCAGATAACCATTGACACAATTCAACAAAAAGTATATCGGATGTCGTTGATCGCTTATCGCCTAACCCATCCTCGTTTCACTTTTACCACAATATAGTTCTTTTACGGCAACTGACATATCGTGGCAGCTAGAGCCATCTGGTAAGGGCCGGAACTAGCGATTTACCGTGTCCTTTGAGTACTGAGTGCCGAGCCCTCCGTACAAAGCAAGAATAATAAGGATAAAGTGAAACACGTCGCTATTTTCCACAGCCTGGGGCTTCACGTTTGTGTTGACAACAGAGTGGATTCATTCTAGTAGAATGTTGGTATAATGTTGAATCGATGGCCAAAAAAAAAATCCTTTATAAACGTGTATATAATGTTTTATGTGTATATAAACTTACGCGTTTATCAAATGGGTGTAGGCAGAGACTATAGAGCGCTAAGTGCTACAGCCCATGTATATATTTATCTTTTTACATTAATAAATTAGTAATGGGTACAAAGATATAAATTTCAATACATGTTGTTGTTGTAACAATACAAATATGTAATACCACAAACACCCCATAAAATACACGTATCATAAATTATAACAGCAACATTCACAGTCGGTTATTACGAAACCACAAACAAATTTTATTTAGCGCATTCAGTGAATAAACAGTGCCTTATCAAAAGCCGAAATGTTTTCTTTGGCGGCAATTATTTACTGTAGTTTATGTGCCGGGCACGTATGGCAAAAATGCTTTTTATTGCGACGACCTATTGAATTATGGGCCCGATCTGTACTGTACAGCTCTTATTTGCACTGAAATGTTTACACATACGAACCAGCCGGATATATTACGCCACTTGGAATGCCTCGCAACAATTTCTTATGATATCGTTAGTCATTCCGAGATGTATCATTGTGTAGCACAGAAATGTTTCATGTATCGGGAAATGAAAGATTTTTCCTAAATCTTTTTGTGGAGGTTTGCGTGTGGTTGATGGTATAAAAATGTTTTTGGTAATGAACGGAGGTGAAGTAGAGTATTCATATGTGTTTAGATGTAACTAAATGGATAAAAATAGTATTTTTCAATGCTGCAAGATACAAGTAATATTTGATACTGACTTAAAGACTAGATTAACTTATATTTTACGAATCAAAATCATTTTCTTGAGTATTATAATAGTACTACATACACAATACCTTTAAGCTTATATTTTAAATCAAGTAAACAAACTATTAATATGTTTTTGGTTTTAAATAAGTCTAGAATATGTATAAAAAAATTGAAAACAGTTGCAATCGTTCCCACAGAAAAAAATACAAAAAAAGTTATCAAACTGTTTGTGTCTCTTTGCACTGCTATTTGTTAAAGCTCTTCTATTGTATGTTTCGTGTTACAAATAAAAGATGATACATTTTAGTGTAGGTAATTTTTTTACATACCTAACCTACATAGATTTACGCCTATTTTACACTCGCCTATTCCCGAAGGGGTAGGCAGAAGATATTTGTTTTATTTGTTTTATTTTATTTGGGTTGCTTACAGCTAGATATGGTAGAGGGTTAGACTATTGTAAGAGCTTATTTTTTTGGTTCGCAATAATGAAAACTCTAGATCAAGGCTGATACATTTAATAAAGTATTGTAATATACCACATAGGTACCACCACTAAATAGGTATAGTTATATACCACATAACAATACTATTTATCATAAAATTATATTGCGGTTTAATATATCGAAATAGGACTGTTTTTGAAACGCAGTATTCTCTGTCAAACATATTATCTCATCGACGTATGCGTCTACAAAAATAACAAAACGGAATGACCATTTATTCAATTAACCGTATTACGATTGCAATTAAACGTTCACATTGAGTGTTATAATAGAATGCGTCCCGGGCACTAAACACGAAACACAGTCCATAGTTTGGTGCTGAATACATAATTGATTTGAGATAGTCAGTATCTCCATTTCATGAACTGATTTCTGAAGTCTATTATTATACCGGGTATATCCAGACTGTGACCGAAAACGAAGCCAGGTGGTAGTATTAGTGGCGACAGACACATAGTAATTTAAGCCGTTGCGTACCATTGCGTCTTTAAAAATAAAAGGATGTGCATTATTATTTTAGTCAAAACTATGTATTTACCACCCAAACATGACGATAAGTAAAAATAAAAAAAAACGTTGCTTTATTTGCGAATTTTTTAGTTTCATTGTATCTGAAGTTACTAAAACTACCACCTAGCTTCGTTTTCGGTCGCAGTCTGTATATTCTCTGTATTGAAATATCCAACCTTAGTTACCGTAGACAGTGGTTATGAAAACGTCGTAGTGACCTACGGCAGTCGTGTTTCGGTTTCGTTTTGGTATGTTATAATGGGTTTGCCATAGGTACATATGTCGACCGTAGATAGATCTTACATCGGCTGATACTCTAGTGCTCAACATCGCATTACTACCAGGTGCGTTGCAATTATTTGTCGTGTCTGCATAAATAATAATGCATACATAAACTCATGCCTTTATCCCAGAAGGGGCAGGCAGAGGCGCCACCAGGACACCCACATTTCGGTCACAAATTCCTGACTCTGGGCTGATAATGAATAGAAAAACCTAATATCAATTTGCCTGACCCGGGATTCGAACCCGAGACATCAGTTTTGCAGTCGTACCGTAGTACAACTACGCCACCGAGGCAGTCGTAGGCAGGAAAATAAAAGTGGTTGTCGATTAAACCTGATGTGAAGCTACCGCTTTGCTCTCGTCATTTGTTCGGTAAGTGTGATTTCCGTCGCCCCAAAGCTTTCCTTTGTCTTTTCATATCCCTTCGCATTTTCTTAGTCCAGCAATGCAACTACGGTCCAAGTGTATATATTCATGGGAAGTGGTAATCACTTCCCAGGTGAGCCGTTTGCCGAACCTGGGCAATAAAAAACCCCAGTTTGGTAACCCGGCAATAATATTGACGCCCTTGTCTCAAGTCTGCAATGAATATGCATGCCGAGCTACCAACTTAGCCGCATTCATACAGCCCTGCTCCACCGAACACGTTCCAGCTTTCGCCTTAACTGAGAATTCCAAGTGAGACTAGTATTCGCTTATATTCTTCAACATTTATTTCGTGTACTGCAAATGACTGCTTGTTTACTGCCAGTGATTGCCCGGTATGGTGAAAGGTTCGTTTCCTATCACATTTTGAGATGGATTTAAACTAAACAAACTGTAGGTGGTATTAACGACACCTCTGTCTATCCCACGAGTAAGCTTGTGTATGTATGTCATTTCTTTGTACCATACACGATAAATTCGAATTTATTGAACCGATTCAGATTAAATATAGCATACCGACAGAATTTGTCCCTAACCAATACAAAGAACACTTTTTATCCCCGAATTGCGTCCGGTCCCGAGGGACGGCAATCTAATTTCATAATAGTGACACGGCGGGTAAAAAGCTTTTGAAGCTGAATATATTACAATACATTAAAAAAGTCAGATCACGCTGGCCTATGTACCAGAAACACAGAGTCGAGGCTCATGACCTCTAAACGAAGTAGGTACTATAATACATTTGTAAGTGTATAAATGTCAAACGGAATACGGAAGTCCAAGCAATTGTTCAAGTTGCTAGTGTCTAGACGGTGCTTAGTAACAAACAAATATATTTGAATGTCTTTATCCCCATCTTATACGAAAGAATTTTCCAGACCTAAAAAGTCAATGCGGTTGGAATTTTTAGTTTATATAAGAGCGGCCCGGACTTATCCGCTGCACAGGAATGCCTGGTGGCTTGTGTTCACTGGGACAAAGCAATTTCCGTTAAGAGACCATTTCGGGGCTGGAAAGAGGAATTTTCCAAGCTCTTCTATGTTTATCCCGTTTATATGCGAATGTTTGGAAATTAAAAAGGTTTGGGATATTTTATATTCCATTGTTACAAATTTTGACTATTTTAAGATACAGCCGATGTTTTTTGTACTGGCATGATAGTGACTAGAATATACCTGATAGTAAATGCGGTATATTTCAAATAGAGAAGTCATCGGCGAATACTTGCTTTATTTGACGTCAGCCAGGCTGGCCGTAGTCAAATCGCCAGGAAAAAGTTTTTACAACTTGCATAAAAATGATGTTGCACCAACCAGTAAATATGAGATTAGGTCATCGTATGATCATAAAAGTTAGAAATCGGTAGCCGCGTATACCTTGAATATTATACGGAACAAATTTTCGTAGAATTAATTTAAGTTTCGATGTCAAATTTATCAATATTTTCTTCATATATCAGAATATAACCTTGCTGGTATATTTTCCCGGATAACGAGCATCATACATCATGGTGGTAAATCTTGTAAATTTGTCTTGGATTAAGTGTATATCAAGATTTGACGAATTTTATTGAATATTGTGCTTACAGGATTGCACTTACTTTTGGCATTGTAGTCACGTTGTCGTTAAATTACTTGTAAAAAAAGAAGTCTATAAATAGTTACAATAGCTACCAAAATCCAATTAGCCTTCAATGTCATTTGCATTCTATTGGTTTAATTTATAACATGGTGGCTAATAAAGTTTCATTGTTTTGAGTTTGGATATTGTTAAACCGACTACGGCCAATTGTAATTGGATAATTACGTGAAATAACCACTGATTGTGCACACAATATGGTGATGAAAAGTATTAAAGCTATTCAATATAACATTTTAATTAAGCTCTCATAAAACGCGCCTGTATAAGCAAAGTTAGTGATGTGATATTTGTATTTAGAATTAGGACATGACCAACAAGGTGAAAAAACATAAACAATATTGCAAGTCGCTGCATACAAGACGCTTTTAACAGACAACTTGTGATAGGAGATGATCCATCGTCTTCAGATAATCAGGACTTAGGACGGTATCCTTTTAGGATTTGTCAATCTTGGAATCAAATCGTTACATTTTAAGATCATGATCATTTCCTGGTCCCATTCAACGTCACCAAGACACATAACAATAAATATGTAGGTTTTAGTAAATCAAAAAATATTTACACCTAACAGGTTCCTAATGGTTTCATCCCTAAGTGGGACAAATATGTGTTGACACAAAAAACCTCGAAGACGACTTTATTGTGCTATAAGCATAAAAAGCCGCGAAGATTTACGACCTGATACATTAATGTTGTACTAAGAGTGGCATAACGTAATCCCACCTTTTCATTGCTTACATTCAAAGGCACCCAGCGTTGCGTATAAAATATTTACTCAGAATAATCATCAGTATTCAACGAACTGGATAATCCACGGTTCCTGATTTCCATAATCACTCCAATGCCCCCATTCTTTCCATTCTACAAAATAATCTCTCTGCGCTTAACTCGCTCAACTAAGAATTAGTGTCGATTAGTGTGTAGATTATTGTTTTGCTAATTTCTTAATAAATGTCGGTGGTCTCAACCGAGGCTTTCGGGATGCGGGAACCGCGTTAATGTGGTTTTGGCGCTTACCTTTTGATTAAAGATGCGCCTTGTAATAAATTTCCCTGTAGAAATAAACAGATCTCCTACAGCACGTTAACAGTAAGGAAAATTGTAATTCCAAGAGAAAATTTAATTATTTTTCGAGTGATTGCATTTTGTTTAGTCACCTTTTCACACGGTGCGAAATATTCATTATTTGGGTTTGTATTGTCGAGGATATTTACGATAAATATTGTTATTCCAAATTGCCAGCTGGAATTTTAACACCCGTTCCGCGGAAACCATTGTTGAAACAAAACGTATGGAGTTTAATAACAAAAGTGCGTAGAATAATACATCAGGATATCATATGTAATTTGTATTGTATATCCAGTGTTGTCGCAGTCGTAAATATCAAAGCCGTTGTGATTGGAATAATTCCCCAAAATATTTCACAGCTGTTGCCAGTTTTTGTGACAAATGTGTCGAACTTGCTTACTTGTTTGCACATAGTTTTAGTTTAATGAAATCACAATATTGAAGTTTCATTCGACTATAGGTACTTATAGCTTATACAGATTCAACAGCAATCTCTTTTTGATACTCTGACCTTTTTAAGCCGATGATTTATGGTTTATTGTAATACAATTATTTTTATAGTAATATGAATGTCGAGTTTTTTTATTCATTGCTTGGTTTAATATCTGTACGTCGATCAGAATTACCATTAACTTCAGCTACAAGAAGTCTATAGCTGAATAGTGGCGGTACTTCCATACAAGCCCAAAAGCCCGGCTTGCCTTAAATGATACGTATATACTCCATACTGAATATAAACTATTATATTCAATACAACAGTCATTTATTAGAAAACATCTAGCATTTAAAATTTTTGAATTTACCGCGCCGCGATTCAATGAGACGCCTGAGCCGAAGCGCCGCGTAATATTCATTCATTAAAACTGGATTGAACTTGAAAAGACGGAGCACACAGCACATATATCTATCCTTTTCTCTCTTGTGTGCTTTTACGGGGCTTCTAGCAACGCGTGAACTGTATGGGGAAATGATATTACTCGATCGCTACGAATGTATAGCTATAGATATTTTATATAGCAGTTTACTCTACACGAAATGCCCGGCTTCGGCCTTGGTGATGTAAAAACATCGTGCGTTGCATGGTCGTCACGTGATTATTTGTTAAATCAATTATATCTATTGTTATTAAATTAAGTTGGTTCCTTTTAGAAATTATTACTAATATTTTTTTAGAACAAATAATGAAGTTTTAATATTTCTTTTAATAAATTGTATCTTTTGTATTGTTTATTTCACGTTTACTGGCAATACAGCACATATTTCTACTAACCATAGATGTAGTATAACATAGATCGGCAATGTATCATTTTGAGTGAAACCAAAACGAGAATATGATAGTGTGCGTGAAGTTTGCATGTGTGCGTGACAGATAATGCTGCGCCATGCACTGTCGATACTATCATATCGATATACCTAACGGCCCAACCAATAAAATTAAATTTTATAGATATATATGAGACATTTCATGGTATTTTAACAGAAAAATAATGATTGTGTTTATTTCAACACAGATACGTAAACACAAGTAAATAAAGATAAATCGTCATATTTGAGAATAATTTTATTTGACAAGTTTTGTAAAGCATTCCTTATAATAATATCTAATGTTCTATTGTTTTATTAAAATGACAGCCTCCGTGGCACAGTTAATTTGAAACCGGCTCAGAAATGGTAAATTACGCACACGAAATATTAATTAATATTTAGCAAATATCAATAGTGAATAAATAAAGTGAAATAATAACTGTTATTATAGAATTGATGTTATACTACGAGATTATAAAATGAAGAGAAACCTCTATGGTCATTGACTATTTTTATCGACATAATATTATTGATCGAAACTGTCAATCAATCTCTAGCAAATGTTGGTTGAAATTATTATAAATTCACGTATATGATATCATTTTTTATAGGCAATGGATGCTTTCTATGCATTTAAATAATGAATAAGGACATTCTGTTCTACCGATATACATATAAGGTTTGTCTTACAAATCTACAATATTGTCACTAAACAACATTGAAAAAAGTGATACGATCTTATGAAAAACTATGATTATTCGGGTTTTTACACTAAAATCAATCACATCCAGGCACTGGACAACTCACCATAATAAATTACATTTAATAAAAGTAGCTCAGTACTGAAATATTAAATAAATCAAGAAAATAAGCGAAATTTGTCGTTCGCTTAAATGACATATTTTCACACAAATCGCTAAAGTTAGCTCTCCGTGTAAACGCATGGTCGCATCATGCATCTCGCTTTAATGTATTATATAAATCATTCTATCTCTTTCACATTGCCGATCTATGTTATGCTACATCTATGCTACTAACTTCATTTGTATTATGATTTATGAGTTGTGAATGTGTTTTGTTTAAGGTTAATGTTTAGTTTTTATATATATTTTTTAAAATGTTCAACTTTTTGATACTATTATGAGTTGTATTGTTTTCTGTGATGGTTTGAGTGTGATGGTGAAAGCGTTCATTGCCGGTAAAAAGGTTAATTTATTCAATTATATTGAAAAATAAACCGGCGCGAAACCTATGCCAGGTTTGTACATTTAGTAAGTCGTGGTACCTAAATTACAATAGACATTTCTTCAGTTCAGTTTAATAAACTACGTACTTTTATTACTACATGCTCCCTTCAAAGCTATTAAACAATCGTGATTCATATGTTTTTAAATGACACGTCTTGTGTGTTAGATTGTTTTTTTTTTTTTTTTTTTTTTTTTTTTATTGCAATGAATGGCGAGACGAGCGTGCCATTCGCCTGATGGTAAGCGATACGACCGCTCATCGACAGTAGCGAAACCAAACAACACCATGAATTACAAGGCAATGCTTGGAATTCCACTGCGCTCGCCATCCTGAGACATAAGATGTTAAGTCTCAATATGTCCAGTAGTTACTCTGGCTACAATGTCCTTCAAACCGGAACACAACAGCGCATTTACACTGCTGTTTGGCGGGAGAAATAGACATTGCGGTGGTACCTACCCAGGCGGCCTCTCACATATGAGAGACCTACCACCAGTAAATTTATTTACTGGTGTTTGGATTATAATGCTTGAAATTTTCATTAAATTAGGTGGTCCTTTCAAAAGGCAATCTATTATTTTAAATTCAGAAAAACATTTAAACTTGAATGCGTTAATAATAATTTCTGTCTGCAATTTCGGTTAACCTTGAAGTCGAACACGGCACCACAGAATAGTGACGGCAATAGAAATGCAATGAATAGTTACGGATGCATGTTCACAAGTAATCTATATTAATTGTTTTAATCTTAATATGGATTGTGTGGTAGGTTTGCCACGTATTATAAATTAATTTTCTTCGTTCTTAGTAACTTTGTGTTTCTAAAACAATATTAATTAAACGTAAAAAATATTCGGCTTGCCCTACTCCAAAACCCTAGGCACGCCACTGTAGCTGAACAGTAGGCTTATCCGAGGATTTCCACAGCTGCTAGTTGGAAGCAATCTGCTTTGAGCTACTTGGCGAAATATCAACGCTATGTTTGACACTACGTGGCCTCCACTTGTAGAATATTCGGTTCAATCAGCCATCAGTTCTCCGATCTACGTGCCTTACCGCCGCTACTTCCTCTTGCTAATCTGTTGGACTATGTCCTTCAAAACGTGGTTCATTTTAAAGACAGATTGAGTTTTATTTAAAAAGACATGTTGAAGGCAACGCTCTTTCACGAAATAGCGGAGCAAAAGGATCTTGAATGTTAAATTGCATTTTGTATTTTGCAAAAAAAGTCGTTAATATGTATTTTTATAGACATTCTCTTAAAAGTATAGACTTTGATGTATCTGAATGTAAAAAATTTTGGTTTATTCACATTCATAATAAAACATGCCTCTTCTAATCATTAAAATAAATATATATAAGCACCTCACACGCTGTTCCTAATATCGCACACCAACATAAATCAGGCACAACAATCTGTATTTCTTCTCCTTACATTTTGTGTGAAAAACAAGTTTTGGCGTGTAGGTATATGCACAGTTACATGAGCCACCGGGGGCGGGCCTTAATGGAACGACATCCGAAACGAGATAGTCCGTTGTCCTAAATTGACGTGCTACTGTTCCTATGTTCGACTCAATCTTGAGGGTAAAGGCTGGCCTACATGCCGATAGTTTAGGCCTACAGTTTAGTGCCTCCTCTGAGATATTGCTACCAGGTCAAAGGGTTTCCTGTGAAGTATAAATAGTTTTCTAATTAAAAGTATTTTTTAAAAAGGATTTGTAAAGGATGTTTTAGCAACCTCAGTCGATTAATTGATTTAAATGTATTTACTCTATAGGTCTGATTGCCTCGGTTCCGTAGTTGTACGATGGTACGATTACAAAGCTGAGGTCTCAGGTTCGAATCTCGGGCAAAGTGATATTGGATTTTTCTATTCATTATCAGGCTCGCCTCCTAGCACATCATGGGACGAAAGTGTGAAGGTGAAATGTGGGTGTCCTCTGCCTACCCCTTCTGGGAAAAAGGTGAGGTTATGTTAGTATGCACTCTATAGGTTTGTATGGAAACATTTATAACTATGTATTATTGTAAAATGCTGCCATGCGCCTGATAGTAAATTTACTGCAAAATAAATAGAGTATCCATAGGCGTCATATGGTTAACTCTCGCTGGTTGTCACAATTATGCCGGCTTGCTCTCGTAAATCTGGGATAAGCATGGACAGAAAAAGTTACAGATGTCAAGTCCTCTTTTACTAAGTGGCACAAAATCTTGGCACAAACAATGCCACAATATCAATTTATATGTGTCCTTAAGTAAAATGTCGTGCGACGTTAGTGCACCGCGTTAGTTTCAAAGAAGCTTCGCGAGATTTAAAATTCAAATGGCTTCATACTCGCTGATATTGTAGGTATGTTCCGCAATCTACGAACAAGTTTACTTTGTATTGAAAGTGTTCAACTCGGTGCATTTCCTGGGGCGACACATTGCCTCTACGGTGGGGTACCTTCATCTCAAATTCAACATTTGATGAAAATAATCATATTCTAAGCAATTAATCAGTATTACTTTCACTGTGGCATAACATCGTAACATTTTTAGTGTTTGCGGTTGATTTTTATTGTTCTAGGAGTAAAGGCTTAACGTTAACGGCGGTAAATTTTATTCTCTAGGGACAGTTAATAGCTACTGGTGGAGTCGCGTTTATTTAGTTAGTTTACTGTTGTACGGGTATTTACGAACAATTGGATATTATAATTAGATGTTTATAATTTTTTTTCACCTTCTATCACTTCGTGGGACGGAATACACAAGGCGAAACGTGGGGTCCTGGTTCCTACCTGGAGTACCTCTGCCTACCCTTTCTGGGAAACACGCGTGAGTTTATGGATGTATGTTATATTATAATAATATATTAAAACAGTGGAGACGTGACACTAAAATACTACATAATGGATAAGGGTGAATCAAAATTAAGTATGTACTTATTTTACAAATTGTCATATTTGAATTTAAAAAAAAACATGTTTTCAAATAAATAAGATGATATCTATCCCGTACCGATCTAGAATAATATATTATAATACCGAAATATCCACTATCTATACCATTGACTAAAATTTAACGCATCTTGCTGCAAGAATAATATGTCATATTCTGAATGTGGTTGCTATGAATGTCGCCATGTCTCTATAATCGGGTATATAAGTTTTATGCAAACGAGCAATAATCTACTGATCATTCTAGTATTAGGGCTTGCCTGACAAATGTTTTCTAGAACTAGTCTCAACTGCTTGTCAATTTGGTACTCTTTTTGGGAATGACGGCCATGTATTACATTTACAATCATTCACAGTGGGTAGCTGTAGTGACTTTTCAGACTGGCGTAGTCAAGCATTCATTCAAGTATACAAGCAGAAACTTATATACAATAATATAATATACATAAACTCACTGATCCATTGAGGTACGCAAAAAATTGAAGAGAGCCAAGTGCTACTCTCCATACATACCTCTTTCGCTTCGTCAACTGTCATTAATCTTTTCATACACGCTCGTCGGTTTCGAGTTACCGGTATTTTGCCTTTCTCTATTGGCTCTTCTGTTTGATTTTTATAGGATCGCCTGGTACGTGTTCGATCGACTCCACCATTAATTTTCGCATTAGAAATTTCTTTCATCAATCTCCTTTATCCTTTTATCATGGCCAAATAAGCGAATCATTTCTTTCCCCATCTTGGTCACTATGCCCTCTTTTAATCCACGTTTATTATGACTTTATTTATATCTTACATATGTAACTAATACTATAACGTACAGCATTGCCAATACCTACATAGCCGAGTCAAGTATGAATAAAACCTAAGCAGTCTGAAGTGAACTCAATTGTATTATTTATTGCGCTGGGATCGGCAGAAGCGCCCCCTTTTGTTGCGGCGAGATTGTGTTCATTGTAAAAGAACTAAGTGGTCGCAAGCTCCCATACTGAGTCTTATACGGCAGACTTGACGTGAATGTTATTTGGATAACGAGCTAAAACATAATCCAGCAAATAAATGCCCCACCACAGAATACGGGCGTTCTCTACAGATAAGACGGCCGAGGCTGTAGTTTACAAAACTGGACAAGTGCGAATTGCCGGATTTCGTTTATGTAGGTTTCCTCACGATATTTTGCTTCGCCTTCAAAGTGCGCGGTAATTGACTTTCAATATGCACATTACTGAAAAGTTTACTATACAGATAAGTCGGATGTGTGCGGATTCAAACCAGTAACAGAATCCATGCAGCCCGGTCTATTCCGTTACCAACAGTCCACCACGCTTGAATAAAATATCCGCAGTTTTGGAATTTCATATTTGTCTTATAACGGCCGGTAAACACGGCTAAAGGTTGTTTGAAGAGGGAAAGGTGGGTCTGAGAAACAATAATTTCAATATTGTGGCCGTATCGCTAACGCATGAAATTTTTGGTTCAATATTATTATTTGTGTTTGAATTCAATAATGGCTCGATGGAAAGGTAAAATATTGTAGCAACTGTTGGGTGTGCATTTGAATATATGTTTTTACGATTTTATTCTACTCAATTACAGATGTTATAAACTAAGATTTAAATATAAGTATCATAAATATATTAATACTCAGAAGTAAATAAAAGTGAGTGCCTAATACTTTTGTCTAAGGGTTCAGATCCAATACCTAAAATTGGCCGTTGGGACCAGTTAGCAGATTTGCGAATGTTCAAAGTACAAACAGTATTCGAACGCATAGAATTTGCTTTCCAGAAAGTGACTTGTGTGTCGGGCCTAGAAAGGGAAGATTCCCATTAGATCCCCACTCTATTACTAAGTGATAGCATGCAATAGTTACAATGTTTAAAGTCGTTTGTTAGTAATTGGTATTGGGTGAGCGTATTTACGACGAAACCGCAGGTAATAAAGGTGAGTTTAGAACCTGAACGTTTTAGGTATTAGTTTGTCTTGACCATTATTCTTCTAGTTTAACCACTGTCTTACATTTATGTGGGATCGGTGCTATTTAGTTTTGTAAGCATGTCGTTCGAAGAATCAACTTATTCTGTTATAGTCCGATTTGCGTCAAACCATTCGCAAAATTTTAAATTCTGCGTAACTTATACTTTTAGGTAGAAAATCTGTCGTAAAGTAGATTTCATTCTGTCCAGAACAAGTTTACAATCTAAATTGAATTTTATATGTAATGAATATTCAAATTAATAATATTCACAATAACAAATTCATTGAATTAGAAGGTATACGTGAACCTCAATATTTAAGGTATAACATGAATTGGGGAATACGTTTTGCACATAAATATTTTTATTTATCTATTGTGTAGGGCCAGCCGTTTATCCCTCCCGTTTCCGCTCAACTGGATATGTTGGAGAGCGATGAACTACTGAATTTCTCTAACGACCGCGATTTATTTGATGTACTCCTTTTCCCAGCAAACCCCGCGAGACACGGCGCGGGCGGATTGTGTGCGTCACAATATATTTCTATATTGCACCATCATTCCATATTTATAAACAGGTGCATTTTAAACGAGTCTCGTCGTGTAAGTGCTAATAAATTTGAAAGCGCTTGAGGTTATTGTCTTATTTATACCAGACATAAGTGCTAGTTTCAAAGAGTTTTAAGGGTTCTTCAGACTACGTCAGGCTTAAAGATGTTAAGGGACGTTAATATTTAAGTTGAATAAACCCTTAGATATAAATTTTAAATTTGTAGTTCAACATAGTTCATTTATATACATACATAAACTCACGCCTTTATCCCAGAAGGGGTAGACAGAGGCGCCACCAGTACACCCACATGTCGCCTTGTATGTTCCGTCCCATGATAGGGGGTGAGCCTATCGCCATATCGGGCACAAATTCCTGACTCCGGGCTGATAATGAATAGAAAAACCCAATATCACTTTGCCCGACCCGGGATTCGAACCCGAGGCCTCAGCTTTGTAGTCGTACCGAAGTACAACTACGCCACCGAGGCAGTTCATAATTCATTTAACTCATATAAAGTATAATATAGCAAGACGTTGTATTTTAACAATAGAGATATCGAGTAACGAACATATTTATCTACTGAAATGGATTTGTAATAAAAAAAAAACACGTTTTTAATCTTTTCTATTAATATATCTCTATTTATTTTCTTTCTATCCCTGTCGGTGGCAAGGTTTGCTTTCCTAATTTAATTTCGCGATTTCCACCAGCCTGGCATACTCTATTGGAAGACTGACGGGCTCAATTCTCATAATATACTCTTTGATGACATCAAGGAATCGCTTTTTGGGTCAGTCTGTATTATATTTGAAAATAAAATTTTCTATTGTTATTTGATAGTGTAAAATTGTAACATTTGCAGTTTCTGCTTGATGCTAAACTTCTGTCTCGGGCACCATCGGAAAATTGCCTTTCAGCATTTTATCGGTTGCAATTGAGTATTCGCAAGAATTACACGGTTTAATTCCAAATGCAAACTAATAGACGAACGGCTGGATTCCCTTCGTACATAGGCAATACCATCTATCTTAGAAACGGTTTGTTGTAACTTTTCATCCTGCATATGCCTAAAGAATGGAATGCCTTTCGAGACTCAGTATTTCAAAAGTTTCTGCATGGGCTTATTTGAATCTGCATGGAATTTCATTATTACTCGTACTCGTATTATCTCTTTGACATACGAAGTGTATTGTAGTAAATGATGTAGTAATAATTTATCACACTAAGAACCATTCTCTTCTTATAAAATTAAATAAAATAATAAAATAAATAAATACACCCAACAGTCACATACATAGTCCCGACCCCACACCAGTGGCGAAGGGTGACATTTTTTAAAAGGGAAGCCGAATCTCAAATCACAAAATATGTTTATTTTCTTTATCCTTTTACTAGCTTCTGCCCGCAAACTTCGTCTGCGTGGTTAATTTTATTTGAAATCTACCATCCCGTCCCGTCCCATCCCGTTATATCCCGCCCGCCCCGTCTCATTCTCGCTAATAGAATGTAATCCAGTCCCATCCCATCTTTTTGAGTATGAAAAAGTAGCAAATATATCGGAATTCCTTCTTCACCCCACGGGAACACTAAACTTTTCTTTGATAAAAAGATTTTTAAAAAGAACAAAGAAATAAAAAGAACTTTTTGATAAAAAGTAGCCAATGTTACTACTTCTTATACCTCCAAGAATATGTCTACAAAGTTTCATGATGATCGGTTGAGTAGTTTTTGCGTGAAAGCGTAACAAACAAACTTACATTCACATTTATAATATTAGTAGGGTTAAGGGATTACGAAATGACTACAATGCGACTGATAGTAAGCGTAGTGCAGTCCGAATAGAGATCAAATTTACTGTGTGATGTTTCACAGAATGAACGCAAAACGCGACACATTTATGCACGTGTGTCCTTATATTCGGACCTTTGCGAATATCCTCCCACCAGCAAATTATTGCTCCGAGAATCTTACTCACCAAACCAAATTATTGGGTTTCATTTGGTAAGTGATATTGTGGCATCTGCCTATTGCGGCCGTCAATTAAATTTTAATATTTTCGTTACCTATGTACTTATACAATATTTACAATGTCCATGAAATAAAAACTAAACCATGCTTACATAATGAGAAAAATAAAAAAGTGTATTTCTAAACCGCACGTGAATATAAGATTAATATAAAAGAAATAAAAGCCTAGACTCAATGTTAACAAGTACGATAGCCCCGCATTTATCAGTTGTAACATTAGTAAGACAATGTATTCCTCAGGCGAGGGTCGAGCACGTCCTAAAATTTAAACACTAACTTTATTTGTAAAATCGACAATCTAAATTCTAAACATATTAGTACGCTCCTAACGATTAGTAATTTCCATTAAAACCATAATAATATTAATATTACACATTTTGTAATTAAAAACATTTAAAACGAATTGCATGAACCATGAATATATTGTAAAAATGTAAATACAACACTTATAAATACATTAGACTCCGCATTTCGCTATTGTAATAAGTAATATCTATACCTAAACAGACGAAATGCCGGGGAAGCTCCGGCTTGTCTCTTGCTTTTTTAACGTAAATTGAACCTTAAATTGTTATCAATTTAAGGTACAATTTTGCGTGGTTTGTTGCATACTATACAATGCGTAACGGGCGGCGCGGCGGCGGCGCAGTGGCGGCGGGGTGGCGGTGCGCGGCGGCGCACGGGCCGCGCTAGTGTTATTGAATAAGCCGAACAATTTTACAGGAATTCGCCAGAGGTCGCAGCGCGTCGCAATGTAAAAAGGGCTTACTGTGCCGCTTTCTAGTAATATTTACGTATCTGGCCGACAGATGTCGTTGAATGTAAAAAATAATAATTGAGTTTTGATATTAAATAAATAAGTTTGAATAATTTGCTTGTTTATAGTGTAATGATAAATTACAAAAGGGAAGCCGGTGGGAATTGGCTTCCATGGAGCCTTCGCCACTACCCCACACTAACATCGAGTCTTGTGTCGTGGGTATCAGGAATTACGTGAGACTTTTTGGTCTCACAAACACCCAGACCCGAAATAAATACTTGTGGTTCACACAAACATTAATTTGTCTCGGTGTGGGGATCGAACCCGCGGCGTCTTATTTCACAGCCGGTCCATCCAACTGCGTTACGGAGGCCGGGGTCAAACGAATTTCGCGTTAGTAATGATAGAGTGGTGATTTTTTTCGTATCCAAATCCTTGCATCTGTATATAATCTGCCCTATCTTTCTCCTTCTCACAAATCCATCCAATGGTTGTCTGGTAGAGATTGCCTTAGTGCGATAAGCCATTTGTACTTTGTTGTTTTGTTGTCTCTATATACCTATTGTTATAATTTTGTGTACAATAAAGAATATATATAAATAAACTGGGATTCTTCACGAGTAGATTAAACAGCTATCTCTAGGAAAGATGTAGATAACGTAGCTTATGACGTCACTTTCGATGAGTTTACCGTTCGATGCGTAGCCTGCAAGCAAAAAGTAATCTCTTAATTGGATGAATTCAATTAGATTAATTTATCACACAGACATGCTCGGGCGCTAATCAAATAAAAACGTAATAAAACATTGAATAAGATTACGGGCATTTCATATAACGCTAAAACGTGTCATATGAGATCCATTTTTTATTCCACAAAAATGGGTCTAATATATTCTGATCTGCGCTCGTTACGGGATGGGTACAAAAAAGAAGGCTACATTTGCTTGGTCTTGCATGCCGACTAGCTTATGACGTGGTTTTAATTGTAACGGAATTTACGGGCTTTATAAAATTAATTTAAATGAAGATAATAGCTTTTTTTCTTTACACAACATTATAAAATTATGACAAGAAATTAATGAAATGAAACGATAGTACACACGATAACAAGTGCAGTGAAGTTCAGACAGAGTATCCACCGTCAGATTGTTATCTCATAAATCAACAGAATTATGCCGGCCTGATTCTATTTGGATATACACAGAACAACCGGGTACAGGGTTGCTCTGACGGGTTCTTAACCACTGAGTTCGTCGGTCGCCATCAGGGTGGAATGTTAAATACTTAGTCCTACTAACATCAGTAAAAGTTTCATAATTGTATATTACACCAAATATGTTTAGTTATAGTTTTAATTACGCACTAAAGCTTAGAACTTGGCGAATTTGTTAGTACATGTTCGGAATATAAATTATCACGGATGTGACGTCTAATATAAATGTGATTATATCTTCAAGAGCCACACACAATATCGGAATAAATTAAACTACGCTTAGCGACCAATCTGTATTGGAATTTTCAGCGCTACGATGAAAGAGGGGAATAATAAAATTCAATTATCTGAAAAAGCACCCCTTTTCGTTGATTTCAAAAAACCGTTAAATTAAATACACAAAAGATCATGAATACAATTCGTTACGTTATTTATCTTTGTAAAAAAAAGCTGCTAAAAGGGTTTTATAAAATTTGTGGCTAAATGAAGATAGAGGAGAAAAAATGATTACAATTATATGAATTCCTTAAAAAATCGAATTCACATTTATTAATTCATATTTTAAAAATAATAATCATTTAATTAATTTTGGGCGCGTTACTTTGTCGCAACCATTCATTTCGACCCATGTTTTATCACGCCAATAAATTATCCAAGATAACCCCTTATACTTTTAAAACCATTCATAATAAAGGCAATAATAATTCCCTATAATTTCCCCGTCCCCAGCATAATTGCCTTGAATGCAAAATTATTTTAATAAGCATCAAATATGAATAATTTATAATTTGTAACAGTCATTAAACGTTGCACGGAACTGCTAACGAGAACACACTTTGTCTCCAAGCAATGAAGCTCAGACAGTCTCTAAGGAAATCGGAGGTCTCGTAAATTACTTCAGACAAATCCCCGAAGAGGCCAATGTCGTCGACGGCTGAATCGAACGTGTACTAAGAAAGTATTAAATGTTATTTTAAACGAAATGTCTGTGGTTCGTTGTTTATTGAAATAAATTAGCTTTTGGTCTTTGTTTAGTTGCTTGTTTGAAGGTCTGTTAACTGCTGGCTTTTAAGTAAATATCGTAGATTTTGTTGGTCTTTGTCGTTTATGGGGGACAGACTTGAAGGCTTTGTTGTTTTATGAATGTATTATTACTTTGTTACGAGTATAAGTGACGGCAAACGGGGTAGTGATTTAAATGATGATAAATAATTAATGAAAGTCAGGTTAAAAGCGTAGATGTACGAGTAGATGTAAATGTATAGGAAAATAATAAGTTTCAATGTCCTCAAGTCGGAATTGCTGTAGACATAAGCTGATTTAAAAAAAATGTCCCGTATAAATTTATTTACGCACCAAATACCTACCTGTTATAACTAAGTCTACAAACACGGTTATTTTTCATTCCTGTCAGAATATCTACCTTCAACATTATCAAGAAAATCCTCAGGCATAAATTACCATTATATGTTTTTTAGGTTATTCATTGCGTATAGCTCCAGCCGTCAATAACCAAACCGTGACGTGATTAATCACTCACGTTGTAAATGCCAGCTACCGAAAGTATTACATAAATCCCAAACACGCATTATACGCCAGATAAGTAGCTAACATTTAATTTGTTGTATCGAAAGTCCTGTTGTATACTTATTTACAAATGGTATCAAAGTAAATTGAATTTTAAAGTATAATTATCCCAAAGTGAATCTGCGGGTGGTATAATATTTGTATCAGCACAGGTATCAGCGACAAACGTATAATACTCAAGAGTGGAAAAGAGCTTCAGGGTTTTGCTGACTATCATAGAAGACTATCATATTTGTGTACATATGCATGAGGTCTCTCGCCGGCGGCTATTATGTTCATCAGCATGCTTGCCTTTTACTATCCAGTGCCTTGTGTTCACTGTGTCATGCCTTTGTGACGAAAACTTAATATTTGTAGAATAAATAGGTTTCCTCGTAGGTTCTTCTGTCTTATTGGTTAAACCCTTTTCGTCTGTCTCGAGTCGGCTCATCTGTGCTGTGACATCTTTATTATGCGTATGATAAAAATAACTTTATGTCTAGTCCTTTGAAATAATTCTGTTCAAAGCCAATTGTTTCCAGACCTAAAAACGGACAAAAGTTTGATTGCTCTTTTTGATAGAATATAATTTTAAGGTTCACAGTCAGTCAGTCAGTATAAGCCACACTAAGCTGTTGAAGCGTCAAACCGACTGAGAGTAGTGTTAAAACCAATGTTTCCTTTTCATCAAATATTGATCGTGCCAACTTACACAGCGGTCTAAAATGCTACATAGGCATAATTTATGTTTCACAGCGAGTTTCCAATGCTTTCGTGCTTAGTTTTACCACAACCGAATATCCAAGAAACATATTTCTACGCAGTAAATCAAACGTATTTAGATGGTAATATTCTGCCCAGATATATGCAAATCATAAGCTCAAACATTATGTCATCGTTTGAGAGTAAATTAACGCAATTTAAGGGAAAAGTTTGCGCACTAAGTGGGGACGGGAACGTCTATAATTCACTTTAAGTTTTCACAAACTAAGAGCGCGTCTAACGCCTCCCTTCAAACATGTAACTGCGTTGAAAAACTTCACCCGGATACATTTTTCCTCATTCACCAGTGGCATGTAAAACTAAATGTTTTGTGGAAAATATGCATGTTCGCGTGGAACTGATGGAAATGCAGCGGAACTCGGGCTGGGAATCTCTGGTGTGAAGTTATAAAACGTTATGCGAGTCGAAACTAATCGAGCGTAAAAAGTGTCGCTGCTGCGAAATGCTGCTTGGATTTTTCTAAGACGCTCGTTTGACTGCATAGTGTGACACTATTGTTTGTTTTTTAAACAATCTCGTTAGATTTTGTGGAGCAGTTGGCTAAGAAGCTAGGTATAAAACCAGACACTGCGGCCAAATGCTTGTGTCAACCAATAATAATTATGTTAAGTTGATATGTAGTGACGTCCAAAAATTCTTCAGAAGTATAGCTTCTGAAAGCCACGACAGTTTATATGAGCTACTGTTAAGTGCAATTCATATTTTACTATTTATTTAAATACAATATTTCGGTAAATGATTCCACTGTATAACTTAGTTTCCAATGCCGTTGGAATATTAGTTTATCCAAACTCCATTTCAAATTAATAAGATAATCTGTTTCATTTGTAACTAATGCCTCCGCAGTTGTCTAAGCTTAATTCCATTTGAAATAAGCGTTTCGCTGCTACACGTCCAATTACTTTGAGCGGGAAAGTGGCCGCCTCAGCCCCGAAGTTTATTTTAATGTCCAAGGGAATTACCACAATGTTCCAACATTTATTTTCAAATTCATAATCTGCTCGGTTGATAAACAAAAAATTAACTAGTTTGGTACATAATGGTTTCTTAGATTTACGCGACTGTTACAAAATTGAAGTAAAATATTTTTTACGGTATCCGTAAAAAATAGTTTTATTTCAATACTTTGGTACAAACTGTCACATAATTAACAACTCTAACATAATTTAACCTCTGTGTACGTAAGCACTCTGTACGGAGTCTATGGATATTCAAGCACATGAGAAAAGCATAATAAATTATTACTATCTTACGTAATAAAATAGCTCGTATTCACTTGATCATTAGTACGCTCTTCCAACACTGCCGTTGAATTTTCTACCTTTATACATTAGCCTATTTTCTTGACACTATTCTTTAGTTTCATACCGTCATTATTTTTGTCAAAGGATTTTTTTAAATTGATGTTGCCGTTTTTGTATTAACAGTTACTCCTTTTATTCATAAATGCCGGTGAAAAATATTCGATTGTATTATTTTTAACTAGCGGTTCTAATAAATTTCGTTCGCGTGTGAATAGGACCTTATCGCAAATTTCGTGACACTTATCTTTGTTTTACGATCAATTCACTTAAAATACGAGTATGTATTTATGATAACTTAGGCCTCAATCTAATTTACAAGCTATAATATTGTCAAATTCGATGTACTTAGTAGTTTATGCCTGAAAGACTATCATACAACCTCACAAACTTTCTTATTACATTAGTCAGGATTATAATATTAGTAAGACGAGTCTAATTAGTTACCATGTAAGAAATTAATTATTTCGTGCTAATAAATCTTTTGAATCTCGTGAGACACTCGGTTTTTTTATCCTGTCACTTGGTAGTTGTGGAATTAGCATTGTTCTCGCAGCAAGATTTTTACACATCTTTTTATAACAATGTAAATGTTATGAACAATACAAATGAACATTATGTGGCTTAGTGTAAGGCTTTCGATATACGGAATTACGGCGAAGTTGCTTTAAATTCTTGTGTTCCCAAAGATAACCCGCTGTCGGCTGTAACTCATAACCTGTCAAGACTGCTAAATAGTTTTGAGCGTTTATTTATGAAAATTACTCAGATAACTTGTTTGCTGTCTTCGCAACAATAACGTATACAAGACCGATATTTGACAGGGTTTCTCACATAGGCATTTAATCAAATCCAATATATATGTATATAACGAATTGTACGCTGCTGCCAATTACACCGTTGCATTGAAAATACACGAGACAACCAATTATTGTTACTCATTTAAGTTTAATTTGAAACAATCGAATTCAAAGTCCATATTAACTGTTGGTATTTAAATTGCAAGAGGGGAAGTAAATTGGAACAGTAAAGCCACATTTCGAAATTTCTCGTAGTAAACTTATTTCTGATTTTGTTAATAAAATGATTGAGTGTTCCATATTGTTTTATGTAAATGTTTCGTTTGATAACTTTTATATTTCGTTAACCATACAATAATTTCAATGAACAATTTAACGGAAAATTAACTTAAATCCATATCAGCAGTCATTACTTTATGCATGTCTCAATCAGATTTATTTTAACAAAATCGTAGGCAGATCAGTTGGTGCTGTTTGCTACAGTCTTTCTAACGTCTATAACCTTAGAAAGCCTGTGAAAGTAACCATTGCGTGTTGGCCACACAAAACGCCCAGCAAAGCTGCTCCTCCACATCAACGTATACGAAACAATGGCATCACGGCGGTCGAATCGGATCCTTCAGTCTATAGTCAGAATGGTGACAACATGGCTCGGTCGTTCAGCAATGTGTGCAATCCTTTTAGCAACATGCATAATGGAAACATGCTACACCAATCCCATGTACGAGCATGATAACGTAGTTTGAGGAATATGGAATGTTCAGGTACGATTCGCAATAAATTTAGACAGTCCTGTTTACGAAAATATTATCCAGATTTTAAATAAAACTCGGCATGTGGCGGTTCGTTTGTGCGCTTATAACTATAAAGCCACTGGTCCCTTGTATACGATTATTTTTTTCGTATGAAGATTTTTCGTTAACAATGGCTTTAGGATACAATAAGTATTAACAAAACTGATCTCATACTAAAAAGAAAAGGATTTGTCAGATGTTGGTTTAAACTGCTATACAACTTCATGGTGGTGATCGACGAGTGAAAAGAAAAAAATGTTCTAATATTCCACGCCGTTGAAATGAAGCCTCAATTACAGTTTCATCTCCGACGTGGGTTCATTCATTCGATAATCCTATATTTTTTTTAATTGTCGGAAATCAATTTCATAGCCGATCGTAATAGCATGTCGATGACGCTTGGCGCATTCCCATAATTCGAGTGTTAAAAGTGCCATTAATACTTGTAGTTATTAATAACCTGAGAAGTATAAGTCATTTCATCTGATGTTCGCAATAAAACAAATATTTATCACAAAATACAATAATTAAACATGAAATATATCTAAGATGTAAGTAAGAGGAATGTGAGAATCGAATTGAATTTTACTGCAGTGTGGACTGATATTACAATAGTTTCCGACACTCTACCATTTTTTATTACCCTGCGATTGCAAGTATTCAATTAATGAGGAAAGGGGTAACGAGTATGAAAAGGAGGAATTTAAATTGGTTCCATTCAAATATTGAATCAAAAGATGCTCTACTCTAATCTTCTTGCAAACTCTTCAACAATTTTCATTCATTAGAATTCTTTCTTTATTTTATTTCTGTTCAAATGGTAAAGTGATATAAATACCTGGGGTATTTATGGCGCTGAAATGATGCGATAATTAGGGTCGGGACCTCGGCTAAATATTCCAAAAGTCAGTTTCAATTAGCTACGTCAGTGGGTGACAAGGGTTCATCCAAACCGTATTTAATCTGAATATTATTTGAACATCTTCACACTCGTGCGGCGGAAATAGTTATGTAAATATGTTGAGAGTTGCAATCTTGCTTCTTGCGTATGCAGATTACTTCCATACATGATATTATTTTCTTTTCATCTCAGTGCATGTGCTCGTTGATTTTGATTATTTTAATGCTGACAGAAATACGACTTGAGACTATAATTATAGGGGATGACACTTTAATTGGAATATTAATTCAAAGTAATTATAATACTAGTTAGCTGAGATAATTGTATTGAATTGCAAGAGATAATTGTCTGTGGCCAATCGATTCTCTATTTGGGCGGCTCGCACTTGCCATCATATACAGTGCAGACAATTTAGATCCTGATCAAACCCTGCCAATTTAATTTTTAACGTTAACCATATTAGTCACATTTGAACATAGCAGTAAATTATATGTTTAATTAGGGAGAAAACATTTTAGGAATTTGAGCTCTGGCGATTAGTGAGAATGTTCGCGTTGTGTGCTGGAGCGTCTCATATCGCTCGTCTCCGCCAAGTACATCCACAATAATTAATGAGCGGCGACTGAACGCGCTTTTTCGTGGATATAAATAGGTTACGGCGTGACAAGTATTTACAACCTTCAGCCATGAGTGCTTACTGGGTCGCCCACTAAATTGAGCCACGCCGAGATGCTTCCACATACCGAAAATGAAGGTGACTCAAGCGAAAATATATCAGGAACTCATTTGAATTATTGATTATTGAAATAGGCGAGCATTTTGTTCGTAATAATATATGCATCCCACGGTCACATGCACATTCCTGACTTCAATCGTTCTGTGATCCTACCTAACAGTAAGATGTTAAGTCCCGTGTTTTGCGCACCCGACATTATGGTATTTTTTTAGACCTCTCAACACCTAGGTCTCAAATAAATAAATATTAGTATTTATTTAGCTGGCTGTGAATATTGTAATGTAAAGATATTGTGAGGATACCTTTCAATAGAAAAATATTTTCTTTTGTTACAGATACTTTATTGAAGAACGAAGAAATGCTGAATAAGGAGCGTAGAAAAATAATTTTAATATGATTTCGCCGTCCATATATCGAAGTAGTGTATAGTAGGATGCGGCACTAGTAACCCGTCAATCAAGTTTATCGTGAGCATTGCAAGCGTAGTGTGTATTGTAAATGTATGCGCTTCGCGCGCGGCGTGGGCGGTCGGCGGCGCGTTGAGCGTGGATGGTGTCGGCGGCGGTGTCGGGATGGCGGCGCGGAGGCGCTGGTGCGGAGGTGCGGCGCGAGGCTGCGGCGGCGCGCGGTGAGGCCGGGTGGCGTGATGCGCGCGTGGTGGGTGTGCGCGGCGTGCTGCGCGCTGCTGGCCGCCGCCGCCGCGAGCGCTGCCCCGCGCGACCTGCGCGTGCTGCAGCCGGATGCACGCGCGGCCTTCTTCGTGGGCATCGCCGCGCCGCCCTCGGCCGTCGCCGTCGTGCGCGCCTTCAACACTTCGCTCGCAGAGATCTCCAAGACATATCTCGCCGACGATTATCCGCTATACCTACGCAATATTACTCTGCAGCCGCTTTACATCGAACTTCCAGAAGATGAAAGGTATGTACCTACGTATTCCATCTATTTCGACTTAAGTTGTAGCTAAATAATTACAAGTTTACTTGTATACTTTATTTTGGAACATATTTTTAAAGCTAATCTTTAACTAGTTCAATTTATTGAGTTATTTCAATCGACTTTACATCGCCGTTATTCAACCTTGTCGCTGGCCGTCCCACATTAAATTCGCCTGAAATTCGTTTGCCCTCAAGTCTCAAGAAATGTGCTTTAAAAGTTACACATTCACGAGAGTCGATAGCATTCTAAATACGCTTAGAGACACAGTTACAGATTTACTTAGTTACATCACTATTACTAAATGCTTTTCTCCTCCGAGTCCAACTTTACCATTGACATCAATCTATTTCGGACACAATACAAACTGGTATCGACGTCGCAGTGAACAATTCTCAAGTTTCGATTTCCAACAACGCCAATTCTCGTCTTGGACGGCGCGAAACTCTTTATGGATATTGTCAAAGTTGTTTTCACTTGATCGCAACGCGTTGTAGTTTCGGACCGCAATAGTTTCAGCGTTTCAGGACATCAATGGCTCCATGTTCTTTATACGTCACAGGTAGACCTTTATGTTTGCTCTGTCGAAATTTTTAGCTCTGTGGTGGGCCGTAAATTTTCAATTGTTATGAAAGTCGTAAAGTTTTTTAGGTCTATGGTCACTGTATGGTCAAGTAATCATTAATTATATTTTTGTCTACGCGTGACAGCAAATCATGACGTAGTTCATGGATTATTATCATTTTAGAAATATCCTTCTTTTTTAATTGGTGGGTGTTAAGTACTAATTAAACATAAATAACCGAAGTAAATAATGAAGGCAAGAGGTCGTTTTTTCATTAACCGTATCTGGTAAAATCACAAGTGCTCGCTTTGGATGATACCGTTGCCGGACAATTTCAGGCTCTACAGCAATTTAAATTATTCTCTTACTGAAAGTTTTCTTAAATAGATCCAACGTCCAGTATTAACTTTCTCTTATAGCTTTAGAGGAAGTTGGGGCCATACAGTGGGGAGTGGCCACGTATGCTAATGTATGTTAAAACGTAGAGCCAGTTTCTACGTTAGATATCGGACCAAGGGATCTAGGGCAAAATACGTCGATTCAATGACAGGTGGCAATTCGATTTGGAATAATAGAAGAATTCACAATACCTTTGATCCTTCTTACTTAAACAATGAGAATTAAGCTACACAAGTACTGCAGCCAACGACAAAATAATTGATTTAGTCTTATCTTTCAGTGAGTGCGGATCAAAGCAATAATCCATCATTAAAAGTCATTTGAGACCCTTGATTAATTAGAGCGCGATCTTTTGCAATTAGGCGTCGAAAGAAAAATGGAATATCTTTCTCCGAATTCGTTCTGAGAGTTCACATTGTAACGTGACTTGTTTGAAATCAGCCAATAAAGCGAACATCCTACATAAAAGTTTCTAAATTGAATATGTATTGGCCCTAATTAAATAAGATTAAAGATTTATAAGGTTCGTGTTATCAGTAATTGAATTGTTCATAAAGGTAATGTTGTGCCGAGTTTTAATTGAATTTAAAATACAAATACATTTCAACACCCAATGATAATGTGAAAAGCGGTATTGTAAAATGACGATATGTTTTTTAATTGTGTTTTTATTTTCATTTCTTTTCAACTGCAAAAAAGCTTCGATTGGGATTCAGTAAGTGACTTTAAAATACTGCTACGATTGTAGTATGAAATCAATAGCTACATCTACAAATTCACATTAGGTCGGTGGAGTGGATGAAGAATGAAGGGTAACTGGATATTATGTTGAAGGAGTTCGGTGTCTATACTAGGACTTACATCATACATACATAAACTCACGCCTTTATCCCAGAAAGGGTAGGCAGAGGCGCCACCAGGACACCCACATTTCGCCTTGTATGTTACGTCCCATTACGGGGCGAGCCTATCGCCATATCGGGCACAAATTCCTGACACCGGGCTGATAATGAATAGAAAATTACATCATATTATAGGGAATGCTTTAAACAGATCAAAAAGGTTGTCTTTTGCTTTGCTACGGTAGATAATATGACTATAGTGGCCAATGTTGTTCCTCTCCCATTTGTTTTCTTTTAAAGGAGACTTGCTGAGCTTCAGAGCTCGGCGTCAATACCCTCCGTGCTCCTCTTGAGCTTTGCTAATCAGAGTTCCAGTGATGGGTGTGTGGACATTGTAAAAATACTTATTGTAAATAAATAAAACCGAAATTAAACTCATCAGTTTTATTTAAAGTAATGATTCAATGTTACGCAGGTTACAAACATGGATTGCTTGAAACAATAAGCCTTTACATAACTTAAGAATTGGAACGACTAGGAATAAATTAAAATATAAATTGTGGTGGTCTCGTCCGAAAATAATATGCTACTTACAATAATACATCAATTTATACTTACAAAGGTTAATAAATAAAAGTTGGGTACAAATAATAATATTGTAACATAATTCTTTAAAATGCTCTCTAAAATGCACGTGTAAACACTGTATTGGCCGTAATAACTGTAGTATAACAAGCGATACTGAAATATAAGGAGGATACTGGCAGGAGCAAATTTGACTGGAAGAGTAATAAATAATTTATTATTCATTGCCTCTGCAAAAACCGATATCATAAAACGCTGTACACTTTATAAGGTAGAAATACTTCGTTTCATTTTCGCAAATATTCCAAAATGTAAATAACTTTTCAATAATATTAATATAATATATTGTGAATTACACTGGCCTCTGCTTTATTCCTGTTTCCTCGTATGTCAATATATGATTGCAAGAACCAACTGGTTTTTACACGAGCATTTTCACAAAATTAAAAAGCTATTTAAATGTTATATTATTTATTCAGAGAAAAAGCACCCTATGATTTATTTGGGATATTGCAATTAATTATCTAGCTTTTACTACTATAATACACAGAGTTATTTAATATCCACTGATCATGATGAACAATATATTTTTAATTTCTATACGCAAAAATATATTTAAATAAATAAATAGCACATATACATTTGGCACATCAGTTAAATTCCGGTTCATTTATTGCATTTTAATTCCGTATATTTTTAGAAATTGCGTGTCGGTGTCGAATTTGATGTGACACTGTTTACCAAACTCCTTGTAGGACACTTCGTACAATACCTCCATGCCAGCTTTGTCAGCGGCGTTCTGGGCACCCGTACTCGTAAATATACCTCCCGTTGCCCGGTAACCTAGTTCCTTTGCTAGGTTTATCCTGAAAAATAAAAATTCATTATTTTAGTTGAGAAAAAAATATTTGAAATATACCTACAAGTTCTAGAGTAAGTAAGAAATCTGATACATTGTTCATGATAAAAATAAAGCAGTTGACTGAATTTTAAATTACTTTAAAACAGGACTGAAATCGTTGCTCAATTTCGCCCTGTATGTGTGCAATTCTGCTTTAAAATCATGGTGACTACTACTAATCGATTATAGTACAGGTTGTAGGTCCTACATATACAAGGGCTGTACAGGTAGATACCACTTTGTATATTCCTGGAGCTAACCAGTATGTAAGCACAGTTGGGTTACTGTTTGAAGGACATTGTAGCTGATTACTGGGCATCAAGAGACTTTACACTTAATAGTCTCGAGGTAGCGTAGAGCCATGCCGTGCTTAGTAATAATTAGTTGTGAGTGCTGTTGTTCTTGATTACGGGCAGGAGTGACGCTTAACATCAGGCCGGCGATTTGCTTGTCCCTAATATTTCTCACTTACATGACTAAGACAAATCTATTAACAGCACTAACACAAAAATGCGACGAGCCGTTTAGGCTCTAGGGCGTTCTAAAAAAATAAACATACCTACATATATTGGAAAAACATAAGCTTCCTTCTTTCGCAGTCGGGTAAAATAGGTAAATTAGTTATTTTTATACTGGCACGGCAAAGTGAATACATTAATGGTGAGTGTGTGGTCTAAGTAGAGTTTCGACCAAAGAGATACATTTACGACTATCTCTCATCGATCCGACTCCATTGAGTCGACCTATTCGAAACCGGATATACAAAGGTTGAACCGGGGACGCGACAAACTTGTTTGGGTCAATATGGCTTTAGAACTCTGTGTACAAGCCGAGTAATTAAACTGTAACCGTTTAATTAAATGTAAAAATATAATTTCGTAAATTAAGTGGAATGGTGTAACTCAAATTAGTCCGCACGATTTTATACCTTTGATACGGTGTTCGCCATTCGAGTAAATTAGTGTGTTTACAATATAACTAGGAAGTTTCAAAAGTAGGGTAATAGAGTCGTTCGCGTAACTAGTTGTACAATGCTTTATATGTTCATGGCTGGTCGTAAATTTTGTTAGTCCCTACTTACTTGGATGTGGTGGAAATGATAAGGCACGTTAATGTTATTAGGTCTATCTGTGATAACTATCATAGAGGTATGCTAGTCATGATATAACTGTCATTATATCATGTAGAGGTAATGACGCCTCTGAAATATTTTACGCATTTACGGTGTGTAAGCACACAATTTTATTGTTATTCCTGAAAACCATATGAACAAGTGACCCAATAACTCGAATACCAATTTTAATTACATTTCAATATTTTCAACGATAATAATTCAGTTATGAATTTTTTTAATTCTTTTTACAATTTAACAACTATTTAAGATTTGGTTCTGAATATATGTTACTAATGCTAAATTATTAATTGTGAGGCGAAACGAACGGCTTTCTGAACGAACGAACGGAAACGGAAACGAATTCTCTGAGACATAATGGCATGATCAGATCCTTATGAACTCAAAAGTGCTCGTTAAAAGTAGATATGAGACACACAAATATACTATTTAAGTTTAACGACCCTGATATTCTGCATAATAACACTGTACTTTGATAGTTGCGCTGTAAAACATTACCTTTTGACATGAAAAGATACGAGCGTACGTGGTTAGCGCATGGCTTGTAAAATAAGGTCGCGACATACCTCGCCTTTAGTAACTCCACGGCGATGCCCAAGCCTCGATACTCAGGCGTGACGGAGAGTCCTGCCCCCATCAGATATTCATTCACGTCGTATTTATCATAAATCGCTGTCACTTTCATTGCTTCGCTGAACATGCGCAGGGATAATAAACCCGCTTTGGTCTTCGGCTGGGGACCGATTATTACAAATTTAATCAATTTAGGGTGTGAGGCGTTTTGTGCACAAATAGCTACGTTTACTTTGGTAGATGAGAGATCGAATATTATTTCAAGGAAAAACAGACTTAAGATTGGCAAACTGTATAATGTGATGCCTAATGGACGCGAACTAGGTCGACATCGGATAGGTAAAGACGGGGAATAAATGGGAATTGATCCAGGTGTATTTATTATCGGAGGTAATGTAACCTAAAAGCTGTGGGTATAAATTTCGCACCGAAAGCGCTGGATCCGAAAATTATCATATCGGGTGATACTGATTTATGTAGAAGTTTTTGGCGAATGTACATATTTCCAACTATTTTTTTTTCATATATACGTATAAGTACGTAAAAATGATACTATATTTCACTGCAGCAAAGAGTCCAATCTACATGGTAAATGGAGGTTTTTTACATTTTACAATAATATCAAATGAGAGTGCAATTTGCGCCCAACTGTACGTCGACAATTTGCAAGCAAAAAATATTTCTTACTCTTTTTAGTTTCACCCTCACACATATCCATTCAACGGGGACAAAATGATAAGTTAACTCTAATGAACAGTTACTTGTCAGGGATGTTAAACAGAAGCTAATATATGTGAAAGTTTGCCCCATAGCAGGTACTTACAAAATCTATGCTTCTGAGTGGTTGGGCGATCGGAGTTGTAAGGCCGAAATTAATAACCTTTATTAAAGGTACAAGGAAAACAATCGTCTTTACCGGGTTGTGGTCGACAAAGCGGTCTTTTTCCTGTGGCAGGCACATGTTTACGGCGACGAGAGTGCGTCCGGAGCCGTCTCCTTCAGCTAGGAAGCAGGCCACGCTCATTTTCTGTCTAATGATTGAAGTCAGTAGCACGCGGTATTCCTGTACCGCCTCCAAGTTCTGTGCCGTGCCTGTCCACATCAATTTAGATTGATTATCCACTCGTCATTAATACTACGCTCTAATTGACACATGCCATAAACATTCGCGCTTTGTGCATTTTAGCTTTGCTGATTCCATTTTGGGGATAATTGGTTTTAGATTGATCTGCTAAGGGCGTAAGTGTGTTTCCGAGTTTTGTGGGGTTAATTATTTATTGGCAATAATTGTACATTAAATTATTAGTTGTCATAATGAGAATAGAATCTAGATAATCTAGATAGATTATAATGTAGATAATAATGTTAGATGTTGACCTTTTTAGCTGTTATTTAATAAACTTTTATCAAGTGCGTAGTGGCCTGTTGGTAACGGATCAGACGCGGCTGCCTACATGCTTACGGTGGTCGCGGGTTCAAATCCCAGGGCACATCTCTGACTTTTCGGAGTTATGTGTGCATTAATAGTCAATCACCACGCACTTTAAGGTGAAGGAAAACATCGTGAGGAAACCTGCATACCGTAGCGATTTTAAAGAATTTCTACGGTATGTAAGTCCGCCAACCCGCACTAGGCCAGCGTGGTAGACTATATGGCCTAACCACTCTCAATCGATTCTCTCGATTGTAGAGTAGGCCCGTGCCCTGCAGTGGGACGTATATGGGCTGATATAGATAGATATATATATCCAGTAGTGTATTGTTCAAATGTTTAACAAATACATCTATTTTGGAATAACAATTAAAATATATCACAGTCCAATACTCCCCTACATTAATTATGATGACATAACTCCAACTACAGTATAATAACCTATTTTATGTGTATGAACGTTCATTTAAGTACTTCATCTGACGCAAAATTTATAGATATCGGATTTATTGCAAGCAATTGGGTCAGAAAAATTTGCATGCGCGGAAAATCCCGGACATCGGCTTAATTTAGATTGTCATTGTACGATTTTTGTCGAAAAAGGGTAGAATAAGGATGTGAGGATACGTTTGGAGTTTTTACCGCGGTTCGGTCGTAATAGGGAGCCCGGGTCGTGGAACTGTTAACGACTTTCCTACTTTCTTGCGTGTGACGATAACAACGTAGGGTGTGATTTGCTAATTGCAAAGGACACTTGGACTCCGAATAAATTAGTCCGATTTTACGTCGGTCATTTCATGACTTTTAAGCCTTTATTTGAAGGTAATAAATGTAGAATTTCAACATTTAAATTGAGGACAAATTGTGTAAATTAAATTTTAAAACTACTGTATAAATGTTTATTTCACCGAGCTAAAAACTAACGCACGCTTCATTTAAATTAACTCTACACTTACGTTTTTAATTTGTCCCATTCCGAATACAAATTCAAACATTAAAGGTGTGTTGTTTTAAAAAAAGTAAAAGGCTTTGCAACATCGCAAATCTTACCAGCTGTCGACCACCAGACGTCCTCTCTTATGTAATTGCCCAACATGAACTCGACCGCGGTGCTCCACATAGATTCCGGAATATCTTCAACCTCAAATTGTAGGGTTCTGCCATCTTCAACAATACGTTCAAAATGACTCCATACTTTAGGATACTCCCGGGTAGCCATCGCTTTATATTGCTAGTCGCAGAACGCTTTCAACACTTTAAATTTAAAATGACTTCTGAAGCTTTAAACGGTTGAATTGAGACTGAAACGTATTCAAGATGTGGTTCTTTTGGTTGATTTGTCATCTATATTGCGATACAGCTACCTGTGAGCTATTGAATAACAACTGAACAGGGTGATCACAAAAGCAACTCGTTTGTTTCTAAACAACGAAGACGGAAAATTGTGGAACTATTTCTTTAAATAAAAAAATGAGTACTCCTTTTCGTCCAGGTGTTTAATACTAGTATTCAATTTATTGTTTATAAATATATCTCTAAAACCGTAATAGGGTGAGAAATTCGGATAAATTCCAATGGAATATTTGGATTGACAGATGAACCTTTTCAGTCTTAACCTTTGTAGATCCCACGAATATCTCATAAAGTGTAATTAAACGTAAATAATTACCACGGGAATTTGGGATCAATGAACCTCTCAGTTACAATACAAAACGGGGCATCTAATGAACAGATGTTTGCAGGAGTTCTCCGTTTAATATTATAGCTAGTGATTATTTAGCGTGAATCCCGCTGTATATCGTCGTCGCTGGTCACGCAAATAGGTCAATGCAGCGTGTTGTGATCCATGTAAACGATACTCATAGTTATAATTGTGGCTGTAATTAAGTAGCAGACAACTTTGAGATTTTTATAATGATGCAACAATTTCTGTTTATTCTAGCTTAAATCAAAATTATCCAACGTGAGATAGATTTGGTGAGTTCGTTTTGAGACTAACTTCCTTTAGGTATAAGAGCGATCTTTTTTATTTATGTTTACAATTTTTTGTAAGAAAAACACTCCTCTTGTTTTATTGCATAGTTGCCTCAAATTCGCAATCAGCTCAATGATAGTTACAATTTAGTGCCACCCGTGTACATTGCACTATACATGGATTGTTGGTGCATTGCCGGTCTCTCATAAAGGGACAATGGGAAAGGAAAGGACAGAAAGGAGAAAAGGGTATTCCGCCCCTGGCAATTCTACTTGCTGAATGAAACACGACAGCAAAGCGGTTGCTTTATGTCGTTTTCGGTGATGCAGTAGTACCAATCCAGTAGATGTGGTCAATTCCTAGAGTATTCCAAGATGTCAAAGCAAGTTATACTCTAGTAGATATTCAGTAAAATTACTGAATTGTATTATGATACGATGATGTGAAGGGGATATTTGTATCAGCCCATATCCGTCCCACTGCAGGGCACGAGCATCCTCTACAATCGAGAGTACGATTGCGAGGGGTTACGCCATATAGTCCACCACGCTGGCCTAGTGCGGGCTGGTGGACTTTACATACCATAGATTTTTTGACTCATCGCTACGGTATGCAGGTTTCCTCATGATGTTTTCCTTCGCCGTTCCCGCATGGTGATTGAAAGGGATATGTCACAATGGTATCCATTGCTTAGATCCGGAGTTACTTCGTTCTTAGAAGACATTGAATCCTATAACCTAGTTAATGTAATGATGTCAGTCTCAACATAGCTCTATATCTCTATATTGTTGAGAGTTTGTTGTTCTTGTGGCTTTCTATAGGGCTGGATTTGTCACCGATTTTAAATGAAACAGCTAGAGATCTTAAAACGTGTATTCACTTGACCATGCGGGCGGAGGAAGAGGCCGAGTTGCCATACAAGAAAAATTCAAATTGTAGTATTTAATGTTGCCAATGCAACATAATATATGGCATAATATATCTATATGAATTGTACTACACTGTCCTTAAAAGAAAGTAAGGCTATGAAAGTGAGACTGCATGTTACTGCTATATCCGTTGAGTGGTATTGTTCCTTATTGGCAGCTACGGACTTTAGAAGAGAAACTTCAGTGTCACTTGTTCCGTTTTTCTTAAGGCAATAATTAGAAACTGCTGGAGATTTATACATAAAAATTGATTAATGAATGATGACGTGATTATTTTGCTATTATAGAGACAATAAGTGAAAGTAACGTTGTATTATTTAATGGTTTTAGTAAGTAAAACTTATCTCTTTAGACTGTTCTTTCTTTCTCCTTTTCTTATATTCATACGGTGGTCGTTTTTAAGAAATTGCCTAAAACAGTAAGACTGCTATTTAGGTTTTCTTAAATGCCTATATAGTTTTTCTTGTTAAAGTTACGACAGTGTGCAATAAAGGATACTTAATAAATAAACTTTATGTACGTTTCTACGAAATAGTGAGTATTTGATAAATAATAGCTCGGTGAGCGGCGTGGAAATTCAACCTGGAATTTCCAGGTAAGAATTACACAAGTTTGTTCCGAATTTTAGGAAATACACTAAAACTGCATGCGATTGAAGATAAATTAACTCAAACATCGCAACTAAAGCAAACCCGCAAAAAAGTTAATGCAGTTTGTAAACTTCGTCTAGCTAATTTAACTCACTTGGAGATTTTCAGGATTCAAGAGGAAATTATAAACATCGGACGGCTGTCTCGACTGAGAAAAAAAATAATTTTTGATGCGACAGCGAGACTGTTTCACATAATGCAAAAATATAGCTAAATGCGAATTTTTTTCTTGGAGTCAAATAATAGTAGATTTCAGAGTATTGTTTTCACATAAATTAATATTTATGACTTCTACGCATGGACCCATACGTATGAAACATCGCCTTTTCTAATCTCACTGGAATTGGCGAGTGCTGTGTTACAAAACATTATAGAATCGTTATATGTAGAACAAAATATTTCAAAATCCAGACATTTCAGTAAAAAAATATTTCTGCGTAGATGCAATCAGGATTTGAGTTCAGGCGAATCTATTAAAACTGAATTAATATGGCTTTACGACGCATTTCGCAGGAAACATGCAATCTGTTATTTCGAATATATCGATTGGCCGAATGCTGATTTATTTTAACCCGTTGGTAAACGTGGTATTGTATTTATTTCTATGTTTCTGGAAGCGTGTGTAAAACAAAATATGCTTGTGAAATTAATGACAGTTGCGCCCGACCACTCGTTAGTTCATGGATATGGGTTCATGTTGAAATTCTAAACTAACAACAGTACAATTTTCGAGCTTGCTTTGTAACAATGATTTAAACAAAGGTTCTAGTCCATGCTTTTTCCGTAAAAAAATATAATTTCGCCTGCTACTGTAAAGGATTCCTAATGCGCCTGTTAATTTTGTTTATATACTTGCTGCGTCTTGCATGTGATTGGTTTTAAGGAGCTTTACAATTCTGAGACACGTATTATTTGGTATTTACATAGCGTTATTTAGTGAATAATTCAACATGATTTTAAATTGTGGTTGAATATTAATACGGACTATATTTCAATTCTGGATCTACATTTTAGATCGTCAAGGAGGTAGAAAAGCCGTTTATCATGATTCGACAATAATATAACTGGTACAATATGAGCATGTGTGATGTAAGTCGATGTAAGTTTAACGTGTTAACTTTCTAGTTTCTACATTATGAAGACTTTTTACTCAATAACTAGTATACTGGTTCAAAATTACTTTTATAAAAAGGCAAATCAGATATTTAAATTGTAACAGCCACTGAGCGGATGACTAATACCTCAGTCCATCCCGTGACCACGAAAGCTGTACAGCAATCGAAACGTCGGGAAGTTAAGAAATGTAAAAATGAAACCAAATCCGCGATAAAGTCCGTAAAAATTACTTTTATTTCAATGTAATAACATTCGCGTAAATCTAAGAAACCATTATACATAGTAAGTAATTAAATTCATAAAATTGGAGTAAACACTAAAGAAGAGGAGCGAGTGAATACGTGGGAATCCATACTTTGTGCTCAGCGTCAAAGGAAATTTATGTGAGGTGAACTAAGCGTAATTATTACTGAGCGTGAACTTACGTGTATATAAACTGAGTCCGTGTATTCGCACAAACCTCACGAACTATCTGTACTTGCTTTGTACACCAAATATATGGCAAAGTTGGGAAACCTCTGTTCGTCCCTTACATAAACTTGGACTGGTCCGTTTATTCGCGCATTACCAGTGAATTATACATCCGTGCCGTAGCTAGCAAACACTGAAAACACGGAACATTGTCGCAAAACACATTTTCAACAAATATAAGATCCCAGCAAACAATACAATCACAGACATCCAAGTTAAATTTTAAAAGAGGAATAAAGTTTCGCAAAGCAAAGTTTATGTGTTTATAAAATTGAATTATGAACAAAGAATACAAAAAGTGTGTTGGTGTTTTTCATTGTAGGTCCATGTGCATAGGTGAAGCTTTTAGCAATGACGGTACTCGTATCTAGGCTCGTATTTCAATTAGGGCGTTGCGCGAACACTACGCTAGAGTAATGTGGGCTTAAATCCCAATTGGCGAACGACTAAGTTGAGTGGCAACAAAACAAGGTCTTTCCCTGTGCCTCTGAGAGCATTTTAAGCGCATCGTGGATGTGGCGGGGCGACACCGCTCGTTAAACAAACAGAAACCTCGTAAACAGCTTAAAATCCTTACAATAAACTGACCATTTCTCAGATGAATTGACGTAAAGGCGATGACTGTACGGATTTTGCGGAATTAAGGAAGAATTACTTTTCGAAACTTTGCCATAGCTATTACTGAAACCAAACTAAACGTTGTTATAAGTGATTTATCTTTCCTCTTTAGTTATATTCGCTTTTATTATAATTGGAGAATAATACCTACTTCATAGCACAAAATATTTTCTTCGATTCGCTATGGAGGCGAGTGGCTAACTGCCAAGTGCTCTGGTAGATCCTGACTTGCACGAGTTCTAATTGCGAATATATTATAAATATATTTGATCAATTAAATAAAAATAAATAAAATTTTATATGTACGGGAAAGTCTGCATCAACCCGATGAATATTTTAATTATTCTGGAATTTTATTAATTCCACAACCTCAAGCAAACATACACGAAGTTGTGAACATCAAATACGCTGAATAAATCCAGTGGTAAAGGAGACCACAGTTGGTGAAATTTGAATATTTGACAACGGATTACTCGAGGGCTGAGGTTTTAATCCTCCTTGGACATGTAACATGGCTTACCGACTGGTGTGTGACAATGACCGAGGCGCATTTAACGGCTCCTCAGAGGCAATGAATGTCGGTATCACAGTAAGCGATCGGCAATTGCACTGGCTGAATCCAAATGATTTGGCGCTACAGACAATCTGAGACTGAGCCAACGTCCGCAGTGTATTGTCTTCTAAAATCATATTGATTTGGTTAGAGCGATAGTTTTTGGTTGTCTACTCCATTTTCACGCTGCACTGGAGTACTGAACTGTCATGAGTTTTTGCATAGACGTCAATATTATTAGTTACTCTGGGTACAATGTCCTTCAAACCAGAACATAACCGTGCATTCGAACTGCTTTTGGCGGTAGAAATAGACATTGCGGTGGTACCTACCCAGGCGGCCTCTCACATATGAGAAATCTACCATCAGTACCATGTTTTCAATGGGGTTACCAAAATAAATTATGTGTAATTCGCAATCTTCGTTGCGTAGTAGGACTTTTTAAAGGCTGTGACAAAGGAAAGCCTAGATTTCGCGTTGTTTGTAATTGTCTGATTACTAAACACTCTTGTTTCTGACTTATGTATTGATTTTTAGTGTTTGACGATTTTTCAAATAACAGTATGTGATATGTTGGAATCAAGAGCTTAAATCCATCCGTTCCCTAGCCCGAACGATTACGCTTTGCAGCAAAAATGTCAGGGGTCTCAATGTCTGGGAGAGACGTTAAGGCGTTGATCCCAGTTATTGGCTTTCTAACATTAAAATATTCTGGTACGATCCATGCGATTACCAAGTTATATTGATTATTGCTCAAAACCCCTCACTACATGCGGGGAGGGATTTTCTCACGTTCATGTATAGGTTGATACTTTGTTTAAAGTGCAATTTTTAAGTCTCCACCAGAAAAAGGGATTTATTTTATTGACTTAGTGGTCGTAACTTTATTTGTGTTCTATAATGTTGTTATCTATCATTATGTCTTTTATGCGAACTCATAAAGATTATTCTGGCTTGAAGTATATTTATTGTTTATTATGGTACATAATTCGACAGTCACTTAAAATGTTAATAAATTTGGATTACGAGTACATACTTTTGGAACTATACTTCTATATTCCTGTATTAGTACATAAAGCTAAAGAGTGTGTTTGTTTGTTTGTTCCGGCTAATCTTAGGAACTATTCGTTCGAATTAGAAAATTATTTTTGTGTTGGATAGGTCATTTATCGGGACCATAGGGTATATAACATCACGCTATGATAGGATTATTGTATATAATAATGCATTATTTTCAAATGGGATTATTCCTTAGCCTTAAAATAAGATATTCATTAAAAATATTTCATCTTGAACAATGTTGTCCTAACATCATTTGATTTCAATGAATATTTAAGGAGATTAAAATATCTTCACAGCAAAAAATTGTTCATGTACGCATTTTTATAGTCACGAATGAAAAAGACGGGACGTGTATAGCGGGACGGGATGTAACGGGAAGTGATAGGAAAAGCAGTAGGTATTGAGGACGACAGTCATGTTGAGTTTAAATATAAACCAGTTAATAGTAAATACACGAAATAATATGATTCTGATGTGGGCCGGAGTCAAAAAGTATCTGCGCCCGGGAGGAGCCGGGCCTAACCGCTAGTCTTTAAATATTTTAATGAATGCACTATCTTCATTGCCTGTATATTTTAATAATGAACCTTATCTTCATAGCAATAATGCTTGGTTCAGGTTCAGTGCCCGTGTGCTGGAGCGCACGTGCGGTGCGCTGGCGGGGCGGCGCGTGGCGGTGCTGCTGGTGTGCGGCGGCGGGACGGCGTCGGCCGCCGTGGTCGCCGCCGCCGCGCGCGCTGGCGTGCCCGTCCTGCGCACCTCGCCGTCTCACCTGCACCTCTCCTACACCATCGCTAATGTAAGTAGTATCGCTTATATAATGCATTTTTCTTCTTCTTTAGAAAATCTAATACTGAATATACTAGGTCTATTAAATTGATGTATTTAGTAAAAATTGTGTATGTGATGCAACAAGCTACAAATTAATAAAGCATTTATAAGCAAGAATTAATTTGATTGAATTGTCACATATTTTAATAAGGAGTGATGCCTTTCTTATTGTTCTGGCTTCTGGGGGTTCTTTTATTTGGCATCTATCGACTGCGAAGTATATCAATAAGTATATTTTTAATCTTTAACTGCATAAACTCATCGGTTTTACAGTTCAACTTTTGGAACTCTGTTTTACAATAGTACGCTAAAAACAGACTCTTAATTTTGCCTGCACGACATAACGTACTTTCGTCATAACACATAAATCACCTAAACGAATGTGAAGTGAGAGTAAAAAATCAGCCGTCACAAGTTAGCATAGAGCATTACACAGAAGCACACTTCACACCACGCTGTCGTTTTGCACTATCGCAATTACTATCAAGTTGAGCGAATTCACTTCGGCTCGGCGGAACAAAAAAAACCCCAATCAACTTGCACTCCGAGTTTTTGTAGTCACATAGATCACTCATGAGTCATGACGTACAAGGAAGTTCCTGAGCTTAAGGAATTAATAATGAAAATAAGAATTTGGATAATTATGGGTTCATTCGAAAAATAGGTAAACATTTTTTCTTCTTGATCGAAGAATTTAAATGTAGAAATAAGTATTAATAAATTTGTTTATTTTGTTTCATTAATATCGTACTACAAAATAAAGCTTGAATGTTTTATCAAAATTCTGCTGGGTCTAAAAGTAGGCAAACAACGCGTAAAACTATGCTAAATATTTAAGCATTAGTTTAAGTACTTTGCTAAGAAAATTCTGTGAGAACCTGAGACACTGAAAATTTAAAATTGGAACACGACATATTTTGTCCTTTAAAATCGTCTAGTGCCTTAAAGTAAATACATATAAACAATATAATAATGTATAGAGTATATCTAGAATGCGACAGAAAACAAAGCCAGTTAGTGACTACATACACAATGCAACTAAAAATATAACAAATAAAATTGTTTTATATGTATTTTTTTACTTATCGTCGTATTTGGGTGACAAATACATTGTTTTCCTAAAAAAATGATGTACACCTTTTCATTTTAAAAGACGCAATAAAACGTAAGGATTTAAATCACTTTTTTCGCAAAAAGTAGGTATTAAGCACCCAAACACGTAGATTTTTAAAATATTTGCAAAAAAAACCTCGTTTTTTTAGCGAAATTTTTAATTGCATTGTGTTTGTAACCACTGAAACTACCACCTGGTTTCGTCTTCGGTCGCAGTCTTGATATACCCGGTATAATAACATTTCCTAAATTCAAATACTTTTGAAATGAAACAAGGGTAGGTACCAAACAAAACGCTTTATGTTCACAAGAAAGCACTGTTTATAATGAGTGTTTTCGGAATGCGGTGAATATTAAACTTGAGAGTTAATTAAGAGGGATTTTGAAACAGGCACTTGCAAAAGGTGTATGTTACGGGGAAATTAATTTTAAGCTATAAATAAACTAATTAATATTAAGTATAAATAAATACTCAGAAAATGAAAGAAATTAATAAAGAAAGTAATGGGCCATAAGAATAAAAATATCGTATTAGCATCTTTTAATTGTAAAAATATTACTCGATCAGCTGATTGCGTTAGGAATCTGTGCAGTAAGGCGGACGTTATTGCCTTACAAGAGACTTGGCTTCTCCCTCATGACCTACCCTTCCTGGGCACGATACATGATGACTTTGCCTATACAGGAAAATCAGCAGTGGACACCTCTGCAGGAATTCTTAAAGGAAGGCCTTATGGTGGAGTGGCCATTCTATGGAGGAAATCAGCATTCCCTACAGTGTCGATAGTGTCGTGTCACTGTGATCGTTTGGCGGCAGTGAGGTTAATGCAGGATAATCGTTCGATATTGGTGTTTTCAGTATATATGCCAACTAATTCCAGTGAAAATCTTATAGAGTTTACTAATTGTTTAAGCGAGATTGTTGCTGTCGCTGAGGATAGCGGTGTCGAATGTGTTTTTATATTAGGAGACTTTAATGCCCATCCTGGTGAGTGTTTCGCAAACGAATTACGTGCATTTTGTTCACAACAATTATGGACATGTATTGATATGGATTTGTTACCTAAAGATACACATACTTTTGAGAGCACTGCTAATGGTGCATTGCGCTGGCTTGACCACTGTGTGGTAAGTAGTGCAGCTAAAAAAATAGTTTTAAATGCTTCAGTTTTATATGATGTTTATTCATCGGACCATATTCCATTGTTAATTGAATGTAATATTAAATTGATTATTCCTAAGACTACAGAACAATATTCTTTCTCTAATAAAGTAATTTGGGGTGAAAGGGATGACAAACAGATAGAAGAATATAGAAATTATTGTAATATTAATTTGAAACAAATTGATTTTTGTATGGAATTTTATAAATGTTCATTTAATTCATGTTGTAATAATTGTAATCATAATTTATTGTTGGACAAAATGTATAATGACATAATAGATATTCTTAAGTGTGGTGCTGTCTGTACTTATAGTGGGAGAGAGAGCAGTAATAATAGGGCTCAACGAAAAAGAAAATACATACTGGGCTGGAACATGCACGTTCGCGACGCTCATAAGGAGGCTCGACGGTGTTATCAATCATGGTTATTATGTGGCAAACCCAAAATAGGACGTACGTATGAAAGTATGTGCGCTTCAAGAAAACTTTTTAAAATAAAACTAAAGTATTGTCTTGACAATCAGGAACAAATTAAAATGGACATTATAGCCAAAAGTCACTCTGATAAGAAGTTTGGTAAATTTTGGAAATTGACAAATAATTTAAACTCCAAGCCTAAACCTCCCATGAGCGTGGCGGGCGAGCATGGTGCGGAAAAAATAGCGAATGCTTTCAGGCAACATTTTAAGGTAGAATCACCGCTCAATGAATCGTCTCAGTTGACCGATACATGGGGCGGGTTCGATTCCGTAGGGACTACTGTTCTCTTTCATGCTAAACAAGTTGATTCGATTATCCGAAAAATGAAACGTGGGAAATCCCCCGGTTACGATGGGCTTAGCGTTGAGCACCTGAGAAACGCTGGAATTCACCTGCCAAGGGTGCTGGCTTTATTTTTTAATTTGTGTATGATTCATCGTTACTTACCGGCTGACCTGTTACAGACAGTTGTGGTGCCAGTCTTAAAAAACAAAACTGGGGATGCTTCTGATATTTCCAATTATAGACCAATATCGCTGGCAAATATCGTGGCTAAAGTGCTGGACGGTTTGCTTGACAAGCTACTACATGAACACATTAAACTTGACGATGCTCAATTCGGCTTTAGGCCGGGTCTGTCTACGGAAAGTGCCGTCTTATGTTTCAAGGAAACTGTTCGGTACTATACCACACGTAAAACGCCCATTTTTGCCTGTTTTTTGGATTTATCAAAGGCCTTCGATCTTGTTAATTATGATTATTTATGGAAAAAACTAAAGAGTGAAACGAATTTACCCTCGGAAGTCATATCAATTTTTAGATATTGGTATCTTAACCAAAGGAATAGGATTAGATGGTCAGGTGCTTTTTCCGATGAGTACAGGTTGGATTGTGGAGTTAGACAAGGTGGTTTAAGCTCGCCACTACTTTTTAATCTGTATATGAATCAACTCATAATTGAGTTAAGGGCCACAGGTATTGGATGTCATATTGACGGTGTCGCTGTTAATAATATAAGTTATGCTGATGATATGGTGTTGCTTAGCCCATCGATTTGTGCCCTCCGGCGGCTTTTATTAATTTGTGAGTCCTATGCGTTGGCACATGGTCTCAAATACAATGTGAACAAGAGTGAGATAATGATTTTTAAGTCGGATAAAAGAACCTATTCCGATATACCTGAAGTTAAGCTTTATGGCAAAACTCTCCATAGGGTTAAAAGCTTTAAGTATTTGGGTCACTGTGTCACCGAGGATTTAAGCGATAATTGTGATATTGAGAGAGAGCGTAGGTCGCTGGCTGTCCGCTGTAATATGTTGGCTCGTAGATTTGCACGTTGCACTATACCCGTAAAAATAGCTCTTTTTAAAGCTTACTGTCAGTCTTTTTACACGTGTGGCCTATGGGTTACTTACGTGCAGCGGGCATTCAGCGATCTGCGCGTTCAATATAATAATGCTTTTAGGACGTTGTTGGGGCTACCGTGGAGATGTAGTGCTTCTAACATGTTTACACAGATGCACACTGATGGTTTCATGGCCATCATGAGAAAAAGGTGTGCTTCGCTTCTTTCACGTCTCCGCGCTAGCACCAACAGCATCCTGCAGATTTTTTCGGACCGCTGGAGTATTCAATTGTTACAAAGGTGCATTCAGCGGCACATTGAATAACCGATTGTATTGACTAGTGACAAATCAAATATATTCCTGTATTATACTAACGTAGTTTTTAAGTAATCATTGTAACTAACAATTATATGGAATTTTATTCTGAAATAAATATTAATAATAAAATAAATCATTATTCATATTATAAACGCAAATGTAAAATTTGTTGGGTTTTCACGCCTTAAATACTGAAACGGTAATTTTGAAATGGTGCATTCACATTTTTAACGGTGCATAAAAATATACAGAGAATCCTCCAGAAATAATACTATTCCTGAAGAATAGAAAAATAATATCGTACACACATTACTGTATAAACAGGCACCCTAAATTCATTTACAAAACATATATTACCGTAAAAAAACGTGGCAAATTCTATTTCGGAATAAATAATCGGTTTTTCCGTTTGCATGTGGGTCGATTAATGTTATAAGCGATAAAGTCGGAAGTCGCCAGTTCCACAGTGATATAATGCACCGACGGGACAAAGAGGTGTATTGCACACGTCCCGAAGTTATTTACAGCGTAATAAGTTATATGATATTCGAGAACTTCTCTGAACTATTGCTGCGAATATTATGCAGTAGTCGCTTCATCTTAATATTAAACAAATATGAATCAACCTTCATAAAATCAACTTTTATATCGGTTCTTAGAATTATTAGTATAACAGACGCCTACAAGATCCCACTGCTGGGCAAAGAACTCCACTAAATTCTTATGTCTTTATCGTCTCTCTTTTCAAATCTGTGAAAAGTACTATAAAGAAATACCTAACTAATTTATTCCCATGAATTCTAGTAAAACAACAACAAACTTAATAAAAGAATGAAAATTCTAAAAACAAAATGAAAACAATATAGTGTAAAATATTTGATTATTGTGTAAAGCAAATTACTTTTGCGAACTCTAAACAGGCAGTAAATGGAATATATCCATTTGTAAATCGTTTTTTTTTTTCACCTAAATCGTCCGGAATGTTCCGACAAAATCATTTGAAGCTGTTGCAACGAATTTTTTTGGCGTAAAAAGTGTCGTTCTGGTTTTAAAAAATTAATTAATATCTCGCGTAAGGGCCTCTACCTTTTAGCTTACGTTTTTAATTTAAAATGTTTTAAAAACTACATTAAAAATTATATGAAATAGAGTTTCAAGAACCAGTTAAATTAAATTCACTAATTTTTCATTTAATTTCGTTAACGCGGCTTTGAATGTAGTGCTGTGCCTAGCCGCGAGTCAAATACATACTTTAGCTTGGAAATGTACTAGACAGCGTATGGAAATTTGTTCACCGCTCGCGTCGTTTACTTGTTGTCGGATTGCAGTTGACATTTACTTTAGCGTTTTCGGAGTATGTTGATTTTATCCATCAAATCATTGCATTTACCCGAGAACATTGTTGTTAGTATTTGTTGAACAAGTCTTAACTTTGAAACTCCTTAAAATAAATCCAGTCTAAATGTATAACGGGTATATCAAGACTGCGACCGAAAACGAAGCCGGGTGGTAGTTTTAGTGGTTATAGACACAATGCAAATAAAAATTTTGAAAAATAAGCGACAGATTTTATTTTGCAATTGTTTAAAAATCCTTGTCTTTGGTTAGTAAATACCTAGTTATTGCGAAAATAGTAATTTAAACCCTAACGTATCATTGCATCATAAAAATAAAAAGGTGTACATCATTATTTTAGGAAAACTATGTATTTATCACCCAAATACGACGATATGTAAAAAAATACCAAAAAAAGTTGACGACTTATTTACGAAATTTTTAGTTGCATTGTGTCTGAAGTCACTAATACTACCACCTGGCTTCATTTTCAGTCGCAGTCTTGATATACCCTGTATAAAAAATGTAGCATCATATTTATACTTAACTGTTTTGATCGCAAAGCAGGGAATTGTCTAAAATCTTCAACAATAAGAACGTCATAAAGCATGCATAATTGTACCCTCTAATTGACTAATAAACAACTAACTTAGTATATAAATTTTACTGTCTCTTTTAATACACATAGACCCGTGTACGCATTTCTACAAAAAAGAAATAAAAACGGAAAGGTTATATGGAACGTGTCACAAATCCAATTTTATGATGTGCATAATATTCTCGAAAGTGAGACATTTGTTTTTGTGTCACAAACTTTTTGTTTGAGGTGAAGTATTTCGGTAGATACTAGCTATTCTTTCGAGTACGGGTGCGGCGGGTGTCGCTCTGAATTATGGTCATTTATTATCCACTTTTGCGCCGATTACGACCCGACGTAAACTAATATCTTTCCCAAAAATAATGATATGAGCTGGATATTATAACGCAATTGAAAGACACGCATGGGAGTGTTTTTTTTTTAAATGGCTTTGAGTTTTTTATTTGAAAAGACACTTAAAGTTATTTTATTTGCAGGAAATGCTTCCATTGGAGATTCGTCTTGAAGTTACAGCACGCGAAACCTTACACGCACTTAGGTAAGATAATTAATTTACTGTTATTATGATTTTCCTTTTTTAGCAAAACATAATAAAACGACATCATAAATTTTAGGATATAATAAAATAAAGGGTATTTTTCAGGGCAACTCTCCTTCACACGCATTGGCACAGTTTTACGTTACTCGCCGAAGAAAATATACATTCAACTTTATCTTTGAGAAAGGATCTTTCGTCTATTCTTACCACCCAACCGCTTAATCCAAAATGGCTGTCGCTACCTTCAAAGTACTCCCGTCATGTTCTTTTCAGGTATGAAATATTTAATACGTGTTTTATTATAATAAAATATAAATATTGTACTTGGTTTAAACTGATATGTATCTCTGTGCAGACGACTCGCTGAAATTTCAAGGCTTACCCGGGGCGTCGTCGTCATGATATGTGACATCCATTACGCTAAGCTCGTTACAGATGAGGCTAAGCGGCTCAATATGCTTGACGGCCATTTTTTCTGGCTGTGGATCGATGCTTCAAAGGATGTTGATATCTTCTCTAATCTTAACAATAACACGCAGTATTATAAAGACAACGACTCATATTTCGAAATGGGGAGGGACAGAGAGGCTCTTGTAGATGATCGTTTCGATCGCAGTAAACGAGACGACGCAGACAATAATACGATAATGGATTCGAAGGTCCTTCAAGCGCCGGAAAAAAATACTGATGATAACTTTAATAAAAACGAACATCAAGGAATAAGTATAAAAAATAGTGGCATAAGTTCGGTTTTTCGTCGTTTAAGTAGGAATAGCATAAATAAGTCAGAAACGCACAGTATTAGCAACAAATTATTATTTATGAATTTTAGTCAATCTAATGATAGTACTCGTAATATTAGTATGGAAAGTGTAAAATATTATAATGTTAATAAAAAAGGCGTTGAAAGTTCTAAAATCGAAAACAATTCAATTGTAAAGGAGACATTATCCTTTCATAATAAAAATAATGGTAGAAGTATTAGTTATAGAGAAATGAAAAATGAATCTTTTAATAAGTATGTAAATAGCATACACTTAGATAGTTTAAGTGTAGATAAAAACTCATTATTGGAACGTGAAACCACAAGGAGTAATAATAATGTAGAAGATAAAACTAATTTATTATCAAGTGATATTAGTGATTTCTTAATGAATCCCACGGTGCATGCGTCTAAACTGCATAATCTAAGAAATAATATTGAAAAGAGAAGCGATAGATTTATGACAAAAGGGCATACGGAGAGCGTAGACGAGGATATAAGAAACAATGTATCTGTAATCTTTAATAGTCTTCCTGTTGGGCTATTAGTCCTGCATCCGCAACCAATGAATATCGGTGAGTTGAAAGTAGCCTACGTATTTATTGAAATAATAGATTCAGTACCTAACGTAGATTATATATTTGCAGATACAACATTCGTACAAGCAGCAGTGCGTCTGGCAACTAGTGCCTTGCGAAGGGTCTTGCATGCTTGTGATGCGTGGTCCGCACAAGCTCAATTCTTCAGTGACGCCACTGCTTCCTGTTGGGAGGAACCTAGTGACGTGGCTGCCGATTTTTCTACAGAATTTACCAGGTGAGTAATAACTATATTTTAGTATTTGTTGGACCTGTGCTGTTACACAAATGGTACTTGAACACAAATGGTATGCTGTTACACAAATGGTAACGATTTTTGTATTAAAATTTTAAAATATATATGTTACTTTACCATGTCATTATTAATTGGCTCTCGTAAAAGTGTTAAGTTCACTCACTAATTGTGTTACTACGAGTAGTACTTACTACTAGTAACTAATATGTTATTAATCTATCCAGAATTGTATAGCAAAGGCCTACTATCGTAAATTAAACGATCATCTAAATCATGATGATGTGCAAACACATGTTAATAATGTCATATCATTACCATTGCAACGGCTGTTACAGAAATTCGGAATGGCTGCAATAAAAAATGACATCGTTATAAAAGTATCATAAATCACTTAACAGCGCATTAAATTCTGATATCAATTTTATATTGGCAGTTATCCTTTTGAAAACATTGACAAGTGACGAGAATAATATTAAGATTACGCGGCGGATTTTTTGTTAAGTCGTGACGTAAGTCGCGAAGTTTGAAAGTGCTTAATGACCTTGACGGGAGTTCAGAGGTGAGGCCAAATATTACAAGTTACGCTGAGCGATTGCAACCTTCACTGTGATGGATAAGTTTAATCGTTGCGGTTCTCTTATAAAATAGAAAATGTATAATAATACTTAATGTATAATAATAATCAAGAACTTCGGAATTTTGTACATTTTTTACAAAGCTACTAGAGTATTGGTCTATCAAATTATCCTTTTAATACCTACATTTTTAAAGATTTACCATAGTATGGACTAAAAGTGTGTGCATAAAAATATTGCACATACGATACTACGAGTAAAGCATTCCAACGTCCATATAGTCTTTACACAATTAGTAAGCAAAGCAACGTTGTGTGTCATTATAAGATATGCAAAGTAACTGAGGCTCGTAGAATAAAGCAATCTGTAAAATGAATTTTGCGTTTATGCAATGCCGTGTAGACTTTGCCGTATTACAAAGAGAAAAAAAGTGTTTTATAACTTTTACTAGCTAGATAAAAACACAATGCAGTCTCGTGCAAAACGCAAAAGTTAAGACAAAGATTCGCTGTAGTGCTGCATTCATGTGGAATTATGCTTTATTTTAAATTAAATTTTAGTTCTGTTATAAATGAAATGTTTTAATTATTCCGCCAGGGACACATATTATTCCTATGTCATCACAGAATTTTGCATAATAAACTAATTAACATGTCAGCAATAAAACGCAGACATGTTTTTGTAAGTCTAGCAACAGAGTGTTCACGTCCATTTTTCATCATTTTTGCGGCGTGCATCTCACTTAGAAGGATCCACAAACGTAACTCTACAAAGTACACGCTTTGAGCACTTACGTCTGAGACTTTTGACATATAAAGTGTACGACTTTGCATAGAACATCGGAAGAAATAAAAGGAATCACAGTTCACACCATTAAGATATTTTTAAAGCGTCGGGGCATTCAGACTAGAGACGATAATAGGACGGTAACAAACGCAGAGCATCATCATAAAAGCAAATTGACTAGCGGGTCCGAGAACGATGCAAGATTACTTTTATGTCCGTCGTATCTAAAAGACGAAGCTTGCTGGGTTTATATCGTGGCCTGTATTACGCTACATAAAACCTTATCAAGGAGACATCGGTGGTCACACAGGCCATCTTAGAAACAGTTCGTTGGGGCGCCGTACTTTTAGTATTTACGCTCAATATGTATTTGTTGTCTGGGCAATTTTTGCTCTTGCAATTTATTGGTGTTACAGCGATGAGATAAGCCACTATAAGTTTCGCCCTGTTTTTTACGCTCTTCAAATATCTCTTCGAAGTTTTAGTTTCTTTATTAAAAAAGTTCTAGGCTAATGGTATATTTTAATCCGTTGTATGAATTTTATCTGTGCGTTGTTTGAATTTTATTGTGAAATATATTTAAATTCAGATTACGTATATTTGGATAAACATTACTTTGTTTTTTTTCTTTTGAATTTCTAGGATACTCTGATTCAAATTGTGTGATTTATAATCGAAATATTTTATAAATGAACACGAAATATTATTAAAGATATATTCAATTACCAGCTTAACTTGTTGCTTTTCATATTTGGTATTCCCAATATATTTATTTGGTCAATTTCATTAAAAGTACTTTCCATGCATAGTAAGTACAGTATACATTCGTTAGAAATAACTAATTGGGGAATTGATCCCTTATTTCTGCAAAGTATTTTTATTTATTTATTTAAGGTACACCAGCAGCTTACACACTTAATTAAAGACAAGATTGGACGTAATTTAAAACACTCAAGGGCAATGAAGTAGGGACAATTTAGAATGCATAGATGGATGTTGGTCTCAGTATATTTATTGTGAGCGATCCATCGCGCCGCGTTACGGTGCGTGTTCTGACAGTGACGAGGGTAAATTTGACCATCGAATTCCGCCCATACTCTACACGGTACTAATAGCTCTGACCGCGCCACTTTCAGAGTATATTTTGAAATTTTTATGAACTGGCAAGACTATGCGACTACAGCGTACCTGATGTTAAATGCAGACCGGATATAGTATCTTTTGACATTAAATGCAATTATACTGGCCTGATGGCATCCGCATAGGTGAAATAGAAACCTAACATTTACCTACATGACTGCTACTATGTCGGGTCCCTATCCGGAGTGTATGGTGTTCGCCATCGGGGCAGACACAAATTTCCTACCAGTTACCACCAATATATTTCACTGTTTTTACTGAATACGCAAAAGATATCTGCTAGGAATCATATCTTGAAAATGAGTTGGAAAGATTGTCGGTGATAAATATGTGTTATTGGAAACGATTTATTTTGGCTAGACAGTCGATGGCAGGCGTTTATGAATTCTGCGGATTTATTTCTTACGGGAAGCTAAAAAGGAATTTTAAATCTTGGTTCTTTAAGGAATGTCACTTTTTATTGACACTAATATAGATAGTTTGTGCACTAGACTAACACTAACATAGATAGTTGCACTTGTGGGTGATTTTGTTTAATGATCTGAGTAGAATATGTGTGTAAAATATTTTTTATAGGTCATTACGTACGAAAATATGGTTTCACGTTACATAAGCTTATCAGGCTTTGGAGTCGTCAGTTTTCGTGTGACGCCATCATCGAGTGTTAAAATGAAAATGTTTTCAAGAAGGTTATTCTAATAAGTAGGTACTGAGGCTTGAAAATGTTCAAGAATATAAACTTGTAAATCCATGAATAGAAATTCAGGGTTTTTTTAGCAGTATTTTAAATTTTAAATTAATGTATATTTGAAATTGAAATACTGAATACTGATAACTACTTTTTAGTATTCAATGTATTCGCGGTTGTGTTTTAATATGATTTTCTCCAAGCGTTATTTTAGATTCAGAAAAAGTAATACGTAATAAATTTTCTTATTTGGTGGATGATAACAGCCACTTTTTGATTAAAAATCTAATGATTGGTACACTAATTCCAAAAAAAACGTATTTTCAATTACCTTTGTAATAGCTTTGTTCATTTATAATAATTGTTGTTTCATGATTATTACAAACCTTTATAAAAAATTCACAAGTACACATTTTATTACGATTTCAACGAATTGGTAAGTAGATATCCTCATTCATGCGGTGTGTGCTTTAAATGGAAAGTAAACCAAAAATTTTCAGAAAATAATGTTCTGAATACTGTTAGCAAAAATTGCTACAACAAGCATGTTACATTTGGCGAATTGAATTCTCAATAACAAGTGACCAAGTGCGGGTAGCGTAGACTCTTACCAAACATTAAAGGCACGTTTTGCTAGTTCGCTGCTATTAAAATATTCAAAAGGTCGCTTGTTTCACTGGCAACAGTTACTTTGTCATTCACGTAGGTACACATAAAATGTAATGTAACAACTTAATGGTTGTAACAAGCTCATAATAATTATTACTTTGTGAACCCCCGCGCGGCCTATTTCTCGGGGTTGCCTAGTGTGGTTTCATTGTTTATGTACGCTAGCTAAACAACTATTTCTTGATTAGTACTGATGTTCATTAGGTATATTGTGGCGCGATTTGCCTTTGATTTCGTATGCAGCTTGATTGAGGGGTGTTTCATGTTCGCTTGTTTACGTTTCACGAAGTTACCTCTTAAAGATAACAATTGAAGAATTGAAATTGATAGTTCATATTTCGAGACTGTAGATTCGATGTCTGCACGAGACAAATATTTGTATGATTCATAAATATGTACACTCATATTCGAAATAAAATTCGAGTATTATGCGGCCGAAAAATCTGTTAGCTTCTTATTCCTATGGCACATGTATCTTACTATGGCTACAGGAACGAGTCTTATTGTTGGTTCTTTTTAGATATCGTAATGTGTTTTTATTTAACAGGATTTACTAGAAACAAACATTAGTTCATTGATATTAATTATCAATGATAATCTCGTTAATGGGACATTGAAGTTGTAATTAATTATATCTACGCATAGAATGTTTAACATAGTGGGAAATTGTAGCACTACATCCATTTTATTTAATGATTAAAACTTTATACATATGATGTATAGGTGAACTTTATGTCTGAGGCATTTTGAATTTGCATATTTTCAATCATAGCTCGCTAAAAATCAATAATCATACATTTTTTAGTAATAGACGCCAAGAGGACAATAAAGACATCACCGAACTTTATTTCTCACTTCGCCCCGTCATAATATACTCAGATTACCTATATAAATTATCTCACGAGACTTTTCTGTCTGAGAGATTCAAGGGCTCATCGCTTTTGACCCCTCTAATAGTGGAAGACACACGTCCCTGGATCGAAACGTTATTCAATAAAATACGTGATCAGCATGCGCCTCCAACTTATTCGGGAGGAAAACGGCTATGTGTCAAGAAAAAGAGTAAACGCTTATTTGAGTCTGATTAATGACACAACTACATCAATTCAGTAAGCGAGTAACGCTTAAATGAAATATTAGGGGAACGTTATTAAGAACACAGCAATATTGCGAGTTCATTACAACACGGTACGTCGAAATGAATATTTGAGCACCGTTAAGTTTCATCTCAGGTACAAATGTGATTTGGGGCATGCTTGATTGTCGGCAAGTGTAATTATAAATATAAAATTTCATAATACTCAATATATTTAGTTTTTTGCGTCAAGTGTAGAAAAAAGTTCATTATCAATATTATTGTTTAATAAAAATACGTTTTATATATCTTGTTATAGTGATACAAATACAAATATAATATAATAAGTCATTGACATATATAGATATGTTTAGGTTAACAATGTTATCTAACGTGTTTGTTTCAACACAATACAGAATATCAAAACTTGGAATATTATTTTATTCAACAAAAGATAGCTCTATCTAAACTGCTTAATTTAAACATGATTTTCAGCGGTGTACCGCAACCTAAACCTATTTAACAAATAATCATATTACTGACCATAGCTTGACTAATTAACATTGCTCGCCAACAGAACATTTCAGCTCCATATTCAACAAGATCGTTAATAAACACTCCGAATTCGCCCGCATTTTCACATTAAAAGATTTGCTCATAAAAACATTGTTATTAAATTTGTACTCGCCTAATTAACATGAGTCGTGAACATGCGCTCCCTTTAGCTTATCCTTCCGAGTGGCGGAAAATATTTAAATCTGAATAAGAATGGAGACAGTTTAAAATTAAATGTGTTGGGTTAATTAAATATAATGCTAATGGAATAAATACGTTCTGAATATACATAGGATTTAAGATGACCATGTATTACAGTAACTTATTGATTATATATTATAAGAGGTGAAATGTAATGAAAAGCAAAAACCAAGATAAATAAATGATGAAAATAGTTCAGCGGTTGTAACATACTACCAATAAAAATATGTCTAAAATCTAAACTGATATACGAAATGCAAGGTCAAATATAATGGAAAAACTATTAATACTCTACATTATGTATTTTGTATACATATACATGTATGTGTATTTACGCTTTATTTTATATATATATATATATATGTACATATACATATTTTATTACTCGTAGCTATTAGATTATTAGTATTTGATTTATTAATCAGTGTTAGCTTCTAAATTCTAAACTGCCCTCTGTTAATCCTTTTCGAAAATCCATCCCATGGTTGTCTGTAAGATATTGCCTTTAAGCGATAAGACCGCCAATTGTACTTTTTATGTATGTGATTTTCTTTTTATTTGTATTTTTTTGTGTGTGTGCAATAAAGTGTATATAAATAAATAAATAAATATGAGGGAATGTATCACATAACAATAAGTTGTTTAACAAATTAACGAAACTGAATTATAATATTTGCTATAATATTTTTGGGTTAAATCCAACTTGTTCACATTATCATAAATCGGTCTGAACTGCATGGAGGCAAATATTGGCCGCCGGCCAGACTGTGCAAGCTGACTCGGCGAAATGATCACCATCTATTGACATGACTTGAAGTAGGTAGATCCCCCTTTTAGTTCATTCAGAAATTAGGCCGATTATATAGGTCAGGTCAGTTACGCATTCGGCGGGCTATTATAATCCTTCCTCGTCCGGAGTCATCTTCCTTTTATAGCATTCTATACGCCAGACCGAGATTTTTCCTGCGGTTGCTTGGTGCTTTATGTACCATTTATTTTCTACATATTTATGTTATTCAAATGATGAATTCAAAAAATATGCGTAAAAGTTTTTAAAGGGAATAGAGAAAGAATGTTGGATCCGAGTCATATGTGAACGATGACAAAGACGGCAGTTGCGGTTTCGGATCCTATTGATTATTTCATAATCATCATCATCATCAGCCCGTTGCAGTCCACTGCTGGACATAGGCCTCTACCAAAGTACGCTACAGAACCCGGTCTGCTGCTTTATGCATCCAGTCTCTGCCGGCCCTCTTGTGCAAATCGTCCCGCCATCTGGTTATTGAATATTTAATGACGTTTATTAATAAAAACTACGTACTTCAACGCTGAAAGGAAATATCGTTCTGCAAACCATAGATATGTTTACAAACAAATCTATAGAATGTGAAGTCAACCGAACTGCAATAGAAGGATCCTCATTAGCCTCTCGGTATGCCATAGTCTACGTCAACTCGATCGTAGGTGAAGCCCATGCACTGTCATGTTACAATAGTACAGACTGATTCCTTTTATTCAGATTTTCTTCTATCAATATGGTCACCAAGCTGAATAGTTATGTTGATATGTATGTAGAGTGTAATTTCGTTATCAATTTCGACGGCGGGCCACTCAGGATGAAGCCTGATACCGGCGGGTTCGTTCGGATATTGCATGTTCACACACATTTCCTTTACGAAGGAGATAGGAACGTGGACATTTACTACGTGATCAGTTCTGTAGCGTTTTATTGATATTTATGTCCACACGGATGCGATGTTTCATATTGTTACCAGATTTTTTAAATAGGAATTATTATTATAAAACAAAACCTCAACTAAAATCACATTTAAAAGACAAACATTTTGTTTAAGCCTGTAGAATTACATAAAGCTAAAGAACAATACTCGTATAAAATGCCATACCGCTAATCACATTAATATTGTAAAACAAAATTTAAATGAGTGTTGATGTTTGTGTGTTCTTTTTTTTCTTTTGTGTAACGGCTTGTTAAAATTGGAATGGAAATAACTTATATCTTAAATTATTACATAGGCTGTATTTCATTTCATATTAGATATTCTTGTCGTATGACCAACATTAAAATATAGGTCACATGTATAAAAACAATGCCTAATTATGCCCAGACAATACCGAATTATTAGTAACGCATAACTCCATAAGGCGTTAATTTGTATGAATTGTTTGCGCAGCTGTGTAATATATTTTGTAAATTATAAAGAGCATTTCTGAAACGTCTGCAGACGATATCTTAACAACGTTAAAGCCAGTGTTAGATTTATCGTCGCGATATTCTCTGTACACACCTGCCGGACTTGCCCGAAGAAAATTTACGGTTTAAATCTGACGTCCCAGTTGTGATAATGCCTGTAATAAGTCCTTAAATCATTTATTTTCCATTTTATTAAAATAATACGGAAAGTTAAGGAGTGTTTGAATTTCAACAGCGTGAGATTTACTTTTGTAAATTTATATTAAAAGTAACATGTGTGTGAGATGCTTACACTTTGCATAGAACATACATAATTCCTTTAGTATAAAACACTTTAAACATTGTAGGTGCGTTAAAAACGTCGTCATAGGTTGAATTTATTGAAATCGCGGCCATTTCCTCTTAATGTTTTGGTTGCAACACATAGTGAGGTGAAATTACCACTATAACGAGAGATTTAACCAACTTATTGAATGTCTGTAACTTTAAGTACGTTAGAATTGAAATTATTATAAATACATTATTTTGCTGCTTCCACCAGTCGTTTATTCAAAATTTTATTTTATCATACAAATTAATTCGCAACTATGAATGTTATAAACTCCTTGCAATTGCCGAATTTGCTTCAAAAATACTTTTATTCAATAAGTGTATGTTAGTAGAAGTTATACTCGTATTATTTTGGTAATCGTGTAAAAACTTTCAGAGAAACAAGAATATCTTCAGCGGCGGCGTTGGCTGGTAGCTCTGAAAAGCCAGAACGAGCTTTAATGGCTACTTTTGCACTTTTAAACTTGGTTCCCGGACCCGAAGGCACTAATATCTGGAGACAAGTTGGACGGGTGGAAGGTCGTACAGTTAAACTTCACACTATAGTTTGGCCTGGAGGTCGACTTGTGGCACACGGCCAATCAGACGGTGCTCGTACAATATTTCGCATAGTCACTGCCTTAGCTCCGCCTTTTGTAATGGAGGGAGAACTCGATGAAGATGGTCAATGTCTTAGAGGCCTCACGTGTCATCGGCCACAAACATCAGACAGAGACAACCTCACTCTCGCCTTTAATGAGTTAGAAAGAGAAAGCGATCAAGACACCGAAGATTTTTTCTTCCCTACACCAAAACCATCATTTTCTAAAATGGCCACACATTGCTGTTATGGTCTAGCCATGGATCTTTTAGAAAACATTGCCCAGGAACTTGAATTTGATTTTCATCTATATGTGGTCGAAGATGGATTTTACGGATCACGTAAGCTTATAAAACCGTTCCGTCGAGTACACGATTACAAAGGCTCTCCTCATGATTACACTTTATTGAACGAACAAAGCTACCGATCTCAATATCGAAACGGTCATAAAGCATTAGAAGAGGGCATCGAAAGTGAATATCCGTATGAACTAGATACAGATGATGATCTTGAAAAATGGAACGGTATTGTTGGAGATTTAGTTTCCGGAGCCGCTCATATGTCTTTCGCAGCACTTAGTGTGTCAGCGGCGAGGGCAGAAGTTATCGATTTCAGTCAACCGTATTTTTTCAGCGGAGTGTCGATACTAGCTGCTCCGAATCAAAGACCTGATATCCCTTTGCTTGCATTTCTGTTGCCGTTCTCACCAGAGTTGTGGATTGCTATATTTACATCACTCAATGTAACAGCTATAGCTGTGGCAATTTACGAGTGGTTATCACCGTTTGGGCTCAATCCTTGGGGACGGCAAAGATCAAAAAATTTTAGCATTTCAAGCGCATTATGGGTTATGTGGGGATTATTGTGCGGGCACTTAGTCGCATTCAAGGCTCCTAAAAGTTGGCCTAATAAGTTCCTTATTAACGTCTGGGGTGGTTTTTCTGTGATATTCGTCGCCAGTTATACTGCCAATATCGCCGCACTAATAGCTGGATTATTTTTCCATAACGCTGTAGATGATTACCAAGGACGCAGCAATGTAAGTATACAGAAATCAATTCCACGATATTTACGGTCTATTTCGTATTTCGAGGAAGTAATATAAATATTTATATCAACAGTGGCTTTCACTTCGAGTGGGCACGCCCAGATCGTCAGTGTCTGAATATTATGTTCAGCGAAATAATCCACAGCTGGCGGAACAGATGCGCCGTTACGCCCTTCAAGACATCGAGGAAGGTATTCAGCGGCTCAGGTAATTATATTTTGAGTACTTATTACTATAAGGTCCATAAACATAAATTCTTTTTTATTCCTATTCATATTGGGATGAAGAAACTTTTGCATTTTTTACATACTTTTGTCACGTTTACGTGGCAGCGAATAAAGTGATACGCATCGAAAATCCCAAGCATCATGTCATGAAACAAAACTACCACATAATAGCCAAAGGCGTAAGTCGTAACAAATCCCATAAAACATAAGTTCGCTAATCTTTATCCATTTTTGTATGTAGTAGAAATATGATCATATATTGTAATCTTTTTAACACCAAAAGTATGTTCCGACACAAAAGAACAAAATATCACCTGAACCCCATTATTAAAATATCATCAATCATTTTACAAAAGTAGACTTACAATGGCTGTCTAATTGGTATTTGTGAATTGAAACAGATTTTTATTTAAATTGTGGATATTACCAAAGCCACATTGGAGATCCGACTTATAAAAACCTACTGATTTTATGGGACCATAAAATTTTCTAGCCCGCGAAATCCGATAGGCCACTTAATTCGTTTTGGAACATTTGCTTTATAGCCAGATTTAGTATCGCATTTTACAATTCATGAATTAAGCTGTAAACTTTGATAAATCAAAGTATTTATTGTGGCAGTTCTTGTAAGGAATTGCATAAGCTTGCAAGTTTGTAATAAGTACATCAAAAGCACATTTGCTCTTAATACGAAGGAGATTAATATTATGATTATTATCCAACATACGATTCCCTTAAAAATTACTTAGAAGTGTGAATTTTTTATTATATGACCGAGAGCGTGTTATAATTTCACATCACTCCAAACTTTAGGGGCCCGTCCTCTTAAAAGTTTGTACCTTGTTTCGTTCGTATTAAATGGAAGACGATTTGACAAATATTATGGCGCCTTTAGTGGGATTTGAACGTAAAGCACGGAGAATTTTATTATCACGTCATTTCTTGTTATTATCATCTTCATTTTCAACCACCGGAAGTTCACTATTAAACAGTGCACTGACCCTAGGATTTATGTAGTGACCTGTATTCAGCGACTTTCCGTATAAAATCAACTGGAATTTTTCTTTTAAAATAAGAAATAACCTATGATATATCTCCGGAAGCTTTGTCTAGTGCTACGTGCAACAAAAGGCTCTTAGCGTTATAAAGCTATATCTATTCCGCATGATCGATCTACATTTATTTTTCAAGTGAAATGGTGTTATTTTTAACTGTTTCAACGGAAAATGGAATAATTTTTATTACCAATTACTATAACTAAATTGACGATATTTTATTAAAATATCAGCAAGTTTAATCCTATGCACATTATGGTCCTTTTTTATTAGCTAAATTGACGATATTTAATCGAAATATCAGCAAGTTTAATCTTACGCATATCTTGGTATTTTTCTAAGGAAAAATAGACCATCGATTTAACACATATTACCATAGTGTGAACGTTTCCTTTTTTCATAGAAACGGAACACTAGATCTGCTGATTGCTGACACGCCCGTACTAGATTATTATCGCGCTACTGATCACGGCTGCAAACTACAACGAGTTGGAGATCACGCGCTCGCCGAAGAAACGTATGCTATTGGAATGGCAAAAGGATTTCCTTTGAAGGTAATACGTAACACATGTGCACATGTTAATGTGAGCCTCGTTGCTTACCGTATAATTTTATTAGCACTAAGCTATCTACTGCGAGAATATATTTTCAATTATTTATTTTCCTTGTGATTCTAATGAGCGAATAAAATAATAAAATCTGCACGAGTTTCTGAGGCGTAGTTAACCGCGTTGTTTACACCGTAGTTCGTAGCTGAGAGCTAATTAAGTAAGAAGAATATTTACGTGCCGTCGTGTTTAGTTCACCTGCATTATATGTGAAAATGATATAATTAAACTGTTAACCTCCGACTTGAGACGTGACTTTGCGTCGTCTTAAGAAATATGAAATATATTTACATAAGAACGAGGAGTTTTAAGGTGTAAGTGGTAAGGGACGATTCCGTATCTCAACACGAAAGATTGATGGATGAGTCACGCAAAGCTCCTAATGGTGTGATCGATGGTCGGTTGTCATGTAACTGCGGTTCATTCGATTATACGTCATTTTATCTTGACGTTGCCGTATATACTCCCGAGGTTTACAAGGATCGCTTATATATTAGCTTTACTATAAATCAAACTTTTTGTACTGAGACATGACGCTATATCCTTTTCCGACGAATCGCAGAAAGTCACCATTTCGTTCTTAATTACACTTTTACAAAACATTTTTCGTAAGCGCCTAAAATGAGAACATTTGTATAGAGGTTTGTGTAATACTAGATGTTTTATTTATATATTAGTACTATCTAACCCAGGACACAAATCCAAAAGACATTGGGTGAATCCTAGTTTCTTATTGAGATTTCTTGCGAAACTTTCTACAACCATTTTATTTTTAAGTAAAATAAATTATTTGTTTTCATAAATTTTGGAAGCGGACTAACATAAACATCGTCATCGTTCTCAGCGAAAGGGAATCCGCTGCTGAGCAGAGTCTCCCTCAAGTATTATCATAGTGCTCGGTTAGAAGCGGCTTTCAATGATTTCGTGTAACCTTTATTCAGTCACTATAATTAATACAATATTACAGTTGTATAAAAATGCACAAGTAAGTATTTCACTTTAAATTATGTCTTTGTTACAGGACAGTATATCGGCAGTAATAGCAAAATATTCGTCAAACGGGTACATGGATATCTTAACAGAGAAGTGGTATGGAGGCTTGCCGTGTTTCAAACTCAGTCCTGACTACGGAATACAACCGAAACCTCTAGGTAATAAAAAAAACATTATTATTATTTATTATAGTAAATGAGCAATAGAACTGTTGGGATATTTATCATTTTACAAACTCCGTGACGCAGTTGGTTAGACGCTGACTGTGAAACGAGAGCCCGCGGGTTCGATCCCCACACCGAAACCAATGTTGGTGTGATCTACGGGTATTTGTGATCCAAAAAGTCTCGTAGTTTCTGATACGTGGGTATCACAAGATACACAATATTGGATCTTATTGTGGTCAGGACTATGTATGTGTTTGTTGGGTGTATCTATTTATTATTTATTTTTCTGCCACTGTTCAACGCATACAACCTGGGCGCAACTTTATTATAATTAATGATGCAGAAAAAAATGGTTATGACCAAAAACTGCTCGCCCGCCTGCTAAAAATTTCTCAGCAAATTACCCAGTCATAGGAGAACATTGTTTTCAAAACAAAAGCACTTAATTTAAGAATCCAGCGCAAGTTCAGATAGTCCCAGATAATAAAATAGTATTCTAATAATTAAAGCAATAATAAACCTATTCAATGTAAACTAATAATTGCAATTACATCTGTCTTTACCGAAATTGATTTCAATAACATTTGGTAAAGATGCATCCTGATACCTAGGTATCAGCTTATCGCTTAAAAATAATGCGTTGTGTCCTTCTCTAGGGAATGGCGAAAGGTCAAGGTCAAGGTTCGTGACTTCTAATTGTTCTTCCTTGTGCTTTAGCTAAAGTAATATTTCGTGAAAATAATGCTTGTCCAAAGTATCGGTTCTAATTATAAAAAAAACTATGTTAAATAATATTGTTTAATAATTTAGCACCATCAGTTTGTTATTATATAAATGTAGGAAAAAAGTAAATCATTCTATTTATTATCAATTTGTTCATAAAAATAAACACTTTCGATATTATGAAATTTAATTTCAGAAAGTACTTACCACCAGTTTTCAACTGGTGGTAGGTCTCTCATATGTGAGAGGCCGCCTGGGTAGGTACCACCGCAATGTCTATTTCTCCCGCCAAACAGCAGTGTAAATGCACTGTTGTGTTCCGGTTTGAAGGACATTGTAGCCAGAGTAACTACTGGACATATCGAGACTTAACATCTTATGTCTCAGGATGGCGAGCGCAGTGGAATGCCAAGCAATGCCTTGTAACTCATGGTGTTGTTTGGTTTTGCTACTGTCCATGAGCGGTCGTATCGCTTACCATCAGGCGAATGGCAGGCTCGTCTCGTCATTCATAGCAATAAAAAAAAAAAAAAAAGTAGTTCTTCGATTCAATGGCGCATTCCTGTGGCGCATCCCGATAATACCATTGGAGTTTCCGTTTGAATTCAAAAGGCTGCCATTTCCTTTGTAAATAGCATTATCGATGACAATTAATAAAGCTTAAAGCGGGATACTTTTTTTTTACTGCCATTACAAAGTATAATGAACTGGTGACAAGTACAGTGCAGACTAGATAATATTTTTTACCCACGCGAGAAATGCTTGTCTTATCTGTCGATATAATTATGCGGGCCTGAAAATTAGCAGTTAAACAGGCTGAAGCTATAACGTGACACGCTAACGCGACTCACTTTTAAGAGTTATCCATTATTGTTACTTTAAAATAGTGTTATATAAATATGATACAAATATTTTAGAAAAACAAAGTTCTTTTGGGCTTAGAGAAAAATACGTTACTCTTACAGAGCATAATGGTTGATACAGGCTCCATTGGCAGGTGTATGCTGTTGAGTGTACAGCCCATATAACGTTAAGGCCCTGGCGAAATATGGTACGACCAAAGACCTAGAAGAGAGATTAATGTAATGTAATTGGATATAACATCATACTATTCATTATTTGGAAAATTATTACAAAATACATATAGATAGAGCTGCTGGATCAGCTCGTATAGAATAAACACAACATTTAAATTATAGCAATTTCTGAAGCATTTCAAAGAGCTGGATTAAACGCGAAAGGATAAAGAAAAGGGGGAAAAAAGCGAAAATGGGGTGCAGAAATATAATGACGTCGTGTGCCGATCTACTTTCAAACTCCTTTAATAATATATTCGTCGCGTTGTAGAACATACATTCCATATGTGTTTTTGTTGTTTTATTGTGCATCAGCCCATAAACGTCCCACTGCTGGGCACGGGCATGCTCTACAATCGAGAGAATCGATTGAGAGTGGTTAGGCCATATAGTTCACCACGCTGGCCTACTGCAGGTTGGCGGACTTACATACCGTTTTTTTTTATAACAGACAAATCAGTACCTAAATTAAATTGTACATAACTATTTTAACGTATATTCATTACATCTCGTAGTCAGCTGGCTCGTCTCTGGCGGAAATTTCATTAGAATTTATCGCCACCCCCGCTTTAATCCGCCCCTGAGTCGCGCGAGCGGTAAAGGGAAGGTATTACCACCAGTCGACCTAAAAGATTAAACATGGGATTTATCGTTCGAAAAAATGAGCTGACACCGAGAATGTGTTTGGCTGTTATTTAGGACAAACTCGTGAGGAGAGGCGATTAAAAATGGAAGCGTATCGGAATTTTCTCGTGTCTGTATTTGTACTGGATTTATGTAGTTTGTTTGACGACGTGTAATCCCGGAGCGGGACGTGAAAATGTACGCGCTGTTTTATTTAAACCAATTGGTTATAAATTAATAATCGCGGCCCGTGTCGGCCGATTTAGCAATTTTATAAATTTTTATTGCCCTGTGGCTTTGATTTGTATTTTGTAATATTTAATGAAACAGGATATAAAAGGGTTAAAGTTTTAATATAAGTAAATGTTTGCGCCTAATACATTGACTTTGATATGTCCAAGGTCCTCAATAAGATGAACAAACAAAATTAGAATAATAATGTCATTGGGTCGAATGATATGCATATCCGAAATTAATTAATGTATATTTTAAAACCTAATTTCATTAAATTGCGTGCTATGATAGCATTATACGATACGTGCTATCATAAATTTATAAACATAATATTTATTTAATGTCGCTTTAGTTTAAAGTTCTTAATCAGCGAGCCGTTGTTGTTGTTTTTTTTACAAAGAAGAGCTATTATCAAAGTCATGCTGTAGTTAATTAATTTCATTTTTCAATAAATGTATCACAACAATGAGTTTACAAAATCTACTCATTGTTCTAAATGGTACTGGTTTTCATGTAAATATTTCGATGGCATAAAAATATTTATCGTGACATTTTTTAACTTTTTTCATATCATTATTTGACGCTGAAGTTTAGCTTTAATTTGATACGAGCTAATAATTTTTAGCTCGCTTAAAAACAGCTTGCAAAATTGATTGCCGGGTGCTCAAAATTCTATCCTCATCCTATCCTTTTTCCTTTCTGCTCGCCACCTGATTTGATGGGCCGCTCGCACATCTATGATCCAAGCGTTGTGGATGTTTATGGGCGGCAGTGATCACTTACCATTAGGTGGCTTATTTACTCGTTTTCCGAACCTGTATAAAAACAATGCAAAAAGACAGGCTACGCAAACATCTAGCTTTAAAATTCCAAGAAATACACCAACATTATACTACACTGACTTATGTTGGCGACTATACCTTGTAATGTTTCCTTATTATAAAGAAAAACAGAACTAAAAGGAAGTTGCATTTCCTTCGGCTTCCGAGGAGTACATTAAATTATTATGTAAAGTAATTGTTCTGAGTTGAGCGGCGCGGCGGAGTAGTGACGTGTCGCTAGGACTAATGTTGCAAACTTTGCCGTAGCTACTTACTTACTTAATACCGACCACAGTTTTCTTATGGTAAATGTCCCTAATGGTAAATGCGAGCTATACATATAGTTAATCTATCTTCGTACGATGATCGTCTCTCGACGCAATTATGAGGGCTTGTGAATAAGGCTATCAACCTGTGTTATGTGTTTATCCGAAACACGATACGAATGCATATCTCACTGTTAGGGTTTTCCATCATCGTGTACGGTGGTCCTATGGGTGGAAATAAATATAAATACGTACCACTTATACTCAAATTCCACTACTGATATCCCATTCTCGTATCTTTATTTGACTATCGCTAAAGTTAACGAAATGAATGTACGGATGTGTTTAACGGTTATCAAAGACGAACATTTAAAGGTCACTACAATTTTTTTCGAGGTATTCTTGTTATAAACATATACTTTTATGAATACTGTATTTTATGTTTTGTTTCCTTCTTACTGGCATTTAAGAAGATTAAATAAATGAATATTGTTTTAGACAGGAATTAAAATAGATTTTAAATTTCAGTCCTTAATTTACTCAATGTTTACTCAGTGGATACTTCAAGCAGTTTTGAAGATTAAAAATAGATTTTCTTCATATTGTAATAGTCTGCAGGAAACATTATTGATGAATATGAAACTGCTACTTTCTACAAAATACGAATATTGGAAATATCAAATTCCTTGAAATGTAATAAATTCTAAACTGATAGTAATAAAATAGCATTTTGCGGGTTAAATTCGACAGATTGTCGACTAAAATAAACGAGCGAAAAGTTTGATTTATCGTTCTGGCGTATTACATTTTGTTAGCAGCCACTTCGTACAAAATGAGAATCAGATATTGAATGATACTGATGTATCTCGTATTATGGATTTGTTCACGATGACATGTGCGTAGGTATATACAACCTGTAACATAACTATAATATGTAAAGCCCGATAGGTACGTTCAAAATAAGCTATTGAATCCATATCCACAGCTTTTCCAAATTTGTTATTTTTCCAAAAATATTCGGAGCAGACAAGTTTTGGCCACAATGTGACCCTTCAAATTAAACATGCAAATCGAACGAAATTTCGATCGTACAGGCTACTATCAGGTTGTGCGTTAATTATGTATAATGAAATAATGATGCCATTTCCGAAAGAATTTAAGCTACAATTACTTTGATGTAAAGTCACCCCTGCATCCCTAAAAGGGTAGGTAGAGGAAACATTACTGGTAACCAGAGTCTGGCGAAATTACTTCCATCTTAGCGGGTCGCAGGAGGTCCGACTAGGCCACAAAGCATATTTCTCTTCCAAAATGTGATACCATGGGAGCCCATGGCCACACGGTTTACAAACTAAAATCCGAACAACTTGAGTGACTTGATTATAGAATTCAGGACTTCATAGTTAACAACTCGTACATGCTACCACAAAACCAATGAGGCAATACAAAAGTAAATTTAAATACATCCTAAAAAATAATTAGATAACGAAAAGGCGAATTTAAATACCCCCAAGTTTGTCGGCGAGTGAAGGCTCGGTGAAATTAAGAATTTTAAGCTTAACTTTCGGGATTTTTTCCAGTGTTTAATTAATGCAGCGGTGGATTTCCTGTAATTAATGTTTAAGGTGTTGCTGCCGTGGCCGGTGTTTTCATTCTGCTCGGTGTGGGAATGATCGTTGGATGTCTAATATTGATCTTCGAACACCTGTTTTACAAGTATACCTTGCCAGTTTTGAGACATCAGCCTAAGGGAACTATATGGAGGAGCCGCAACATTATGTTCTTCAGTCAGGTCAGTATGGTCCAATCAATTTCAATTGAATTGATTTAAATCAATAAATTATATAAAATAAATTTACCTTTATCTACATAAGTGTAAAGAAGAAGTGGCATTACATACTCCGCATAACGTAATCCGCTTAACTAAATGGTAATGCTTGCCCTCGGGTATGAAGTAAGTCAAAGGCTATCGTAGCAGTAACTTTGCCTTTGCCGCACTGAAGGCACTTTGTTTGCCCTACTCAAGCGTGAAGCGAAGATGTTTTCTGCTGGGATTAGGTCGACTGAGCCACGGTTCGCCGCGACTTTTTACACTGGTTGAGCACTTGTCTCCGCGGCATTATCTTCTTGAATTTCGCTTCTTATACCGCTTGTTATCTGGTTTAACTTTGTCCCTCGCGTTTGTGGAACGCAATCAACTTTTTTCGGGTAAACGCTTTCTTTTTGTGCGTCGGGCATCCACAAGGAGTTTTGAGATATACAGGAAAGTGAAGATGCAGCTTGCTATGAAATTCTTGGGCCTCTATGTTCAGCAATGGACTTCTTGCGGCTGATGATGATAAGTATATTAATAACATGAAGATAAAATAAAACGTATTGTTGCAGAAACTGTATCGGTTCATAAACTGCGTGGAGTTGGTCTCGCCGCACCACGCGGCGCGTGAACTCGTGAACACCATCCGACAAGGCCACTTCACTTCGCTATTCCAGAAAAGCGTAAAAAGGGTAATTATACGCCAATAGTTCGTCCGTTTATGTTAGTAAACTTTCTTTTTCTAAACAGTGACACTTCACGAAATGTCAGTTATACAACAAACATTTGATTGCGTGACGTTCATGTATATAATATTCATTCTCATAATTATCAATTTATTTTATTTTTTTAACGAATGATCGGCACCAAAGTTTACTTTTGCCTTCGGAGATTATGGGTTCGATTCCCGTACGGTTAATATTAGTAGAGACACTGATGGCGTGGGCTTATTCCTGCAGCCTTATTCATAAACATTTTTAAAACTCATTTTAATTATCGAATGTTTTGTCTTCTTCGCTCACACTAAATTCAAAAGTTGTGTGAAAGGGACAAAACATTCGATAACTGAAAAACGTTTTAAAACTGTCTATGAATAGGGCCGCTAGAGTTTGAGTGATAATAACAACAGATTACGTCAGGGAAGCACATTTGTTTCAGAAGGAACACGAACAGCGTAGGAGGCGCAAAAGTAAGGCTCAGTTATACGAAATGATACAAGCAATCAGGAGGTACGGTATTATTAAAGATATAAAATAAAATTAGAATATATAAAAATAACAATAATAAAATATTATTTTTTATTAGGGTGCAACAGCGTGACCATTCTTTGGGTTCAATAAAGGAGCAAGAACCTGCTGAAACATCGCAAATTTCTGAAGAATTGACGGAATCAAAGTTTCTGTCCCCATCCCCCGATATATCCAGCCGTTCCCCGAGACAAGGCCGATCCCCTCGCCAAATACGTTCACCTAGAGGACGTCGAAAAAGATGCAGTTTAGCAGGACTCAATGTTAGAAGATTCAGCACAGACTCAGTACTCGGATCCGATTCAGTATCCAACATTTACGAGAGGACCAGCCTTAATATAGGAAGAAGGCTAAGTCGTGACGTGAGCTGCCTTACAAGTTCTCCGCCAGATATAAATACTCGTCTTCGAACGCCCTCTCCTATGGTCCGAAGAGCCGAAGGTTCTTCTACGAGATCTTACCAAGATGTTTCGTTGAGATCCGATAATTACGTAAGCACGGACGCACCTACTTCTAGAATGAGTGTTGAGATTTTAGTTTCCGAAGAAAGCGACGTCCCTCCTGCCCCTCCGTATCCAAGAGTTCCACCAATGGGAGCGCGCTCAGAACTATCAGTGTTATCCGAAGAAGAACTAATAAGATTGTGGCGGAGTTCGGAAAGGGAAGTTCGGGAAGCGCTACTAGCGGCGCTGCAAGAGAAGCGGGCTAATTTAGATCCGAAGCAAGATCCGGGATGAATGAAAACTTCTGACAGTCACTTGGCAAGGAATCGGTGTTTAGAGAATCACTTTACATTTCTCACAGCTGTTCGTCAAGAGAGCAATAAGGAGAATCGACAAGAATATGCCTGTAGTGGTTGAGTTAGTGCCTTTTTTACATTGTTTGATGCGGACAAGTTCTGCAGGCGTTAGATAGTCAATCAGTGTTCATTTCAGTGTCTTGGTATTATAAAACTCATAAAGCTGCCTTACTCCACTTTTAATTGCTTTTTCAGTGTTGTATCTGCGTCAAACAATTTAAAGAACGGTACTCGTAAGTAATATTAAATTTCGAGATGTTTACGTCCAGCATATTGATTAGCTTTTATTAGAAATAATCATGTAAAATTGTAGAAACGAATTGAAATCTATAAATATGTATTTTAAAGAATTATAAATAGCTATGACCAGAAGATTTAAAGTGCTTTAACTTATAGTCTAGTTGGTGATAGATATTTTCATTCAATGTACGATAATTATGTGTGCAGAAATTATATTCCTTATGAGAATTACGTAGGAAATATGGTATTTATAAAATATTAAAATATCAGTTCGCCTCGATGACAGAGTAGGAAAGATTAGTTAATTCCCATTTCAATTGAATTACTCAATTTAATAAATTTTAAATATAATTAAAATATTGACTAACTAAATATAACGTTCCTAATTTGCATAGTTTTAATTAATTGAGAATCACAACAGATCTGAAGACGTCTAAATAGATTTAAGCGCGGCCTTTTGAATGCTGGGTTGCAATTATAGGGTTTTATTTAGCTACAACTGTACTAGGCATGTAGATTTTTTACGACTTTTGATGTAAAAAAATAAGCTGACTCGAAGAATTGTTGTTCCGATTAGGCAAAGAACTATTTAAATATTAATAAAGTTTGTATTAAAACATTAATATTTATTGAAATAAAACTAATTTTTACGGAAGTTAGTTCATATTGCATAATATATATTTGCTCTTGTAATCCACATTTTGTTCTGTTTTCTGTTACATAAGTGCAATTATCTAACTAAATAATAATATGTACATCAAATATAAAGTCGCGTGAAATTAAATACAATAAAAATAAGTGTGTCATGAGTTTTTACAAATTTTAGTGATGTAGAGCTGCCTTTTATAGCTCAGTGATATTTAGCGGCGGTAGTCGGCAGCCAACAATGCAATTCGCTAAAGTGCGTATTTTACGCAACACGTCTTGCGATGCAACACCGCCACACTATATCCAGGCGGATGACCTTCGCGATATTGCGTAAAAAGTTCGCGAAATTCACTTAATCGGAGCAACAATGAGGTCAATATAAAGGTTCATTTCCTAGCGCACAATATCAAGATTTATGTTCGTCTCAATGTTACGTGTGAATAAGTACGTTAGTTTTGCTTTTTAAGAAAGGTGTATAATATTAATATTAAAGTTAAAAGACGATTAAGAAAACTGCCATGCGTATATTTTACAAAAGTAGGTAAGTAGGATTTGTAACACTTCTTCTTAGATTTGCACCCTAGTAGTCTTTAGTTTAGATTTTTCTCTTTCTCTATCTAATGATATGTATGCTATATATTTATACCTAATCCCGCATTTCCCAGATTTAAATTCAAAACTTTCCTAACTTAGAATTAACTTATACGAAAAATGGATGAAAAAATAAGCAATATATTCTTAGAATTTATACTAATTGTCCAAAATACATTATAGTTTTCGCATTGGCTCGAACCCTCATACTTCAAAATTTGTATTTTATACTGCTGCAATCTTCAATATTTATTATCCTAAAATGTCCTTTTTTGTTTAATTTTCAGACAATTTATATTTTGCACAACTAAGAAGCTTTGGTTGGCTTGAACAAAATTATTATTCCAATTTCGGACCAACTTTCTTTGGTAAATAGGTTAATAATTAAATTAACAAGATAAATCTATTGGATGTGAGTCATCTAGTGATATATGAAGTCTTATGCATTTCTCTTTCTAATGTAAGTATCTACAAAGTAACTTATAGTATGATATCGAACATAAGTAGTATACAAATAATAATCAATTGATAACAATTCTGATGAAAATATTTTAACCTAAGGCGCTGTAGATTTAAACATATGTGTGCTAGTTTAAGAAATAAATTGTTACAAACGTAATACTCTGTGTATTAAAACAATATGGCATATAAAATTTAGTAACATTTGTTTTCCAATTTTTTTAAATGTATGAAACGTGCAAACGAAATTTTAATTACAAAATAATTATCACTAATGATACATCATAAGTATTTGGATATTCGGTAATTCCAGTGTACCCAATATTATAATTAATTTCCTTAACGACGGGCTCTTAATAAGAATGTGATGTATTTAAGTAAACGTGCAAATTACAAGAACACGTTACAAGTTCATTACACTTCATGAAGGATAGTTAAATTGGTTGCGACCTCGTCTACTACCAATGTCGAATGTAAAGCCGAGGACTGCTTTCACTTTACTGAATTTGAAAGTGATTATTGCAGAACATTACCGAAACCACACAACGTAACAACACACAAGAGTCGATCACACATCATCTTTTTGCAAGTAATATTATTGTAATAATTGTAAGTTTTATTGGTTTGTTGTTATGGTAATATTACAAATTAGTTCAGGTCCAGTTTACCAATAACTATTTCATTCAAGCGTGTTTTTGAGAACACGTAATATTAGCATAGCGTAACGATTTCCAAATTTTTAACAACGTATTTATTTTTACTAATGGTATCGGTGTTTGAAAAACATGTTTTAAACCTCCAAAGATTGTAAAGTATTGAACACATTAAAATAATGTCAATATACGAAGCGTCAAAGTAATAATTTTAACTATCAAAATTAGGACGTATACTTTTGCTAGGCTGTCGTGGTTATTTTTCTCTTTTAAATATTGTAACGACACAAATGTATGAGACGCCAATTTTAACATTAGAACGTTTGATAGAGAATATAAGCGATATTTTTTCGGTATGTGTATATTATTGTACATAATTATACTAGATTATAATAATAAATAAAGATAATTGAAACGTTTCTTAAATAGAATGGTGGGGCAGTCGTCTTCATTTAGTGATTCCCTTCAGTGTGTTTTAATTGTAAAATAACACGGTACACGAAGGAACTAAACTTGAGTTATTTCTATTACTCGTATAACGTGAATTATTGTATACCTGTAATAAATATAAATATGACGGATTTGTCGTTCAAAAGAAGATTGATGTACTTGATTTTTTAATTATATTATTATAATAATAAGAATTAATTTGTCTGATAGCTGTCCTACCTGTCGATGAAAACAATCATAGTGGAAGAATAAATATTTGTGCCAATTGTTTGTTTTATTTCTAAACATCCTAAAATACACATAAGTTTATTATGATAAAAAAAATATTGTTTTTATCATTTAAAACCTAATCATAATTTAATAGCATACCTAAATAAATGAAAACATAATTTCAATAAAACGCATTAAATAATGTATGAACGTAATTTTATGTAGTTGTAATCCATTTCAATTTGACTAACATTTTATTAATTTGTACAGAATTTTTTGGTAATATTTACAAAACATTTCATTTACTGACAGATTGTATTTAGTCTTTTATTCAGATTATATTTAATATTATCCTTAATCATTGTAATAATAAGACAGGTTGAAATGAAAGTAAACCCTTTATCGGGCTTAAAAACAGTTCGTTAAAATAATAAAAACGCGAGCGGCATTTCAAGCATTGTGGTATTGAATTTAGTTAGTCGTATATTGGCCTTCTTGGTAGATAAAAGTGTCGGCATCGTATTAGATTCGCACGCGAACAAATGTTGTGATTTCTCACCGAATATATCCAGTTAATACAAAATGAAGTTGACATTTCTAACCGTGTTTATTTGCATTTATTTAAAATCTGTGTCGTCATTGTTTTGCTACTGGAACACTGGTTGCCCGTATAAATATTTTTCAAGTAAAACTCCATATAATGCAGTGAGAGGTGACATAAGGGACACAGTTGTTAAGCAGCCAGGTGAGCTACATAATAATATTTATGGAAAAGATTGAATAATAAATGGCTAATAATCCATGACTAACTATGAACACGTAATCTTCATTTCGTTACTGGAAGATGTCCTTTCGATGCATAAGAATTTGTCATTTACTCGGATGGAAACAGGTTTTGATGATACCACGCAGCATTTAGCGTGTTAGCGAATTTGAATTTTAAAGTGTAAGCAAGAATAATAATATTACACATAGCGAACTCTCGACCTTTATATTAAGACCAAAGCGACCAAAAATTTATTGGCGTATAAAATTAAAAAGTGTACAAGACTCAAGGCGCCTTCGAAGGGCGTTTAGTACCTGCTTCACACATTTATTCTTTTGTTTTTGGAAATACGACCCCAAGTATATTCGATGTGAGGTCGACCTTTTATTTTTAAACATAATTTTATCTTAATAACGCTTATTTATTACTGTAAATATTCAAAATAAATTGATTTGAAACCGCTTGTAGCATTAAACTTTTTTTGCTTCTAGATTGCGAACCAGTCAGTATATGGGGACTTTTCAGACATGGAAAAAGAAACCCAGGTATAGATTTTGGAAGGAGTATGAGAGATGCACTCGTCATTAAGGATTACGTACTTTCCAGTTACGCAAATGGTAACAGTTCACTTTGCGCTCAAGATATAGAAAACTTAAGAAATTATGTTGTTAGCGAAGAAATATTTACCAAAGTCCATCAGTTGTCTGATGAAGGATACAATGATATGTTTAATATTGGGCGAAGGTTGAAAGAAGCGTTCCCTACGTTCTTGGGTAATCTTGAAAAGGGAAACTACACCTTGAGATCAGCTTTTGGACACTGGATGGAGAGAAGTGCTAAGGGTTTCGTAAATGGGCTAGATAAATACTTGGACGTCGAGCCATCCACTACTGACTTCGATATTTTGGCTGTAAGTGATATCTGAATATTATTTGAATTCGATTTAATGTCAAGTATTTTGTGCTAAAACCATTTTTGTGATGTTACAGCCATATGCAACGTGCGGAAAATATCAAAGAGATATCAAAAAGAACCCGGCAACATACACTGAGTCACTCAAATACCAAGAAACTGCTGAGTATATCGCTGTAAGTTTTTTTTTATAGTTTTATATTTACTCTATACCCGATAAAGTATCTGAAATCTTATTGATATTTTCATCTTCTCTTATTTTTTGAACATTTAGTTTAATTTGTCTTTTCGGTATACATTTTTTCTTAAACCAAGCGCAAATACTACGTTGTTATTTATTTTGTACAGTCGTAAGTTTAATTCTAATAAACATTTACTACAGCTCCAAATTACATTTTCAGACTAAAGAGAAAATTCAAAAGAGACTGGGGATTGATTATATTCTGACAGACGAGAATATAACGTCAATATACGATATATGCCGATACACAAGTTCCGATAAAATGAGTCCTTGGTGTGCGATGTTTACAACGGAAGATTTAAAAGTCTTGGAATACATCGGAGATTTGAGGCATTACTATAGAAATGCTTACGGTAATTCTATAAACCAGGTGTTGGGACAAATCCCACTGACAGATTTACTTAAAAATTTCCGACAAGCTAGAGACGGCGATGGAAAGAAATTTGTGGGCTATTTCACACACGCGACGATGATAGACATGGTGTACACAAGTCTTAATCTTTTTAAAGACGAAATCCCGTTGACCGCGGCGTTTAGAAACCCGGACAGAAAATGGAGGTCGAGCAAGATTTCACTGTTTTCGGCAAATTTAATTGCTGTACTTAATAGGTATATTTGTTTTACATCTTTATTATCATTACTAGATATTAACGAAACTGGTAATCTCGTGTATTAATTTTAAAGTATTTTTTGAAATAAATTATAGTTTACAATAAATTTTATAAACTGACCTTAACAAATTAATTTACGCCACTATATTTATTATTTTTAGAAATAAACAGAGCTGCTAACACTGCTATTTGATTATTAAGGGTTTTTCAACCATTAATACCAAACCTACATAAAATGCAGTCTGACCTGATGAACAATAATTCTTATATCCTAAGTACTAAAGCAACTAGCCAACAGAGTTCTATAAATCGGAATGGATGCACGAAGTCGCGCAGGGCTATTTATTTACTTCAATACATTCGTGTTCATGTTTTTGAATCAGGATTTTGGCAGCACGTGGGCGATGTTTTTGGCAAAACAACTTTTGATGCGTGTTTTTTTTGCAGATGCCATAAGGATGGTGCAACGGACTTTAACGTAGTGTTTTATTTAAATGAAGAACCCTTGGTATCGATTTGCAAGGCGGGCGTCTGCACCTGGGATGAATTTGAGGATAAACTCAAATCGATGAACGTCAACACAGATGTGTGTGAATTTAAATCTGTGCCATATATTTAAGTAGTCCAATTAGTTATAATTGATACTCTATAAGCTATTACTTACTCTACAATGCTTTAATTATATATCTGTGGTACATATGTTCTATTACATCGTACTGTTAGTTTATACATACAATCAAACTCATTTATAAGAAAGACTACAGCACATACAAATATTGTTCATACATCTAATTACAATGTTCTTTTAATTTATCACAATAAATTTGTTTGTTATCTTTTATAAACATGTATTTGAATTTTTATTAGCTTTACGCAATCAAGTTTTAGATAATCATCTACACTCATAGAATGTATGTCGGTTTTACTCGTAACACTATAAGGTTCCTACTTGTAAATTCACGAATTAAGTCATAGTGTGAATTGAAAGTTATTTCTACAAGAATCCAAGTGAAGATCTCTGCTTAAACTTAGTTTCATATAATGTGTTAAATAAAGGTGCTATTTATATTATTATACGTATAAGATAATTCAAAATGTAAGTTTATAGCAGTATCAATAAAGCGATTTGATATTCCAAGATTATTTGAATGACATAAACACCCATCATTACAATAATTATTTATCCGCTATTCATCGTTACCTTTAAAAGTGTCCGATCCACATATTAGCATAATATTGTGACGAAAACGTTTTAATCTCGTCTCGTCTCTCCGGCTGGCTATGTGTGCATCTTGCTCGTGATTTTATTAAAGTAAAATGAAGTTGATAATTTCTATCGTATTATTAAATATTTATGTTAATATAGTGTCATCCAAATTTTGCTACTGGAATTCTGGATGTCCTTATAGATATTTTGCAACTAAAACACCTTACGACAATGTTCGCGGTGATATAAGAGACACCATTATTAAATTACAAGGTAAGAATATTAAAAATAAACATGACTTAGTTTTGTATACATTTACAGATATAATTGGCATAAACATAAGATTTTATTGAAAGCATGAGAAAAGATGTTGCTCAAGTATATGCGTTATTCAAATAAATGATTAATTATCAACATATTAATCCGATGTCCTTGCAACACAACTTCGAAAATTAAATTTTATTATGAAATTTAATAAACATCATATAGATGCTTAAGTAAATTGACTAATTTATCAAATTTACATTAAATAATTGATATTTTTCAGGATGTGAGCCAGTTAGTGTTTGGAGTTTGATCAGTGATGGAAATAGGAATCCCGGTAGAGCTTTTGCAAGTGGCCTGGATAAAGCATTGAATGTTCGGACTCAAATTTTGTCGAGTTACGAAAATGGAGACAGCTCACTGTGCGCTCAAGATATTCAGAATTTAGAAGAATGGACTGTTGATAAAAAAATTCTAGCTGAACCCAACAAATTAACTGAAGAAGGTCAACAAGAGTTTTATGGGCTGGGTGAGAGAATTAAGAAAGCATTTTCAAAAATTCTCAACAATCTTGGAGATGGAAATTATGAACTTCGTCCAGCAGCGGGCGACCATATCGAGGATAATGTTAAGGCTTTCATCAAAGGTCTTCGCAATGAACAACTAAAAGTGGAAAAAGCTAAAAGCGGATTTGACGAAATTGCTGTGAGTAAAATTTCAATAAGTAAACATATTATGTAAATTTTAGTACGGAAACTGTTTACTTTATTAATTGTTTTGTATGTTACAGTCGTACGCGACGTGTAAAAGCTTCCAAAAGAATATTGAGCAGAATTCAAATGTTCTCGAGGAAATCAACAAGTATACAAAGAATACGGAATATTTGGCAGTAAGTTTTTGTTGTTATTTTTGTTTTCTACATCGAAACATTCGTATTTTGCTTTATAAAAAATATCATTTTGTTAATTTCAGGCTAAAGATAGAATAAAAAGACGTTTAGGCCTGAAGAATGACATAGGCAACGACGTGCTCTTTGACATGTATAATCTCTGCCGGTACCTGAAGGCGACAAACAAAAAGAGCCCGTGGTGCAGTATCTTCACAACTGACGACCTAAAAAGCTTCGAATACATTGAAGACTTAGAACATTACTATAAATACGGCTACGGGTCATCCATGAGTAAACAACTTGGCGAATTTCCATTAGCTGAGTTGTTGAAGAATTTCCAACAAGTGAAGGAAGGAAAGGGAAAGAAGTTGGTTTCATATTTCACCAGCTCCGCCATGACAGATATGACTTGCACGGCACTTAATCTTTATAAAGATGAAAAACCACTTACAGCTGCTCGTCGTGACCCCAACAGGAATTGGAGGAGCGCTGTATTGTCTTCTTTTTCATCCAATTTACTCGCAGTATTGAACAAGTTAGTATTTATAGAATTTGTACACTCAGTATTTAAGATATTATTGATACTTTTTAAGAATGCTCAATATTGAACTTTCTATGGTTAAATCTGATGCTGATAAAATTATTTTCGTGGCGATAATTATTGCAATAACCATCTGATAATTATTTTTATTTGTAACTTGTAAATTACAGGTGTGATAACAAAGGCGTTACTGATTACAACGTCGTGTTCTACTTTAACGAAGAGCCACTGAGATCAATTTGTGAATTTGGCGTTTGCACTTGGCAAGAGTTTGAGGGCAAGCTGAGGCCGTACTTGAACGCCACTACAGCATTCTGCGAAGGATAAGCAATATACATTATTAAGTCTAGATCTAACTGGTAATATTAAGATAGATTGAACTGAGTTAGTTTTGAAGGATGCTGGGTTAAATTGTATTTATGGTTCATAATTTTTTACGCACTACATTTTTTTTTAAATAAAGTTTGAAAAATTGTTATCGCTTTTTATTTACAATGCCCTACAATTTTCAAGTGTCAGCTCATATTTGTAAAGGCTTTCACAAACAAAAATGCAACAAAGCAAAATGACCATTGGAATTGACGTTTTACCATTTTATATTTGTCCATAGTAACACTTCAAAGGGTATAAATAAAAAGTGCAATACACTAAAAATCGCAATGGAAACGATGACGTATTTTTTTTTAATTGCGTAGGTTTTAATTAAATGTAATATTTTTATGCCTTTAATATCTAAATTAGCTCACATAAATACCAGATTCTTATTTGAAATAAGATTATACGACATAAATTTCGAGAAATATTCCGCTATTTGGTTATTGAGGTATTATTTTCTAACATCAGTATTTCTTTATAATTTGAAGCTTAGTAAGCTGGCTATAACAATAACGGTTAAGATAATTGTAACTTAATGTGAGTGTCGAACAAAAGCATTGCGTTCGAAATGTTTAGCAACAGAGTTCACGTCGTAACGAGATGACGCAACTTCTTTCACATAACTTTACACATATATTTAAACCCGCATTGTGTTTTCAAAAAGCAAACTCGACTCAGTTACATTTTAAGCCTTTATTTCAACTTATAAAACAACAAATTTAACACACGTAAAAATATAAAATAATTTCACCCAAAGTTGCCTCATTGCGTGAACATCAATAAAATATAAAGGTCAGTTGTCTATTCGACCTCAGACTCATCTTTTTCTCGTTGTAGGAGATGCATAATCAATAACAAGGTCAAACGAATTCAATAACCTCTCCATAGCCACGATCCTGTCGCCCATTGTCCTCAACATGATTAACGACTCAACGTTATTGATGACCTCTGCGTTGTTGAAGATCTCCCGTCGATACGTAAAGTCATTTGGTGTGAAATACTTGGTTGACCTTGAATTGTTTTTTTCCTAATTAGTATACAAAAACAAAATAAATTTAAAAGCCGATGTGTAAAAAAAGAACAAGTACTTATTTGAATACGTTGAATTGGCAATAAATAAATCTCCAAGTCATAAAAAATATTTAGCGTTTTAAATATACTAAGACGAACGATTCACAACTTCACTCTAATATTGGTGGTAGAAAAATACCAAAACACCATCGATGGTAGTCAATTATAATACTTTTGACTGTCAAATTAGTAGATGTATCATAATTTTTATTGTGTACGAATTGCTGACGTTAGACTCAGCATGTAATTGTAGCAAATTTCACCACTCTATACGCTATATTTTATTAAGCTTGGTGGAAAGACAGTAACTCCCTTGCTTATTAATCTCCATGGTTACAAACCAGTCTTAAAGTTCTTAGGTTTCGAGGTTATGTTATGACATCATAGGCTATTTGCTGCTCACACAAATCTGGTTGTTGCTTAGTTGAATGTCGCTGTTCCAAACCATCTAGGTTGAATCTTATTCAATGAAATGAAAGTATGAGAATAAAAAGTAATGTGTATAAAAAAATATATAAAGAAAAAATAACATAACATCGAAGAAAATGCACGTCTGAAAAACAACTTACAAGTTAGCTTTTATAACAGAATCAGCAGGATCGCCGTTCGATCCAACATTTGTTTGATTTGGGCGTTTGCTCAATTTTGGGTTTTATAGACGATAAAGTATAATTTACTGTAATTATTATTGTAGTAGTGGCATGATTAACAACAATCCGCCTTATAGTGAGGGGACTCAAGGATTCCCTCGATAAACACTGTATACATAATAGTTGACTTTGACGTTTCATCGAGATTTTTGGGCACATTGCGGAGTACTGGAATTGGAGCTTAACAGATTTAATACTTTCATACAAAAAAGTAGTTTAATAATAGGCTAAGTAATAGTCCAAAACACACTCAAACAATGCGATACGAACCGTACGATTAATTGTTATATGATGCGGCCAATTTGGACAAGGTTTGTTTTGGAAGTTCATAATTTGATAGTACCATAGTATTTTATTGTGTGTCTTCAATGGCTATCAAATTAAACATGCATCGTTTTCATATTTGAACGGAATAATTCGCTATTATAAATTTAGGCCGTTGTGTACAGTTTCGTATCTAGAAAGAAGGTTTCTAATTTAAAAAAACAAGTTAGTCTTCCAGCGTGTATTAGTAGTAAGTTCCCCGAATAATATAGACCTATGGTAAACCAATGCGTGATTCGAGAAGCAAGACTTCACCGACGTGAAAGAATTTTACCAAATAGGGCTTGTTATATGGCCTAACCACTCACAATCGTACCCTCGATTGTAGAGTAGGCCCGTGCCGTGCAGTGCAATACACGGCATGTTAGGCAGACGAACAATTCTGACAGAATAGTGTCTCGGATATGACCTTTTTTGGGTATCACAAATGAACCTCAGCAGACATAATAAAGACAAACCTTCATAGAGAGAATATTCATAGAGTATATTATAGCCACCGAACAAAAGCAAGTGCGGGACATAATCATTAAAAAACCAAATTAAGGTATTTAATAATCATAAATAAATCATTAAACACTGATAACCAATTAATTTAAATCAAACATAAATCACAGCCGGATTCAAAGTTTTATTTTTATAACATTACTCAGTCTTGTGTTCGTTAGAAAATATTATTTTTGCAGGTAACAGAACGTTTACCTTCTGTGCAATAATGAATTCAATGAACTGAATAACGCTTAGCCAGTACGAGTAGGTACAGACGCGCAATTTTATCCCGCCTCGATAGGTCATTACCACTTACCAAATAAATACCGAAATGATTTTATTATTTCAATATTTTACTTTGTAGGTAGATCAACTATAATTGTTAAATAATAAGTGTGGTGACATTTAGTTTTATTGCCGCTTATTTCTAGTGGCTGTGAACTGTGAGTTTTATTGGAGTCAGTTCTCAGGTCAGGTGACTCACTGTTGTGTAATTCGGTTTGATAAGTGTCATAGGAGTCAAGGGCAGTGACTGGCATTATGGCGATAGGGACGACGTTATCACATCAATGTAAAATGAACTCGGTGAACTATGAGTGACCCTAGTGGCAAATCTAACCACCTTGGAGATATGGGCGTACGCACATGTAAGTACCTAGGTGATATTTTAATTATCTAATCATGCAAGACTAACTCACAACAAGGGATTACATATTCACACTTAATTGATAATCTTACGGCGCATAGTATTCATAGCATGTACTATGGCGGGTTTTACTTTGTGTACAGTGTTTGTCATGCAGGCCGACACGAATATCCTCCACCAGCGATCTATGCACACAGCCGTGTTGATCCAACGAGTTTCACTAAATCCCCACACAAATTGCAGGGAATTTGTACCTAAAACTAGCACTTCTGTAGAATATTGTAGGTAAATATATAGATATTTGGAAATAAAACTAATTGAAATGAAGATAAAATGCAAAGCACTCAACTTCTGGACATGCTTTTGTCTTTTTGGTTATTAATAAAGAAAAATCCTTGCTTTTTATGAAGCTATACCAACGTCAAATGTGCTCAAACTTCCATACTAGGTGCTCTTTTTTGGTCAAAACCCTGCATACTTAAAATTTTGTTAACTTTAGGTATATCTGTTTTTGACATCAAGTGCTTCTTTGAAATTTTTGAGAAGGTTTAAGTAGCAAAAATTCACAGTCTGACAAAGTTTTATCCACAATTGAATAACCCCAATACATGTTCTTTACTTACAAGACTCTTTGTTGATATTCTTCTATCACCGGGGGTCTGTATAAACCACTATATGCACAAATTCTGTAAATTAAAACAATAGTCATTTCTTGATTAAAAAAAAACTGTATTATAGCTACATTTAATTTCTCCTCCGACGGTAATTACTAAAACCAACTTAAAATATATTAATTCACCTACAAAAAGAAATATATACCGGAGTATTTAATTATTTCCCGGTATGCTATTAAGTGGCCGGTTGCGCATTTCCGTGTTGCATTAAAGAGCTATAACAATTGAATTAAATTCCCTGGAACCGACATACCTACACATGGGATGCAGTGTCATTTACACAAGCATTGAATAAAAAAATAGAGCATGTCAGAACACTGTCGCGTTTTTTTGTTGCGTAAATAAAGTGCAAATAAGAGAGAACAAAACGTATGTATCCCAGACCGGACCGTGGTTGGCTGAAAATTGAATTCTTAGTATATTTTGCCTTTTGAACTTATATAGGTACTATTTAAGTATCACTAAAATTTAAATTGTCTTTTAAACCAGGTAAAAGTCGCAAGAATCAAGAGAACTTTTTGCGAAAATATAAGAGAAAGTAAAAAAATATTTAAGTTTTATATAAGTTTTCATTCTGAACTATATTCTTTTTATAAGGAAAAAATATCCATATGATATGAAATTAAAGAATTAACCACAGGAATCTAATTTTGTTTTATCAGTGTTTAAGATATTTAAATGATACAATAAATTGTATCATATTTTATTATATTAATTATAACTTTTTTCTAACGGCACTTTATATAACATATATAGCACCAGCAGCTAATTATTTAATCTGGCTTCTACACGCAACCAAAAATATCCCTCAGGCATTTGTAAAAAACACATTTAGCCTACATACATACGTCGCGGCCGACAATACATATTTTATCTATACCTGTCTAATCGCTGAGTGACATTTCACTGATTGCCCAGCTCCCCATGTCACGCAACCGCTGCGCGAAGGCCGAGCTCTGACAAAAACAAAAGAGCCATGTTTAATGAAATTGGATTGGTATCTCGCATGCGGACTTTCCGCGTAATCTTTACGTCATATTTACCCAGCTTAGTAACACTAAAATAGGGTATTTTAATTAATTTAAAGCAGGTTTATTTCTATCGGTCTTTATCTCATACTTGCGAGGGGATTATTTTATGCATATTGCAATATAATTTGATAAATGATTTTACTACGAGAGTTTGATGTAAATCCTTTCGGAAATAATCTTATTATAATGCTATGGCTTACAATGAAACTGTTACTGTCTTTGATAAAGTGTACGTAACATTCGCAATTGGGATAAAAACGAATCTTGTAAGCATTGAGATTGAAGATCAGGTTGTAACATACGCTTGGAATATTTTTCCTGTTAGGTAGGAGCACAATAAATCTTTGTATGCCATATGGAATACTGTGTATCTAAAATATATTGTCAAAAAATCTACTGAGTAGCAATGAAACCTTAAGCTTTTAATAACAAAACCTTATTAAAATATCAGATAAATTAATTCTTTAATTTATTTATTTCCGCAAATTGTTCTATTGTAATATTTTCCGGTAGAATGCCCAGCTAGAAGTACAAGTATCTACTGTCGAATATAATTCTAGCACTATTTCAAAGCGTGTCCTTAAATCGAAAGACAAATGTCTGTAACCGAGTGGTGGGCGGATCTTTCAACAACGACCCTATTCCCTCATTGTCACAGGGATTTATTCTTTTTCCTTTATAAGTGGTATTAGAGCAATAATTCTTAGAAACGGAAAAAAACAGATAATATTTTCTCATTTAATACAGCTGCTATAAGATTTCAATTGGCGACTGGTTTTTACCGAATTAGCGTCTGTTTATTTACATATTTCGAAGGCTGCGCACAATCTATGATGATTCATTAATGGATGCATCATCATCCTAATTCAGCGCGAAAGTATTTAGGTAATTAGAATATTTTTAATATCTTGCCATCAGTGAAAGGAGTCATAGACTCAGACTAATATCGGTTATAGCCAATGCTTCCTATCAGGATTGAATTGTAATTAATGTTTGCACATGATATATGTTCGAAAGTAAATACTGTTCCGCTAGGGTAAACTTACGCTTCATAAAGTTACTTCATAAATGCTATGAGGCCGTCAGACTACTGTCTATCATATTGCTAGTTGTAGCAAATAGGGATTTAGACTTTAGCATTTATTTATGAATAAAAGTGTGTTTGTACTTCAATGGTGCAGCAATGAAACAACGGATAGATACACGTTTTGGCATTGTGATAGCTCGTGGATAAAAGCGGGATGTAGGAGAGAGACTTTGATTAATGGTGTCTAATTACAATTGAAACGTCAGCTATTATGTACATTAAAAAGCCTTCCATAAAAGTAATATTAAAAATTATAAGCTAATAAGCAATACATTGATTAAATTGAATGCATATTTATTAACTAAGATACGTTAGCAGCACAAATTAAATCGAACCTATTAAAATTAAAAAAATCAACCACAGCGCCATCTGGCACAGTGTGTTAAAAATACAAAGAGCTGAATACAACAAAGAAAATGTTGGTGGCATGAAATATGTAGCATTCATACTTTGGTTCCAATAAAGCTCTTCATTGTTGTTCATGTACCAATAGATGGCCTAATATGTAAAAACTTAATTTTGAAAATGTATTATTATGAAATCAAATTTATTGTTCCTCGAAAAGCAATAAACCTAACGAAAGGTTGCATAAGCGGTGAGTCAAAGTTTCCAAGATAAGCAAAAGACAGGCAGCTGGTAGTCAGACTCATGTGCAAATTAAAGTAATTAATGTTTTTGAAATAAGTTTGACAGCCGAAAATAAATAATTAAGCAGGTACTACAAAGTGTTCTTGATATGGCCCGTAATCATTCGCCAACTAGTGGCACTGGCACGAAAAACAGTAAAATTTTTGATTTTTGACACATACATACATACATACATAAACTCACGCCTTTATCCCAGAAATGGTAGGCAGAGGCGCCATCAGGACACCCACATTTCGCCTTGTATGTTCCGTCCCATGATGTGATAGGGGGCGAGCCTATCGCCATATCGGGCACAAATTCCTGACTCCGAGCTGATAATGAATAGAAAAACCCAATATTTACCCACTTTAATTTACCCACTTTGCGCGACCCGGGATTCGAACCCGAGAACTCAGCATTGTAGTCGTACCGTAGTACAACTACGCCACCGAGGCAGTCGATGATTTTTTACCTTTGCCAAAACTAATATTATTAGAATTATTTATGTAAGTAGTTCTATTTTACTACGACTAGAAAGTCTATAACCGGCGAGGGACTAGTAGTGAGATATCAACGAACTCATATAAATATGGAATTTAATTTTAGGGCGTGAATTATTGGCGTTAACTTTATGCAGAAATCTTGTCTTGGCATTTTAAAATTAGTGAAACCGCATTCAAAGCGCATACAAACTTATTAGAAATTTCTATTCAAATGGGTTGCTGATTTCTACTAGCCATGATTGAATCGAGCTCGCCATATTTTAGGCGCTAGATAACTTCCATGTTTTGTAGACTTCAAATCGATTTTAAGATAGATTTGGATTCTATTATCGCAAATTATTTTACAGCGAATTTTATTTAGAAAGCATTAACGAACAATTTATGAACTTATTTATCTATTCATACTCAATTGATAATATAATATACTGCTTTATTAAATTAGCGGTATTTAAGTTGGCAATATCCATAAGTAAGATGTCTGTCTCGCCAGTTCAAGCAATGTGTTCACACAATTATGATGATCTGTTTGTAGTTTAATGCCGTCGAGTTTCACGTATCGACGAGACACGCTTCTATGACAGGCTTTACTCTCTTAAACCGTGGTAGTTTTCCGGACGAATACGAATATCCTGCCACTATCACGTAGGCCACATTTGAATTATTTGACTCTTTACACTTTTGATTAGTATAATTTTCTATTGTATCATACTCGTATAAATATAGTCTTGAGTTTGAAACGTCATAAGTTTTATCACATGTAATTTAACAATGAAAAGCGTAGTTATATTTATAATATATATTCGTGAATCTTTTACATGGGTGTATTATTAAATAATTCCTTTATTAACACACAACAAATATTTAACATACAAGTTACGAATACATCTAATCGATTATAATTTGTCATTTGAACCAATGTTAACGCGATGATGATGTTTGTTCATAACATAATTTTTGCTTAGAAATATTATAAATAAACGCTATTTTTAGGTCGAAACATAAATTGTAAAGTTTAGTTAAGCGTCTACTAAATTTTGTTGCTAAATTATTCTACGTGAAGCCCGTCACTACGATATGCCTCTTTCTGCCTTGCTACGTGGCTCACACACATTGCTAGTTACAATACTTCTACAATTAAGTTGTCTTCTTATTCCAGAAGGTACATCACTGGTTTCGTATTCCTCTGTAACATTCATATATTTCTATCTCGAGTGACGTTCGGTCCACACAATGAGCCTAATTGATTTCGTCAAATTGACTTTGGAATATCTCTTTGTGGATAAAATAGCCAGAGAATACAAATACTCTATAATACAAATTCAGAAAGCAAAGGACATGAGCAAATGTAAGCCTCTATAGGAAACATAGCTAATGATGTTCATAATACTTGTGATTGCACCAACATACACAAAGTTACTTTATTACTATAACAATACAAATATTTCCACTACTAGTATATATATGTATATGTTTGTTAAAATGATTAATTTGGCGCCATATTACTTTCTAAGGAATCTTCCTTTTTTAAACGTAGGGAAAGTTGCATGCCACGATATAGCAATCGCAAATCAATGGTTTCAAAATGATTATCGTAATACCACTGTGTACGTATATACGTTTTGTCCCACAAATGAGACGCCGACATGTTGTTCTTAACTAATTTTCCCTAATCATTAACGTCTAAAAAAATAATGTGCTCACGTTTTAACAGAATTTGATATAAATCGTATTGTCTATGTCCTCTAGAGATAAATATTTCTACCGTCAGCCCAATACAAGGGAACGTTGTGAATACTTCGTGTTGTCGAGAATACGCAGCCCGAGACGATGTAGGTGGAACTGAGACAGAATAGTAACTGTGTCTTATTAATCCTAATGATTGTGTTGCGACAAACACCTATAGTTAGATTATAACATAGCGTAGTAGTAACAAGAATACAAACAGATTTATATGTATGTAGATATAATACTATACATTATTTATTTATACACTGGTTAACGTATTTACAAACAATTTAGGTAATCAATATCATAGATATTACCCAATTTAGACGAGCGTTTGAATGTTTAGAGGAAACTTGAAGCACTGAAATCTCGTACACGCAATTACATATACCCAATGTAATATTGAAATGTATTATAATTTCAAAGTATAACAACAAACACTGATCAATTTAATAATCTACACTACACAATGATGTGGCAGCGGTAGCGCTGTCGACACTTTACATCTAATAGATAAACACGAAGGCGGAAAACAGTTAGGTGTTGTAGAAATAATAGCACAAATATATCCAAACTATAATTAACTAAACATATTTTGCGCCTTTGGAACAATTTTAAATATAATTTATAAATATCGGGTCTTGGTCCAAGTTATTGAATTAGGTACGTTCATAAATCATCGAAACAAATTTCCTGATTCGAATTTAATTTGGAATTTTAAACTGATAATTTTCTAATCGCATCTTATAGTAATCGTCGTTGTAAATCTTGAATTCGTCTAAATAACAATAATTAACATTGGAACCTAAAATATGAGCGAGCGACTAGAAAACGTATGCTCCACGAAATCATCATGACATTAAGAAGTATCAGATCTCTACTCCAGCTCGCAGTACATATAAACAGACATGGCTATCTAACACCTATAGAATAGTAATACTAATACATAATTTTATTACACCGTTACACAAGTTTTAACAATATAATTTTTTAAATGATATATTTAATGAATAACAACTAAGATATGACATAAAATACGTGAACGTCATAATGTCGAGATAAAATTTTCCTAAATTCCATTAACTGTGTAAATGAAACAATGAACCGCTAATATAAAGCATTGAATATGAACACAGGCCAAAGTAATAAAAATATCATAACGCTGAGAAGCTTTTGAGTTATTGTTTCATAAATATTCTAGTACATTCATAGCGGTTCAACCAGGTTTGTTGGTACCGAAACGAAACCCAACTTTGATCTGTCAACGACTAGATTTTTCTATCGTTGCTCTAAATGGCATTACTTTAGTCAGTGACAGGTAAAAGTTGTAACGGGTAAAATGAGAAGGTTGTTCGTCGTAAATTGTTCTATTAACAGTTGCAGTTGGGATTGTTGTTTCCTTGAGGTTGTTCCGTGAGGCGTTGGCCGCGAGCGCCGCCTGCTAACATTGCCGGTTCCGAGTCGAGGCTTTCCGACATCTTGTCGCAGATTATGTCCACCAGTCGCTCGAACACGGCCTATGAATCAAACATACTTATATAGACACAAGGATTTCTAGATATATTCGCTTTTTTATTTTATTCCTTAACAGACAAGAATTTATTTCAATGAAATAAAAATCATATGTTAAAGAATTTCAACAATGTAACTAATATGTAATCATACAAAATATTATGTTAGTTTCATAATTGACACAATTTACTTAAATAATTTTAGCACTTAAAGTGGCTACATCCATTAACAAATCAGCCTTCTTATCCTCAGTAAATAAGATATCAAACGCAACATTTGCAATTAAAAGGCTAGCGGAATCATCTAAGTTAACTTGATCATTATTACTGCGAACAGGTTGTATTACTTTGACGTTGATGTTCTCCTTCGCACTCGTCTCATAAAACTCGACGCCGAGTTGCTCTGCCAGCTGCCTGCCGCGTTCAGCACTCACAACACGTTCTTCTTCCATATCGCACTTGTTACCAACAAGAATAACTTGCGCATTGTCCCATGAGTACGTCTTAATTTGTGTCACCCTGGAACCATTTACATTTGCAATATTAGCATTATTAATATTGGAACTCGTGGAATTGGAATTTCAACTATTGCCAAAAAAAAACTTTTAATAAAAAAACTTTTGTTAATTATTTAATATTAGCTGAAAAATCTAAAATTTCAAACTTATTAATCGCATGAATCAGAAGTTTGATCAAAAGTAATTACCTAATGAATTGAAAAGCATTTCATTAAGAGCTATGCTATATTTTGAAGATCCTCTTTAAACATCGAATTTATATATAATTATCAGAAGTAAGACACATTATTTCATTGATTTTCCTATTGAAAACTAAAACCGAATTGCTGTATTGCCCTAGATGTAAACAACTTTTGGCACAAGGATTTCGTGCTAGACTCGCCGGCGCCAGTAGAGATAGACTGCAGAATATTTTGAGGGTAAACTAATTCAAAAAGGAGGTCAAGACTCTTATAAATGAGGTCGGCGACACAAGGAAATTTAATTCCCAAATGAAATTCATGTCTAAAAGAAGACCCGGTAAAAATTAATTACACGGTATACAAAAAAGAACACTTTAGTAACGGTATTAATTTTAAAAAGTAAATTTTAAGTTATTATAACGTAGTAGTAGGTAAATTTAAAATTTATGAATGTTGGAGCATCTTTAAAATGTGTAATATAGCGTACCAGTCTTGAACACTATTGAAGCTTTCTTCGTTTGTGATGTCATACATTAGAATAAAACCCATAGCGCCTCTGTAATATGCTGTGGTTATCGTGCGATAACGCTCCTGGCCAGCGGTGTCCTGAAACATAAACGCACTTTACACATTAAGAGCAAATCCGTAATACAGTTTTTTTCATAAGCTCGCTTTCAAGCTATTAAACCTTATGCATGGCTGGCGTAATATTACAATATTCTTCACGTCATTCCTAACGTCTGCTACAATTAGAAAACAGCGGACGTTGTTTAGTCCAAAGTATTTCTTTTATATTTAACCAACACCCTGTTGCAAAATAGTGAATTGGAGATAATTGAGGTAAAATGCAAAAGCGTACTGCCATACCGGTAATGGAATGCCGATAATGTATAGATAGATACTGAACTCCGGTGGTACAGATGACGGAATGGGGTCATGGAATCAAATTATACAATATTGATGCACATTCTTCGTAATACATGCCATGAAACGTCAGCATAATGGATTCTACTTCCTCTTTATGATGCTAGTTTATTTTTAGTGATTCAATTCACTGAACCAAAAGGAAAATGAATAAGTAAATTAAGTAAAAACGTTAGATTTTAATGTCCATATATACTTTGGTGATAGCGACCTAAGATACAATGGAAATAAGAATAATTCAAACATTCTATACCTGGAATAGTTTTATAAAACCCATTCACTACTATCATGTGTATGGTTAAAATCTTTAGAATTAATGTTTACTTTTTGATTCATTTTATTGTTGCTTTGATCTCAGTGATTAATCATAAATATTATGTTTGTATTCTAAATATTTAATTAAACATTACAAAACCCTCGACAGACGATGAGATTCACAATAAAATATTCATTTCATACTTTAGCAACTACATCAAAAGATTCATGTAAAATGTACACAGGTGTCGGAACAGTCGTAAATTATGAATTGCGTTTAAATCTTAATGAAGGAGAAGTCGGTGAACTTACCCAAATCTGTAATTTAACGCGCTTATCATGTCGGAAGACAGTCTTCACTTTGAAGTCAATTCCCACAGTGGACACAAACGCTGAAGTGAAGGAATCATCAGCGTAGCGAAACAGGAAGCTAGAAAGAACACAAGTCTTTTAAAAAAAACCTCTTAAAGTCTCTGTTGTAACAATAGCTCCACATTTTTAACAACGTGCGCCCGTCGCAATAATTGACATGCATACGAAACGATCGTATCGAAACATGCAAAAATATGTATGTGGAACTGTTACATAAAGAGACAAATAAATACCTTGTCTTTCCCACCGAACTGTTTCCTATGATGAGGAGTTTGAACATGTAATCGAAGTTCTGGTCTGCCGCATCCTTCTGCCATTTCACGTCGCCTGTCATCTAAAATGTAATTACAACGTCACTTATCGAATATTGGAAATGTTTATGTCCTTTCTATGGTATTACATGTCACTATTTCACCTCTTCATCTTTGAAACGAATGATTTTTCTATGCGCATTTTCCATTTTTTCATCAAGTCAGGGAACACTACTGTTACAAACACATCGTTTAGTACAATAACAACTATTGCTAATGCAAAAGTAGAGCGCTTTCTGGTTAAATTCTGAACAAGTAATTTTAAACTTTATTTCTGTAGCGGTTAAATTCAAATTATTACCTTAGACTCGGATTATTTCATTCAAAAATGATATCAACCTTTATGACAAAGAAAAATAGGCTTTATTGCATTTGACTTAAAGACTATTGTTAATGATGTTAGTGGTTAATCAAATACTGTTAACAAAACGGTTTTTAAGATAATACCCGTAGTGTCATATCCTTAGCGATAGGATAATTTCTGAAATGTAGTCATAGTCACATTGACACAAATTTTATTTAAATTTAAGGTTCTCACCAATGGAGCTATAGCCACTTAAGAAATCTAAAATATAAACTGTGTATTTAATCTTTAATCGGTTATCCCTGAAATTGCATTGGCGTATGTCAGTTTTGCAAACACCAATGTAGTGTTAAGTATAGCACCTATTGCGTTACAAACTAAATCTTTTAAAGTATCTACTATTCATTCGAATATTGAAATAACCAATTCATCTATTGTAAGCTGTTATACCTTATAGCTGTTTTAACTCTTTTAATATTATCGGACAAAAGTATGCAAACGAATAGATAATTTCGTAGTTTGGCATTAATCTTCGACTATTTAGGACAACGAAGATTAATGAAATGTACACGATCTTTGACATCTACTAACACGTTAAACCTTTTCGTACAGACCTTCGGAATTACTTCGGATTGTTACAAAGTGTCCATTATTGGATTATGGATCCGTATATCGGACTTTTACTTCCAAAAGGATATAACTTGCTGTTACAATAAATTATATAATCCAGGCAAGTGATACTCACATTTTATTCACGTTTATAAACCATTATGAATTTTAATTATAATTAATATTCATAAACAAAAGCTAGACGTGACGTAATGATGAAGAGAAAATGTAATATTCATTAGTAGATACTCATCTCGTTGGGATCGCTGGATTAATTCAATCTGGCTCCTTGATAAATAAGAGCATTTTGCGTGGGACGTTACTTATGATAAATGTACGTATTGTCGTATAGCCAATGTTATTTCAAACTAAAGACCAATACCTATATGTCCAATAATATAGGTAAAATGAACTTAGTATTACATTTATTGAGCATAATAACTAGTAGCTAATATATTTAAACTAATGTAATAATTAATTTAAAAAAACGTTTTAAGACTTTTGTAAAGATCAACATTTTTATAGTAATGTTTAGAAGCCAAATCAGTAAGATACCATAGAGTACATCAAGTGGGAAATTATTAGTTACGTTATATCACTATCTCCATAATAATCTATATGGCATTGTTAAGAACAAGTGTGACCTCATTCTACATTGGTACTTGATCACAACAGGTAGCTTAATCTTGGTTGAATGACGATGCTTGTATTTTTTTGGAGTAGCTTTCAGGGTCCTCTACCAACATGCTAGATTTAATGTCAGAATTTTCAAACACTATAGAGGATTTCTGAAGGATCTTAGATATTGCTGCCATAGTTAAATGTTAGCTACAAAGGCAAACAGATTAACGCTTTCTCTGAAGCATGGAAGAGTTTTACATTTCTCAGACGCTGCTTAATCCCTCTTCATCCAAGGTTTAATCCCATGCGATTCCAATGTATTCGTATCAAGAAACTGTTGTCTACCAACAAAGATATTAGCTTCTCATATATTATTATAATCTAAAACAAGGCGTCAGTGGTCAAAGACATTTCGAAAAACAACAAAATACTCCAAATTTATTAGTGTGATGCTTTTGTAAAAATAAGACATAAGTATCACAAAGTCATACAACAAAACGGATGTTCCAAAAAGAACACAATGACACCCAAGTTCGTTTCTAATAAAGGACACGTATGTCACCAAAATTGAATAAACAAATATCCACATAAAGATTGCATCTGTTTTTAACATAAGTAATAAAATAAAACACAAATGAGTTGGAAACATAATCAATACGAAACAGATTGCGCTTGCAATCATAATAAATTAGAAATAAAACGTAAAAGTCGATACTAACCTTTATTCAGTCTTCGTGTATCAGTGCGGAATGGGGACGTTTGGGGAGACTATCACTAGATTTTTATCGCGTTTCGATTTCCTATGTATCAGCGGTGGCCGAGCTAACTTTTACATTCAAAGCACGCAATAAGGGCAGCTGCAAGCACAAACGGGCATCGATTTCCTGCTCCTACACCGCGTACTTGACGGCACCTACACAAAAGTTGAATTTAGCAACATTAAAACTAAAAAACCACGACATCGAAAACGATGCCACCAGTTTTGTCCATTTGAAAAGTACAAAATCGATAATTCTATAATGTAACGTTCTCGTAACTCACTGTTTCACTCCTGAGTACTTTGGTAACCGAACAACGTCTGCCTCCGGTTTAGCACATTCCTAATAAACTTATGTGGGTTTGTAAAATTTCTCTAATTATTTCTAAAACGTTGCCCTAAGGGTTAAATGTGTTCCACGCACACAGCTGTTTCAGGCTGAGTGTTCCCTCTTCTATTGGTAACGAGATGTTAATGTAAGATGGCGGAAACATGCGCGCGCAGGATGTCCGCGCACCCTGTCAAAACTCCCCAACAAATCTGTATCTGAATTCTTATATCCACAATTCACAAGTTCCCAATTCAGTTACACATAATAAGAGCATAATCCCACTTGCTTACCGTCCCGCAAAGAAATTTAATAACTTTGTATTAAAGTAGGGCGGGGTGTAGCCTCCCCTAAAATGCTACATCCGCCACCAAATATGTATATATGTAGTATATATACCCAAAAAGCGACGTCGAATTCACGAAAATATTGAGTTGCTATTTTTAGACACAGCCACTTCAAACAGAGTTGTGGCCATACGATTCATCTCGGAGATACCATCATTGAGACGCAGCTGTATAAGATATAAATTATTATCTTGTGTTTTAAAATTATTTTATTTAATCAGATAAAATATACTTGAAAATCCGATAGCTGTATAATAAAGGATTCTCCATCCTCAACTTAATATCAATCCCGTGGTACGACTATCTCTAAGCCTTGACCTCTGCTTGACCTAATTACCTAAATAACACATTGATCATAGCATCAGTTCTTACGCGCCGTGCGTAGTGTCCAAGTATGCAATATTAAAAATATAAAGGGATGACCTATATTTGCATGCAATATTCTAGTCTGGAACTTATTGTAGCTTGAAAAAGCAGGCTTTCTTTTCATTTTCATCTCGGCATGTTCGCTTCACAATAAGCGAAAAAATAATTACAGCGAGGGCGAAACATATCCAAAGATTTTAATAAGCTTGTGAGTAACATTAAGAATTAAAGCATATATTATTATTTTGCTATTTTTATTTCGGACGCGCTAAACTTTTCATATTAGCGCCATCTATGAAAATACGGCGGAACTTTTTGTAGCAATTGTACATGAGGCATAGTATTATTTTTATCTGGTTTTTGTGGAATTCTCGCGCCGCACCGTAGTGAAACTACACAGCTTTTAATAAAGTCTATGGTCCACAGATGGCAGGTTTTAATCTTTTTTTCCATTTCGTTATCTTTGTAGAGTACGACATCTACTAAAATAAACAGTTCTGTTATCGTATTTTAATCATTATTATTTTTGCTGGCACTGTCCAACGACAATTCACCTGATAGTGAGTAGAATATGGTAAATAAAATATTCGTCGGCAAGACTATCTTTTCGCTGGCTGGTATAGTTGCTCTTAAGTGAAAACTGAATTAAATGTAAAAACAAGACTCATAACGCTACGTACGTGCTTGGATTGCTCTGATGGGTTTTCAATCATTGTGTAAGGTAGTTCCTATGCAAGTGGGTGTGAAAATCTATCCATTAAGAATTTTCCGAAATGGTACAGTCACATTTTGATCAAAGAATGAATGTGTTGGCTCAACCGGGAGGGTAGTCCCATCAAACCGGGTGCGAAAATTCAACTACCTACTAAAAATTCTTCGAAGTGGTAGAGTCACCTTTTAATCAAATAAATGTGTAAGCTCAGCCGGGATGTCATCACTGTCTCACAAGTAACTGACATCTATAACTTAGCTACCACATCTCTTTCAGTGAGTAACATGAGTGGAAATCCGATATTTTTTGCCCTTTCTCTTCCTCTCCTTTGTTGTTAGTTCCTTTTGAAAATGGATGGTATTTTCAAAAGGAAATGATACCCTCAAGAATCGCGGGTATTCATGGGTTATAATGATCATTTATCTTGCTCTTTTTACGAATTCTTACCATAATAATATGACCTATTTCAGATATATGCTGGATCTGGCAAAGAATCTTTCAAAAGGCCTGATAGGTGTATAATTTCATAAAGAGATGAATACACGCTAGTCATTCCAATTAGAGCTGACACCGATGCTAAACACCCGTCGTCTAAATGCTCCGTTTGTGCCTTTTGAAGCGTATTGAAATTGTGCTACAAACTGCAGTTTTCGAATATGACAACGCACGAATCCTGCTCACAGTGAGTTTATATGTAAAAAAAATTAGGGAAACCGGTTCTAAAATATTAGGATGTCAAGTGCAAATGCCCTATTATATACAAGGATTGGATTTTACTAATCGTAATTACTTGTTTAATTTATTGATCCTAATTTTTATTCATTGTTGGAATTTGTTTTAAATGTTTTTTTTTCTCGATTGTTATAGTAACATTCATTTTGTTCTGACGAACTCATTTGTAAATTAGAAGATTAATTTGAATATTTAAAAGAAACTTATTGTTTATTGCCAAAATATATATGTTGTTAGTTAGTAAGTTGTTCGCAAGTTATGTCTTACTTATTTTAACACTACACAATAATTTCAATTATTCATAGTGACATCTATAGCCATGGTAATAACAATCTTAGGATTTAAGTGCAACAATATTTTTGCTCACAATATTTTGACTCCTAAGAATCGTTGGTGATTATTTACGTGCTCAATTTACAAACTAATTAGACAGCAGAATACGGAATCTTTGAAGGGTGAGATTAACTGTGTTAATCAGATCAGTCGGTATAGGTTTCCGGAATATCGAACTATATATATCTGGCCTGATACGTTCGCAGATACAAATAAGAACAGGATGGAGCTATAGGTATATTTAAGTATTATTTCGAATGCACCGAGACGAAGATCCGCAAAGTTACTGACTGACAACGTAAGATTGAGTGCATTTTCACATTATCGGGAATTCATATTTTCAACTACAACAAAATATACCGACCTATTTCCATCCATTTATATACTTTTCTCTTTTGAACCGTGAACTATGTGTAATCCTATTCTTTCCCTGTTACCTTTTTTAACTCCATAAAGCTTGTTTGCAAAAGGATGGATTACCAAAAAAATTGGTGTCTGCCAATTTGAATTAACACGCTTTTATTTATTTAAGTAACGGAATCTTTGAAGTCGATTTTCGAGCACTTCAAAACGTCGGATTGATTTGAAGTTTTGCATATTTGTCAAGCACCGATGACAATACAATCACATAAAAAGTGTATGACATTATCTAACCAAAACTTTCAGCAATTAATTTTTTCCGAGAATATAAATTAAAGTAGGGTAATTTGTGCCTTTGATAAGATAACCGTAGATAGACAATTTTTAGTAAAAAAAATATATAATTGTTTAAAAAACTAAAATACACGCTTTAGTAAAATACCCAACTAAAAAAGTAAAAATAAAAATTAAATGAATATATTTCAGTCCATTTTCCAATCTTAAACTCATTTTCAATTTTTTTTTACTTTTTTATTTGGATCTTTTACTAAAGCATGTCTTTAGTTTTTAAACTATTATTTTTGTGTCAAAAAATGTGGCAAAGACCCCATGTCCATGTAAGAAAAATGTCTCTTGCGAGATGATTTTCTATCTAATTGGATTACATTGCTTGTAACATCGGGTGTACTATAATTACTCTGTATTAGATATCATAGAATAAAAGGACTAACGTCTTACGTATAAGAAACTTCGCCCATAACCACCTACAACTGTAGAGATTGTGGATACATTGAGTTATTTTGAAATATAATTATATTTAGACCGCTCGGTCTTAAGTATTTCATGTCAAAAAACAGCCAATATTAATCACGTCACATTAATATTCTAAAGAACAAGCATTTCGGATGATGAGCCGGCTCATTCGAAAATGATTCACTATAGCTCTACAGATTAGAATAAAATAATTGTATTCATTCTATTCGCTTCCACCAACTGCCTCCGTAACGCGGTGGGAGAAATAATTAATTTATTTGATCAAATAACTTTTGTTTCAATAGCTCCTTGTACTAGATCCTTATAACAGAAGATAATACGCCTATTGTACTCTTGGTTTAGGATTATTGAGAGCATCTATTGATTATTAACTCGTAGTGATAGTACGTTTCACTAAAGAACCCTCAAATGGACCAAAACTTCGTTCATTAGAAGTAAATACAGTTGTTTGCACATCTCGATGCGGGTGGGAAAACCTAACAACTCCACTACATGCCAGTTTAAGGGTTCTCACAGTCCACTTGTGAAATATGGGACTAATTACAAAGTTCTAACTATTTCCCTAAGGAAGAAAAGATTGGTAGGTATTTCTTCTCATCGTCATGTATCAATATTTAAACATTGTGCTGTGATGTATTCTAATTTACATTTTCTTAATTTACATTATTATTGTATTTTGCGAAAAATATATAATTTCTAATTAATTTTAAATAAAACCTTTATATTTTTTCTCCGTCGTTGGAGTGGACAAAGGAGGCAGGTCAGTCAGCATGCTATTAGGATATCGCTATAAGCTGGCTGCTTCGAGTCGGTTGGTCTGGAAATTCTTGATCGACCCCAATGCTTAGTAGCGGTTTCCCTCTGGCCTGGAATCTTGATTATGTTTTTAGCAGCAATTATACGAAAGACTTATCTTACGTCTCGTCTGTATTTTAACCATGTTCAATGTCTTTTTGTTTTTCAAGTAAATGATAAAAAAAGAACCGACACACTATACCATATCTATTCAAACCCCGATCCATTATAACAATTACAACACTCATTATGAAACCAAATATGTTTGAAAATTAACTCGTTGGGTTGAGCGTAACAATAAATGTTATTAAATTAATTTGATGTTCTATCAATAGGTGTTGCTGATAAACCGTAGCTGAAATTAATTTACCGCGTTTAGCCGGCAAACAAGTACGCCGTGCTACATTAATAAATTATGTTTTAAATGAAGCAACATATTTGGCAAGTCCATGGCAGTACTAAAAGCGTGGAGATTTATGCCCGTAATTATATACTGATGAAGCTAATAAGGGTTTCGCATTAATCCGGGCGCATCAGTGGCCAGTGGCAGTAGATACAGCTATCACTGACGCTATGAACGCTTCTCGTAATACCTCTCACGTATGGCTGGGTACACAGATTATACATTCAATTGAAATTAATTAAACATAATTAATTATAACTCACGTCTTTTCCCCAGAGGGAAGTGCTACGAGGACACCCACGTTTCGCTTTGAGTTTTCCGTACTATGATGTGATAGGGGCGAGCCTGTCGCCATATCGGCCACAAATTCCTGACTCCGAGCTGATAATGAATAGAAATATCCATTATCACTTTGCCTGACCCGGGATTCGAACCTGAGACCCGAGGCAGTCAACTAATTTATAGCAAATAAATACACTCTCATGAGGTGAAAGCTCTACATATCTTATAATCTGGTATGGTCTGTATCAGGTATTTCGTAGGATTTTTCACTTCAACGCATTTGAAAAAGGATTAAGTAAGACTCTCTTTAGTCTTCCGTTGACCTTATGGACACCATAGAGATCCATATAAACTTCTTGGTCATAAGTGTTTGTCTGGCAATCTACTTCTATCAGCTCAATTCAGTAAATAAGCAGAACAAAATATAATAAGCGCCGTTATTTAAGTTAGTCAAATCAAGGCTATAAGCTAGGCTATGGTGAAAAGCCACAGGTTTATCAATATTCTGGCTTCGAATCCAAGTTATGCCAGATTATTGCAAACATGTCTTACTATCTGACCTTTAAACATCCCCGCGTTTATTCTTTTTACTTCTTTATAAAAGCTCACCGGAACACAACAGTGCAGTGTACATACACTGTTTTGTTCCGGTTTCAAGGACATTTTAGCCAAAGTAACTACTGGACATAATGCGACTTAACAACTTATGTCTCAGGATGGCGAGCGCCCGACACATCCACGGGCGGCACCAACATCTCGCTGGGCCGGAAGGCGCCGGTGAGTCCGACACACCCCTGCCCCTTCGGGGGTGGGATGGTACGTAAAGGGATTTTCCCCGCGAGAAAAAAAAGGATGGCGAGCGCAGGGCAATGCCAAGCATTGCTTTGTAAATCATGGTGTTGTTTGGTTTTTCTACTGTCCATGAGCGGTCGTATTGCTTACCATCAGGCGAATGGCATGCTCGTCTCACGTCAAAAATAAAAAATTGACTAACAAGCATAAAAAAGTACATATTATTATTATAAGTGCAGTCCAATCCAAATTGATTAGACACTGTGTAGAGATGGCTATATCTCGCTGGTCGGCACTGATTTTTATTCTGGCTTATTAATATAAATTGCATAGCTATTAGGTTTCGCAATTTACGGATGATTGCCGCATTATCCTTTCGGACACATCAATTAGCCATTGAATTTTCAATATATAATTATCTGAGTACGGTATAACAATGTTTTATTGTATTACGCTATAATTGCCTGATCATACATTAGGACTACTAGACTTCTTCTGGCTGAGGTTATTGATGATGATTAATTTAGCAAAATAATTCACTTAATATTGAAGTAAAATAATCTCTGTATCTGTATCAGTCCATATACATACGTCCGACTGCATGGCACTGGCACGAGAGTACGATTGAGTGGGGTTAGGCCATATAGCCCACGCTGGCTGCTGGATAAATAATGTATCATATACAAACACTGCTGATCAGGGAACTCCTCTATTCAAGTTTGATTGACAAAGTTTAGGCCATAATCCATCATGCTGACCTATGGCAGACTTCACATACCATAGTAATTCTTTAAAAGATCTTTGTGGTATGCATATGGTATACATTATCTCATAGTGTTTTTTGTCGTCTTTAAAGTAAACGGTTATAGACTATCAACACATGCTATGCATTTTATTTATTTTGCTTTTTCGCATTTCTATTTTGCTAGCAAAAGCTAGATATGTGTCCTGGCATTCGAACCCACACCTACCTTCTCGCCAATTCGTGTCTAGTTTAACAGCTTCTAACACCACCCATTTTAACAGCGACCAAAAATAATCGATACAAAAATAAAAAATGATTTCATTAAAAGTTCAGAATACTTTTTAATAGGATCACAAAGGCGGCGAAAAATTACAGGCTTAAAATAAAATTGAAAGGCAGAGCTTTTCGTTGGAGGGCAAAAGTGATTTTGTCCCTCCTACGAGCTTATTGACCGTGCTTCTTTATTTTCAGAAGAAATGCACTCAAAGATTTCAGCTCGTCTCAGATTCTCTAGGGACTGAAACTTGACGCGTTGATAATAGTTTGAATTTTACACTACGCAATAAAAAAATGCAATTTGTATTTTAGTAGGTACTTTGGCTGAAATAATTTTATTAGTAATTTAATTTTTAAAAGTTTTACCCAAAATATTTCATCTAGTTTTGCACGAGGATTGATGATTATCAATTATCGCTCGTTATAAATGAAAAAATAAATGTAAAAGGACATGAGTGATTGAGAGTTCTACATATGAATTTCGAAGTTATTTATTTAATCCTCTAATCCGTAATAGGCCAGAATACATACTTTATTCTAAATGTTAGTGAAATTTAAAAATATTAGAACGAAAAGTATCATTCCACATTATAATTTAGCCGCTCCTTTTCTACCCATATGGGCTAAATTTTGTAATGAAACTTGACTAAGTCCCTTCAGGTTCCAGGCTATCTGTAGGCTTATTTCCTCTATGAATGATTAGATCAATCCAAAGTGAAAATAGTTGTAAGAAGGTATGGAAGTAGTAGATCCACGCAATTATCAGTAGTGACTCATGGCATGAATGGGCAGGCTCGTCCGGGGCGGTACCACTGTCTCACAGGAATACGACGTGAAGCGGCGACAGCTATGTTGTTGTGTTTCGTTCGGTGAGTGAGTTTGCCGGATGCCCAATACCCCTTTCCTCTTCCCATACCTTTTCCTTCTTGCTCCCCTTCCGATTTGATGGACCGGCAACACATCCATGATCCAGCGTTATATATGGTGATCAGCCCGGAGTCAGGAATTTGTGCCCGATATGGCGATAGGCTCGCCCCCTATCACATCGTGGAACGGAACATACAAGGCGAAATGTGGGTGTCCTGGTGGCGCCTCTGCCTATCCCTTTGGGGATAAAGGCGTGAGTTTATGTATGTATGTAGTAAATATCGAAACACATGACAAAACAAAAATCGCATATTCCATGGATAGAGAAAATAACTTGTTTTTTTTTTTATTAATTAAAAAGCGAAACGGGAACAGAAATCCGCAAAGACATCCACTGATTTGAAACTAAAAAATGTAAAGCAAACACGCCTTGAAAAAATGAATGAGGTTGTAGCGCATATTATGTTTACACATGAAGGAAAATGTGATATGCATATTGAAAGGCGTGTTGGAGCCCACAATAGAGCGGGCGGAGCTCTGGGCGCGTTAATAAAATATAAAAACATCAGGCGAAAACGCGAGGGATGCAATGCGCTGTTCTGTCAGGCCTGATTAAGTTTGAGCGGCACGGTCGAGATGCATCAAAATGTGCGCTCATATTGGATGCGGGAATTCATAACCCGATACTGCTAAATACGTTAGGTTATGAGAAGACATTATTAGTATTGTATGTTTTCAAAAGTTATATGAATGTGTGCACAAATCTGTTCTCCTTGTTTTTCAACAAGCATCGGAAAAAATTATGCCGATTTGCTATAGATAAACACTTCCTGCCACTCGAAGCAATTATACCTATTAGCTGAGCATTGTAATTGGAACATAAAAATAGTATTGTAGCTTAACTTGTCTCTATATTTAACATAAATCTACCTACTCTTTTGTCTGCAAAGTACGCCCACTGCTTTGCAAAAGATTACCAGTTTGATTTATTTGAGCTGAATGTACGAAGCTGCGCAGATTAACGCTAAGACCCTAGTAAAATTAAAATAGGAAAGGCTAAAATCTCCTCTTGTATGGTTGCAGCTTAGTAGATAGTGGTTTTCTCAAAACGCTTTTCCCAAACTTTTTATATTACTAATGTATTGTTCGAGCTATCCTACAGTTGTATCTAAATGATCAAGTGGATTTCGAATACTTGTCGTTTAAACTGCTTATTTTCCTTAGTCGTTTCCTAATTTGTATCTAATTACCTTATCGTACATTCGATCATCATATGTCATCATCATAATGTCATTAAGTGTAGGTTGAATATAGCAAGTCACTCTGGAATCTTTAATGAATAACTTGTAGCTATTTTTTGTATAGCTAATGATAACGTCAATTGACAGGTACATATATCCACTGACACACTTGCATAAATCACGACGACGTTATCACTGGTAACGATGATGTACCTATTATATGAACTTGGGCGATGTTGCGGTACGATTTACATTGGGTACGATCAGAACAACTGAATAAAACGGGACATTTGTTATTGCGGCTGACCTTTGGATGTCGTCAAATATTTTCACTATTATGTCGCGCATATGATCCTCGACGAAAGCGTGTACGCGCGGAAATGTCGCGCGGACCAGAATAGACAGTTCGTCGTTAGTGCGTGCTGGTGACGTCACGCGCGCCACGTCAAACCTCTCGAGACGCGGGCGCTCAGCTCACAACGTTTTTCCTTCCGAGTGATTATTTTTAAACACCCCACTCTTAATTTTACATTAGCTAATGAAGTAACGGCTTCAAAGAAAACACTAAGAACGCGTTATTTATATTCGCTAAATTCTCCAGATTATAATATGTAAGGCGCAGCACTCATTCAACATCCTATTAAATGTGTACAGTTCAATTAGCGTCTTGTTAAATATTAATACAACTCCGCTGCGACACGGCCCGGTTTAGGCGCCGCTGATTAACTAAATGGATTCCGAGTAATGCCCACCAGATTGAAATCGAATGAGGCTCGTTGATGCAAATGTATGCATTGCGAATAATAGGCATTAATACTGACTGACTTAACTGGGTTAATGAGCGATACGACACTTTGGCGATAGCACAAAAATACGGCTACCTTTCATAAAAAAGGTTTGCATGTCTGTCGAACAGAGTGCATGACTAGCCGCGAGCTCGCGGCGAGGGTTGACAGAGGCACGGCAAGCAGGCACGGCAGGCACGGCGACAGCAGCAGGCACAGGCACAGAGTGGCAGTCGGCAGTTCCACGGCGACCAGCGCGCCCGCCGCCCGTCACTCGCGCCGACTCGCGCCCTCTCGCGCCGCATCGCGCCCCGGCGAGCGCGGCCTCAGGCCCGATGGACTACGATCGACCAAACGAACTCACACTACCTACTCTACTTTTCAATCACCCCTTGGCACTCTCCAAAACCCTCGATAAAATTAGCGACCGAATTGCGCGAGCTTAAGATGACACTCAAACTCTGTTGCGGAAACTTTTGCCGACTTTCGCAGACATTTAGTGATTGACGTATCCATTTTAGTGAAATCCTATTTAGATAATTTCGTTTCAATATTAAATATGCATCTAAGAGGCAAATTATATCGAAGCTTATATATACACAAAAAGCGACTGAAATTTTCTGATTGCGACCTTTAAAAATTTACACGCGATTTGTGAACTATTTACACGATTTATAGACAGTTTTTAAATTTATTTCCTACTTAAATACTACCCCTAGTTAGTTAAAGTGACTGTGACCAAAGACATTAAAATATAAATAGTTTTAAGTGAGTTAAATAGTATAATTACGGCATTAGAAGTGTTTGAAAGACAGTAATCGTGTGCAATAGTAGGTGTTAATAACTCTATAGTGAATGTTTTAGTGCATCAGTAATCATCGGCTCACAAAAATTATCTCGGTAAGACAAATTTATATTTATTACTCTATATTACCGACCAAAACATCAAACTTTCAGTTGGAATTCCACCTCAAAATAATAACAACGTAAAAGTTATATTTGTACCACGTACTTGCACCAATTTCAGTAAAAGCCCCGAACTATAACTATTATTGCTCTTGAGGATCCAACAAAATGATCAATTTTATTTATTAGTTTTGCGCTGCGGAAGTTAAAACTTTACAATTGTCTCTTAAAATAAATATATTTTCTTGTGCGAGTGCCAGTGTTCCACTTTTATTTAGCTAGTTGAGGACAATTTAAATTTGTGCATTCTACAACAAGTTTGCGTCTGAATACATCGGTTGGGCATCCCACCAATACTATTGGATACAAACAAGATTATTACCGTATCGTAACCAAGAGTAACACAAGGTATGACGGTTTTATAATTACACAGGCCATAACATCGCGTGCCAAGTCCAATGACATCGTAAAGTATTTATAAAATAATTTTATAATGCCAAACGCCTCCTTTGTGAATCTCGTTTAACCTAATCTCAATGGCATTATTTAATTTTTCACACTTATCGCACGAAATCTCAGCGTTGTAAGCCCTTCTAATGAAACTGAATATTTTAACGGGTTTATAAAATGAACATTAAATAAACAGAACGTAGCATTTGTGTGCTATGTTAATTAACAGTCCTCCGATTTCATAATTTTAAACTTAATTGTCAATTAAATATTTTATGATACAATTTAATCGTATTTGTAAACGCATACTAATACACAGTTTAATGTGGATTGTAAATCGAAATTAGTGAAAGTATATTACAAAATTATTAATCACGCAGATGGAATTATTAATATGCAAGTTCATTTAATATTTAGCACGCGGAGAAGGGTTCAGAACTTAGAAAATAGTCTTTATTGCGAGAAACTTGCTTCATGAAACATAATATAATTACACCTGTGTGTATATGAATAAACATCCAAACAAAGCAAGAGTCTAGACAACTTATATTTTAAAGGGAAATGCACTTAATATTCTATTTTACTTTAACAAGTTCACGAACGCTTGTGAGGGCGCGGGGATTTCACGATAATTATCAAACTTTATGTCGAATTGGATAAGAAGTACCAAAGTTATTTAATAAATTTAAAAGTAGTCTGTTTTAATTTTTGTCCTCTCTTTTTCTGTACGCCTTAGGCAAGGTAGTAGCAGGGATAAGTCCGACAATTGCATAGACTCTGTGCAACATGGCTTTTTTATCCAAATTGGAGAAACTTCTGTTATAATTTTAAAACCGGTTGTTATACTGACATCCACTTTTTGGGAGTAAGCTTATTTGTACCCTGCGCGGATCTAATGCAGTTGGTAGACTGCACAAGCCTTTGATCTTTCTCGTTTCCTCCTGAAAGTTTTCTTTGCTTTTAATGTGAATTATGGCGTAAAAAACAACACACCACTTCGAATAGTCAGTAGGGGCCTGGGTTAGGCCTGGCGACCTCGAGTTATGCAGTTTGAATCTACCGGTCATGGTATCGCTTAAAATTATTTACTCTAACAAAAAATAAAAAACTTAAAAACATCATGGGCCACTAAGTACTCGTTTTAAATAACAAAACCGAAGATAAAATAATATACATATTTTAACTTCAATTTTATAAACGAGAACATTAGCGTTGGCATTCATTAGGTCAAGCATCGAGGGAAAATGTCGACCATTATTTTAAACTATCACATTACAGTGTAAAATATAAAATATTTCTTAACATTTTTATAAAAAAATGTCCAAATTAAGTAATCCGAGGCAGAAAGTGCCTAAGTAATGAGTCTCATTTTACTGCGCGAAACATTCATGTTATGGCGAGAGAAAAAAGCGGTCAAGTGCAAGTCGAATGGCTGGGAAGTGAGTTCCGTACCGCACTACACGTGTATAACAAGCCACGTGTTTTAAGAGCAAACGATAAAAGGACTTTAAAATTTAACAGACTTTATTTTGTAAATAACGACTGCCTCGGTGGCGTAGTTGTACTACGGTACGAATACAAAGTTGGGGTCTCGGGTTCGAATCCCGGGTCGGACAAAGTGATATTGAATTTTCCTATTCATTATCAGCCCGAAGACAGGAATTTGTGCCCGATATGGCGATAGGCTCGCCCCCTATCACATCATGGGAAGGAACATACAAGGCAAAATTTGGGTGTCCTGATAGCACCTCTGCCTACCCCTTCTGGGAAGTGGCGTGAGTTTTTGTATTTTGTAAATTGAATAAAAAGTCCTAAATACAAATACATGAAATTCCTTTGAATGAAAATCAAACTAAATTAATTCTGGTAGTCACTGAGGATATCAGTAATCGGATGTGAGATTCCAGGAAATCCATTTACCGTTTTGTTACAGAGGACCGAGTAAAAGTTTTATTGAAAATGATTTTGCGAAATGTAAAATTATTCCTTAATTTAATGCCTCCCCAACTTTGTTCGTAATGCGCACTGGGTGTGATCATTGCGGTTCAACAAACATAAGGCGTACATTCTGGCTTGTAAACGAAAATTAAGCGCCTACTTATTTTCTTGAAGTTTCGGGGTTATTCGACTTTGATAAGTAAAAGTAAATCTAATCGAGCATCCCTATTTAGTATTAAATAAATATTGTGATTATTTGTCTACTTAACTACAATTATTATTTTATCGTTGGATAGGCAATGATATTGGTCGTTAATATTCGAAATTATTTTGTGTATTTTAGGTTCAACTGCGTGTCAGTTACAGTATCTACATAATTGTTCATTTCACTTTGTTACACATTAAGCCGATTAAAACAATACATAACAATTTAAAATACTGCAAAATTAAAACAAAAATAACGAACTAACCGCTCTAGGTAATTTCTTACAGTTAACCATGGGATGAATTTAAGAAATACGAAAAAGCAGGCAGTCTAAGGTGTTGAGGTGATTATGCTTGAATAAAAAAACTCGAAGTGGAAGAACGTGGTAGACAGTTGGTAACGAACAAGACGCGGCTGCCAAGTTGCCAACATGTTTACGGTGGTCGGGGGTTCAAATCCCAGAGCACATCTCTGACTTTTCGAAGGCATGTGTATATTGATAATCAATCACCACGCATATAACGGTGAATGAAAACATCTTGAGGAAACCTGCATACCGTAGCGATTTGGAGGAATTACTATGGTATGTAAAAGTCCAACAACCCGTACTAGGCCAACGTGGGGTACTGTACGGCCTAACTACTCTCAATCATACTCTCGATCGTAGAAGAGGCCCATGCCCTGCAGTGGGACGTATATGGGCTGATACGACGACAAAAAAAAAACATAATAGAATCGAGCAATAAAGCATAAATTTATTTTTATTAAACAATCTTTGACACACTTCTAGTAAAAGTCCTGCCCTAGAACTTGGTCAGAAACCCCATAGCTTCACCAAAAAAACTAAATTTACATTGACTTAATTCACTTCCTCCTCTTCTATACAAAATTCTAGCATTGTGGTAGACTAAGACTAAAGACCTTCACACAGAACAGTTCGTGCTGGGGCTTAAATTAATTGATATGCACAAACTTGTCGACACTGGAGTTCCACTCCACTCCAAATACATATATTCAAACTAGCTTACGGAGTGAAAATCGATTCGTCTCTTAATCGGATAAAATGTAAGTTTAAAGACAAATTAGTGTTCACAACTTTCGCTACTCGACATCTGTTGAGCTACTGCATAGAGCATACTTACGACACAAAAGGGAATTCTAATGCGGCAGTAAGTTTCATGCTATTATTCTTTCTTTATACTGGATCGGTAGAGTGGTTATTCGCTGTGTCATGTTATTTTTTCCTAACGATCCTATATGCAGATGACCTACAACTCTACTGTCAATCTCCGCTCAATCAGCTGAATGATGCTATTCGTCGTATGAATAGCGACCTTCATGCTATATCGGAGTGGAGTAAAGCATATGGCCTTAAACTAAATCCGGCTAAAACGCAAGCCATTATTATAGGGAGCCAAAGAACCATCTGTAAGGTCGGCTGGTCTCTTCTGCCTCACGTGGTGCTAGACGGGGTTATAGTCCCGTTTAGTGACACCGTGAAAAACCTTGGTGTCATTTTCGATCGCAGACTATCTTGGGACCCTCAAATAATGGCGGTTAGTCGTAAAATGTTTGCCTCTGCCGGTTCGTTGCGTAGGTTGCGCAATTTTCTTCCGACTACCACTAAGATTTCGCTTGCACAAGCTCTCTTGCTTCCTATTCTTGACTATGCCGATGCCAGCTATCTCGATCTTACCGAGGCCCAGCTAGATAAGCTTGAGCGCCTTCAAAATTTTTGTATCAGGTTTATATTTGGATTGCGCAAATATGACCATGTTTCTGAATATCGTAATAAGCTCAAGTGGCTTCCTATACGCCGTCGCCGGAATGTTCACATCCTGTCTCTTCTCTACAGTGTTCTGTTTAATCCCTCATCTCCGCGCTACCTTCAGGAACGTTTCAGTTTCCTACATACTGCTAATTCACATTCTCTCAGGTCATCAGAAAATCTGATATTGCAGTTTCCAGCACATAGGACGTCGTTTTATGACCGTTCCTTTACTGTCGAGGCAGTGCGGCTATGGAACGCTTTGCCTCTAACAATTAAGCGATCGTCCACGCTGGAAACATTTAAATCAAGGGTGAAAGCCCTCTATCTTTCACAATAGATACATTATTGTCACACACTATTGTCATTATAGCAAGTATGGATATCTAAACTTATATAAATATTTATGTATTATATGTATTATATTGTATGTAAGTTTATAATACCTTGTATATATTATTATTTTATTGGTATTTATATATTTATATTACATGTAAGTTTATTGTTAATATATAAGCACCGTCCATAACTATTGGATTTTTCCTCTCCCAACCGGTTGTCTGGAAGAGATCGCTTTAAGCGATAAGACCGCCAGTTATATCACCATTTTTTTTTTTTTGTTATTGTTATGATTATTGTAAGTTTTTTTTTCTATTGTTCTATTTTAATTGTTGTCATGTTTAAGTTACATGGTGTTATAATAAAGAGTTTATTATTATTATTATTATTATATCATCCAACTGGATGTTCGCTAACTGCATTTTTACATCATTTGCAACTCAATTGTGCTGTTCTTCGACTATTTCTAATGACTCAATTGAAGTTGTATTTTGATAGGCCCCTTGGCCCTTTAGTGGTGAAAAGGCTATGTATTTAATCTTCGCATCGCGAGAAATGGTTTCATAACTAACAAATATGTATTCCAAGTCTTAATGTACTGGTTTTAAAAATGTCTCATTGCTTATGTTCCGGAACTGTGGGTTCAAAACTATATGTATGTATGATTATTGACTGTTTTTATTTGTTTGCGTTAAATATTTTCACTAAAAATGAATAAATAAAATGATCGAAAACAAAACACAAATATCTATTTATCTCAGAACATAACTAACTTAGAATGATAGTCAAAAATTCACTCCAAAGTACACAAACACGTATTATTCGTTTCCAAACATATAAGTAACCCTTCCTTAGCAGTGTGAGCAATACTCATAACAAAATTAAAAATCAAACGTTTGCAGGTCAACGCACTCAAATACACGTAGGTATAGTATTTTTGATACATTGGAGTGTATGTCAAGCCACCCATTTGTTAACATATCTAATCTAGGTTGATAATAAACTCAAACAAAGTAATCGATACGACTCAACATGAATTTGACAACCTGCACATAGAATCCACTATCCAGATTTAAGTTATAGGACGTTTAAAAGCAATGGAACAAACCACTTACCTGTAGAAACTTACCAACGACACTTATGATAACGAATACCTAACGTATAGTAGATGCGTTAACGATATTTGTAGAAAAACGGTTAAAGAGAGGAAATGGCAAATGAGGGAAATCATCTGAGGTTTTTCAGCTTAGTGCAATTAAAAACGTAAATATCGAAGCGAAATAAAATGGTTCTCTTTTGGAATGATCTGAATACAAATATTAGTTCGAACGAAGAAGCATGGATGCAATTCTTGAGCTATTGAAATAAGTTCTGTATCCACTGTGTCGGTAATAAACAAGCGTACGGTCGATGATACGAGCCAAGTCAAGTAACCCATTTACTAATTAGTGATTTTCATTGAAAAACTAATCAAATGACCGAAGCTTCTTACAAGAGGCTCAAAATAATATCCTCTTTTAGAACAAGCCGCTAGCTTTGCGCATACAAAGCACAAAGTAGAAGGGGCTAAGTCAGTTCATGGAAGTAACTAAATAAAATGGTACAAAGAACTGGCGTCGTCTCTGTTACATGCAGTGTACATGCAAATACAAAGAACTTCCAAGTGTGTGACGTCACATCGCGTAAAATGTAAGCGCCTTGCCGATTCATTATCGCTTATTATGGCAGTGTGTACTCGTGTTTTCTCTCGGTGTTTACACCAATGGTTACATGAGTGGGAGCTAAAATGGCATTTGAGTCGGTTTAAATTGCTCGGAGCGGTCCTTAGATTTTTGTGGGATCTAAAGTACCTACCCTTGAAATGGTAGGTGTATTTCCATACCAACAAGATCGAAAGAGCGGACACAAAGCGTAATGAATTTCTTTAGACAGAATAATAAATATTCAGTATACATTTTCAAGATGAAAAGAACTGTCTACAAATTTCAATGGGACTTTGACACAAACTCCTTTAATATGAGTAACTTTCATAATTACTATAGTGTGATCCAAGACGAAGTCCTCGTCGGTAAAGTAATATAAGACACTAAGCACTCACAATGAGAACTGAAACTCTCTATAGGGTATTTTTTTTCATATGAGGCTACACAATAATACCCTTTTCAAAAGTTCTTACTCATCAATATTACAAGTATGTTCTCAGTGAATAACTTCTAGAAAAATATACCATATTTTTGCCTTTTCAAACCATTTGGTAATGTTTTCCTGAGTTATTTGAAATATCAAATTAGCATGGGATTGCATGCACAAAACGGAATTATGCATCAACTGACGCAACTTGAGACGAGAATACCGTTGGCAAAGTTTTGTAGATACATATTTCACTTCTTAATATGTATTATTCATTATATATGTTTAAATTCTAGAGATGGATATGTAACCATATATCTAGGTAGGTGACTATAGATGCTAGGATAACTCTTCACTATAACCAACATACCATGTACAGTTTTAGTTCATAACTCTATACATAACATTCTAAGCATTTCCATCAGTCCACAGAAAAAAAAAATTGCTAATATTAGAACCGATGAAGCCTTCGATTACCGGTCCATACAATCCCATATATAATACGTATTTGCCAGTTAATGTAACCCAGTTTCGTCAGCTCATTGTGCCGCTTACAGCGGAACATCGTTGTGATTCAACGGGACCACGGGACAATAATTAATCAATATTCAGTACATACAGGGATTGTCGCGAGTGAATTATTTCCGAACGGCTGACTGCGTGCGGAACTGTTCACGTGGACTACGAGTAATTAAACAATACTATCCTTCGGAAGTGCTACCTGGAATGTTCAGATTGAAGCAATTTGTTGGATTCATTCAAGTTAAACTTGCTTTTATATTGCTAGTGCAATCAGAGAAATGATACAATTTATATAAAAGTCAAAGGACATTACTCAAATCGGTCCATGAATCAATACCCGTTATACGTAATTACTAATTTATTTCATAATTTAAGAATCGGTATTTTAATTTCCCGGACACCTAAAAATTCGATTTCATATTTTTTAACTGTGTAAAAAGTATTCGTTTATGTCTGTTGGTTTTTAGGCCAAAAATCTATGGAAGATGAACATTGTCCTTTAATATTCACGACCCTTTGCTATTCATGAGTCCCCAAGCAATTAATATGGTATCACATAGTAAAAATATTCAGCAGTATAAAATTTGAATGTAAGGTAAAATAAAATACAATATGACAACAATCTATCGCTACATCGCTTCACACCCGACTAACATGTTGTTCGAATAATATTGTACTAATATAGTAGAATAATATTCTACCATGTTAAAGAAAGAATAATATACCACTATGACAACGCATTTAGGTATTAATTTCGTCATACAAAGCTAGGAATGAACGAAGAGAGATGAATAAAAAGGCTTTGCCTGGCTGTGTCACATAGATTTCACCGGACCTGCAGCTTAATTGCATCCAATTCGTTTCTATTATTTTGTGATGACATTACTAGAAATCTCACACATTACAGGCAATTTTAATATCTCTTTATTTTCTTACTTTCATTTTCATGGAGTTTATGTTGATATTATTACTAAAACAGAGTGGTGAACTGTGGTCTAAACTACCTCAATCGAACTCTTGATTTATTACCTTTAATGGGATGTATATGTGTTGGATTATTTACTATTGTAGCAAACATTGCCCTCCTTCGGAAGATAAATGTCCTTTAATTACATCAGTTTGATAATCCGTTGTAGGTGCATGTTGACGGATTCGTTCCTTTATAAGATTACGTCACGACAAATCAGGTAACTTAGGTGGCTTCCGTTGAGGGAAATGAGCAGATAACTCAATATGCTATAGACTAGGTTCGCTGGGTTTTCTCGCAGCTACGTTATCTATTAACTTTGTTAAAACTACTACGCGTTACTTATTGACTTTATAATGGTGTGTATAGTACCAGTGTATTGACTAGGCGCGTATATGTTGGGCCATTGGTACAAACAGTGAAATAATTTAAGAAAAATATTTTTGAATTATTTTTAAAATATTTTGTTTGTTTAGAAATTTTAAGCAGCAAGTTAACGTTTTTTTTTTTAATTTGTCTCGGAAGTTTTTCTTTTTATGCTTATGATTAATAAGGAAGGAGTAATACCCGCTTAGACGTCTACAAACGTTATTATATCAGAAAAATCGGGAATAAAATAACTTGACGTCAATGTCTGACGAGTAACGATAGCATACAACTCGAATCTATTTTGACATAAATTTCCGCGTAACAGATTCCAGAAAAATAAAAGTGAATCATACTGGTATTATACAGTGTATCGAGATGATGAACCATGCCCTCAACCAATCGAAATTATGTTAGGACTAAATGCGCACACATTGGAAATAATTATAATTAATAATCTAATTTGATAAACGTATAAAAGGTGCTAGCCTGAATCAACGCCGCTGTCTTTTAAACTGTTACCCAATAATCTAATTTATATCTCTGAAAGACAACAAACACGACATAACTCCCGAAAATAAACGGTTATTTTAATATAATTTAATAGGACAAATCGCCAACGTATTGCGATCGCGTGCGGGTTTTTGCTTCCGGCGCGAGAGATTTTTAATTCATAACGCAATCGTACATTTGCATCTGTGGTTTTAGAGCAAACAACCTTATAAATAACTAATGGTGTTTATCTCGCGATTCACATTAAAATATTGAAGTTTATTAACCATAATAAATTATTTTAAACGAGATTAATGACAGTTGTCGAAGCGATTTATTTGGCAGTGCCATGTCATGTCTCTATTATAATATAATCTCTGCCTACCTCAACAAGACATGCCTGAGTTCGTGAAATCGCAGAACAATCCATTCTGAAGCTGACACACGGGTGTAGGGGGGCTCCGGTGACATTTAATTTATAAAGCACCAATACGTCAAAAGTTCACATCGAACAAGTTTTTTTGACTGCATGTACATATTTTAATTTAGTATATCTAGTTGTGTCATAAAGATTACACTAATTGTAATTATTTGACCTCATTCCGATGAAACCGGAAGGCGATCCCTTGTCACCGGTTTAAGGTCACGACTCGAGGAAATGTTTTAAGAGGCAGCGACGTCACCGAACAGCTGAGCGCTGAGTCCCGGCCGCAGGTGGGCCGCTATATATAAATTTAGCTCGTGACTAGTTTCGTAGTCCGTTCATTGTCACCAACACGCGCCAAGGCCCAACTCCAAATTGTTGGCCCATCCGCGCTACAAACAAGCAAACACTAAATTAGCATTACACAGATTTAGCGTCAGCGTAATGTTTTTTAATTAATTGTTTTACTTTAAAACTACTTCGCGCATGCTTCGCCTTAACAGATTGTCGAAACAAATGAAAATGTTTATTTCACGTGATGTTAATGTAATTATATTAACGTAATGATTCCAGAACGTTCATTATGGATTGATCACACATTGAAAACGTAATATATTTGCGCTAAATAAATGAAATACCTCACATATTATTCAAATTTGCTATTTAAAAACTGATTTTAAATATATTTCGGTACGAAAATAACAGGAAGACAGCGATGTTTTAATTGGTGTGTCTTAAGTGCTATCGAACAATCGTATCGTCACTCGTCACGTGGATTCTAAAATAGACAGAGCGATTCCGATGTGCGATCTCCATCGAAGGAATATCGACATTCGAGACTCGTCGTCGGTCACATGAGAGCCGGTACACGTGAAAAATTCCAATAGCATTTATTGGATCGCGATAAAAGTTTAAAGATCATGTTGTCTTCATAGGAAATGTTAAATGAACTTTAAATGCAGCAGGATCAACCCAAATCTATCGTACATTTTTATGTTTTCCAATGCTGAAGGATTTCTACGTTATGCGATAAGGTTGATTTTTTTTTATCCAAATTTATTTCTTTCTTTCAAATTAATTACTTAGTTCAAGCCTCTAAGAATACTAAATACCAGATTATCTATAACTATATCAGCCCATATACGTCCCACTGCAGGGCACGGGCCTACTCTACAATCGAGGGAATCGATTGAGAGTGGTTAGGCCATATAGTCCACCACGCTGGCCTAGTGCGGGTTGGCGGACTAACATGCCGCAGATTTTTTTTAAAATCGCTGCGGTATGCAGGTTTCCTCACGATGTTTTCCTTCACCGTTAAAGTGCGTGGTGATTGACTATCAATACACACATAACTCCGAAAAGTCAGAGGTGGGCCCTGGGATTTGAACTCACGACCACCGTGAACGTGTAGGCAGCCGCGTCTGGTCCGTTACCAACAGGCCACCACGCACTAAATACCAGACTAAGTAGAAAAAATAATTTTAATAATTAATAACAATAATTTTAATAATAAATAATTTTATTAATTAAAAATTTGCAATTTTTACACTATGTCCAGCAGTGGACGCAGAAGGGCTGATGATGATGATGATGATGACACTATTAATTATTATAGTATGAAGCATAAGACCACGACCAAATACTGCATCGAAATTAAGTTAATCAGCTATTATGAAGTTCTGATCTTGGTGTCTTTGGCATTTATCAGCTTCAATATGTCTGGCAAGATGAAATAACTATTAAAAGTGTCTAACTATCAGGGAAACACCTTTTGAAAGTTGCCTTAATCACATATAGTATATAAAATTCAGCTTTTATACTATAACGTTGGCAAAATTACATGTTATTAAATATTAAGATATCTTAAAACTTTAATAAAATGTAATTTTGCCAGCGTTATAGTATAAAAGCTGAATTTTATTTCAGGGACTCTTGCTCCATAATTGGTACCAGAAAAAAATGAAAACTGTTCTAAAAAGAAAAACACATTGTTCTTTTCAATTTTTAAACCAATTAAAGAATTTAAATTGAATTAGGTTACTTTAAAATGTAAAAAGTAGAATACCAATTTCAGCTGAATAATAAATCATAGTCGTACACAAAATGTCTACGTACTCACTACTCACGCCATTACAGGTCATGCAATTTAATTAAGGAAAACCTATCCTACGTAGCACCAGGTAGAAATATTTAATATCGATAACGTGTTCGTACCGGCACCTTCAACCTGCTGCGTGCAAAAATATATTCAGAATAGGGGAAAAAATCGGAAGAATTTCAAATATAGACGTTGTAAAATTTACACGTCGTTTATTGAATTCTGAGTGTAAAAATCATACATACATAAACTTCACGCCTTTTCCCAGAAGAGGAAGGCAGAGGTGCAACCGAGAAGCCCACGTTTCGCCTTATGTGTTCCGTCCCACGAGGTGATAAGGGCCATATCGGGCACGTCCTGAAAAATCCAATATTACTACGCCCGACCCGGGATTCGAACCCAAGATCTCAGCGTTATAATCGTACCGTAGTACAACTACGCCACCGAGATAGTCCGTGTAATAATCGGTAGCTCAAATGACATTAATTTACTTGTGGGGGCTACACCCATTAATGTAAATGACATCCACATAAGTTTATTAAATTGGCAGTAGAATACTATCTGACAATGTTCACGTGACCTACTTTACCATTTCTTGACAAATACGCTATAGAGGGGCGAAACATAATCCAACTTTTCTTGGAGTTGAGACAGTCGGGTTACGTTAATTTTAGATGCCATTTTGGCAGCACTAAGCGGGTCACTTGGTGCCTAAGATGCGAAACTAAATGAGCGTCGACTTAAGATCTCAAGCCTAGAACGTTGAACTAGCGTCGCCAAAATTTATTGGGCCATAAAAGGAATTTGAAAAATTTATCCCTCCTTAAATTACGCACTAAGTAATGAGGGAAGTTGTTAAAACATTACAGGCACGGCAGGTGTACGTAATGATTTGTGTTTTTAAATTACTGTACTTAATGTATTCGGACATAATGTAGCATTGCTTGTAAACGGCTTAGCTATTTGTTACTTCTTGTAATTTGCTATATTTCATTTTTCTTGTTCAAGGAAATGTTTTAGTAAATTTTGTAAATATGATCCCAAATAAACAAGTACATCAACAGCTTCACATGTATGTCTGTTGTCGTGGGTATCAGAAACTATAAGAAACTTTTCCGTCACAACACCCAGACCCAAAATTATATTTGTTCATATCATAAACTTTTAACTCAGCACAGGATTTGATTCTGGGCTATGGAGGCTGCCACATCCCTATTTAAATAAATAAATACACCCAACAGTCACATACATAGTCCTGACCCCAGACTAAGGTCAAGTCTTGTGTCGTGGGTATCAGGAACCACGAGAGACTTTTCGGTCTCACAAACACCCAGACCCGAAACAAATACTTGTGGTTCTCACAAACATTTGTCTCGGTGCGGGGATCGAATCCGCGGCCTCTCGTTTCACAGGCGGCGTCTAACCTATTTCGAAATTCGAATTTCGAAGTATTGTTAATTTCTTGGATATCTTTAAATGTTTTAATATAAAATACACAAATACATAAACTAACAGTTCATTCGTTTAATACTTCTTCAAATATGTTACCGTCATTCAATTTAGGAATTGGTACCTATATTTCAATTTTGATCCAAACGTAATAGGATATCCCAATGTTTGCTACACACAGAACCATTCCATAAAACTCAATATTGAAATGAATATTGCAGATGGCATTTTTTTATTGACAGAATGTTCGGCTGGCAACTTTATGCATTATTCAACGTCAGCATGACGTTTTCATTCACTTACGTTGTCGCAGATAGTTTTCAAATCCGAGCAGAAAGTAGAAATATTGTATGAGCTTGAATACATTTTTTCAAACTGATGTCGACCTCAGATGTAGACTTTGATACCTTTATTTAATACGATATAATGAAGTTATCGTATAGGAATACTACTAGACAACAATACAGAAAGTTTATTACCTCGTAACTTCGAGATGTATGACAGCGTTAGTCTCTTAAAACGTCCTATTGTCATTTGACCTTACGAAAAAATTGCGGACATCAGGATTCATTCACACATGAGCAATTTAAGCATCGTCTGGCTCACGTCTGAAAGTTAAAAAGTTGCTAAATGCTCGTCAATCGCGTCTGAATCGTCCGGATTAAGTTTATGGCATGTATAAAACGGTTTTATTGTACTCTCCTACCTTTATATTGTGCGTGAATGTGGCAAACGTCAGATAATTTGAACAATATATGGAGCAATTAAATTTGAAAGTGTACACTTGAGCTGAAAAATTCGATTTTCAACTTAAAGACGTAATTATTTATGCCAGGAAATACGTTGAAATTATACTTGATGAACAAGGATTTATCGTTCCTCATTATAATTTGGCATAGGCGGTCGGTGTGCCTCTTACAGTAGTAAATTCGAGCCTCATTTGTTGTTGGAGTTTTGCCTCAAGTGGTATTAGCGATTATATTTACTTCTTTAAATACGTAGAATTTGTATTTCTAAAATCTTTTATAAAAAAACATATTTCATAAGATAAACAGATTGTAGAAGTGAAATGTAAACGATTTATGCAGTCGTAAATATATTTTTCTCCAGTGTGCTTTATGTTTACCATACATACATACAGTTAATAATAAAAGCCAATAATAAATTGTCACAGTAATTTAAAGAGAAAAGTACTAAAACTAAGCACCTCTTTTAAACCAAACATACTTTGTTCATTTTACTAAAATATTCCCAACGATCGACACACGAAGCTACATGTATTATAATCGTGGACTATGACCTACAACGTGCGAATATATTTTGGCACGAGAATCACATACAGTGTTTATCATCACCACTATAATAATATTTATTTAAGAGCCCTTTACCATTGGCATAAACAGAAAGATTCCCAATATTCCCAATAATGATACAATTGATTCACAAATAAATGTCAATCTTTACGAACATATTATAAATATAAACAAACATTGGAAGGCGACGAACGAAGAGTTGAAGAAAGTCGCTCCTATCAAAACCCTGGATCCTTCCGCCGTAGCGTGGAGAGGCATCTCAGCGGGCCAGCATGATTGTATCGAATGGTATAAGACTGCCGTCGGATGCCATTCGATACTCTGTGTGGACGGCATTAGCACTTACCCCTAGATGCAATGCAGTCACTGTGCCGTGCCAGAATTAAAATAATAAAAAACAGTAAGCTTACCGTAGTTGAACAAGAAGAAGAAAATATGTTATAGTATTATTTCATAATTCAATATTCCCTAAAGACCATGGTCAACAAAATTATTTCGTCCCCTCAATCATGCCACACTGTAACTGGATATGGACCGGGTGGTCCTTTACTATGAGTCACGGAAATGAGTCACTACGACGGGTTTTCGCCATGTGTGTACGGGTCACTATGTATTCGGGGGATCGACTTTCCTCTTAGAGACTTTTAGAGTAAGACGATCATCTGAGCTAGGTTTATGAGCGTCAAAATATTTTCATTGTTTTCATCCTGCATTCGAGCGGTCAATCCAAACCAACAATACTTATGTGATTTTCGAAATACCGTTAATTAAATTTCTTAGTAGTATATATAATTAAATAAGGTGTTTACCTCACAACTCAACTAATAAACATGCAGAAACTACTATTAAATTATGAACCATACTAAAATTAAATATAGTAATCATATAATATTTCATAGTTCCCCAGATTGTTTTAGTTTAAAATTTTATGTGTATTTATAATAAATTTATGATTTTTATATCGCTTCGTCACGTCTAAAGCGTTGCGTGAATCTACCTACTGAGATAGGATTGGCCCTTGTTGTTAGTCACCTGCACCGAAATAAAATTCGCGATCATCGTAGTAAAATAAGAACAAAACATAATGTGAAAGTAAACATAACGGTGTAAATAACAAAATTTGTGTTTTATAGAATCTAAGATAACAAAAGTTCAGACAAGACGGCTAATTAAAAATCGATTATGTCTAGTTGTAATGTCCATCTAAGTATCATCATTATCATTAGTTTCAGAAGGTCCACTGTTAAAAGCAGTTAAGTGACCCGTAAAAATACCACATCGGCTACTTGAACAGCATCTTAAAATAATTTTATTTTGAGCGCATACCTACACTCAACAGTGTTTGCTATCACTATGTGATAATCACTCAAGCTCCGAAAATAAGACTTCTTGGTCTTATGGAGTGAGGCTGTAGATTATGTTGATATAATTCTATAACATTAAGTACAGAATATAAGACGAAACAAACACGTGGGCAAACTCACACGCAACTTAAATGGAATTGGTGAATCGTTTACCAAATTGAAAGCCGACCAGTAAAAGCTACGCAGGGCGTGGTGACAAACAACCGAGCCAACTGCGGATAATAATTTATTAATGAAACGAACGCGTGTCATGTGGAATTATTAATTCAGCCGGCCCGGGCCTGTAGCGCCCTACCAGCCTGCTCATCCGATACCATATTATTCGCTACGAAATTTTCTGTTCCATTCACTCCGCATATGATAGGTTCCGGTTCAGGTTGATAGGTTCCGCAAGTGTATAATATTAAGATTATGCGTTATCCATCCAAAGTAAGCTTCGACGATGTTTCGTTTGGTGCACTTGTTTTTATATTTTTAATTTGATTATAATACGGATTATCAGGTTCTTCAAAACTTGCGTTCAAAACATATTTCAACTTGTAATCTGTTCGGCGCAATTTTTTTCGCCACTAAGCTACTGTTATAATTGATAGGAAAAACTAACAGGCTTAGTTTTCATAAAATTGGAAGGCTTTAGCGTAATCTATTTAAATATTGTGTCTGTGATTCACCGCGAGTTTTTACTCGCCTTATGAGAGCTCATGTTACTTTTTATTGAACGAGTATTTGAGCGAGACTTCAGGACCTATTTAAAATATTACTGAGAGTATAAATTGGCTATTCTTAGTGGTACTGCACATAGTGCTTAATGGACTGCAGTTATTATAGTATTTTTTAGTTTCAATTATAATACGATAAATTATAAATACTGGTCGTTTATAAATAGCGCTGTGGCCCTGTATTGCCCAAGTACAGTTTCTTTTTCAATATCTGCTTTCAAGCTCATAATTAATATCTTATTACCTATGTTGGCACCTATCACTAAATTAAAATATAGGTAGCTTATGTTAATATGGAAAGTTTACCTATTAGTAGCTGAAAGTATTTTTCAAAAGGGTATCGGAGATTAAAATGTTTTCATAGATTTGAACCCTAACATCCCTGTTCTCAAGGAAAATCAGCTTTCATCCGCAGTACAGATTATAGATAGCGTAATTATTTAGTAAAACAAAAGTCCTAGTCGGTTGAATTTCAACCAGCCACCGTGTATTTAAGTTTGTGGAACTCCGCTACTATCCCAGATGTAGCGCTCCAAAGTTTGCGTGTTAAATATTCGGCCGCCACTATTAACATGATGAAGTGATAAATACTTGATTTATTTTGATAACTACATAATGATTAATTTTCCGCTATTTTTCTTGGGGCCTTTATTTAAAATTTGATTACGTGTACATCGAAGTAAAACTACTTTTTACGGATTTTATCGCGGATTTGGTTAAATTTTTGCCAGCGTCCGCCCCGTGGCCACTAAAGCTGTAAAGCAATCGAAACGTTGGGAAGGTAAAAAATGTAAAAATTAAACCAAAACCGCGATAAAATCCGTAAAAAAAAGTTTTATTGCAATGTGTGTGCAAACATTCGTGTAAATGTAAAACCATTACGTTAACATCGATCAGGAATTCTTCATGCCTCTGATTTTGGGAAGTCTGTCATAATTGTACCGAGTAGGGAGAAATACATACATATCTATGTCTACGTCTGGATACTCTATGGATATTGCACTGCACTTACCACTTACTTTAGAAGTGTGTTGTAATTTCTGACTTGTCAGTATAAAAAAAAACAAGCAAAATGATTTTCACGTTCTGACCGTGATTAGGCATCCAACTTGGTCGGACTTACAAAGTCATCGGCTAGAATATTCTTTATCGCTTCAATAATTTAATAAGTTTGTGAAGGCGATAGAGTCCGCACAAACTAAGATGAATTCACTGCCAAATATCTACTTTTCGGAGCTGGCACGAATTTGTAAAATAGTAACTTATCGAGATCCCCGGATTTCCGAATAACAGTTTTTCACCGCGGAAAGTTTAACTTTGAGGATACATTTTACCTAAAGTTTGTAGAGTTTCATTACATGTTTCTACTTATTCCACTGATTTATATGCACCACATATACTCAAGTATAATAGAAGGCAATCCCAGACAATGTGGCTTCGTTTGTGCAAATTATTTCAATGTGAATCCAGTTTTTATTTTCTCACAAGTCTGCGTGTTCAATCTGGATTTATTACGCTTTTTATACCAGGCCACATATCATTTTGTTCGTGGGCACCGCCCTCTGGCCTCTAGATATAGAGGGCACGAGGATCAGTCTACTACGAGATCCTATGCGGGTTAGTGGCTTCCATTAAACCTTGTAGTCAAACTGTGTTAGAAGTTACCAGCAACTTAGAGTGTTATTAACTTAGCCTGCAGTTACTGATGCAAATACAAACTTAAGAAAATGTATTTATTTATATATTCTATTTTTGCATTACAGAGATACAATTAAGAAATCACACAATAAAATGAAAGTACAGGGGCAGCCTTATCACACTAGGTAATTTCTTACAGGCAACCATGAGATGGATATAAAAATAGGAAAAAAAAAGTTGAGTCTAAGGCGTAAATTAAATAATAATAATCTACAATGAATAACTATAATATAGTTATTCAGTTAAATAATAGGAAGTTAAAAATTATTTATAAATGTAAACATATTATATACACATACTTACTAAACATACGTATATGTACATAAACATACTATATACCTATCCTAACATGTACAAAAAATATACACTACTCACAAAAATTAAAGGATATTTTTTTTTGATCAAATTTTTTGGTGTTTTTTGAGAGTCTGTATCTTGGAGAAAATTGATTGTTAAGAAATTCAAAAACTAAAACTTTGAAGCTTGAAATGTCTATTTTGCAGATCTGTGCTCTATTTCTTGATTGCTTGCTTAGTTGATAAGCAATCTTAAGAAAACCAACGAGAAAAAAAAATCCATCCAAAAAAATCCGTTGGTTTTCTTAAGATTCCTTATCAACTAAGCGAGCAATCAAGAAATAGAGCACAGCTCTGCAAAATAGACATTTCAAGCTTTAAAGCTTTAGTTTCTGAATTTCTTAACAATCAATTTTCTCCAAGATACAGACTCTCAAAAAACACCAAAAAAAATGGATCAAAAAAAATATCCTTTAATTTTTGTGCGTAGTATATCTCAGCTACATTCTTGTTGAGAGAGGTAATGGTCTTTCATATTTTTTTTAAATGACGTCAGTGTTCGTGCCCATCTTGCCTCAACTAGAAGTGAGTTCCACAGTCGGACAGCTTGGACAGTAAATTATTTGTCCATGAATACGTTGGAGTGCACGGGCATTCTCAGTTTCAAGTTCTTCGACGACCTCAAAGATCTTGAATGTGAGCCATGGAGAGAGATGAATCGATCGGTCGATTTACAACTGAATTGTGGATATGTCGGTGTTGAGCACTCCTACGCACCTTACTGCAGTGATTCCGAATAGCTACGTACTTAAGCCAGTTCGACTCGTTAGGACGGTGTTTGTATTTGGACTTGGCTGACTTGAAAATTATTAAAAGTTAGAGAATTAAATAACAAATGACGTGTGTAATAACACAAGATCTATAAACTATATCTCAAAATTCGCAATAAAAATATCTTTCATTGTTATTTTAAGAAACAAAAAGCTATTCGTTTGCCAAACAAACTGAAAGCAGGACGGAAATACGCAAACCGTGATTACGTGACTTGCGCTCGGATAAAGACCTGTAAAGAATTTTAATTAAAGAAATATGTCGTATAATTATTAGCCTTTGCGTGAATTCAATTAAATTTGAATTATTCTTTAATCAAAACTTCATTGTCTTTCATAATTACATGGAGAGTGTTGTCCCAACGCTTCAGCGCTACTCTTGGATTTTGGCCTCATTATTTATTTTATGAATTATATTGTTATTGTCCTAATAGGTAATAGCAAATAACACGCGCTTCACCCATTCAAAATTTATTGAAAAAATTATAACACGATTTTCGTTTTTGCTCCTATAACAACGTTTACAAATTTATTTCCACACATTTCTGTTTACACAAATAATACACAAAAATATTACCAAGTAAAAGCAAATAAAAACGAAGTAAAGTTTTAGAAAAGGTTTCGCGAGAGCCTATTGAATGAAAAAATATTACAAGCGGTTGGTTTTTTTGGTACCCTTTCCACTACAAATCATTTATACATTGTACGCTCATCGAATATTTAAAGGGATAGTATCGAAGGGTTTAACGGGTCCATAGATTTTTATCGATATGTTTTATTATGTTTATGTAGTTCTAAGATCGCACCGAGACTCCTGGCACGGTCGGATAATGAGATGCCGAAATAGACGACGGGATTCGAGTATGACACAGTTTTGTTACTCGGCCAAGTGCGATGCTAAATATCGGTCAAGTTGAAAAGTCCGATATTAATCGCATCGCGGTAAACACTTGTTGATGCTCCTGTTTATTACGGCCATAAAATTAATTACGTGTTAATAAAAATGATTCATATCTTCAATGAACTGGAGTTATCTCGTTGAATCTCTTTGGAACATTTAATCTTTTTAACGTGAATGGATTAAATGATTACTTATAATGAGGTGGCCAGCTTCGTTCGGCTTGTATAAGACGACGACCAACTAGAGATGATCTCATCGCTCGTAAATATTGCACAGGTGTAGGACTATATATACTAGCCGGTTTTGATTTGTGGCTCACGAAAATGAACAACTGTGAAGGATAATTTTCCGCATCTATCATATAATGATGCAAGCACTCTACTGCCAAGCCGATATACGCTAAATTCATAAAACACGTTGATAAAACATTTTTTGCACAAAAACATCAAAAAGGCTTTTTTAAACCACCCGAACTACATCGCCGCAACAGAACTGGCAGATAGACAGCGTATAACCCAAATTGATAGAAAATCCGTCAGATGTGAAATCTAATAGAAAAATATTGTGCACACGATAGAATTTGTTTGTATCCACGAAATCGAATACGCTTCCCGTAAATCCATGAACACGGTTAGAACGATGTCAAAATACATGTTATATCCAGACTGTTATATCCGAAGCCAGGTGGTAGTATAAGACATAAGTGACTTCAAAGACAAGGCAACTAAAAATTTCGCAAAAAAAAAACGACTATTTATTTTTTTTCCTTTTCATCGTATTTGGGTGGTAAATACATAATTTACCAAAATTAATAATTTACACTTTTTACTTTTAAAGACTCAATGGTACAATAGGGTCTAATTTTTTTTTAATTAGGTATTTACCACCCAAACATGATGATCATTAAAAAAGTGCAAAAATAAAATTTGAGATAATTTTAGTTGCATTGTCTCTGTTACCATTAAAACTACCACCCGGCTTCGTTTTCGGTCGCAGTCTGGATATACTCTGTATTTGCAGATACACAAAATGTTGATTAACAATTAGAATTCAAATAAAGAAACCAAGATTAAGAATTGTAAGGACAAAGGGGTCCAGACTACATTTACTAGAATACATTGGCGTATTTCTTAAAAATAGATGCGCTTTACCTTTAGATATTCCCTTTATTCTTCGAAACGTAGCTTCATGCATTCGCTGAACTCGGAACAATAATATAACATTCGAGGAACATAATAATAGGAATACAAGAGGAGACACTCAGGTTCCTCATTTGCTATTTTAAGTATAATGGAAAATAAACAAACTTCATATGTATTCTGGCATGATTTTTTTGGATAGATAAAATTGAATGTTTCGCACCCTCTGGAAATACACGAGAATACAATAAACAAGAATAATACTTCGTAGGCTAGATGATTATATTATTAGATGTGGGTTCGAAGTATGTATTGTTAGCTTATATCTTAATAAATCATTATAATTAAATCCACTATTATTTATATTACAATATCCATATTCATATTGATCCTCCATGCGTTCACAAAAAGAAACATTCGATTCGTGAGACAGTGACAGTGGCTTCTTGTTCGAGACGTCGCGTCGTCGAGGCTTGTGATATAGAAATTATTTATTACGAGAGTGAGGAGATAATTTGCATAGAAATATTTATCTGGCTTTGTAAGTACACACAGTAACATATTTTCTATTTTTTTGTGTCCAATGTCCTTAAAGGAATTAAATGTATTTGCGTTCAAAGTGTAATGTCTAATTTTATTTACTAATCCCTATATTCTGAACTGCGTGCAACTGTATGGTGATTATGTATAATGGTTCATTTACATTGGTCGATAGCTTGGGTATTATACAGCACGCAGCGATTGTAAACTGCCAAAACTTTATAAAAAAGTGTATTTCCTATATCCCGCATACGAACAACCGTAGTATAAACTATTGATAAAAGCATACCACATTTAACAATGATTACGGCTTTAAAAAATAACGAATATATTTGCTAACGAAACTCTTGAAAGCAATTGAGAAGTTAGTTCCATTCTTTTTACTAAAATGCAGCATGAGCTAAGGAAAAAACTTTGAGCTACGTCCAATGGACGCGTACAATTTTTCTACCAACTTATAATTTGTTTGCTGTCATTAATATATTCTACATTCCTTTTTAAAACATTTATAGCAGACCTAAAAAAAGGATTAGGGTCTCAATTCATCTGATATTTTTTATGTATATAAAATCCGTTTAAAATAAGTGTTTCTGATAGCAATATATGTAGAAAAAAATATGATACATCGAAATATTTGTATGAAAATTTATTGGCTCGTGAACGTAGCGCCTGTACGAAACTGAAAAGAACTCATATTTTTCCTAGAAGTAATTGTCGTTTTAAAAAAGGCTTTACGAATGCGAATGTCTCGATTTATTTGCGCTTATGACAGAGCCCATGTTTATTCAATTTTAGAATCTATTTTATCTGCTATCCTTTTAAGTCAGCTCATAATCATAATAGCGAAGTTGACTATTTTCTTTTCATCTCCACCAATGTTAGAATTTGTTAGTACCTATTTGATTTCAATCAAATATTGTTAATTTTTTTTTATTTTAACTTTTTTGTTATTATAAAGTTAACATGTTGAATCGAATTCATTTCTGGCCCTGTCTCTTCAGCCACAGATTCAGCTCTACTACTCAACATAGGAATCCAATTTATCCAATTGAAAACTTGTTTATACCAAAATCATTATCACAATAAAGGAATATATTGCAGTTTTAAAATAAACTTTATTTGAGTTAAAAATCTAATGCTGAAAGACCACAGGTAAACATGCTGTAAGCATTTGACCCGGGCAACGAATCTTTTCGAATAATTTCATCATACACGCATGACATTTACAAATAATGGTTATTTTTCAAGGCTCTTAACAAACGTTTATTACAGTCGAAGGGTGCTGTCGACCGTCCGCTCTCATCGGTATGACTGACCGTCATATAAATTTTCATTAGTGTGGCTCGCTGGGAATTCTTCCATTCGTAATAAACACACGCTACGTGGGCATATTTTCCCACTCTTAGAGCAATGCCCCTTCGGGAATGTAAATGGAAGGTAACTTTGTAGATGTCTAAGTGGAAGTCGTCTATGTGTCATGATAGTTTTTGACAAACGAAACTATTCCAAAACTTCAGCATAAATTTTTATCGCAATGCATAATGATTATTGTACCTAGCGTATGATATTATGTTATTTTGGTATGATAAAGAAAGAAAGAATTGAATTGCTATCTATTTAATACATGAATTCCTCAACCATCAACCCTTAGACACAGATTTACGGGTTTAATGGAAGACGGAAATCGCTTAATATCCGAATCACCAAAACAATAAAAATCACCGTAACTTTTGAGCCATAATATCATTAGATGAACCTGTAATAATACACCTCTTGCCTTCACTCAATTGTCAATCTGTATTGAGATCTATCTATACGTGCTTGACTATCTCCAAAGGCTCTTGATTCCAATGGCTCGATTGTGGGGTCAAGAGTGAGAAACAAAGGCTATTTGAACCGCCACGTCACTTGAGAATGTTGTCTTTTTGAGATTTTCGCCGGTAATAGATTCTTGGGTCTTCAGGCTTATAACAAATTACTCAATTCATACATACATAAACTGACGCCTTTTTCCCAGAAGGGATATGCAGATGTACTACCAGGACACCCACATTTCGCTTTGTATTCTCCGTCTCACGATATGACAGGGGCCGAGCCTATCGCCATAGTATCATACACAAATTCCTGACGCCAGGCTGATAATGCATAGAAAAATCCAATATCATTTTGCCCGACCCCGGAGTCAATCCCGAGACATCAGCTTTTCAATCATACCGTAGTACAATCGCGCCACCGAGCCATTCACTCACTTCATTTTATAATAATTCTGTTAAAAACATTCTGGATTGATCTGTCCATGCTCATTGTAATGTGTAATATCTATGATAACAACTGATATTTGTTCAATTGAAATTAAGGCTTTTTTATCGAAACATATTAAATTGATAAAAAAAAACTATTCGACTTTACAATAATAACAACAAAATCCCGCAATAGTAATCATAAACTGACAAATAAATACTGAATATTTGCCTTAGTATTCATTGTGTTGTCGCAGATTGCATTTTTGAATAGTTAAAACCTTTTGGAAGAATACAAATACTACTCAATATTGTTCATATCAACGAAAAAAAGAATTTTTGATTGCGTCAAACACCACCAGGTAACAAAAGTGTCAGCGAATTTAAAATTAAACCTCAGAGAAATATAAACAATGTTTATTTGTTTCGTAATGGATAAAGCATCGACATTTCACAAAACATGGAATAACATTTTTTTTCTAGAGTGCAGTGCGATATGTGTTTATTTGTAAAGCTTTGAATAAATAAAGTATACCGAAATATTTTATTTCTTTTTATAAATATTCTCATAAAAAATTTAGATACTATAAAAAACATAACAAATAAAAAAATCAGATACAGTGTGAATTTTACGTAACATTTCGGTGTTAAACACAGCAAACAGAATGCCGGGAGGTAAATAGATGACGGAATAAAAATAGGAGGAACGTAAATAAATTAGCATTATATTTCACGAGCTTTGCAAAACGATAAAAAATATATTTTGTTCTTATGTTTCAAGCCTCCAAACCTTCAGACATTGTTAAATATTTTATTTCATCGCCATATAAGAGCGTGTCACTTATAATTTCGAAACTCGACTTATTCATTTATTTTTCTTTTCTTTCTTTTTCTATAATAAAAACTGAGCACGGACTCTAAACTCTTAATCTAAAAAAATATAGATGTAAACCTAAGCATAGTACGCCGACATGCGAGAACTAAAAAACATTTATGGATAGGCAAATCTTTTACGTAATTTGTAAGTTAAAGTTTTTTTTTTTGTATATAATTACCTCTTTCCTTAATTTTTCACTTAGAATTTCCAAGAACGTATCCACTATAGCTGCACTTAAGGTCTAATAAACCAAAACAATATTGTTATATTCTATTGTTGGGCCTGGCTTTATGGATAATAATGGGTAATCTGGTACTATCCAGTATCTAGGCACACAGGCGTTTCAAGCAGCATGCATTTGGGATACCTGATAGTGAGCTTGCGGTGTAATCGGTTTCCACAGCACTGGTTCATCTCAACTGAATAGGGATTAAACAGTATATAATGTCGCCCAATGGGTATTTTATGGTAGCCTTCATACCGAATGGAAAGTGATGAATGGAATCAACGAAGATGAATGGAATTTAATGTATCTATTTTGGAAAATAATGTGAAATAAAACGTGTTTTGTGCCAGAGATTTATATAATTGTCTTGCAAAAACTAAATTGTTTTAAATATAATATTTTATGTTCCACGTAAGTACGTGAAGTTAATTTAATGGAGTTGGACAATGCCCACTTACATCAAAATAAATATAGTTAAGAATTATAATTCTAATTTTTTAGTAACTATTATTAATTATTAGTCTAACATAAAAAAATACCGCGACGTTGCCTTTACTTTCTTTCTCCGTTTAAAAAAATTACGTATTATCAACTTACGTGTTACTGAAATAAAAGTAACGTTACCAATAAACAAAAAATAATCCATTAAAATAAAGAAGCATATTTCATCCAACAGACAGCTCGCGCCTACCCTTTTCCCTAAAGGTAGTGAGTCGAAGAGGTATTCCCAAGGGGCGAGTTCCTTAACTTAAAAGAGTACTTGACCCTAGCCGAGTAGTGGCCGAAGTTAAAAATACGTCATAGTGACTTGCGTACAGTCCCAATTCTATTTAGGTATGACCTAAATAGAAACGGTTTTATTGTTACAAAGAATTTCAATTCATAAGATTTTTCTGACATTTATGTATTTATTATGTCATGTTTTCTCAATATTTCAGTTGATTTTTCATTGGTATTAATATAGTCTATCAAAGCTTGATGGAATTTTTCGGAGGACTATTTTATAGGATTAGAAACTTATGCCTGGGGGTGTTACAATATTTTATATATGGCCACATATTATAAGATTTGCCTGTAAGGCTGCAATTTCAAAATAGCAACAATCTAGGCTGAGAATTTAAAGATTCAGAGCAAATAAAACTAATTTTTACGTATTTTATCACGGACCACGAAAGCTGGCAAGCAATCGAAACGTTGGGAAGTTAAAAAATGTAAAAATTAAACCGAATCGCGACAAAATCCGTAAAAATTAGTTTTATTTCAATGTGTAACATTCGCATAAATCTAAGAAACTACTAAATAAAACAATATCTTGAAGTTCTTTATATATTTTAAAACCCTCACTAATTATAATTTTTCTTCACATAGTTCATCCAAAATTAGCCTGCATAGTTCAACAGTCATCTGTTAGGATTTATAGTTATCACATAAAATTAACACATATTGTATTTCTTCTAACGCCCATACAAATATAAGTACAAACCACGGTGACATTAAAATATGAACACATCTTTATTTACAGCGGCAATAAACCGACAAATACGACGGTTCGTTTATCTTTTATAACCGCATAAAGTTAACTGCCATGTGAGTTCTGCCGGTGGTTACAAGTACGGTGCTCCTTCAATATTTCGATTTTCAGTTCATACATGAAATTGAATACACCACACAGGCTACTTCTCGATTCGTGGATTTTACTTATTTTCTTTCTGTACATTTGAACGTACTTTTTGATTTTTCAAACAGTGCTCCATACTACGATTGCTTATACATATTCAGGTTAAGAAATACTTACGACATGTTCATGCATATCCATTGAATTAATTAATTCATTTTTATTTTTTTTGGGCGTTTAAATCAAGCCCTTATAGATTTTATTATCTAACAGAAATATCCAGAGTTCCTAAGTAAGTAAATTTTTATCTGGCTTTAATTAACTCCCGACAAATCTGTGGAATTTAAACTAGCCAATCTTTGTTAACATTCTCCAGCATTCATCAACTGCGAAAAGTGCTAAATGTTTTTGTTCCTGTTTTCAAAGGTAGGCTGCTCGTATTCAACGAAGTATTTCATGAAACGCTATGCTTTGCTTCCAGCTCCTTTTGTATTTCATTTCATTGTATTAGCTTAAAAACGTTCTATTGATGTTGAGTGCAAAATTATTATTGAAGTGCTTGGAAAATAACGTGTAAGTTTGTTCGGCTAAAAATATTGAATAACAAACAAACATGTCAACACCATGACCTATAACAACAAATCTTATATTTTGTACGTATTTAGTAAACAAATAGCAACAAGACTTAAAAGTTATAGCCACTACGAAATAAATCGTAACACTTACAATAGAACCTAACGAATAAATATTTAGTTTCAAAGCAGCCAAATAGGAAAACACGAATATAAACAAGATATGAAATTCTAAATGTACAGCATCCCAAGCCTAACCTGAAACCTCACAAGCAAGAAATAGATCACAAATCTTAACAACCTTATTTTATTTAAGTCAATAAAAATACTCACACAAAGCCAACTTAAGGAACTACTCGAAAGGGACGAAGACGAAGAGCATTCCGTACTTACATTCGCTAATGTATGGAAAGATTGACCCGTGAAGGAACGCTACGCGTGTAAAAATTGTTAGCTATGCCGGGATTTGAAAGGGATCGTGTATTTTTACTTGCTAGGAAGGTAGAAAATTGCGATCGCGAAAGTATCTAAATACCTGAGATAAAGGAATATTCATTGAACATCCTTTATTTGAATATATTGAAACTGAAATTTGAAGACCATGCATGTAGAAATAATAAAACTGTGCGTAACGTCATTCATATCTGCGACATTTGGACAATTTTAGTACAATAATTTGATATTTGCTGGATCAGATCAGTAAATACTTTGCCAAATATCTACCTAATGTACCAAATTAGTTACTGTTGGTATACGTAAAACTACAAAAGGCAAAGCTACTCTATCATTAAGAAGGAATTTGCCCTTCGTGCATCGGTCTCGTTTAGTGCAATTTGGTGCACTGGAAAACCCATCCAGATTTTTGTAGACATTTCTCCGGTATCCAGGGTTCCACACGATGATTTCCTACACCATTCCACCCTCCTACACCATTCCTCACCACACCAAGTAATATATGTGTGTACTTATGCCTACCAAGCCGCCAAATTAATAAATACATACATACATAAACTCACGCCTTTATCACCGAAGGGGTAAGCAGAGGCACCACCAGGACACCCACATTTTGCCTTGTATGTTCCGTCCCACGATGTGATAGGGGGCGAGCCTATTGCCATATCGTGCACAAATTCCTGACTCCGGACTGATAATGAATAGAAAAATCCAATATCACTTTGCCCGACCTCAGGAACTCGAACCCGAGACCTCAGCTTTGTAACCGTACCGTAATATAACTACGCCACCGAGGCAGTCCATTATTCCACCCTTCTACACCATTCCTACACCACACCAACTAATATAATATGTGTGTACTTATGCCTAACAAGCCGCAAAATTAATATAAAGTTAAAATCAGTAAACCGCATCCATTATGAGTTTATGAAAGAAAGGATTAACGTAAAACTCATCCAACGATCGACTTTGTGTGAACCATAGGTGAACTTATCTTTCTGAGAAGTTACGTACACGAGATCCTGTTTTAATTAACAACGTTCATAAGCACTTTCATTTACTTTGGAATTTAAGATTGAAATTGCCATGTTTGAAGTAATTATAATTATGAAGATTGCTCGGCGCTAAGGCAATCACTTGTACATGTTTTCATGTAAGCTGAATCGACTTGTATGAAGTTAGAAATTTTCTGAAGAACCAAAAAACATGAGACTAAGAAAATGTTGAAATAAAACTAATTATTACGGATTTATCGCGGATTTGGTTTGAGTTATACAATTTTTAACTTGCCGACGTTTCGTTTACTTTACAGCTTTCGTGGTCCCAGGGCGGACCCAGTCCGCAGCGCGCGATTAAATTAGTTTTATTTCAATGTGTAACATTCGCGTAAATCAAAGAAACCATTATACATAAACTAAGAAAACGCTTGTATTATTTTTTCTATTTTTCCACATTGAAACCTACCACTAAGCATGATATTAAGCAGGCACACAGTAGTAAATCTCTATCCTATATTAGTGTGGGATTAAAAATATATGATGGGAATAGGAAGACCTAGAACCTTATAAGAAAAAACACAAAAGTATGTCTCATCATCATCATCATCATTTCAGCCCGTATTTATCCACTGCTGGACATAGGCCTCCTCTTTAATGCACCACTTTGTTCCACCACAAAAGTATGTCTAAAAGTAACTAATTATTTGAAGTTAAAATACATACAATTGGACTTAAAACCGTGACCATTTATAATCCACACCTGAAACGCGTATAAAAAGGTGACGTAGCAGTAGCTCTGGTAGTGAATAAACAGCGACACGAAATGACTAAGCAATGAAGCCTTACACAATTATACAGAGAAGTCTCGTTATGCAATTAACGTTATCCTATTTTCGTAAATATAATACGCTTGTGTATTGATCTGATGCAAAGACTAGTGAATTTGTACCAACATTCTTCTTTTGTCTTCCTTCAACTTACTGTTAACGCAAACAACTTGTTCAATGTGATCTTCAGGTAGCCACAATTTCAGAACACTCAATGTATCTTAAGCGCAAAAAGCTATCGGTCATATACGTATATATTTAGCCATGACAGCAGTCGCAAAGCTGGTCTTAAATTGGTAAGCTAAAAATAATAATAAATATAACTCGTATTAGGCCAGTGTCGTGGACTAAGCCCTAAAGCTTCTCAGGTTATGTGAGATGCCAGCGGGAAGCATTGATACGTGTAAAAACATATAATAACAATAAAAATAATACAACCTGCAAAGTTAACCGCAAATATTACGACAGTCCAGCTATAACTAACTTTATAAAAAATAGTTTCAGTAAATCAGTAGTATCAAAAAAATTCACCTATCAATTAAGCTCAATATTATAACCGCACTCTGTCAATTATCGTTAAAAGTAGTTGGAGGTGTGAATGGAATTAAAGTGGGATTTAAAATAGGTAAATACAGCATTGCAATTAACTCAAAAACATGTAATAATTTAGCCACTGTTACCGAATAGTTTCTAATTGAAATTTTACAAAGCGGTAGAGCCACGCTATTGTCAGTCAAGAATCGGCATGAATGGGCAGGCTCGTCTGGGCAGTACCAATGTCTCACAGGAGATCGACGAAAAGCGATAGCCTTGCTGTCTCATTTCGTTCGGTGAAAGGTGCCGGCAACACATCTAAGATCCAAGCGTTGTGGATGTTTATGGGCGGCAGTGATCACTTATCATAAGACCTGTTTGCTCGTTTGCCGGAAAATTAAAATTATTGTATAAATAAAACCTACGGGAAATAATAATCTCCACAGTACCACAGTGTTTGTTCTATTTCATAAAACAATGGTTTAATATGCAAATAGTAACGCTGGTCTTTTAACTTGTACCCTCAAATATTTTTCAATGGAATAAGCAATGAAAAAAGATACAAGACTTGATATTCGAATGCAAGACATAAATATCAAACTAATAGTATTATAGGAACGAACATACGTTATCGATAATACGCTTAAAGATTGATGACTACGAAAACAGGATAAAAGCTAAGATACAGAGAGTGGCAGCATCTGGAGACAGCACGACGCCACACATAAATGTCGCCATTGGCAATGGTTTTATTATTGTCCCAGATATAATGACATTCCTTTGAATTTATCAAGCTGTAAAGATTATTATAGTTTAGTTAGTAAATATTTTTTAATTGCGACATTCAAAAATTAATACGAAATACGAAAAGTGTGTAAGAAGTTATATTCCATAAATCATTATTTATTTCAAATAATTGCATATTTGTTGCATCAAAAACATATTTTATTTACCAAAGGCCGCAAATGATATTTACACACGGTACGTCTACAAAATGTACGGATAAATTCGTATTGTTTCAATTTAGAGACTTAAAACAATTTTTTGCATTAACACGTAAAAGAATTATGCAAGCTTTTGAAATATTTGTATGGTGTAGGACAAAGATTAAAGGTTATAAAAGGAATCCCTTTATGACCCTTTTGTTAAAACTAGACGCAATGCGACTAATTATAAAGCTGAAATCACGTACGAGCCACTGAAATTAGCCAGGAATATATTTAAACGACGTAACTGCTATGTCACAGTGAAAATAGAAAATATAATCTTCTATAAAATCTCTATTTTTAACACAACTATTTTATATAAAACAATCTAATTCGCCAATTAAAAGTTCGTAATGTTGTCTTAAATAACATGATATTTAAAATGAAACAATATGATTATACAAAACAAAAGTGTTTCATCAAAAATGATGTCCCAAATATTAATATTTGGACTAAAATCGTGTTTGAAAAGTGAATTAAATACATTAACGCATTTATTTCGCAACGATTTGTATGTTTTGTCGACAAACATGATTTTCATAATTACTTTAACGATTAACATATGTATATATTTTCATAATGCCAATCTATGTATCCGTTTGACAAAAATAAATGATTTCTCTTTGTAATTCTCAGACAATTTTTGTTATTTATTTTATAAAGTATTACTATAATGTGATATACTAGAAAACAAGACACGAAATAGCATCCAAATTGATACAAATTCTACTGAAACATTTAATAATTTAATTAATTCCAGAAACAAAAACTCACTTCTAATTCAAAATTAATAACTACGAGTATAATGTGGAACATTTCAGGAATATCTCTGACCCAACTGGTATTGACGGATAAAGTATTTTACATAAATAATGAATTCCGTAATTAATTAATAGACGCTTTCAAATTAATTAGTTTTAATATCCGTCAAATACATGGTAATGGGAGTCGTGGGAAGGCCTCGTTCACACAAAAGTTAATTTGGGGTAATCTTTAATTGCGCTGAATAAAATATATTTATTTAACGGTGAATAAACCGAAAAAGATACTCAAGTATTTTTTAAATAAAATGTTACCTATTCATTCATTTATGTTTGTATTTGTATTTTCAAAAGAAGTTGTCGTATAGATATTTCTAGTATTCTCTGTATCGAGTGATACTGATCTGCGTGGCGGACTATATGGCCTAACCCTTCTCAATCGTACTCTCGATTATAGAGGAGGCCCGTGCTATACAGTGGGACGTATTTGGACTAATACAGATTCAGATACATACACTATGTTATAAAAATACAATAATTTAATTCAAACAAAAGTGACTGTGACAAATTGTATTGTTTGACTACAAGAACCAAAGTGTTACTAAACATTACTCAAGTGCCAGAGAGGTTGAAACAAACTTAAAGACAGCTACCAGTCATTGTCAGACTTGTGAGAATTCGAGTTCAGTAATTGAGAATACTCCAGTCTTAGTTTTGTTCTAATCAATTAATCTTCAAATAAATAAATCTAAACTTAGAACGTGCTTAAATTAAACATTGAGTAATTCACAGGTATCGATTGCCTTCATGTTATAAGTTGGCAAAAATCTGTTGTGAATTAAGAGACCGCAGTTTTTTTCTTTGGAGTTAAACACAAGCTTCTGTCCCGAAGAGTCGCTGAGTTTTAGTGGTCTATTTGAATTATGTCTCTGCTAATTCTGATCTTGGCTGACAGGAGTAGCAGTAGTGAAATTGAGGGTATTCTTTTACTCAAAGTCTTATGAATGATGAATACAGGGCAACCAACAACAAAGCCATCATTAAACCGAGGTGTCAGATGTCGTCAAAGGACGCTAACAAGGTAATTTGTCTATGGGTCGATACATCGGTACCAAAACCGCATCAATTACATAATTTAAGGCCTGTGTTCTAAGCACGACCTACAAAGCCTTTTCGTGTAATTAAGACTTGTAATTGCACGTGCATTATGTCTTAAGAGGCTTTATAGCTAATTGGTATAGCCGACTGCCAGGGTGGCGTAGTTGTAATACAGTATGATTAGAAAGCTGAGGTTTCGGGTTCGAGTCCCGAGTCGGGCACACTTTGCCTGTGTTGGAATTTTCTATTCATTATCCGCCCGGAGTCAGGAATTAGTGCCCGATATGGCGATACGCTCGCCCTTAAATATTTTTCAAGAGCAGTTATTGAACTCGTTTGAATTACAGAAACTCTCAAATCGATTTGAATCTGGGATATAAATATAAATTAGTTTGACACTTTTGTTACGACAAGCAAACTCAATTTAGCTGAACGGAACTCAGTCACTCGTGAGATCCGATGACACACGCTATTGCCACTACACGTAACAATCTACTCATGTAACAATACTGCCTATATATAAAATAGAAATATGAAAAAAAAACAATTTACAAAAGCATTGATGTCAAGCAGATCGGTTTTAAAATTGTAAGCGAAATATTCTAGAGTATGGATAAAAGTCATGCTGCGGTGAACTCTTGTAAGTGTGAGACAGAGGCAAAAGAAGTAGAAACATGTAAAATAAGATGATTTATTTAAGTTTGAATGTTCATATTAGGTTCGCTATTCTTCCTGTAATATAGACATTCGTCCACCAACAACGAGGACAGACATCCTAATAATTAATGTCGTAGGAAAAATGGATGGATGCAGGCCCTTTCCTACAGGCCTTTTTATAAACCTCGCGGGAGGCGTATACAGGTGTCCCAAAACTAGACGATAAACCTGTAACGGAAGATAGGACAAACAGTGACGGCACAGAAATAAAAAAACTTGTGTGTTGTGTGTAAGAATATATGTATGTACGTACATACGCAGTTATACTTCTTTTTAAGATAAAAGTCGCTTATTTTTACAATGGCCTATCATTCCCATTTCTATACATGAAAATGATTATAGTAGCGAGCTCTAGTAAATCATGCCCAATTTTTCAAGACCAGGATATCATAACCCCGTAGTCACCGCAAACAGGTCATTAACGCGATAAATACAAGAGAACATATGTATGAGCATACACGCCGGACACGGAACAACATTACAAATGCAATCGAGCGCTCTCTCATATCGGAAACCTATGTCCTTTGGGAAATGAGTTTCACGCCGCAATACCCTGTTTCCTCTTCTAATGGCATCCGACACTTGCTACGTTCATCATGCAATGTTCACATTTTCTAAGTTAATTTTATGCGGGGAACGCTCCACATCTCTGCATTTTCCATTATGCCAGAAATGATTTTTAGAGTGGTGTTAAATTGTTTTCCTAAGTGGCTTAAGTAATTAAGGTCTTCGTCGTAGTTTTGTCGCTAAAATATCTCGCGAAATAGAATGAATCGACGCACCATGCCGCCGGATATTTATTTTATAAAACATTTCTAAAATTAATTTAATTTCACCTCGTGAATTCAATATTAACTATGTAAAAATAAATATTTAGTTTTGTTCCAAAATAATAATTTATTTTTTAAATAAAATAGTACCTTGACACTTGAAGGAAGCCTGAAGAATAATCATCATTTAGAAACCTCCAATTATAATATAATAAAATCCATGGTTAATTGATAAACATCGCAATAACTGACCGTCACAGATCATGGCCTAAACCCTGTTCATAGAACTCCACTATGGATGAGTCTTGTGGTTGCCATAAGTAATAAACGGATGATACAGAAAATAAAGTGTTTATATCTTTCTGTCCTTCATTAATAACTATATTGTGACTGGACATACCACGTTTTTCTCTTCCAAATTCAAAATATATTATACGAGTATTTAATTACTAATCAGGTTTTACGTAAAACACATATTCAATTACTTTAATTCTAAAGAGATAATTAAATTTTAGCATAGAATACTATTTGGAATATATAACAATCTGGACTCGAGATAATATAACCAATACGCAGTCTCCAATTCATTTCTATCAAAAATAACATTCAAAGTTGTTACCAAAACATTTATTTAGTTGGGTACAAAAGTATTCAGTGTATTTACTTTGTTTTAGGAATATCAAATTCGGACAAATACCCCAACCTGAATAGCGAAAACATCAAAACAAACGTCGAATAGAATATTGATTAATTCCATTTACATAGAAATATATAACGCAATCAGACACTTTTTCTTTATTTTTATTAATGGTTTACAAATCTACATGTATGTCTACATGAACCATTGTCGACATTGTGTCTTACTTCATGGGATAAATCTTCACTAAGATAAATCCACCAGACGGGAAGAATGTACCTATGGAGGCAAGGAGAGCTTTACTAAGTCCAGCTTCAGAATTTTAAAATTAGCTCCAAAACTCATTGTACTTGATTTGACTCTTCTAAAGGATTCCACTGGATATGATATCGAAGGTTCCAGGTGTTTTAGCCACTTTAAATCCATCCAGTACGAAATTATGTGGCAAAAGTTCAATTTGTAATACATAAATAATTTTGGTTATTGCGGTATTAAAATAGGAACTCTCTCGCATCGGTTCCTTCCCAAAAGATTTCCCCTTTGCAATTTACCCAAACAGCATTATAAATTGAATTATTCGGCGAATCCGGCGATTAATAAGAACTCATCCCGATGACCCTTCGGACAGATTCAATATTCAATAAATAATCAAATTAAAGTTGGAATATTGAATAGCATCCCGAATCCCAAGGGAAGAACTCCGAATGTTCTGAAGTGTATTTGAGACAACTTATTTTTTGTATAGATATTTCTTTGCTATTTGAAATTTTACGTTCGCGTATTTATCCACGTTGAGTAAGAAGGCATTATCCTTTACTAGGAAGCATTACATACATACATTGGATAGTTTGGAAATTAATTAATTTTATAAACTGTCTAGAGTCTAGACTAGATTTAAAACCTATTTTAGTTATCGAATATATTAATTCTATGTACCTATTACTTCACTCAAACTGAATTCTTAAGTCGTTGGAAGGGGACAAAACATTCGATAACTAAAATACATTCTAAATCTGTCTATGAATTAGGACATGTAGCATAAATAGTGGTATTAATATTATTAGTATATATCAAAGTATTCCTAGTCATCTTTATACATATATCAAAACATAGACAAAAGAATGCAAACTAAAAACTCCCAACAGAACGTTATATTAATAAACAATTACAAATTTAGTGGTAGTTTTTAGTAAATACTAGTAATACTACTAGTTAGTTGTTCCTCAGTAAAGAGACATCGGAAGGAATTAAACAGTAATTATTCGAGAGCTAATTCAGAGATTCAGTGTAATTAGATTCCAACACAATCGCTTGTTACGTACAATGTATAAATCTAACTAAACAAAAACAATACATCGATCATTTTATAACATCTTGTTTAAGGCATTTTATGCACGTAGATGTCACTTTAAGCCTAATGGAGCTGTCACCGAATACTTTCTACTCGATACAAATATAAATATAAACAAACGACATCTCGTTCCTGAGAATATTTATAGCGTTCAGTGTTCACATAAAGAATATTCGTGTTCAAAGTCGCGGCCTCGCGTTCGGAAAAATAGTTCAGTTGCGAATGCGAGCCACAGTCAAGGGCTTGTTTCTGCCGCTTAAAATAATGTTTGCGGGCGTTAAAAACATTAGGTGACGAATACACAATAATTAGCGGCCGGCGCGGGCGGCGCGGCGCGTAGGCGACCACTGTTCTTTCTACATTTTAACTTTTTATTTTGGCATTGGTGTAAATATTAATTGCTTAATCCATATTCATTTTTGAATAAATATTCATGAATACATTTCGATAACAATTCGGGTGACCACTTTTGTCTGGCAATTTTTATTTTGATGTATTCATATTAATAAATGCTAATGTTTTAAATCAGTGTAGACTTTCAGTTTTAATGTGCCAGTCATCTTTATCTTCCATACAATTTGTAGACCAGCGGATTACGTTCCTAGATTTTATCTTCGGACAATGGAAGTTTCTCGAGAGATATATTTCCGCGCGGGTACATACTGCATTTTTATGTTAAATTATACACCTAATTGCACATTCAAGTACTCATCTAGCAGGGATTATGTTTTGCTCTTTGTGTTAAAAATGAAATAAATGTAGTACGTGCCTATAATAATCCACATATCGAAATAAAAATATTTTTAAGAATTTTATCGGGGATTAGGTTAACGGTGGGAGTGATCTGTGGGATAACGAGAATTTTTACATTTTTTAACTTCCCGAGACGTTTCAGCTTTACAGCTTTCGTGTTCACGGGGTGGAAATTAGTTTTATTTCAATGTGTAACATTCGCGTAAATCTAAGAAACCATAATCTATATTTCGCTAGAAATTGGATACCTAGTACATTTCTTGTCTCAGCAAATACAATCTAATTTGAAATATCTTATTTGACTTTGCCGAATACTTTTAGTATGTAAGGTGCTTATTCGTGTCAGTAGAAGTAAAAATGGGATTTCCATTATTCTTAAGCATATTGACCTATTTCGTAGCGGTAGCAACCGAAAACGCGATCCTTCATACAATGCAATTATTTCAATAATTCACTAATAAAATATCAATAACGCTATCTACTGCAATTGTAAAGAGTTTAAGTATAGAGAATCAGGCAAGATATCACGTCAAAGTGCTTCAATACCGAGATGCCTGGACGGTACGTTCCCTTTGGAACGCCGTTCACTTCACAGAACATTATTGAATTGAACTCATTTTGTGCTCGACGGCATTTTGTTTCATTGCACAAATAAACTCGAACATTTAATTTTATACCCCATTTGTAAGCAATAAATGTGTTTTGTAAGAAAATAGTTAAACGTATATGAATAAATGAAATTAAATGATATTCAGGAGTTACGTGAAAAAAATTCATTTTCTGGAGTCTTTGTTCTTTCATATATATTTTTTGGACTTATTTCGTGCTATTAATGTGATTTTTTCGTTTCCATATCGATAAAGAACAAGTCTAATTGCTTAAATACCCATAATCGTCGACCCGTTAGATCGAACACGAAGCCGTTAAAGGACTTAAAATCTTTTGAATTCGAAACAAGACGAAGATATTGCTTTAATAATACTTTTATACACAGACAAATTCATTTAAACAACTTATATTAATTGAATTATACTATTACTTACTTTGGAAAACCATATCTCCATAACCAGCCCATGAAACCAGCCAGAGAAGCTCCCCAGGGAAGGTCCATAACATCAATCGGCCTCATAACATAACACTGTAACAGAATATGATACTGATCTCAAATTTATCCGGCGATTAGTGGGTGATGGATGGACAGCCTATAGAGGCTGCAAACTGATCGAATAATACCTTACATAATAATAGATGACCAGTTTACTGTTACAAACCAGTACATTTACCATTGTTCTTGTTTCATCATTTGTGGATGTATGATGTCAAATAATAATGGAATAGCCTTGAATGGTTGTGTAGATAGATACTGTGTGTTAGATAAACAACTTGTAGAACATTTGTGAAAATATATCACGTTTATTAGGGATAAATTTCCTGCACGGAAAATTAACTATTTGACATACTTGGCAAAGCAATTTGTAAACCAATAACAAGTTCTATCAAAAATTCAGATTTAGATTACTGCGTATAATTTAGCCTCAGAATACGAAAATATATTTAATATTCATGTTTCTACAGATTCGTTATGCATGAATAAAAATGTCCAGTACTTCTTAACTCAGTAACTACCAAACATTCTAATAGTGTTCATGATATAATATTTCAATAAATAGAATGATTGCAAGGAATAGTATTTCATCTTCCAATAGCAGCGACCATTAAGCTCTTACGAAAGCCCTGACGGTGAATAAAAATATAATCCGTCCTTTCATCAAGCCTATGCTATTTGAAGCATAACTAATGTAATTGGAAATCTGTATTCAATGTTGGAATAAGTGCAAACTATATTTTCCATTCATTTTCTTTTTTTTTTGACTACGTGACTGCAGTACGACTAACAGTATCATAATATTATCTAGATAAACATCCAGGCGACAGAAAATTATGCTTCGCCATTGGACTCAATTATGCCGTATCTTCAATTGATGAATAGTGCCTCCATTCCATAGCTGTATGGTATGACAAAGACCTCTTTAGTTCATTGTTTTGTCACCCGCTTTATTATGGAGGGAAGTGGACAATAATTTATTTCCAACTCCTCCTATTAATTTAACTTTGTGGTTGATTTCGTTGCGGGTTAAAGAAAAGTTAGACATTCTCGGAGACTCGCTGAGCTTCAATGCTCAGTGTCATTAAAATGCGTGTCACTGTTGATCCTGGCTTACAGGAGTTACAGTGGCGGGTGTGAGGGCGGGACGCACAAAGACGCACTAGCAAACCTCTTGGTTCAGGCTGGAATAGAAATGAATCTTCTATGTAAAACAAAAAAAATTACCAAATACAAAGTATGTCACCAATAGGCATTCGCTCATAGTTTCGTTCACATACGTGCAGTTTGCTAATGAGAATAGTGATTTGATGACGCGAACAGCCCATTGTGAAAGCGAGCTCTCGACCTTTTTATTCGCTTCCGAATACCCTGGCACGGCTGCACTCGTTATCTCTATCAAACCAGTGTCACAAGTAGTTGCCGATTGAAAACACTACATGCAAATGATAAAAAAATATTTTAATTGCACAAAACGCTGGTGCTTCATGTAAACTAGTTTGCTAGAGCTGAATTTTAAATAGGCATTGTGATGGTTGAATGCAAATTATATGTTTTTTAATTCAAATTGTTCAGTTAGGTGGTTCCAATGAATATCGGAGTAATTGTTTTTTTCATTTGTATCGATAAATGCAGCTAAAACCAATTTCGTTCTACCTGGTATCATCCCGGCTGGTGCCAGGGCACGTCTTCCTGTTTAATTTCCTGCACTTCGCCTGAAGTTTGGCGGACTGAAATATATTCTCTGCTAAGACTCAAAAAATATTCTCTAACTTGACGTTCCACTCTAACTGTAACCTAATTTAGTAAATAAATGAATCAACAAAAATCAACTCATACTATTACAACGAATTTAAAAAGTTAGTTTGAAACCGGTGTAAGATTTTAAGAAATATTTTTGCTTTTGATAGCCGAATTCCTAAAGTAACGGTATATTACAACCCTTAGGATCTGAGTAACAAAGAAAAAGAAGTCAATACGGGAAATATTTCTCATCTGAATTATTTAAGACGTGGTTTAGTAAGTGAAAAAATTGAGTTATCGCATCCGGAAGCCTGACCGGAGTGCTGTTAAAAGAATTATCGCAATAAGTTCTTCCAGTTCCCACTACACCTTAATTAATAAAGATTTTCATAATAGACTCTCCATCAAGATTTAATTTGGAATACCAATACAGGTAATTTATATACCTCCGTATAGGTGTCGCGACCTATCACGTTTGGGAGCAATATAGATCACGCTGAAAGTGGTTGACCTCAATTGACACCCAGCCCTGTACCTTGCACATGAACACAAACTAATTTAACATTCACTTGCCACGGACCTATAACTACAGAGTTCGATGTATCAATCTCATACATATTAAGATCGCTTCGAAGATCTACTGCCATAATTGTTATCAAAAATTGTTTTATCTAACGATGGAGAATGGGTTTCATTCCAAAACTCTTCTCGTGTTTAATGCCCGATTCAAAAAGAGAGTTGTTATGAGTTTAACGTGTCTGTCTGTGACCTCGTAGCTTCTAAATCGCCAACCGATTGTGATGCATTATTTTTGTTTGCAAGCTGTCATGCTTTGATATTTTTTTATTCTATTGCGGCAAAGTATGTACAACGCACCTGATAGTAATGCAGGCCAGATTTTAGATTGACCAAAGACAATAGTTTCTTGTCATTCAACATTAATGCTGGTCTACTTAACCGGTCCTTCAGGTAAAAGCAGCAGAACCCAGATTTATAGGAAAAAATCTACAGCTTAATGGTGCTGCAAAAAGGTGAGGCAACAAAACTTTTGGACCGAGTGAAGATGGTGTTGTGGTCACAAAATCAGGGTTTTGTAAGCCAGTGAGCTTGGTTCTGTGAAGGAAAGAACAAGGGATCAAACAATTTCTCAGAGCATTTCGCATGAAATAAAATGGTATCAAATATAACAATAGGCTAACCCTTTATCCGATTATAAGAATAAAGTATACAAGATTTATCGTAAACCGTTCTTTCCTTTAAAAATACCAACAGCACTTCGCATATTAAGAGATGACCGATGTTTTACATCAAAGGAAACTTCGGAAGATAAATGCCAATATATTTTCTTACAATATAGAATACAACTATAATAAAAAAGTATACCAATTATAAATTGGAAAGTGCATCTACACCGCTTCGCGTTCATTTTGGTTCAGGAATTAACAAGTTTTATTTTTTGAACAGATTGACGAGATGATTAATTGATTGATGTGGTAAGCGTCACGCCCGTTGAAATACGGGAGCAACATCCCTTAGGACTCATTATCATTAAGCATTGCATGACGCTGCACTGCTGTGGTCTCCTTATGACCTTCAATTAGTAACCATGACAGAAATATACAAAGTGATATCCAACCAAAAAGCTACCTCTATACGAGAAACCTACCGTCTCCCTAAAAGGCAGGTAGTAATACTTTATCAAAAAGGAAGAAATGTTAAAAAGCGATCACGTGATACGAATTGATATTGACCTGTATAGGAATGCGAATAGTAACTTGCAGCACGAATATGCGGGACCAGCCGTGCGTAGTATGGTCGGGAATTTTTAAACTCTTCTCGAACCCCTTCACTTGGAAAAAATTCAGCACGTGCATTTAAATTTATATTTTTGCTTTGCAATACCAATTTTACACGCCAGCTGATATTAACTTGACCTACCTTTTTGTATTAACAAAACGTCGCGCGTGACGTATTGTTTAATCAAGGTCGCAAATCTTGCGTTATTTCCGTGACACTCTTCCCAATTGGCTGTTATGTACGTTCATCCACTACATGCAATCGCCAAGGCCGATTATAAATTTCTCGCAAAGCATCGTACATACGTGCATTCATTTGGATTTTCTTGCAATATATCATTTAAGATTAACATGTAAAGTTTCATATAATCAAATTGTTCGCGCTGTTCGACTAGAATTTGTAATTAAAATTAGATTTCATGAATATAGGTGATGAGAACATCAACAGATGTTAACAGATGTTATAAAATATCTAAAACTATGTAAAACATACAACTCTTTTTACACGTGATACAGATACGCAATCCTACTGATTTTTTCAATCAATATCGTCGGTGTAAAAACTACTAAGCTTTTTTCAGTGAGCTACATAATGGAAAGCTTTAAAAACGGGTTAAAAGGATTTCGTGGGCATGCAACGCTCTATCGACAGTGTATGTGTTTCGGGTGTCTGACCGACAGGCACCAGTTACCAACAAACTAGTAGCACTCAAGCCTACATTTTCCCGAAATAAAAACGCCACAGCAATTTCATCTCACATTTATGTACTCTCGATTACCACTAACATGGCCAACTTTTATTAAAACTGGAACGGCGGAATTGTATTGTGAAATACAAACACCAAACTGGACAATGCTCGACCTGTGGACGGATATTAATCATTTTGATGCCGCTAGTTTCCTCAATATGGCTTCAGTAAACAGTAAGGTGCTTACAAGTTTGGCTGCTGAAAATTCATTTGGTCTACGACCGAATAATAATTCCGCTGGACTATTTTTTTACACGTTTTTACTACATTCATAAATTAACTCTACTTTTAAGAATGGGAATCAATTACCTACTTGTTTGATATATCATTTGATGTGAAACACCCGTCATATTGTTCACTTTTCCAATTAATGTATTTTATATCGTAGTACAAACTCGTCATACACGAGTATCGCTTTATATTTTACTCTAATTGCTATTAAACGTGTATTACAAGCAATTAATTTCTATATGAAAAGCTTAATAACATGCATGCTAAGTTGTTCACAACGCTTTGGTTAAAGGATCCGCATAAGTGGGAGAACACTTGAGCCGACCTGTTCCACAGCTTGCTACGAAATTACGAAGTTTCTTGTTCACGGCATGATGGTATCCACAATGTTATATTTCCGTAAGCCAGCACGCGTGGTTTTGTGATGGGATGAAGAGTATAAACATTTAATACAAACAATTAATATATCAATGACGTCACGCTGAAGTTAATGCTAAATATAGAATATAATTTTATAAAAAATTGCCTCTATATTTTTATAATGGCACGGTAAAGTGACACCTGATGTAAGCAGGGTTACCAAAATAGAGTATCTAACAGCAAGAGATAATTTTCTCTATCCATTTCACACATTATGCTGGCTTGATGGTATCCGGAGATACACAGGATGAAGACGAAACGCGTCACACATAATTAAGTCACTATGACGGGTCCTGGGCGGCTGTGTATAGTTTTCACTATCCGGGCGATAATAAAGCCCATCCAAACATTTCTTTACAATCTAATGCATTTATATTTAACATTCGTTCGTGATGTTTCCTCGTATGAGTATCGAGTGTCAGCCCAATTCGTTAACCCAACATGCGCCGAACTTACACTAGTGCCAAAAATTTAATCGACTTTTTGTATTGGCGGACGACACTCGACAAAAACTAGACCTACATTCTGCTTGGCGTGTTATGACATGCAAAATTGTCTAAAATAAAATATTCATGTACAATGTCTGCTGATGGCAAAATTTTGACTATTCGTGTTTAATGCTATTGGCAAAAGCGTTGACGTCAAAACTCTGTTATCATGAATAGATTTGAATATTCCATTTTCTATACTTAAAATCATTTCTTATTCTATGACTGCAAGTGCGAATATCTAGAATATTTCAGTGCTTTAAGACACAATAATAAAATATCCAAGATCATTACCTATATCAGTTCCAATTAAAGCTGTAATTGGCCATGAAATAAGAATCGTAGCCATTACTTGAATTGCCCGGCATAAAGCGTACGAAATAACAATAATAAAGTTTTTCAACATTTCGCTCCGAAACCTTATAAAGTTCTTATTGAACAAATTAAATGGGGGTTGAGTGTTGAAATTTCGAACTGTGTTATACAAGTGATTTTCAATGTACAAGACTAATATAGACTTAAGACTAACTTATATAAATATGTTGTTTAACGATGGATGCGAATTTATGTTAGAGGGTAGACTTGTGCCACTCATTATTTTATGTGACATATTCCATGTTTACTTTAGATTTAACACTCCATGAATGTCAATTGTTGTTTGCATTGTATAATCAATGCAACACTTACGTCTTAAGTCAAAACACAACTTGAAGAGGCGTCTTTGAAACCGTCATATTAATGACATATTTCATGTCAAACGACTTCAATTCCAATGCACACACGTCGCACAAAATTTTCAAGGATGTTTATTGTATGCACCTTATTAAAGTAAATTAATACTCTGAACCAGTTTACACTTAGAGCTCAATTCCACCATACCAAATGTCATTAGGGTATTTGAAAACGCTTCAATAAAGCTCTATTAATAAAAGACAGTTTTAGACATAAACTTGTTAAGATTCCTTATATTTTACTAGCAGCCCGGCCCGGCTTCGCCCGGGTGCTGATACACTTTTTAGAAAATATTCTATCGCCTATGTATATCAGGAATAATGTAGGATTCTAATGGTGAAAGAATTTTACATAGAATAAAACAATAGATTGTACTCGTATAATGAAAATGTATCCTGTTTTTAACAGATACATCTTCTAGTAATAGAAACCAAACATATTAGTTATTAATAAGGAATGAAAATAAATTAATATGTAATCCAGAAATGTCGTAAAGAAATAGGTCTCTAGACAAATAAAATTATAATGGAGGATATTGCAAACCATTATTTGCACAAAAGACAGGTAAAATGTTTTCATTCGTCAAAATATTTAAGGAGTGCCAAATTGTTAAATAGTTGAGAAAGCATTTGGATATTTCAATTCATTGCAGCAATATATTGAGAATAATGGCATCGTATAATGCGGAGCTTGTTCGAAGGAAATCTTTTATAGTTCCAGTGCATAGAGATTTTTTTTTAACCATTTGACCTTTTAAATGGAACATTAAAATACCATAAAAGTATATTGATCTGCAGCACAGCTTGGAATATATTTTAATGTGTTGGATATAATACAATTTCTTTTTAAATGTCACGAGCTACGATCAAAGACGAATTATTAAATATCATTTTATCTTGAATTCATATTTTAAATTAAAATTTCAGAATGTAAAGATTTACACTTCTTTTCGTTGAATGATCGGTTGATTTTAATATTAAACTTAATCGTATTTTAATTAAACGTTAACTTAGAGGCATTCAAAATTGTTTGTGGCAGTACAAATAAACGTTTTCAAGCATTTAATTTGGACCAGAACTGAATTGACGTACAAAAAATAGCGTAAGTAAGTAACCCAGTAACATTACGACACGTTTTTTCTACATCATGTGTATTTAGACACTATTTTTTAAATACAGGCGGAAACAGCAGTCGGTAGCCAACCCATCACTCATAACCTCAAATAAATTGGGACATACTCGTAGTTTCAGTAAAACTCAATCAGTATTTTAATTATATTATACACGTGTATTAGAACAGATATTGCTCTATTCATTACTATGCATGCCTAATTTCTTAAAAGGCTAATAGTACCATTGGTATTATCCACAGTTCGCCGAGTTTATTTCCGTCCCAAATTGTCATAGAAGCCCAGCCAAGGGCCATGCAGGGCACAAACTTTTGTCCGCGACTGTCCCAAAAAACTCGTAAAATCCATTTTTTTATTTTACTAAGAACCAAAACCTCTCTTTATAGTCCACACACGCTGCGACTAGAGCAAACAAGCAACTATAGGTCTTTATGGCGCCTATTTTTAAACAGATTCAATAAAACAAACAAATGAGCAAGCAGCTCATTTGGTGATTACTGATAAGTGATCACCACAGAGCATTAACACTTAATAAATCGTAGTACGGTTTGACTGTTCACACTCGTCTGTCCAATTTATACGATTTATATTATTGTTAGGTGTTTTGCCATCAGGGAGCTTCGTAAAAAATCGTATCGGGTCTCGGTCGCATACATTTGCAGACGCTATTTACGTTTGTCGGATATCGGCCAGAAGAGTCGCGTGGAGACTAAAAATTATCTTTCGTTTCCATGGCATCTGACATCCAACTACTATGAAGTGATGCGACTACACCCAATTAAATTCTGATCTGACAGGCGACAAGTGGGAAGAGCACTTACTACGAGGAATTTAAAATTGGTCTTTGAAGTTGAAGTAGAAGAAAGGGATTTAAGAAATCATTTAACGCCAGATCTTATTGAACAAAAGATGGCATTTTACTTTTGCTGAGACCTGGTTTTGGGTTTCAACCTAATCGGGCAATTCCGTTCATGTTGATAATACTGTCGTTAATATGGTTGCAGAAGTTCTTGCGGTTTTTTTTACATATTTGCTGTTATTGGCAAACATTTTATCAGTATTTTAATTAGTATCAATAAATCGTATCCTGTTATCGCGGATTTTCACAAGTTCCGTAGGCACTAGGCAAGTAGCCAATTCGCATACGTTGAACTCGTTGCGGCATCCTATCATATTTATTTACGTAAGCGCTTTTAATATGTACCACTAAGTGCCTCGTAATGTTGTTTCTTATTCTTTTACAAAATAATCATGTTGTGACTTCGACGCAGAGACGTTTTAGAAAAGTAATTTTCCATGCATGAGTTGCTAGGGAACATTGGCAAATTGCTTTCAGTCAAAATGTTCATTAACCCATAAACTTTCGCAAAGAAATCTCCCATCATAAAATTTTCAAAAGATGAGCGAAACACAAATAAACGTATCTCTGTATTTAATAAGCTCTGACGCGAAATTTCACCTCACAATTTAGCATTTATTTTTTATAAAATACTTGAAAAATAAAAATAAAAAAGATAAAATTTATAATGGCCATTGAAAGTTGCTGTTACGCAAAAACGCTCTAATATTAGAACAAATAAAGTTTGATGTTAATTAATTCGTGTAAAATTGCCGCGTGGTATAAATTTTGAGCGGCACTCGTGGCTTAAGTCTCCTCGCACAGCTATTGTGGCAACACTTGACCCGCTTGTCTCGCGCCCCCTAGTTTACACTTCAGCTAACCTATATTGTGGTAGCATTTATCTCGCTGTTCGTACATAAGGGCACAAAGGAACAGTAAACTCATTACTTATAATACATCTTCTGGGGATCTTTTAGCGGTGATTTTATGGCGTGGAAAAACTGGGATACGAAATCATTATAATAGTTTTAAACTGTTACAATCTCAAAAATCACCAGTTGTACGGAATGACAGCGTTCCTTGGCAGTTAACTCGACAACTGATTGAGAAAGCACGGGTGCATCTGCACCGAGACAATTGTTTAAATGACTTGCAAGTATTTGTTGTGTGTCCAAAAAGTCTCTCGTAAATCCTTATATCCAGCCACAGGCAAGACTTACTGTTGGATGAGGACTGTGTAATTATTTATATAAATTCGATTTTATTGTATAAATATAGGTTTCCAATGATACGACTCCACCGACGACTTTTTGTTCACCTTTCATCGTCGTCAAAGTCCTAGCAAATAACATATTGGAACCCTTCTCTAACGGCGCCTTCCTAAATTTTTTGACAGTCTGTCTATTGTTTTGATCGCATCAACCTTTTCTGGTTCAATCCCTAATACCTCTTTTTTATTCCTAATTTTATTTTTATGTAATGTTAAAATACACACTAGGAGTTGAAAGCAGCTTATCATATTTGCTCGCTGCACTTTCACTCTCCATTTGAGAGACTTGCATAAAATGTCATAAAGTAAAACCAAATTTCTAGTAGTGCCTTTGCAAGTGTAAAAAGTATTTCGGTGTAGTTCAGAGATTTTTACTATGACAGTCATATAAGTTAGTAATCCAATTTCTTAGAAAATAATTATAAGTACATTAATTTGATAGTACCTTTGTTATATCTTGCTATAGTAGAAGGAGACATCCCTTCATTTTGTAATAAAAAACTTAAGTTTGTGTCCGAAAAGTTTGGATTAATTTACTACATGTACAAATATTATTGTTTACGTAAATGTGCGATTTAAATGACGAGTAGTTCAGTATGCACAAGCTGTGTAAAATTCGTTATATTTGATTTGAATAATGTTGTATTACATTTATTCTAGTTCTTTGTTTGTTCATAGTATAATAGGTACAAGTACAGACAGTTTTCAATTAAAGTTCTGCCATTATTTCGAGCGACATTATATTGCAGAATATTAAAATGCTATTCTCTTTTGTCTAGGTTGAAGACTTGCTCGGGGCTGACATTACGTGAAGAATCTTTCTCCTTATTATAGCCATGGCTCAATACCCTTCCTGCGAAACATTCCTTAGTCGTTCTTCCACGTGTGTAGTCTGCGGAAAATAACATCTATATTAAAAACATTCCACTACCTTGATTGTCTTAATTGTCCGTGTAGTGTAAATTATTTTGTTTTTGGAAGTTATATACGTTGAAGTGTTTACCAGCGGTGAGCGGAGGTAGTGAGCTCGAGTGACGCGCGACAACCTCTTCGGAGGGCGCGAGGGGGCTGCGCGATGCGGTCTCGCCAGGGATGTACGTAATATATCCTGCGGATGAAGTAGTTTCCCTGACATACAGCTCGCACTCGCTGCCCCGGCCACGGCAGCGGCCTACGCTCGACATTATCACCGGGCCGCTGCCGCCCGCGCCGCCCAGCGCACATCCCCCGCCCTTAGCCCCCACCCTCGTCTGCGGCAACTCTCTCAAAACGGCGCCCCCGGAGCCTGCGGAGCGCGCGCCGGCATCGCCGACGCCGTCGCTCGAGCGTTCGGCCAAGCTGCGCGAACGCACCAAGAACAAATTGTTTAAGAAATTAGGCCGCCACGAGAACAATGAATTCGGCAAAATTGTTAGAACTCCCGCTCCCGATGAATTCGAATTACCCGCACCCCTGCCCACTCCGGCGTTTTCGCGGAAGAACATATTCGATCGCGACTTCGACGCGTTGTTCGAAGTGGCGAGCACGCCCCAGTTCGGAGCAAACATCCGCGTCACCACGCCAGAGCCAGACCGCCGCTCCGACGTGTCAGCAGTGCACTTCCCCTCCCCCGCGGAGTCAGCGCACAGCCTCCCTCCGCGGCCCACCTCCGAGCCCACGCCCTCGCCTGCCACCTCTGCCCGTACCTCCACACCATCTACACCGACGCCTCAACGATCGTCGTTCGAAGGTTTACAGTAAAAGTGTGGATTTGAGTTGGCCTGAACACTGACTAACCGAGCGTGCCCCACTCATTGCGCATGGTACTTGACGATATGTAACGTAATTCTTAACTAGAATGCCACCCTTGTGACTTTTTTCTAACATGTTTGGTTTGGTTTTTTTTTATTAATATGTGCACTTTATATTTAAAATGCAGGTTTATGTTTTGCTTAGCTTCATACTCACAAGTTTTTATTTCGACAGGATCAAATTCAAAGCCGAAGAAAGTAAGTTTCTTCCGTAAGCGTTGGTCAAAAGAGGTGACGCCTCCGCGTCCGCCGACGTCTAAAATGCAGCAGTCTTCGGTGGAAATGGCGCTGCGAGAACTCACGCATCCCGCGCATAACGACCAACTCAAAAACCAACAACAAGTCACCTTCAAGCTTGTCAAAACAGGTAAGAGAACAAATATTATTCACTTTTTTATATCAAACAAATAAAATATGGATGATGATGATGATGAAATAAACCTTTATGCGGGAATTATAAATAACCTTAAATTTAAAAAATCATAAGTATACCCTATAGTCTATCTAAACTAACAGGTTCCATTTGACGTTTCATACTTTTAACGTAAATAACTTTGTGCAGACGTAACCCACACAATTTCAATAACACTTTCCGTAAATCCATGGAATTATGAAGCTATTCTTATTTTATCACTAGATATACAAACCATAATCACTAAATTTAAACTAGAATTCTTTAATAAAGAAAATAACCATTTTAAACAACATATTTTTTTTCTAGACTTCATTACAAAGTCACCTCGTTAGGTCTTTTACCGGTAGAGTCGAGACTATTCAAATGCATTTGTATACGCATAATCGGTAAAAATATTTAAATAATCGAGCAGATATAAAACAGTTGTTTTTTAATTTTTAAAAATACTGAACTTTCAGCTAATAATACGTATGCTGTCAACGAACATACATCAATAAATAGTGAAATAATAATATTAATATGAATTAATTTATCATTAATTAATAGATTTGGATATTACAATGGAAATGAAGGCAGTATTGTAGGGTAAGCCACACATAGTGAGGAGGTTCCTCACTTATGGAGTATATGTATTGTATTGTATGTAAGTATGTATCATGTGTTCATAAGCATGTGTGTGATGTGGACTGGACTCGAAAAAGTGTCTGCACCCGGGTGAAGCCGGTACGGGCCGCTAGTAATAGATAAATCACTCCTTGTGTTCCTAAATAGTAAAGTGACATGCAATTGTTGATGTCTCATTAGAATAAAAATGTTCATGAAAAAATAAACGAAATGATGTAAACTAAAAATATAAACTGTAATCGATTAAGAAATACAAACAAATATTATCGATATCTCTAAATAATCGGATATTGTAAGAACCGATTTATTTGACAGCATCCCTATTTCCCAATGTCAAATGGAACTTCTTAGTTTAGATAGACTATAGGCATGTATCTACATGCCGAAAGATGCCGAAAAATAACTATTTTTCGACATGTTTCCTACGAAACATAAAATCAACGACCAGTCGATTCGAAAACCGATCTTGTCCAATGGGCGCCTAGAGAATACAGTGACAATACTTGATTAGATCATTTAATTGACTTGCGGTTATCCTAAATCGAATAGAATAATGGATGAAAATTGAATTCACACCAACCTTTCGCCATCATAATACTAAAGTTCTAATACTTTAGAGCACATCGTTCTTTAATAAAAACGTAACCAATAACAGTAGAATATAACAACAGTTTCTAAATTGTTATTGGTCCTTCCGACAAAATATGAATTCTAATTTTATCCATAGCTTTTGTTATCATCCTTCAGAATGTTCTTTGTATCAAACTTAAAAAAACACAATATTTTAGTAAATATTACAATTTGGTTGCTAAACGAACCTCCTCCTGCATACATCAGAGTCTATACAAAATAATAGAAAATCAATGTTTAATCACATTTAATAATTTGGTACATTACTAGTGTTAAACTCATACATTCATTTACAAATCCACGAATCTATGAAACATCCATGAATACACAATTCCATTTTATTATACTAATTATGCAATTACTCCTAACGCGGAGATGAGACACTCTTTTGTATTTAAAAGCTGACATGAAATATAAAGGGTAAGAAACTAGCAGGTGCTTCGTAGTTCCAACCAGTTTCTCTTTTATTTCACACTTCAAAGCCGAACAATGTGCCTCACGACGAACATTGCTAACACAAAAGAATTTCATTGTACTCTGCCTACAGGGTAAAAACGTCACGTCAAACCGCGTACCAGCATCGAGTGAAATAATTTGGTCGCCCATTCGTTTTTTTCTATTTCAATCGGATCCGATCGTATCGATTCTCGTACCTGCATTGACAATGTAGGTTGTTGATACCCTGATGGCAGCTCTGTAAACGGATTTCGATGTGTTGTTCAAAACTGCTGGGTTTGACATGTTGATAAACGTAAGCGCTTGTTTATTTACCGTCAAGTTGGGTGAGCGTTTTATACACGGTTTTCACATTTTGCACTTTCGATTGGCTATTCAAAATTAATCAATTCGGCTTTCGTTCGTTCACAAATAATTCTTTCAGCTACATCAAAACTTTGATATCGGAATATGTATGGATCAAATTATTTTCATATGGATCCCCGTTTCGGTTATTAAGTTTTACTTGGGTTAGTAATGGCTAGGCATAGCTAGCATTTCAATTTGTTTGGGAAATATACTATTTGCCAATCATCATCATCATCATCATCAGTCCGTTGCAATCCACTACTTGACATAGGCCTCTCCCAGGTTACAATGATTAGGGCTAATAACGGAATTACCTAGCTCATTACGACAGCATGAACCAAATATTGATAAGTATCGGTACACTTGTTGCAGTTATGCCTACACTTTTATACACATATTTACGAGCCACACGACCGACGGCCTCTTGTTCCATGGCCAATTTCTTACTTACCAACTAAGCCATGGAGGCTGTCAAACTGAACAAAATCACGAAACAAAATAAAAATATTTGTTCCAAAGTAGTGTTGAGTAGGACATACAAGAGGTAGTACATTTGTCCCGTACATGACGTCAAAATGTAAGAGCGGCTCAACTTTTTGAAATGTACTACTTCATATTTTGTGTCCCGGTACTCGTTACACTACGTCATTAACTATAGGATGAGAGCGAGAGGTACTAATACCTTCAAACTATCTAGTACGCCTCACTTCAATTGAAGTGGGACATTGTACTAGCTCAGTACAAAAATGAGGCTACTCTTACAAATTCTTTTTCAAGTCATGTCCTACTCAACACTATTCCAAAGTCAAAAGTGAGAACTAAAAAGCTAATCTCCCAGATTTGACATTAGGTACATGTTAATTTATTTCGTAAGCCTCGTGCGACATAAATGCACGTGTAGGACAAATCTCATTTGGGTGATGCAATTTAGAGAGCCACCGCAGTACCGGTGTTGGCATTGGATTAGCTGTTACCGCAAAGAGCAAAACAGTTTGTGTCCCGTCAGCTTTTTGGGGACGTATTTTCAATTTAATGATGTTGCCTATGTGGTTGAGAATTGACGTAAAAAGACCAAACGTATGCAGATGAACAGCGATTGGGAATGGCAACTACAATTCTGTGGATTCTGCCTCTGCTCAAAACTGTACTTCCTATTCGATATAAAATTACTACTATTGATTTTCCTGATTTCGTTGGTTTTTATTGGTCTCATTGATTCGTTATTTTAAAAATTTGACGAGAACGATAACGTATTTCTGATTGACTGACTATTGTCAAGAAATCAGAGATATTAATAAAGCGGGACTCTTAGAAGAATTTCATCTTATACATCTGATTTTTAATAAGAAACAGTTGTTACCGGTGTTGACAGTAAGTTTACAGTTATTTCCAGATAAACAAGTATGTAAAAAACTTTTGCCTTCCTAATAAAATGTCCATTTTCCAATTCATGAATAATTCCTCAGCCTATTCGTGAATACATGTTTCAGTTTGTAACGATAAATCAAACTGTTTATTCGTCGGTTCACATCGTATCATGAAATCGATGATAACAATTTTGCGCGGTATAAAAGAGCTCTTTTTTCTTCCATGCAGAATTTCTTCGAGCATAGTTTGCCTTTCGAATTAACAATCAAGCCATTCCCTTTTTTGTCTCTTCCCTGAGTGTCTGCACTTCGGTTATTTCCCTCCTAATTAAATATTTGGATTGCGGACTTGGTGTAATTTAAGGATAAAGATGAAATCGACCTGTAAGGCTGTTATGGTTACGATTTATTCGAGGTAGATCCAATTTGATACGATTATGTAGGCTAAACAATAAGTTTGCCAAGAACTAATTGTTAAGAGGTAAATTGCTGATTTCGTATTCAGTGGGTTAATTAAATTGGAATAATTGAATAACTGCAACCTCAGACAAGTTGATTAAATTATGCAGCGGATCACACATAGCTTCACCAATATTATAATCCAGTTAGCTAGCCAAAAGTTTCTGTATCTTTTATAGCAATATTGTTAGGAGATAAAATAGCCCATGTTATTTTATTTTCCTTATTTTCCTCAAGTTAATCCTTCTTTTGGAATTTGCTTCATATGGGATAACGTAAGGTAAAAAGAAAGCTAGGATTACTAAAGCACTAATAACCTCAAACAATTTGGGCAGCATAGTAAAAATGTAATAATATTTAAGATTAATAAAACATTTATTGTTACCACGATACTAATTTTATACAAACTTCAGCAGTTGAAAAGTGATTATCACTTAATAATGCAGTCTACGGGAGTGAACTAATAATAAAACTGCCGTTTCAACTCTGGCCTAAATTATTTTGCAGACGCAGAGGCGTCAACTATTGATCCAGTTTAAAATTGTTGTATTTAATTTGGGAACCACTGGAATAGTTTCGGTTGAATGCACTCAATTCCGTGCTAACCTGTATTTTGTGGATATTTTTGTAAACGTAGTCGTTTAACAGCAGTAGTGTCTTGTGCTTAGTTGGTGTTAAAACGTAGAACTATTATGTAATTAATTATTGTTCGTGATTAATACATTAGGTAATATGTAACATTGTTTGAATGAAACAGACACTTAATTGGATACTATTTTGGATGGTCCAAAGGACACTTACAATTAATTTTAACGAAGATAATACAAATAAATATGCCGTTGAGACAATCTACATTAAATTTAAAGAATAAAGTAATATTAGAACAAACATTGTAATCCGAATCCTCTGTAACAAGCATTCTTGCTAAGGGTCTCCCAAAACTACAAAATAAGGTTAAGTACATTTCTACAAACGCTCACGTAGTCCGAACCTCATACTTAGAAACTTATCGTGTTGTAACAATTAAAAATTACGAAGCGTTTAAGTCTCCTAACACTCAGTGGCAGTACAAATATTTAACTAGGTATTTTTGTTGTTACGATACTCTCTAAGTGAGGACCAAAGTATTGAAACTTCTTGTTTAATGTAAGGCTTCTGTTCGTACTTTCTACGCTAAATGATACAAGACAATTATGTTTCTTTAAAAATCCTTCAATGTATTATGTAATAACAATGTTTTACGTTGATTTAACATTGCATTCAAAATAAAAATGGTCTATAAGCTTATTATCTAGTAGCACACCATCAGGCGAACACTTTCTCGTTATTTTGACCAATAAAAAAGATATCATTAGTCATCGGATAAAAGCGAGACAATATTTATATACAAAACTACAGTACGCGTACAGATAAAATATGTAATGCCTAAATGCAACAATCTACTAAAGCAGAAACTTTTTTATTCCACGACTCGACAAATTATAAATGAACTATGAAAACTCTCGACTTAAATTCCGTCAGTAAAGTTTTCCTTATAGTTCTTTTGTCTCAGCTAATTGTTGGCTTACACGTTTATTAAGTTTAAAGAAAGAAGAGTTAAGTGTACTGCAAACATTTGTTATGACCGCAATGTTGGGAGATAGTGTTCCACATGCCACGTTAAATGAACATAATGTTTTTAACTACGTTTTTTACTGTAGTTGAGAGGATGCTTCGTTTAAATTAAATTTATATGAAGGTTTTAATTTTAAGTGGTATATTAAACTGTGAAGGAACCTTAACGATGAAGGAAAACGTCGTGAGGAAACCTGCATACCATAGCGATTTATAATAATTTCTATGGTATGTAAAATCCGCCAACCCATATTAGGTCAGTGTGGTGGACTATATGGCCTAACCTCTCTCATTGTAGAGGAGGCTCGTGCCTTGCAGTGGGACTTATATGGGCTGATATAAATAAAAAAATAAATATTAAACTGTAATCGCAATGTTTAAAGTTAGCGTGTATGGCGATTGAGTTTTATTGGCATATTGGATTGAGACAATGTGCAAAGATTGTCAACTTTATAGTGTTCTCCCGATAAGCCAAGTACTTTGCAAACTTTTTTGTTCATAAAATATAGGCCAATATTTGCCCAAAATTTGAAACATAACTTTGTCATCGATAGGCTTCAAATAAACTTTTTCTTGGTCACTAGATTTTGGATCATTAAGACGTAAAGCTACCATCGCTTCGAAAATTATTCTGTTACTGTGAAGAAAAAGGGTGCAAAAACTCGATCAACCACACGAACAGTCTTCTTTTTTCCCGTTCTCCTTTTCAAAGACTTTTTTTACGAAATATCTACCTTAGATTAATTAAATTTGTGTTAAATACGACTGAATTGTGTGTGTTCTCCGTACTGTGCGTGCGCTGTCATTATGGATTCGTAATAGACAAAACCAAACGTACGGGATTTAGTTCATCAGTTCGCCATATGCACGGCCCCGCCATCCCGCTCAATTACTTACGACTAGGCCTAACTGGTTTAGATACAAACCTATTTATCCCGAAATGCATGCTAGGCCGAACTATTTCGATCTGTTTATTCTGAAGTGCATATCTTCATACCACAACCTACTACATATTTGGATCTAGGTATAGGTATAAGTATCTATGGATTTATTATTTGTAAGGAAAAATAGTTAATATTGTAGAACGTCGCTGGATGTAGACCAGTTACAACAACTCAAATTTGGGAATCTCTGAAAAAGGGTCATTGTCGGCGGTGGGCTCTTAAATGGCTCAGAATGTAAGTCATACTAAATTTCCTGAAATCGGGTTTAAAGCCAATATTATGGTAGGGCGCGGTAGGGCGACGGCCCAAACAGCTAGTGCCTGAAGTACAGGGTTTTACTATTTTTGGTTGGGTTCTGAATAATGATTAGAGGGCGTCGTAAAAATCTCGCCCAAGGCGTCGTTAATGCTAAAACCACTACAGTTTAGGTTATGGAGACAACTTTATTTCATATGTTGTAACGTATGTGTGATAGGTTTCTTTTTCTAACACCACGATAGCTGTGACTTTGGCTAAGACATCAAATATCAAAGGTAATTTCTAGACGTAAACTGATACGAGCACTTGATTGTTCTGAGACGCTCCAAACCACACACCTCTGATCTACATTCAATTTTAATGAAATCTAAGATGTTGTATATCTAACCCCAGACTGTGATGTACGCTCAAATTAATCTTTACATAGCACTTGTACATTATTCGTGTTAATTTTGATCTTCAATTAATCATCATTAAATTACACGGCTCTTCGTAAATACCATAACAACGTATGAAAATTATAATAAACCAATATTCAGAGTTAATTACTGTTAATATTTGTGTGAAGCACATATAATCAAGTGAATTTCTATTTTTTTAATTTAGGTTAAGGAAGGAATTTACTAAATGTTTTATTATTTAAAATAAAAAACAGACGTTAAATTAATGCATTCTCTGGAACTGACCTGGCCCTGCGGGCTGTCTACAATAGGTCGCTTAAAAATAATCAAGGGAGCAAAGGGCATCCTGTTATTGATAGTGGGGATACGAAATGACCAACATAGTTGTATTGTCCATACAACTGAGGGCAAAAAATCATAATGAAACCAGTGTATCCTTAACAGGAATCCCCCACACCCGTATAAAACGATTTTCATACAAAATGCACCGACCGAACTAATAAATCCAATAGATAAATCATAATATACTTGAAGGTATACTCGTATAGCCGCTGTCCACAAACTAATAAACAATAGTGGTTGACATTTATGTCAAGCATTTTTTTTAATATTGTTTTTGCGCTGACAAAGCATACTCATGTGAATTCAATAGCCATTTTGTTAATTGATTTCAGAGACAATATCAAAAAAATATAATACACTTCTTTATTCGCTATCAGAGTGGATATTCAAGTTAAAAATCGCTTCGTATACTAGGTAACTACGAGTAGTATATAATAACACGTCCTTTTTTCGGGTTTGTAGAAATGTGATGCTTATTATAACGCGGTTGGTGACAGATAAATTATTTTCTTTTTAAATATCACTCATTTGTGGGGGTTATACTGAACCGTATAAATCCTACATACAAGGGCGGTATTCTTTTTTTTTTTTTTTTTTTTTTTCAGAATGCACTCCAGCTGTTGTTTATTATAAATACTTGTCGAAAATAGTTTTTTTTTTTTTTCATTAAATTATTAAAGTATTTTATTTCATGCTGCGTAATATTTCACAATTAGCAATGACAAATAGTTGAAATCGGTTGACTGCCGAGATGTGCTTTAGCGGCACCAAAACGTCGCGGTTTCATAAACCGCTGGGTGCTTATTTATCTTTTCAACACACCTACACAGAACGCATTATGTGTGCACGAATGATGTTGAAATCCCCTTTGACCCCTTTAACAACTAGCTGATACATTTTAATGTACTTCAAATAATTAGTTCGTTTGGTGGCGGTTCTGTTTTGATGCCATGAATTAATTGACTAAAAATAGTTGAGAATTTTATTGATATTTCAGCATTGAGGTATTACAACAAAACCTCAATGTATTTCAGTAAGATTCTTTTAAACAATTTATCTAAGCATAATCCTTTTGAATAATGTAAATACAGCTTAAATACGCCATTATTATGTCGTGTTTAATACTAATTTATCGCTAAAATAAATCTAAGCTCTGGAATCTCCTATTCGGACTGTGTTGCACTTTGTCATCTTGTCGAGTCAGTATAGGTAAATATTATGTTTGTCGCATACCAATTAATATCTCATGCAGTAGCGTAAATATTTAAATAATTGACTCAATATACTCGATTTACCTTGATTGAACGTTTTGACTATGACAAGCGACAAGCCCACTTATGATGAGCGTCTGAAACTGGCACAAATAATACGCACTTTTCTAAATTGACGCTCATTCAACATCATTACTTGTCAGGATTTCTTGTCAGTCTAAAAATAAGGTAAAGTTTCTGGTTTTTTTCCTCACGAATTTGATTATAAATTCGTATGTAAATGTTTATATACGTGTAACTTATTTAAATGCAATTACAATAAATGGAAACATTATGAAACCTTCACACGGAATTTATAAACGGGTTCAAATATAAATTCTATCTATTAATTCTTCGGTTCCGATTTCATAGTTACGTCGGGACTAAGCCTTGGCTAAGCCTGAAATAATTGAATCTCAAAATGGATTTCCAAACTCGCACGGTACGAAAAGTTATACAGCCCCCATATAAACGATTCATAACAAAATTGCTTAGAGCTTTGAAACAGTTAATCTTAATGAGAACTATGAAAGCATTTTATCTATTACGGAAAAAACAATAGCCAGTTCTATGGCAGTGTGTTTGTCTTATGTTATTTGTTTTCTCGTTGAGATATTTAAGATATTTAACCTAACAAAGCAAATTCAGAACATAAAAATCTATAGGAAAAAATATGATAGCCTTTAATAGCACAGGAATTCTACAAATGCAAACGGATTCACTCAGTGAATATTCAAAAAAAGGGATGAATTAGCGTCGCTTTTTATAGACGACTAGCTTCTGCCCGCTAACTTTGTCTGCGTGATTAACTTTGTTTAAAAAAATATACATGTATAGATTATTTGGTATTTCTCATCCCGTCCCGTCCCGTCCCGTTATATCCCGCCCGTCCTATCTCATTCTCACTCAAGGTATGTAATCCACGCCCATCGCATCCCTTTGAGTATAAAAAGTAACAAATATATCGGATTTCCGTCCTCATCCCACGGGAACACTTAATTTATCTGGATAAAATGTAGCCTAAGTGTTAATCCAGTGTTAATATGGGGAATATTAGTTTTTCTCATTTATCTTCCATAATACAAAGAAACACCCTGTATGTATATAAGACATTTACCATTTTTTAAGTTGGACTTGTACCTATATAACTGTGAAACCGCATCTCATTTCGTTTTGTAGTTTTTGCGTTATGCGCAAGTAAATAAAAAGAAACACCCTGTCTATAAATAAAATCTATACCAGTTTTCAAATTGGACGTGCACCAATATTACTGTGAAAAGTGCATCTCATTTCGTATGGTAGTTTTTGAGTAATGTGCAAGCAAACAAAAAGAAACATCCTGTATGTAAATGAAATATGTACCAGTTTTTAAGTCGGACCTGCACCATTGTAATTGTGAAAACTGCATCTCATTTGGTGCGGTAGTTTATGAGTAATGTGCAAGCAAACAAAAAGAAACACCCTGTATGTCAATACAACATATACCAGTTTTTAAGTTGAACCTGCAGCAATACAACTGTGAAAACCGCATCTCATTTGGTGCAGTAGTTTTTGCGTGATGCGCAAGCAAACATACAGACAGACAGACAGACAAAAATTATAAAAAAAATTGTTTTGGATTCTGTTACTGTTATAAGGACTCCCCGCGTTAAAATTTCTTAAATATCTTCCATGTACAGACATCGACCATTTACATTTTTATTATATGTATAGATATGTTATTAGGCCCCTAAAATTTCATTATCGGATAAAAGGCGACATCAACACCATACAATATTTTCTTTTGTATTGTCTCAACCAGTTAATAAATAATCATAGGCATAGATGAAATAAGTCTTTGAAAATGTGCAGATATTAAAAACTTGTAAGTATATAGTAGTAGTAAATTACATTTCTCTCAAGTGCAGAGCGGCAGATTGTGAAAATCCCTTTGAGGTCTTTGTGTTATCAGTGGAAGCCTTTTTCTAAGAAGAATGAATACAAATTGTTATTATTATGAAAGTTTAAGACTCAAAAGCAAAGACGAAATTAAAATTTAACTTAATACTTACTTCATTGCTGAGAAGAAAATAGTTACAACAATAATACCAAAAGATTTACTGGTTTAAAATAGTGAAAATAACCAAACCATAAATTGAGAAAATTTTTCGAACTGAAAACTGATTAAATATATTTGGAATAAAATTATATTTTTAAATGCAACATTAACAAGATCACTCAAACAAAAGGCATACTAATACTTTAACCTCAAAGTAAATATCTGTCAACCGAAACTTGTTATGTACAATACATTAATTATAAAACACAGCCAGCTGTAACCAATGGACTTAAACACGGAAATTTAATTACGAACCGACAGTTTTCTACGACTGCTTAATGCTGATTTTAAATTGGAATATGTGTCACGACTTCCATCTTATAAATATCTATATTTTAAAAAGTAAAAGTGGGATTAACGAGCAAACGGTTCATCTGATGCTCATAGAACATTTTAGGCACTGAACACCCACTTCATGAAGGTGTACTGCCTTAATATATAAATCGAGAAGCGACTAAAGAAGAGAACGAAGTAAACAAGCAGGGTTTTCTCGGCCTCTGGCAATCCTACACTCACGTCGGTTGTCCGTCAAACAATGATACCACTATGGTCGCCAGGACCCATTAAAAGTATGATTAACTAAAACAGCTCGATTTGTTACATGAAGGTTCCACTTTTGAATCTGATATTGCTTTGTTATTAATATTCTTTTGATGGCGATTATATTTAAAACATGTTTTTTGTTCAATGGTTATATTGTGTTAATAAACAGGCTTTGTTTAAATAAAACAATTTTCGTTATCATGCTTTTTATCTCTATTTTATTTACCCTTAAATGAAAATTACAACAATTGTCTCGGAGTATTTTACGGACAAAGAAATAATTACATTCAAATGGACGTATTTCGTGTGACCGTAAAAGCCTAGCTTTATTTAAATATTCGCTTGGTTAACCCATTCGTTCTGATACATACAAAACGCGCGGTCTTAAAAGTTGTAAATAACAGACATGAATAAAATAATAAACGTTTGGGCTAAACTGAAAGAACAAACAAAATTGTTTTACCGTAGAATAATATGGACTTGCGGAAATTTAACTGTTCATGGCCCACATTTTCTTGTTCGTAAAGATGTTCACATCGTCTATCGAATCATATATTTCATAATATACGTCCAAATATGGATTGCGACGGTAGCCACCATTCGCCGATATTACAATCACTATCAGGAGAACACGATACGGTTCACAACACGCAACGACTATCTCGATTGGAACACAACGTTCGCTTCGGTGACAGTTTGCGAAATCGCTAACCTGGAAAAAATTTGGATGATGAACGAAAAGTATGAAAGGGAAAATAATGGAAAATTTCATCGCTTTATTGGTGACGTAGCTTTCTTCAGTGGAACATGTTTCAGCTGTTTATCGACGTGTCAAGAAGAATCTATATGCCAGGTCGACTTCTCGCAATTGACGGCAATATTTCGAACATCCTGTAAGGATTTTTTTATCAGTTGCATATGGAACGGACAGCCCATAAACTGCTGCAAGCATTTTAAACCTTTACAGACGGAGTACGGTAAATGTTTTTCAATAAACAACAAACACGTCGACGGTAAACGAACTGAATTTATCACCTCATCGAACAGGCGCGATTCGGATATTTTAGAGATAACTTTGTCTCAAGATTATGAAGCATTTCTACATTCACCGGAAGATATACCTTTCTGGAACATGGAATATGACAGAAGAATTAGTGTAGTGTACGGATCTAAAGCCACTATCATATTTTCTATAATGGACGTCGTTAATGAACCAGAAGTTTCTCTAACTGCACCTGAGATTCGGCAGTGCAGATTCACTAACGAAATCCCTGATAATTTATTGGGCTACAATTACTACAGTTATTCAGTTTGCATAACACAATGCCGTTCTGATGCGCAAATAAAGCTGTGCAATTGTACGCACCATCTATCACCGGCACACTACAAGAACCGTTACTGTGACGTAGAGGGGTTGAAGTGTTTAACAAAACACTATAAGACTCTCAGCAAACTCCAAGTACCCGGGAGTAACGAAACTGCTTTGGATTGCAATTGTTTACCGTCGTGTACAGAGCCGGATTACAATGTTATTTCTAATAAGTTGATCGAACCCGAAAGGGAGCTGAGGGCGAGACCAGCTAAATTTATATTGGGTAATAGGCCGTACCAGCAAGTTACACGCCAAGTGGCGCGGACTACGTTGGATTTGGTCGTGGCTATGGGTAATTGCTTTGGGCTTTGTTTCGGTGGATCTTTACTTTCAATAGCTGAGGTTGTGTACTACCTTTGTTTTAAACGTTGGAAATATACGAAAGGAAATTAATTAAGTGCGAAATCGTACACGCAATAATTGTAGCACATAAATCAGCACTTAGGAAACGTAGACATGTTTTGAAAGTATTATATTAACACTTAGTATTTATATGCTTAAACTATGTTTTACATAAACTACTGGCTTGAATAGTACAATAAAGTTTACAGAGTGTTAAAAAGTTGCCTTTTTACTGAAAGAAATTCGCGTACCACGGCCGATGAGTACATTTGCACTGTTAACGAAATTCACTCCGCCAAAACGGTCCCAGATAGATTCAGCTAACCAAATCCTTTCGCTAGTTTCAAACCAGTGTTTGTTATTGATTTAATTTGTTGCAGTTTCACTGGCTTTGTTTTCACTTTGTTTTATGTTAACGACCCTCGTGATAACAACTAGGTATGGAAATAAAAAAACAAGAGATTAGAATTTTGTACATAAATATCACAGACCTTTGTCCTATGGTGTAAAGATCTTCGTATTTTGTAAGTACTCTATTACAAATACGTTAACGTTAACAACCTTATAGTAAACTGTTATTGGACAAATATGTCCTCAATGCGAAATTTGAAAAAAAAAACGTTGATCTAGATTTTGATCATAACCGTCTTTTTGCAGTTCTTGTATCTAATAGTCTAATCTAGTAGCTAATGATGATTTCATTTGATTCTCATTTCTGTAAGATAATTGTATTTACTTCATATAAACTTTGCTATTAAGTACCATTTTCATTTCTTTGTGCTGAACCCATTTCTATTAGAAAGTAAATTCACTCTCCTTAATAAAATCTATTCAGAGCCGCTGAGCTTGTATGAAGAAACCGTAATAATGAAAAAAGCATTTGGTGGTTCACGTTATTTGCCTTCTTTAATTAGGAATAAAGCTAAGTTTACTTTCACCCTTTTTTAAAAGGAAAACATAGACTTATTGTAATATTTCAAGAATGGATCAAATAAAATGGAAATCCATAGTTTTTGCCTACCCCCCATGAAATTCAGGCATTAGTAATACGTACCTACACATGTACTTTGTATGTATATATGTAAAGAATACCTACAAACATGATTACCCCCATACCTACATAAATCAGGAAAAGCGTGTGACAGGATTGAGTAAGGCACCGTCACAAGGAGAGTGGTTGCATTCAACTGTTTGTAATCTGTGAGATGTTGCTCCATGTTGCTCTTTGTGTAACCACGACAACAGCATAATACCTTGTGCTCTCTATCGAACGTCTGCACCCGTCCATCAACGAGTAATCTCGAGATATAGCTTCTGATTCACGTGCATTCAGGGAATTATTAATTAGCCAATTAGGGAAAAGCACTAATTAGGAATGAAAATATTCTTTACTTTGGAAATATTTACAGAAATATATGGATATGTCATGAGCTTCTCATTTTGAAATTGGAACTAATTATACAAAATGTATAAGCTGTGAAATATTATGGGTTTATATTTGCGGGCAGCATCAATTTATTCGTACAAATTATTCCAGTTGAAACATAGCGCTAGGTTTTTTAAACTCATTATCAAAGACATTTAAATTTAGGCTATTCGCAATGAATATTCATGGGCCTTGGGAACAGCACAGAATCAAAAAAATGTAAATACTCCGCATTTACCTGTGTTTTAACTGTGAATAAACTGTTCTATGGGCATTACGCTTTACTTGCTTTAAATTTCAAATCAAAACGCTTTGAATCGTAGACGAGATCAAAATAATTTCATTCAACCAGCATGAAAATATTTGATTTCAATCACTGCGCAAACTGTATTTATAAGGTTTGTTTTGTTTATGGAATATATTACTTTTGTAATATGTGTTTAAATATTATATTCAAGTAATTAATATAATTACTGGAAAAAGAAATATATGAACTATAACCATTTTACATGATACACTTAACCGAAGTTTTAAATTACGCAGATTTTTATGGAACATAATAAGTTGTTTATAGTGATATTAAGTGAAACATAATATTATGTATATTATCTTTGCCTAGACAATATAAAATCTTCGCGAATGAAATAACTAGAACGGATAAGTATTATTTCTGCCAAAATCATTATGGAAATGTTCCAACTGTGTTACATATTGCAAAAAAACGTGTCTGCACCTAAAATATTTCTTATCGGACGAACTGTTGTATATTTATAAAGCGAATAGACACCGTAGAGACATTTTAAAGTATTTTTATTCAGTAGAGATGAATAATACACATAAATGATGTAAATGAAATACTTTTAATAAATTTTATTCAGATTTCCGCGATCTGATATTTGACAAAGTTAATATGCTGCGTTCATGTAATAAAAAAATAATAACCTTAACATATTTTGTGTTAACGTTGCTTTTTTATATAAAATAGGTCCGGCAAACGAGCAAACAGGTGACCTGATAGTGAGTGATCACTGCCGCCCATGAACATCCACAACCCTTGGGTCATAAATATGTTGCCGGCTCATCGAGTCGAGAGGGAAGCGGGAAGAAAAAGAGTTGAGAAAAGGTATTGGGCACCCGACAATCTCAATCATCAAACGCGACAGCTTTGCTGTTGCTTCACGCCGATCTCACGTTAGAAAGTTGTACAGCCCCGGACGAGCCTTCCCATTCATCCCCACACCCATTATTTTTTTAAATAACTTTTAATGTAATCAATATTTTAGTAAAATAGTCTAGTTTCTTCAAAACTTACAAAACCGTAGGCAATGACCTAGCTGACAGTATGAATATCAATGAGAAAGAGAATATAAGAACAGTAAGTTCATTTCACAATAGTGTCTCATGTGAGCACATTTTGGTATAAAATTCAATACTGGTCCAATTAAATTTAGGTGAAGCAAGATTAAGATGCACGTGCTTCCATTACGCGAACAAAGTTGACACACGGGCGGCTAATCCCTGCGGCATATATAATCCGATGTTTTAAAACATCAGCAATGTTTGTATTTAATTATCGTAACCAGATTTTATGTACCGTTTTTTGCCTGCGATTTCAGCTTGATTACGAGGAATTAAAATAAGAGGATTCTTGTCAAGACGCCCTTCGCGCCGAAAGTTAACGAAACTGACAAGTTGTATTTCATAAAGCAATTTCGTAATGGAACCTACTTAAGTTTTTAAGGACGATGAAACTGGGTAGTATGATGGTGGTATTTCGTTTACCGTTTTCAATGTATTAAAAAGAAACAGACACCTGAAAGTAATGAAATTACATTCGAATGAAATTATTATACGAATACTTACTCAATTTTAATTAATTTACGTTATAGTTCATATACAGGGCATATCAAGACTGCGACCGAAAAAGAAGCCAAGTGGTAGTATTAGTGACTTCAGACACAATGCAACAAAAAATTTCGCAAAAAAAATCAACTTCAACAACGCGTCAACTTTTTTTGGTATTTTTTTACTTATCGTCGTATTTGGATGATAATTACATAGTTTTCCTAAAATAATGATGTATACCTTTTTATTTTTTAAGACGCAATGATACGTTAGGGTTTAAATTATTATTTTCGCAATAACAAGGTATTTACTACGCAAACAAAACGATTTTTTAAAAATTGCAAAGAAAAACTGTCGCTTATTTTGCGATATTTTTTTTGCGTTGTGTCTGTAACCACTAAAACTACCACCCGGCTTCGTTTTCGGTCGCAGTTTTGATATACCCGCTATAAAATTGTATACATACAGGGTATATCAAGACAGCCACCGAAAACGAAGCCAGGTGGTAGTATTAGTGACTTCAGACACAATGCAAGTAAAAATTTCGCATAAAAAATCGCCAACTTTTTTTTTGTAATTTTTTACGTATCGTCGTATATGGGTGTTAACTACATAATTTTCCTAAAATAAAGATGTACACCTCTTTATTTTTAAACACGCGATGGTACGTAAGGGTTTAAATTAGTATTTTCGCAAAAACTAGGTATTTACCACTCAAACAGGATGATTTTTTAAAATTCTAAAAAAATATCTGTCACTGTTTTGGCGAAATTTTTATTTGCATCGTGTTTGGAACCACTAAAACTACCACCTGGCTTCGTTTTCGGTCGCAGTCTTGATATACCCGGTATATGTATATGCCGAGTTCATGGCGACCAAAAAGATCATTTTCAAACGTGTTTTAATAGAGAAATTTATCATTTGCAATAATAAGGAGTCCACTACTGAATTAAGGATTCTCCAAGGATTTCTTTGAGAGGTGTTAAACGTAGCCACCACACTAGTTAAGCAGTTTGACGAGCACATGGCGTAGTCTCTCGTGACAAGGGCTCTCTTGCTCGTCAACAACCATTTGAAAATGTCAGCTACGCGACTATTGTTTCCCTATTGGTCGGTCAGTCAGTTAGCAATGTGCTCCTCAAACAGCTTATGTTACAGAGACGTCTATCTAAAACATCTCCACACGAGTAACAGTCTATTTATCCTATATTTAGCTGAAAACAGTGGGAAAATTGACTCGCCAAATACCAACTGCAGTTAGTTACCCAACAATGTCGCGGATAGCAAAGCTTCGCTCCGGATAAGAACGTTATTATGCAACGTAGGCATTTAACATGAACCTCGCAAGCGACTGCCAAAGTGCCTTGTTTATTTATAAAATAATGGATTTCGTTATTTTATTCGCCTTATTCAATAAAACAATCTTTAACTGTTGCAACGCCACCTATTGTACATTTTCCTATAAACTCATTAGAATCTGAATTAGCCCATAAAGGTAAACACGTGATTGGTTGTTAAAAGGACGAATTATCTTTTTATCATACGTAAACAAACATGTTGAATCAACGCATCTTATATGGTGAGCACAGATAAGTACCTACCACTCCTGATCAACCAAACTCAGTTCGGTTCTTATTTTTATGGCCAACTAAACTTTTCCACCGCTATTTTCAATTTTGACATATCCATATTCTGTCGTATCCTCTTTAGTTTACTTCATCGTCACTGAGTTATTTGTGGCAGTAGCGGTATAACCACGCTAATACCCTCCTTGAAAAGCGTTCCTTAGGTGACATATTGATTGAAATAATTACCGCAAGCCCGCACTTGGCCACTTGGACTATTACAATACCTCTCTCTTGGTTATAAAGGAGCTGAGCATAGGCCAGCAGTGGGCTATTGTGGGCTAATGCAATACAATAATAAATTTCTAAATTGTACTGAATTTACTGAATCATTTTTAATGCATAATAAAAAAATAAAGGCATACTATACCAACGTAATGGCGAGATAAGTAATAACAACACCTCATGAATACGCGGTATATAAAGATTGCATAAAACCTTTGTAAGCTTTTAGATATTGTGGGATGCCGTTGGCAAGACAGGAGGATGATCTAGGGGCAATATCTAAGAAAAATTGGATGCTCATAATATAAGATTATACTAAATGGGGCCGCCTTCAAAGTGCTATCTAGTGTTATAATACTGACTTATGTCTTTGTTCAAACATAAAGAGTTCTCGGTGAAAAAGAAAAGAGAAGGATTTTTTTTTAAATAAGAAAGTTTTGGTTTGTCGTTTATAAGCGCGATTTTTAGGTTTGTGTTTTTGGGACCAGAAAATAATAAGTTTTTTCTTCTATAAAAATAAATCCGTGAAAATATAACGCCGAAAACAAACTGCACAATCAAGCTTGTTCATAATAACAAAACATAAAGTATATTTACATTTGCGTTGAAATTCCTGCACCGTGAACTGAAATCTCTCTCCAAATCATTTTAACCACGAGGTTACGTGATAATACCTGAGTAAATCAACTTAAGCACCTACCGGACCAAAATAATGATTGACGTTTAAAAACAATATTTCCTGCACTCCTCTTGAAAACTTCGGAACTCTATCGAACAATATGTAAAGAAGTAAGAAGCAATAAAACGAAGTCCGAAGAAACCGTAGTCCTTGGAACAAATATATGCACGTCATTATTTCAACCCACTTGCTGCATATCCTAGAATTGCCATTAGAAGAAAACCAAGTGTACAGTATGAGCTAATAAATAAATGGTTCCGCCGTGCTTAGCCGTTGCGCTGCGGGCTATGTGTAATGACCCCTCACAATTACATATGTATATTCGTTCCACCGTATAGGACACGGTCTTAGATTTACCTCGTATATTGCGGCGTCAATACGCTTTTTATGTATATTAGCTAGGTAAAATGGATGTGCAGAGGCGGGTTGGAGAAAAATTATAGTTTAGATCATTTGAATATATTTTATACAGAGTCAGTAGCATTCGCTTGCTGATAGACAAATGAACTGAAATAAATATACTAAAAATATAATTGCTATTTTCTAAACACAAAGCAAATAGTGGATACTGAAAGTATGTAGGTATGTATTCTTCATAACTATTAACTATGAAAAGGATATGTAATAAAATCACTCCAACTTGACTGCCAAATGTAGCAATATCTTAAAATGTCTATTCACTTTATATACTTAAAGTAAATTAACTTTAAAATTTTATCAAGACCGCTTGGACAAAATTGAGCTGCAAATTACGAGTAATTTTCAATTCTATTGCGTTTAACCGGAGCCATAAATCACATTGATGTCAACGAGCAGTATTCAATTTGGCACGACCTGCCATCACATTATTGATAGATCGGCCAGGCAAAGACGTCGCATTGGCCAAACAACATATTCGCATTTACTAAATACCAATATACATATATCAGTTCATTAAATATCAATTGCATTATTGACAGACTCCGTGATATAATAATTGATTAAGGCCCAATTGCACAAATATGGCGATGACATTATCAATGACCGACTGCCTCGGTGGCGTAGTTGTACTACGGTACGTCTACAAAGCTGAGGTCTGGGATTTGAATCCCGGGTCGGGCAAAGTGATATTGGGTCTTTCTAGTCATTATCAGCCCGGAGTCAAGAATTTGTGCCCAATATGGCGATAGGCTCACACCCTATCACATCATGGGACGCAACATACAAGACGAAATGTGGGTGTCCTGGTGGAGCCTCTGCCTACCCCTCCTGGGATAAAGGCTTGAGTTTGTGTATGTATGTTTCTACATTGTCAAGTTAGTTTGTGCAATTTGGCCTAAGAAGCTAACTGTTAATCGTAGGTGAGGTAGGGTAATCAACGCCCCGAGAAAAATGTTTGTGTGCTCCACAAGTAATAATTTCGACTTTCGAGTCTGGCTGTTGTGAGACAAAAAATAGTTCTAGATGTTCATTTTCATAAATGATTACTGGTAATTTTCTGTAAGGTTACGATTGTGTGCGTCATTTCAGATGTATATTATTTTTATTTGATTATTTATTTGTATATTTCGAGTAAAGACGAAGGTGTAATTTACTCATACTCGTACTTTAAATACATTATTTCACTAATCTATTAGACACTTTTATTTCAGATAATCATTTACTACTAATAACGTAACCTTTATCATCGTCTTCAGCAACAGGAACATACGCTGCTGTATATAGGTCTACTCCAAGAATCTTAACACCGATCTATTGAAAAAAATGCCAATATGTTGCTTTATATCAATGTTGTTATAGAGACCACAAAATATACAAGTTGATATTCTCGCAAGCAAACCAAAGAAGCGACTTACTTAACTAAAATTGTATGAAGTAAGACTCGACAATGTCCTCATACTTCTTTGAATCAAAAACACTGTTCATTTCTCTTTGTTCAATGCCTTTGTCTAACGTCTATTCTTATCTTTGATGCTATTATAAGTCGACCCACGGTCTCAGACTGTAGACTATGTGGGCACTGTATTGTATTTATTTACACATTTATTAAATCTACACCTAACTACGACTTGTGTCATGGGAATTAGAATTTACGACATACTCTTCTGTCTCACAATGCACGGAGCAATATTTGCTAAGTTGATCAATTTTTTTCTTGGTGACTTCGAACCTGTGACCGCAGGTTACACAGCCGGTTTCGTGATGAAATGCGCCACTATGTCTGGTCGATACCTTTAGGTATTCATTTATTAAAAATGTAGACAGCGAACTGACCAAAATTATTATAATTATTACCTCATTCTCTGTTACTCAATATTTTTTTTATAGCGGCCATAAATATCATACCCGCGTAAAAGAACACATAGCTGACGTCAAACACCGACGCTCAACGAAATCTGCAGTTGCTGAACACATCGAGGAAGGCTCCAAGCATTACCTTCGTTTTGATAAGCCACAAATCCTCGCTAAAGAACACCGTTTCCTGCCCAGGATATTTCGCGAGGCTATTGAAATTAAAGAAACATCCAAATTTCAATAGAGAAGATGGCTTGAAGCTGGCACCATCATGGAATCCAATTCTACATTTGATTAAATCGGAACCCAAAACACCAGCTGCCAGACCCCAAGACACAGTGAGCTCCTTCTGCGTAGATCGGATCGCAAAAACTAGTTAACTTTTTAAATTAACTTTTTTAATTTAATAATTGAAAATTAAGGGTAGTTTAATTGTAACAGTCACTGAGCGGATGACTAATACCTCAGTCCGCCCGGTGACCACGAAAGCTGAAAAGCAATCCAAACGTCGCGTCACGTCAGGAAGTTAAAAAATGTAAAAATTAAACCAAATCGCGATAAAATCCGTAAAAATTAGTTTCATTTCAATATTAGAAAAAGTTTTTACTAATTTTACTAATAAATATATATTTTTTTACTGCTACGGCAAAGTTACCGCAGTGAGACCAGATGATAAATGAAGACAAGCCCAAGTTGAATATCAACTAGCGAGAGGCGAGGACGACAATATCCAGTAGATAAAGTTTTGTCGGCTTGTTCAGAACACATAGTATCACACAGAACACACAGGCTGATCCGGAAATGCGATATAATTGTGTTGGTCACCCTGTGTAAAGCACATACTGTGGTCGCGATCCGGATGCATACGAATAATCTACCAACAATACCCAGCCCGATAAGTGTTACTATTTCCTGTACTGTTTCAGCCCATATACGTCCCACTACAGAGCACGGGCCTCCTCTACAATCGAGAGTACGGTGGTTTAGGGTAGGGCCATACGGTCCACCGCGCTGGACAATTTTTGTTTCTTAAATAAAATAATAAAATAGCTTTAAAAAAATTAAAGTAAGTTCTGATTATTTTCGCAGACATCCTTATAAAAATGCAAATCAGCTCTAAATATTTTTACGCTTGTCGCGGCTAAAACTTCCCCTTATGGTTTAACAACCGACCGCTTCTTTGACGTCAACACTTCTAGTGAATAACTTTATAATGCATATTTAAAACAATTTACGCGCAAACACTTTTACGAAAAGTTTGAAAGTCGTAATATAAAAATATGAGTACTAAGCCAACTATATTATGTAAAGCTTTTTTAAATCGTACACACTAGCTATTACAAATAACTATTATTATATTGCATTTTCTTTAATATTCTTTAAAATTTGTCAAATGCACATGTGCAGACACATTTATTTGCCATAAAATTATAATCATTATTATGCTAATAACTTCATAACATGATGACGACCTTGCCTCTCCAATATTACAGAACTATATTTAGTTACAACATACATACATACATACATACATAAACTCACGCCTTTATCCCCGAAGGGGTAGGCAGAGGTGCCACTAGGACACCCACATTTCGCCTTGTATGTTCCGTCCCACGATGTGATAGGGGGCGAGCCCATCGCCATATCGGGCACAAATTCCTGACTCCGGACTGACAGTTACAACATAACATTTAACATTAATTGTTAACAACAACCACATGTCGCCATTAACATAAAATAATCCATCACGACACACCCAAAGGAGCCAGTGAATTAAACTAATTACATACATTAGACCTGTCCGAATTATTCGCGCTATTCTTGTATTCAGCCTTATCGAGCCAGACAAACCGTTGTGGACTCTATAATTCATGAGCAACACCCATCTGCTTTGCGGTTTGTTTCCAAGATGTTGCCAGCTTTATCGCCCGGACCTCTTGTGAATTTTAAAATTTACGAACTGGGTAACTTTGTACCAACGCTTCTTTTGTCACGAGTCAGGACTTTCAGTTCACTTTCAAATGTAAACTTTTAAGGTTAACAAGATTAATTGGACGTGTCTTTAAAATTTCACTAATTAAAATAAATGTCTTTTGTAAAAAGTTTTTTGGCCATGTTAGATCGTCTAATGTCAGCGAAATTTCGTTAAATTAAGTAATACAATACATTTTTGTTTAATGACTTTTTCTTTGAACGTCTAAACATCTAAACGTCTAAAATATGATACGTATGTTCTCATATTTGATATTCGCAATAATATAATCTAAGAAAAAACATTAGCAATTACCTCGCTATAAGAATAAAATGAAAATTTTATAAATATTCCGGAAATTCCCTTAGCATCTTAAATATGCAAAATTGGCTTCTGAAATTACAGTTTCAATTTAAATAAAATTGCTTACATTTATTTAACGAACCGAGAATTTTTTCTACATAAACTACAAACGAAGACTTACTTTCAGAGCAACAATTTGTTTCTAATTGTTCGTTAAATTATAGATGGTGAGTAAACTGAGTTAAAAATCATTTTGCTATTCACAACGTATCAAACTTTTTGAGGCTCTAACTTTATTAACTATTCAAAAAGCTACGGCCGTTCCTCGAAACTTTGGGGAGAGTTCTTTAACTTTATTTTTGCACGAAGATTTTGAAAAGTACTTTCTTTGTTTTACCGGTGTGCCTGGCTCAGTAATGGTTTCGACCCCTTTGTATATTTCAATATGCAAAGGAAATAAAACAATGTGCGATCGAGGGAGGCTTAACTTGTCCCATCCTCTACAGTCTACACTATTCCGCCAAAGGAATCACCGTAAACCGTTACACGTGTCTACATTCGCCTCTACATAAAATGACCAATGAATTAAACTTTTCAACTTAATAGGATTGCCTTACCATAGCTTGTTTCTTGTACTGCTGAAATATTTTCTGTCCTAACCTAGCTAACTTTTAACTTACTAAAAACTTAGTATGTTTACGCCAATTAAAATATATCAGTTATTTATCATTGAATATCCGAAATCTACAAGCAATATAAGAGCAAAAATAATCCAATAGCCAAAAATTGGTAATTACTTATTCAATTAATGATATCTTTAATGTAATATCATTTATAAACAAGATATTTTAATAGATTTTTCATTGAATACGCTGTCTACGTCGAAAACGTTATGTACATTATTTATAAACATAGTGAAAAAAGTCGGACGGCTGATCCCTAGCGTCACGTTACAGAATCGCCACTGTAAATAAAGTTCGCAAGCCTGCATAGCCATTGTGACTCTTTTGAACGTATCCGTCATTCGACTCTGTCCTTTATATCGAGTTAGATTAAGTTATTCGGAAAGCATGTTTTAAAGAAATGAAAACGTAATGATTCGCTTATGTTAATGGTATCAGCAGGTACTAGGTTTAGCAAAGCCTCCGCAAGACCTGAAATCTAGGTTGCGATATTTAAATAATGCCTAGCAGAGCCTCATATTAGATGCAAACAGTATTTGTGTTTTAAGGTTCCTTACATAAAAGATAAAATATCTATAAAACTTGGTGACTATACCGTGTTTTTATATATAATTAGTAATGTAAACTGTAGTTTCCAGAACTAACGTTATAAAGAACGCGCAAAGCACTTAGGTATTCATCTGAAATGAAAAATGTTTGAAGAATATTTTTTTGGTATTCAAGAAAGGGTCTCAAAAGCGAGATCCTTTAGAAGTAAAGCAATAGGTCAAGGGGGTTCTCGTATAAAAAGATTTTTACACGTCCGAGAACATTATGATCGTGGGCACGCAACCCTAAGGCAGATTTTCGTCGTATTTAGTTTTATTTTGTACTGAATTGACTTTTTTTTTATTGCGATGAATGGCGAGATGAGCTTTCCATTCGCATAATGGTAAACGATACGACCGTTCATGGTCAGTAGAAAACCAAACAACAACATTAATTACAAAACATTGCATGGCATTTCACTGCGCTCGCCATCCTGAGACATAAGATGTTCAGTCTCAATATGTCCAGTAGTTACTCTGGCTACAATGTCCTTCAAACCAGAACACAACAGTGCATTTACACTGCTGTTTGGCGAGAGAAATTGACTTTGCGGTGGTACCTACCCCGGCGGCCTCTCACATATGAGAGACCTACCACCAATATAGTGACTATTATAAATTCGGCATAAAAGGCATACAACACACTATGTTTTTGTATACACGTAGAACTTGTGGCGAACCATACATTAAGCTAATTTAGTTTATTAATTATTCATATACTTAATTTATGATAATGCCTTCTTCTACATGATTGATGCAATTCCCGACTGACAGGCCTCTTTTCTGGCGTTTTACTTACTTTACATAATTCCTTAATAATTAAGGTTGATATTGACACGATTCCATTAACCTACTTTTGGCGTCATTTTATTACAGTTTGGCTTAGTTGTTGTGTTCTTAAAGTTGCATTGTAATCTCATGACGCGGATAGTTATGTTAATCCTAGTTCGTCGGCCTGTTTGAAATTCGGTGCTGGGGAGCAACACGCCCAAATTAAATGCACTATTGTTGTCATGCATTTGCTTTAATTATGCTGTTATAGAACTTCAGAGCATCCCAGGCTACATTACAGCTTTGTTATCATGTAATCCACGTTTACGATGCGCATGTTTATCAATTCTATTATTATATTATGTCTGTCCATTTACGTTCCGCTTTAGACCACGGGCTAACTCTACGAAATTGAAGTATTTTGGCCTCAGTCCGCCACTCTGTCGTAGTGCTAATTGACAGATTTCACATACCTTCGAATTTTGTATGCACAATTTTCTTGTGTACAATATTTTCTGGCTTGTCAGTGTGATTTGCTTCGTACAAAAAACGTACATTTTAACTTACGTGTTTTCCCTTTCCAACGGATGCTTCAAAATATTCTGTAGAAAACACAGCCAAAATCTTAAATAAAAGTTCCCAAGACAAAGTTTCTCAGAATTATGACGGGCATAAATATATTATTTTACCAAATCTAAGCTACCAATCTCCATAATTAAGCCAATTAAGTGAGTAAACTCCAAAACAATCAGTAATTTCGCGCTGAAGTTTATGCAGATACAGTGTTTTATAAACCTATTTCCATCCGCAGTAAAGTAACGTCTTGACACTTTATCATCCATAATGAATAATTCATGAAACGCTGCATCATAACTGACACACCTATTTTCCCCCTCGAAAACTCAACTGGTGGGACACATGATCTCGGTAATTTTTAAGGATCATTTTCGCATCCTCAACTCGGATTAGCGAGGGAACACAGTAAAAATATTTAATATCTGGTCTCATATTGTATTTGCACTTTTTATTTTTGTTTTAATATTACAAAAGCCAGGTTAAGGTTTATTAAACTTGCATAAATGGGAAATATCTATATAACCCTTTTTTATCCCTACAAAATATTCAATAACTAAGCATATGATTAGGTAGAACTTATTACTATTACTTATTACTTTATTGTGTGCACGGACTTATATTACACATAAAATGTTTCATTTTAAAAATTGAGTTAGTTTATAAATCTCATAGACTTAATCGTTACTTTGTCCAAACGTACCACTCATTTTAATCTCGCATTCCTTCCCTTCTTGTCTCATAAATATTGTAGATGAAGCAACCCTTCTCAATCAAGTAAAATTTATATTATTCTCTTATATTCACACGGATAGATATACGCTACTTTAGACTATCTAATAATAATAATAGACGTATTATTTTGAGAAACATTGTTCTAAGTTCTTACAATATTATCAGCTTATACCGGGTATATCAAGACTGCGACCGCAAACGAAGCCGGGTGATAGTTTGAGTGGTTACAGACACAATGCAAATAAAAATTTCGCAAAATAAGCGACAGAATTTTTTTCGCTATTTTTTAAAAATCATTGTGTTTGGGTAGTAAATACCTACCTAGTTATTGCAAAAATAGTAATTTAAACCCTAACGTACCATTGCGCCTTAAAAAATAAAAAGGTGTACATCATTATTTTAGGAAAACTATGTATTTATCACCCAAATACGACGATAAGTAAAAAATTACCAAAATAAAGTTGACGATTTTTTTTGCGAAATTTTTAGTTGCATTGTGCCTGACTGAAGTCACTAATACTACCACCTGGCTTCGTTTTCGGTCGCAGTCTTGATATACCCTGTATGGATCGGATTGCTAGTCACTGATCTATCAATAGTGTGATCTATAGGATTCGGGCATTCCACCACTTTAGATTATTGTAGGATAATTAAAATAGAACATTTTTTTACGGATTTTATCGCCCCGTGATTTTATATAAGTTCGCCCCGTGACCGCGAAACATCGAGAAGTAAAAAATGGAAAATATTAAACCAAATCCGCGATAAAATCCGTAAAAAATAGTTTTATTTCAATGTGTAACATTTGCGAAAATCTAAAAAACTATTATGTAGTTTGATTTACTAAAGAGTTTTTAAAACATCAGTTACAATAACGACAGCCTTAAATCTATAAGCAATATACACAAATATGAATCAGTCATTACACAACTGTAATCTAAATAAATTAATATCAAATAAATTGGAACTAAATATGGAAAAATAGGACGGACCTTTATTTAATGAAGTAGGGCCCAACTAATTAGCTTAGTAACGTTCACGAGGAAAGCTGTCCGTGGCAGAGAATGTAAAAAGTCCTTAATTAACCTGAACTACGCTAGGTCTTTACCGTAGTCGCGCTTACACCGGTAATGTTTCATATTGCGAGTACATGCCGGGCTTAGTATGAAGAACTTTGCAAGAAAATTGGTGTAAAACGAAAATAGGTACTTATACATATATTAATGATATGAACGTCAACTTAATGGAAGGTGGACGAGAGACGTTGAATGTAGGCCACGCGGCGATCATTTGAATATCGCATTGGTGGCAACTGTAATGATGTTATATTATGTAAATAAATAAAATAAAAAAAAATTCAATTTCTACCATTTTACCAATATTGATTGAATTATCAATTCAAATTTTAACATTGTCGAATAGTGTATATTTTTAGGTGAAAGAGGTGTAGAAATATTTATTAGCCTTTAAGTCATGAAGTTAGGTTAATATGGATTAATTAGGCGGAACATCACAAAAATATCTAAATGATTGTTTAACCGAATAGGGCATATAAAACGTTTCGAGAATATTTACAACTTTTATTTACTGTAGTTAAAAAACAAACCATCGCAATTTACCTCTAAATGTATACATTAACTTTAAATAGATGCAAAACAATTACTAATTAATAGTAAGTGCTAAAACGTGTAGATTTAACAAATATACTCATTACAAAGCCTTTCAGTAAGCTTTCTAAATCATTTCTTGCATCCATTAAATGTTGTATATACATATATATATATATATATATATATATATACAGGGTATCTCAAGACCGCGACCGAAAACGAAGCCAGGTGGTAGTTTTAGTGGTTACAGACACGATGCAAATAAAAATTTCACCAAAACAGCGACAGATATTTTTTTAAAATTTTTTGAAAATCAATTGTTTGGATGGTAAAAACCTAGTTTTTGCGAAAATAATAATTTAAACCCTTACGTACCATTGAGTGTTGAAGAATAAAGAGATGTGTATCATTATTTTAGGAAAACTATGTATTTATCAATCAAATACGACGATAAGAAATTTTTACTTGCTTTGTGTCTGAAGTCACTAATACTACCACCTGGCTTCGTTTTCGGTCGCAGTCTTGATATACCCTGTATATACAGGGTATATCAAGACTGCGACCGAAATATACAGTATATATACAGGGTTTTCAGATGCTTCCGATTCCGAACGCATGTTTTACAAGATACATACATATTAGTCTGATACTATAGTTGTTCTTTTCAAGACCAGTTTACAGTACAGTAATTACAACAGAACTCGCAGCGTTCTTTGATTTAGAGCAGCCATTTAATCACGTATAAACTATAATTAATATTTCTTATTATTTCATGTTGTAATAATTTGATACATGCGTAGTGGCTATGTCCAGTAAGTTACTAACTAACGGACCGGACGTGGCTGCAAATCGACGGTTGCGCGTTTGAATTCCAGAATACTTCTCTGACTTATTGGAGGGATGTAAGTATTGAGGGCTACTTACCAATTTAACGGTGAATACTAAAAAATATTATGATACTTAATGACTTCCGAAAAATAGGAAATTAAATATAAATAATATTATAACCAATATATTGTAAATAGAGAATAAGTACTATGTGTATTGACTTGTCATAAGAGCTATTTAATTGTACACGTAACCAATAAGCGATTTTAATTTACTTTCATTTCAAAGGAAATTGTGGTGAAACACTCATACATGTAGATTTATATAAACTTCTATGGTATGTAAAGTTTGCACACCCGGACTAAACCAAACTTGGACAATGCTTTAGCTGTTTCAATTTTAAAAGAGGCGTCCTGCAATGGCACGTATGTATATATACACGAAGGTACTGCACTATTAATATGATAATTGTTTGTTGGTTGCAGTATCGGACTTCACGAGTCAATTATCGCAGTTGTACGAAAGGCACTCATCAGAACTGCAGGTCCTCGTGGCTAACTTCAGAAAACGGAACAGCGAACTCAGGAAGGAGAGGTAAGCGCATGTTATTTATACTTACCTTATTAGTACAAAACATATACATATTTAGGTGTGAGTCAGCGGAAGAAGTGAAAACAATTACCAACTCATGTTATTATTAAATCGAACTTACATATTCCTGAAGTATGCATTTTTGTATGTTGTGTCCCCACACATATTAGAAACTCTTTGAGGACCTGGGCAGAATTAAACCTTGGTTCTTCATATTAAAGAGGACGAGCCGGCTGGTCTGTACCACAATTTTGTTTATATCTAACTACCGCGAAGCAGGCTTATGTGATCACAATCGTGTTCCGATTTTCAGGACATTCTATGGGTGCTTGGTGCTCTTCATAATTATAAATTCTGAGTGGCGATGTTAATAGGCAGTCGTATCGCTTAACATCAAGACTTCCTAAAAATCCAAAATAATATGATTGATTCTCTTTGCGTTGATCATCGAGCTTATTTCCGATCCAATGTGCAAAGGGAAGATTCAGAGTACTATAATATACGCCTTCTTTATATTTACAACACAAAATGAAGTCAAACAAGATTCACACAAAATATAATGTTTACAGTAGAAGTACGAAGAGTACGAAGATATCCATTTTCGCGAGGAAGCTATTTCACCCCAAATAATGATTTAATGGCGTCGACTGAAGTCCGGGATTTTTCCTGTATGCACGCGGCAAAGCTGCGTGATCATTCAATGTCCATTTTAATTTACGATTGAATGACAAAATAAACTATAGCACTAAATATTTATACCACATACGCTTGTTTATTATGTTTATGTACATAATTTTTCAGAAGATTTATACCTACCTATTAAGCAGGTGTGCCATACATTATGTTTTGCTTTAGGTGTTTCTATATAAATTTTTACAATCACAAAACGTTTAAATAACTCTAAAAATCGTTAATAAAACAACGAGTAACAGTAATAAAAACAAAGAAAAATAAAAACTATTTGCTTCTATAGACCTTCAAACTAATATAAGAACAGACACAACAAAACACTATACAGAGACTCCCACAAGTAGTTTATATTCCATGCCGATAAGTACCCTCATTTGCAGAGTAAAATTGATAGCCAGATCACTAATTTTCCAACTTACCTTCCAACTACTGAATTCCCTTTGCTAAACGTCAACTCAAGTATTTCGCCTTAAGGGTATAATGTGTACGAATGCTTTGACTCCTAATTTCAGCGGCGATAAAGGAATAACTGGGAACTTTCGAAACATTTGTTATTCGTTTAAATGCATGGTATTTGTTATATTAATATATTTTTATAATTATACTTTAATAACAAAATAAATAAAATACAATCTATCTATATCGAAATATGCGTGCCACTGCAGGGCACGGGCCTCCTCTATAATCGAGAGTACGAAAGAGAAAGGTAAAATATAAAGTCTTATACTACATCAAATAGCAGTAAATATAGTTTAAATAGCTATATAATAAAGCAACAGTATTAAACATGCGGTTAGCAGCCACCTCCCGGCCTCAGTTAATTTCAAGCCTGCGGTACTAGGGATTGCAATCCCGCAAAACGGGATCCCGCAATCCCGCGGGATCCCGCTGCATTTATTGGCCTGCCGGATCCCGCACCTTCAAAACGCGGATCCCGCAAATATTTGAAAATTGGCGCTAAAACTTTCGTGAAGTTTCGCGTAAAATCGCGAGTGGCGCGCGCGTGACTTTGCCGCTCCTCGCAAAGGAGCGACGACTAGAGGGTGCCTCAAGCACACATGTAGCTAGTTTTCAGCATTTTGAGGATCAGGATATATTTGCAGTTCACTCAGAAGCAGGCTCGGAGATGAGACTATGCCATTTGTTTTTTTCCGAGCGTATTTTCATAAGTTATCACCATAGGTTACTCATAGTAGTAATAGCATCTAGATTGTGATTGTATTATTAGTCATTATAATTATAGGGTATAGGTTATATTAGGTCATTATAGGGTATATCAAGACCGCGACCGAAAACGAAGCCAGGTGGTAGTATTAGTGACTTCAGACACAAAGCAAGTAAAAATTTCGCAAAACAAAATCGACAACTATTTTTTGTAATTTTTTACTTTTCGTCGTATTTGGGTGATAAATACATAGTTTTCCTAAAATAATGATGTACATAGACCTCTTTATTTTTAAACACTCGTACCATAAGGGTTTAAATTATTATTTTCGCAAAAACTAGGTATTTACCACCCAAACAAGACGATTTTTAAATAATTCTAAAAAAATATCTGTCGATGTTTTGGTGAAATTTTTATTTGCATCGTGTTTGTAACCACTAAAACTACCACCTGGCTTCGTTTTCGGTCGCAGTCTTGATATACCCGGTATAAATGAGACTGAATTAAAAATATTATAAAACTGTTATTAGAATAGAAATAAGGACAAATTTAAGTTTTTAATGGTTGATTGAAGACAGATTTCTTGAACTTAATTATTTTTATTTTAATAAGAAAGAAATTATTTCATGTTGCATAATGTAAGACATTTTGAATAAAAGTTTAAAGAAAACCTAGAGTTTCATTTAATTCGGTTTTATAATATAATACCAATAATGCGGGATCCCGCGGGATCCGCGCGGGATCGATCGGTCCCGCATATCGATCCCGCGGGATTGAATGAGCTGCGGGATTGCAATCCCTATGCGGTACACACGTGTACTGAAAGTAAATATCGCACCTATGTTACATATGAACTTACAAGACCTTTACTAGATACACCATCGTAACTACTGACTTAAGAACAAATCAAACATATTTTACACGCAAGTCAAGCTAGGATATGCAGCTCATGTTTTAGTTTATTAAATAAAAATAAATACATCCGACATTTACATTTGTGCATAGTCCTGACCCCACGTTAAGATCATTTAAGTCTTGTGTCGTGGGTATTAAACTATGAGAGACTTTTCGGTCTCACGAACACCAAGCCCCGCAACAAATATCCGTGGACCAAAAAAACGTTTGCTTCGGTGCGGGGATCGAACCCGCAGCCTCTCGATTGATAGCTGGCGTTTAACCAACTGCGCCACGGAGACTGTAATGACTTGTCACAGATAACCATTTTGTATCAATGTATAGTAAATTAAGACTGGTCTATACATATCAACAGGTGCATAGTCAATTTATCGAGCTAGTAAGAAAACAAACAAATTTACAGCATACAAATGTGTGACATACAAATACGTAATATACAAATATATGACAATATATGACATACAAATAGCTGACCGCAATTCACCGGCATGCAGGAAATTGCAAGCTCACGTAGAATATTGTTTGCTTCGCGACCAGTAATATTTAACACGTTCTATGGTGTATGCTAAGCTATACACCTTTATTGATATATAACCCTACTTACAGGTACTAATATTATTATATATTAAAATGGATCTATTTTAGCGCCTCCTGATATCTATAAGGCGCCAACAGCTACAGTTAAAAACCACCGCTTTTAATTGTTTAATTATTAATTAAGTATCGTCCGTCTTTATCACGTAACCGGCCGCTGTGGTGGATTATTTCCTAATCAGATTAAACCCTTTCACGTATAGTGGGAGTAGGCCTGTACTTAACAACGTGTAATATGTGCTAATCTTCGATCAAATATGTACATATTTTACTTATGTATTTACTTGATCCAAGGAGCTTATACAAATTTTAAGGTATAAGTATCGCAAACTTCTTTATATTAATGTATTTCCAAATTACATCCTTTTCGGCAACCTGTACAATACGGCTAATTCACCATAGCTAGCTTTTATTTCAATTATTAATTTAACTCCCCTTTAAAGTTTTCCTTAAGTAAATATACCCTTAACCAACTGAACTAAACCATGACTAATATCATCTTAGCTAACTTAAATTGAATGCCGAGAAGTCACTTAGCGAGTGCCGTGTGAGCGTATACCGCGTCTGGGTACTTTAAAAATACCAAATTGAATAATTTGCTTGTGAATTGCGAAAATCGAAAATATATTTCTTCTAAGTCGCATTGCTATAAATTCTGAAACCGTAATTAGTGTATTTGAAGTATTGGAACGTGAATTCGAAATAGATTTATTGTTACGATTAAGCAATAAATGTTTTACTAACTTGAGTGAGTTAGGTAATTTAGCGTTAAAAACAGTCAATCAATAGCTATCTAGTGATACTTAATCATCATTAGGATAACATTTTCAGCAAATAAATAAATTAGTCATGGACTTTGTAATAAAATATGTACTTAAATTTTCGCTGCATCCTGTTTTCCTGTTTAAATAAATAAATACCCTTTTACCGATAAAACAGCGAAGGCATCAAAACGTATAAATAAATCAGTATTCAGCTCGCTGTAAGGATTGTTCAGAAAGACATTTCACTTGCAAAACCACTTAGCAGTGGCCCATATAACAAATTCATAGCAGCCTTTGACACCAGTATCAACACTTATAATATCGCCAAAATCTATTCTTGTAAGGTTTCCAAAATTTATTCTTAGAAGGTTTTCTGTTAATCACAGATAAGGCTGACGGATTTAAATCGGTTTTTAGAATTTGGGCATATTTATTTGTACGATGCTATAATTTTGGCGAAGTATGTATATTTCATACGAATGCCTCTGTAGCGCGGTTGGTTAGACGCCGGCTGTGAAACGAGAGAGGCCGCAGGTTCGGTCCCCGCACCGAGACAAATGTGTGTGAGGCCCACAGATATTTGTCTTGGGTCTGAGTGTTTGTGAGACCGAAAAGTCTCTCGTAGGTTCTCGACACAAGACATAATTGACCTTAATGTGGGGTCAGGATTATGTATGTGACTGTTGGGTGTATTTATTTATATATTTGTTTTAGTAAATACCTTAAATGCTGTCGTAAATATATGTCTACAGAATATTACAAAATGCTTACCAAAGCCTATTCCCAAAGCGGTCGATGTCAGACAGGCAGCCAGTCGTAAAATTATAAGTTTAATCGTTGTACAACATGGATAAAAGTCATGTTGAGCTGGCTCTATGTAATCCCGGGATAAGAGCAAATAGATTAATTTACTAAAAGCTTACCAGCTAGCACTACCCATAACATACAATTCAACAATATTGTATTTTGTGTGTAATGAAATCGCATGACATACGATTTTGAATAGCTTAGCATTTAAAGGCAGCTTAGTGTTTCATTCAAGAAAATAATTATTTGTGTTGTTAGACTTACTAAATTTGAATTCCTGCGATTTTGACATAATAACATTAGAAATTAAATTATACATTCTAATAACCCCTTTGAAAGCTAAAGAAACCATAATTCGAAATTCCATTATGATGCTGTTTCCAAACCAATGAACCTATTATCTTAAAACAGTTTTTAACCGCTAGAAATCTTAGAGCAACATACAAAAATATCATTATTTATAACAAAGCTTTTGGTTCTACAGCATTTAAATTGCCTGTACACGTGCATAAGTTTACGTGTTTTTAATTTAGAAACGAATTACTCCTATGCCGGAGTAAGTGAATAGGAAATACTGTTAACCCCCACGGAGTTTTGCCAACGTGGCTTTGAATAATATAAATGTGTGTGTATTCCTGAATGGAATTAAGGGTGGGCATAGCTCAATATAATATTCATCTTCTTATCCCGTAGGTGAGGCCAGTAACTAGCACATATTTGACCTATTCACTCTAGCGTAGGTCGTTTGAAGATCCATGCAAGAATTATTTATTCCCAAGTCACCATTTGCATATACCATTCATATTTGAGTTTTGAGATAACTATTTGCCTCTACTTTCTATCCTCTTCCCCACACTTAAGTAGGAACAAAATATTTTCCCTGTATTTTATTTAAATTAGAATAAAAGTGATATTACCTTGCGATTAAATAACACACACCTATTACATAAATTATAGTCAAAATAGATCAACGAAGAAACTAAGAATATATCTCCACGTTCTAACTTGGGTTAAAAACCCAAAATATCATACAAACATACAAACAATAACATAGCCAACGCAGTTACGTTTATCTTTGTCAAAGTACAGCACATTTTTACAAGAGAATTTATTGTCGCTAATATGTTAAAAGAGAACGAAACAAGGCTTTGTGTAAACGCGAACGAGTCTTTATGCATAATTCATTTTTGTTAGTCCAGCATTTATTCGAATAAATAATAGAAATAGTAACAAAGTAATTCTGCTTATAATGTCTTATACTGTGTTTAAAACAATCTACATTGGCCCTTTTTTTCTTGTAGCACAGGGCTTCTAGCCTGACACGCTTACGGATATTACGGTTGAACTGTTTTGTAAACTATACGACAACTAGAAGTCAGACGGTTTGAGAGAATCTCAAGAATGTTGGGAGTGGTACCGGATATCCCTAGGCGAGTAACGCCCTAATTTGCTTCGACGTAACGAGAAGCACAGATGTCCCCTATATACAATTACTATTTTGTGACGCCTGTAGGTAGTATTATAAACGTCCCTAACAGGCCCAAGGACATGCACTCTGTCAGTCGACTAGGAGATGCAATTAGTGATGATTCACCAGTGACGCAGCACAATGAAACCGGCGACCTCTTTAGACCTGTTGAAAATAGGTAATACTTTCAAAGAAAATAGATCCGTAAAGTAAAAATAAAGAGGTTGGTTTAAAGTTTATTGGGCCTAGGGTAAGGATTGTACACAACTCGGCATTGAGGTCACTTGTAAGTGTATAGAAGCCTTTAACCGCCGCTCTTTCAAAAGATCTAGACTTTCTATTACACCCTTCAAGACTTTAAGCTTTAGGTTTTCCTTACAATTGCAGCCTTTTACTTGGCAAATGGATTTTGCAGCTAAGGAAATATTTATTGTGGTTTATATAATTTATTGTGCTTGGTATGACCAATGAGGTGCCGATTAGGGCCGTAAATAATAAATTGTTTTTTTTCTTATTACTAAACCAGCCTATATTGATGACTTCCGCCGTAGTGTGAAGATTCATCTCAGAGGGCCGTCGCCCGGCATGATAGTATAGAATGGTATGAGACTACCGTCTGATGCCATTCGGTACTCTGTCTGGACGGCATCAGCACTCACCACCAGGTGCAATGCAGTCACTGTGCCGTTCCAAAATAAAATAAATATATTCCCATGGATTCCGGATAGCAGGAGACCTCATGTATGCCAGTAGATATCAAAATAAATACCACCGCTTTGTCTGTTTCAGCCGCTTACCAGAAATGTGTAAACTTTGTTTCATTAGAATTTGAAGGTTGTGCCAGTGATTATTTGGTAATAAGAAACGCAACTCCAAATGTGTCAGGATCCCGAGAACACTGCAGCAAGTAATAAAAAGTTCTGAGTAATTTTAATATTCTTTATGTAGATACGGCACTTAACATCAAGCGAACCACTTGGTTGCGACATTCTCTTTGAAAAGCAGAGATCACGAATTCAATATAATAACATTATGATTACGCTGTAATACAATTTGCAGACGGCAAAGGCGTGTATTTTCTTACACCTAAATATATTTTGCTTCAATAAGTCGAAGTAATAAGCTTATCCCTCGTTGCCGTGTCAACGCATCTGCGTTTTCATCGTGTTCGCATACGTTGCTTATTCGTGTTAGTTTTATCCATAGGGATATAAAGGTTGGAGGAACAAATGTGTTGTTTTTTAATGTGCCTAGAGGCTTTCGATGTTATTTTTTTGAACAGTATAACATTACTATTATAGTCACTTATCAGTAATTGTAATGATCTTATTCTGTGGGATTGGAGAAAATACTTAATAGTTGCACAATAAACTATGATTTATTCGATATAATTACATTCTTTTTGGCTTTATTTTACTCTTATTACAAAGTGAAACTATACGGTACTTTTATTTTTGGTATCACTTTGTGTATCAAATTATCAGCCAAGAGAAGTTTCGACTTAAAAAACTGGCCCAAGCTTTGTATTTTTTTTTCTAGTTGTTAAGTTTCGTGCATCATTTATATAAAATAAATAGAACATCGTACTCATTTAAGAATTCTATACCGGTTAATGGTTATACATTTTTGACCTAAATATTTCCTTTTAGCATATTGAACGAGCTATGAGCCACTAATAACATTAAGGCGTTTCCGTTACTAATATAATCAATCTTTGGTAGCCCCACCAATTCGCAAGGCGTCTAGTGAGCATCCGGCCGGACCTTCACATACCCTATTATACTCGTAATACAGACGGAAATTGCTTTAGGAAAATCTCAAATATCTTTAATACCGTCATATTCAAAAAAAAAAACATTACATATTTTTTCATGCCAGTTGAATTTCGAATATCGATCAGTTTAAAAAAGGAATATTGTGAAAAAAAATGTTTTCTATTATTTCATTTCCATAGTAAGGTTTTGAATGAATGTGACAGGAATGCCACTAGTTTTACCCACGACTTGCGGAGCTTATTTTTATGCCAAGATGTAAAATAAAGTAACTTTTATGAGATTTTTCAAACCTTAAAACCCCACATAATGTAATTCCCAACGTAGAAATCGAACCCAACACCTTACGGTTCATAACCTGTTAACACCGCTACTACACAATGAAAACAATTATATTTGATAAAAACGCAGATCGGGGATTAAATAAAATAAGATTAAAAGCGAAATTGAAAGGCTATTAATCCCTTAACTGCTCAATTAAGGTTGATACAGAAAACTCGGGTCTCGCAGGAATACAATAAACTCGTTTTACCAATTTTCCTGGTACAAAGATAGGATTGTAAAATTGGTTTTGTTATATTTAATTCTTGTCGTATCGCGAACATTCTTAGTATACTCGACTTACTCTCTTTAATTATTTCGTGCTTGAACATCTTGAAGTTACAAAAGAGTATCGTATATTACACGGTTATATATTTATATATATATATATTTACAATAGCATTTTACAATTCAAATATTTATATCCTGTTGTTTTTGCTGGCATTTAGCACCCAACTATTTTCTATTTTACCGTCTTTATAAATTATAAAGATGTTTATTCAGAGATTTTATTTCCATATTTTATTTGGTGGACATTTAAATAGCGACAGTTTTACCAGGAAGGCCATTAAAACGTATCATAAAAATAGATGAATTTCTGAAAACAGTAGTGTACGTATATCTCCATATACCTGTAGTCGAGTAATAAATATTTCAATGAAGGCATGCGTAAGGAAGAAAAGTTTGGCAGTAAAAGTTACGACTGCGCGGTACCTCTGCTTACGCATATCTTTAGCCGTAACAGCAATCACTCACACGCCCCCAAACGAACTATATTTAACACCACTTTGGGGTTGTTTTGACTTCTTTATGATGCATTTGTGTATCTGCAAAACATCCACATCAAAAAGACGAAAATGTATTAGTTTATCTTCCTTTCCCGGAGGTACTGAGTTACCGAAACACATAATTTTGCATACAAGCTGTTTGTAGACTGGAAGGTGATATCTAGGCTATTTTTCGTTCTAATATATTTTAATTTCTGTGCATTTAATCTAAAAGACAATTATACGTAGACGAAATAGCAGGTAAAAGTTTACTATAATAACATTCCAGGTACGATTAATTTACAAAGAACCTGCCCATATAAATTGATATTTCACTTTTGTTTTAGGAATTACATACCTACTCAAACAATTTCTGTCTAACTTTGACATGACAAATGAAGAAGTAAGCCTACACAAAAGCTTTCTATTAATAAAAGTAATTTAATAACAGAATTCTCACTGAACTACATAGTGGCCTTCAAAGAATAACAGAACACATGTGTGCTCATAGTTTAATAGCAGACGAGGAATCAAACAAAACAACTCGGTTTTATGTCAGAAAGTTACGGCTTGCGTGATCACCGCAGGAGTAATAATATAGACAAGCAGTCTCTCGTAAATAAACAATAATGTCTCGGATTTGAGAACAACGCTTCGACGTGGGCATAACCGTAAATGTAAGCGACATATCGGTATAAGTATGTCGTTTGTTGCCCAAACTAAAAATATTATCTGATTCTGAAAATAAAAGGAGGGACTCTATTGTGTTTTTAAGTAAATGGAGGCGACAATAACGACGCGAGCGTGGGTGGTAAAGTAGTCTTAAGTTTAAAAATAAGTTTACCTTAAGGTTGCTAATTATTTTGTTATTATATAAATACCTCGTAGGTAGTTCGCTAAAAATAAAGCGTAAATTAAATTACTTTTTTCATTATTGGTATTAAGAGAGCATTGTTATCTAGATGAAATATTTGCCAACCACAGATGAATATTTCTTCCCATTTGAAACAGTAGTCATAACAGCCCCAAAAAATAAGTTTTCGTGTACATACGAGTATAAACAATACAGCAATATTTATTATTTAATATCTTAGTTATAAATCACCGTCAAAATATTTAAAAGAAACAAAAAGAACTATAAGTAATTACTCCGTCATCTTCGCTCCTAGTCCGTGACCTGGAAGTCGAACATTCCGATCTGTGAAAGTTCAACGAGGCCATTACAGTCAATCAACATAGTTTTAAACTTGGCTTCCAATTCACGCAGAGGTTAACACTTAAGAAAGGTAGTTTTTTTTTAGAATTTGCCAATTCGTTGCCCGCAGGAATAAATATTTGTAGAGCCTATAAGTATTCTGTCTGGATCTGGGTTTGTACACGTGAACTTTGTTATCGTCTCTCTCAGGATACATCAGTTTTTTTTTATTCTTTACTCTATCCTTAAGTATAGTACTGCCAGTGTGTAGCAACGTTTTAAAAAAAGAAATAAAACTACGAATTGATTGAACGTAAAAGCATTTTATTGGTGACATGGCAAAAGGTCGTTTCCAACTTAATGAAACTGTCAGCTCGAAATACATGCATTAACTCCAATTTAAGGCTTTATTTACACCATTATTGATGGACACAAGGCTGCAGAGCAAGGTTTAATGTAGTGAATTTCATATTGTCAGTATATTTTAATGAAATATTATGTTGCATTATTGACTTTGAGTGCAATTCGAAGTTTATCGCTTGTTAAGTTTTATTGGAAGTGGATTTATAGGATATACATAATATAAAATTTAATTGGACATATTTTTGGCATGGTTAGTAAAGAAACCGACTGTGAAACGAGAACCCGCTGATTCGATCACCGTAGGGAGACAAAGTTTGTGTGTTTTTCGAAATTTAGCCATGACACAAGTATTGACTTGAAATTTATAAATACGATGAATCGTACAATGAACATAGGATTCACTTAATTGTTTCATAGAATAAATAAAACAACTATTTGCTTTAACTAAAAACAAATACTTTAAATTAGTAGATAGTAGTTATACATTTCATAGAAAAGTGTGATGAAAGTAAAGCCAATAAAAAAGTAATCGAAACATCAGCAATATCGTCTTACACGACCCTTGGCCACAGAAACTTTAATAACGACCAAACTTTTACAATTTTCATATGAAGTATTGTATCTCAGCTGACTTTCGACGAATAACATACAGGGACGTATTAACATTCTGCGCAACTGAAATTACAAATCTTGATATTGTTTAATTTTGTTCTGTAAATATACTACAGTTGAATACTAATTAGTAAAATAACTCCGGTGCACGTTGCAATGTTTTAATATAAATAAACCTTTCGGTGAATTAATTCAATTAAAACGCTATTGTGCTATATTTATATTAAATTCTGCTGCAAACGAAGCTTCCTACGCAACCGTGTACTATACACATTTAAACTACGTTATAGTACAAACATTTTCAATTAAAAATAAATATTCTTATTTATTTTAAGAGAATTCAGTTCAGTTCGTAGAATTTGTAGTAGTATTTACGTTCGTATAATTAAATTGCATATACACCCAACATGCACCCAAACAATTCTGACCCCACACTTAGATTCAAGTTTTGTATCGTGTATATTAGAAATTACAAGAATGTCTTTTGTCTGGCAAAATTGAGACTCGAAAGAAAATACTTGTTTCGGCGTGAAGATTAAAATCACAGGTTTTCGTACTTCACAGCCTCTGTCTTAACCCTCTCTGCTACGTAGGCTGTCAACTTTGAGGCATTAGTGTCTACACGTCCACGTAGCCCATAGCTATGTACATATCCCAGAACTATCGCTTGAGGGCAGGTCAAAATTTACATCCAAGTAATATTACAGGCCGTTTGATGCTCTAATAACTAAAGTCATTAGGTCTTCTGAATCTAGCATACTGGTATTGGAAACTATTAAGAATATATTCAATTTCAGTACTAGTTTCTCAACAAACATACGTACATACATAAACTCACGCCTTTTTTCCAGAAAGGGTAGGCAGGGGTGCTACCAGGACACCCGCATTTCGGCTTGTATGTTCCGTTCCATGATGTGATAGGGGGCGAGCCTATCACCATATCGGGCACAAATTCCTAACTCCGGGCTGATAATAAATAGAAAAATCCAATATCACTTTGCCCGACCCGGGTTTCGAACCCGAGACCTCAGTTTTGTAGTCGTACCGTAGTACAATTATGCCACCGAGGCAGTCATCAAACATACTTCAAACATTTTTTTTTAATAACCCAACGTCGAACTGATAGCTCCACTTTTTGGATTGCAAGTATTCTTCCTGTCAGGTGCACTGTAGTTACTTTTACTTACCTGTATAAAATGTCAACTTGGAATACCCAAGTATATACATCAATAAAAATCGCAAAATGTAGAAACATTCGTCATTGAATAAAACATGATGTAACAAATTAATATTATTTAATAAGCCAAGAGCGGGTCTCCAACAATTTCAATAACATTAATGAGGCTTCCTCTGAATAAAATGCTGGCAATACGAGAATATTATTTCTGTTCCCTATTGATCGAACCGCTACTCGTTTTCGCTTTGTCGAACACTTTTAGTTCCCGGTATAATTACCCGTTTAATCCGATTTTCCCTGGCAAATAACGAAGTATTGGCGCCTACTTCACTTTTTTCATAATAATTATAAAACTAAGTATAAAACTTATAACAGAGTATCAAATAAAACGTTATATGATATATGTGAAAGCCATTATAGTACGAGTATTATTCCGTAATGAACACCCACTTTCGAACTAATAATGTTTAATTAAATAATTACTACATTACCGATCACAAAATTCGTAAATTCGTTTTCCAGAAACGAACGAAATTAAGTTAAAATAATGTTAATACATAAATTATCATAATTTCCATCTTATATGTTATTGATTTGATACTTCAATTTTTCATGAGACCGAAGGTAACAGTTGATAAAAGTAACTCACATGATAAAAATGTTTTTATCCAGCCAGCTAATCATGTGATCATTAAACTAAATCAACAATTATAATTAAAACACCGCGAAGTATCTTTGATAAAACTACAATTCTTTGCACCTTTATCGGGAGTTGCATTGATGTCCGTTTAATCCTGCCACTTTGTCGGGAATTTTCCAAGTGTTACCCGAACAATTGGCACTTAACCTTTGCAACCCAATAGGAACCGCTACTTTACCGGGTACACCAATGAAGTAACTGGCTTAGCGCTGAAACAATCGCATCAAAAGATTTGTTCTAACGTTCGTGGGTTTACTCGTCACAGTTTAATTGTAAATGATATTTATTTTTGTGGCTTGTTTCGTTTTTTATTATGAATCGGGAAAGTGCACTGCATCTGATAGTAAGTAGAGAGTCTATCAGATAGTGTCTTGGTAATAGAAAATTATCTCACGCCATTCTAGGAAGTATGGACAATTGACAAAGTGACTAAAATGAATCTGATGGTAGCTGCATCGCATACCAAATAGAGATATACTTATTTCTCTACCGGTGGAGTTTTGTTATTTCTCACCAGTCGACATAGTTATGCCGGCCTGCTTGATACGCGATGAAGCCGAGACGCGTCCCTTGTGCAGGTCATTATGGCCGATTTTTCACCATTGTAGACCGTAATCGCTACACTTGCGGATACGAATACTATCACCAGATAAATCGTTGTTAAATGCGGGATACAAATGTTTATTTTATTTTTATTCATATAGATGAAACTGTTTTACAAAAGCCAGATGTGTCAGTTTGCTCGTAAGTCACTAAACGGCTAGAATTCATCAGCCAGCGCTTCGCAAGTTCATTATTTTTCACTGTTAGAAGCGACTTTGCCATGTGGTCACATTTATAAATGTTGCTTTAAGTGTTTCTAAACTCAAATATTGTTTGGAGATAGTATTGAGATTGGTAATATCATAAATATTGTAGAATATTTTATAGGTTCTATTCTTTCAAAAATGCAAATAGTTAAACGCACAAAAAAAGTTATGTGACCAAAATTGACAAACAAGCTTGGCTCATTCATGTTGTTGAAAAATATTTTCACAAAGTTTGTGGTGTCGGTGTGTAAACGTTTCATTTAAATCACTTTTCACGACATAATAATTTTCACTGTGTTATTTAAAATCATTGTGTGATGTGGATTTCATGGATTGTGATCTACAGTTTAATAACGTTTTTCTAAGATCCAAAGCGATTACATTTTCACTTCGTTTTCTAGTCGGTTTTTCTTGTAAAGTCGACGAGTTTCAATTAAAAATTCATCAGTTTGCAAACATGACAAGGCGGTCGAATGAACTCGTATTTCGAGCTTCGGGTTGGGTCAAACGGCTGAAGCCCCTCATATTTTCACCCGCAAAACCAAGCGAGCCTACCGATGCCAATCAATTTTACCGTACATTGACGTTTTAATTTTCTGCCGATGCCGATCATCGCTGTAAAAAGTAACGACACAAAAAATTCTGGCGACCATGATGAATATTTTCGTCGGTTCAAACGTTACGCAATAACAAAATATAGGTAATAATATCAGTATATGACGTCAATTTATATTTGTTTACATATTTTATATATAACATATGCATTACAGGTGGTTGGATATATTAACTCAGATAGCGACCATCTCACACTATTGTTAAAAGCCCTTTATCGACCCACTCAAGTGTGTCGTCTTTTGTGTATATCCGGTTTCGAATTTCGATATTATGAATATATCTCAACATTCGATGCTTTATCTAGACTCCACTTACCACCTTTTGTATCCATTGAGTCGTACACATATAAAATATCTGTAAATATTGCTCAAAGTATTGCAAAAACACATAATATTTTTACAAGTCAAATGAATAAATCAATGCTACATTTACTTGACATTCCCTCCTTTTGATCTTTTAAACGTTTATTACCTTCAGAGCCTCCTTGATTTTTGTGGATGGAAAAGTAAATGTTACCCCATCTCGTTTGCTTTACCGTTGGGAATGTTCAATTACTGGATACAACGTTGGTGTATTTTCGTATATTACCTAATTCCGCCCTAATATAATCTTAAAGATATTACGCTTTACTGCGGTTTCTTATTTATTTTCTTTGCATTTGTTTTGTTTGCGCAAATTGAAGTAATTTAAATTTTACTTTGAAAACATATTGCCCTATCTCTGTAAGAGTTTAAAAATAACAAATATTTTATTATGTTTTTCTAATTGTGTCATTTACTTTAAGTCAGGATATACCTAGATAGTCATACCACAAATAGCTGACGAATGAAAAATGGCCCTTAAATAAGTATCTATACATTTCTAAAACACATTTTTATTAGTTTAATAGGTGTAAATACGCCGTGAAAGCGTGCAATATAAACCCAGCAATTACAGAAACAATTCGCAGCCTGTTACGGCGTGGTTAAGAACTGTTTACATGTTGCTAAAAGCTTTTCTCAGGGTACAGTTGTAAAGGACATGATATTATGGCCTCTGTTCCTTTTCTTTTAGATGTAACTAGTAAACTAACCTAACATTTATTTGTCGTCAAAAATATAATTAAGGAAATCACGTTTTTTTTATTCTTAAAATGTGCAAATATGATTTAAAAAATGTCATTCTTAACTAAAAAATACATTATGTTGGTATAATCATAACTTTTTATTTTACAGTCTACATTTTTTTGTAATATTTTTGTCGTGATTTCCATACACCAGAACAAAATTATAATATTATTTCCTTAATCTGAATAAACAATTATTTCTAAACACGAAAAAAAATAGTGTATATTATATTATATTCATATGTATTTTTCTCTCTCCCTTTAAACATATTTTTAAATAAATATTTATTCGTTCACTTCAGCTCATCTCTGCACCGCCCAAAGGTAGAATGGTAGTTGATGCCTCCGACATTAAGTCCGCCTTGTATACAACGTATATGAAGTTAAATAAATAAAACAATTGAAATGCCTTTTCCAAATGTAAAATAACATCTGGCACACGCGAAAGCATGATTAAAATTGAGACCCTGATGAAATATTACAATAGGGTTTATACTTTTGTGTATATTACACAAATGGCACGAAGAGCGCGACGTCATCTAAAATTCAACACAATAAACGTCACTCGAAAGCCTCCAAGAGCCCCGAATCTTATTGTCAAAACGTAAAAACCATGACAAAACATCGACTGTATTGAGCACGAATGAAAATACGTATATAACCACTATATTTTGCTCGCGGCTTGCTTAAGCAACCTGGGGAGTGGTGTTTTATTTAGTAATCAAATTTTTGTCCAAGATAGCACCTCTCTATTTAACGAGTAGTTATTCAGGCATTACGTTGCCATTTATTTACGTCGCTAGGCCGAGTTTTTATGCCGGACTATCGAATTTTCTTGCGGAAGACCGTCTAATAGTTTCAATTCTATGCCTGGGGAACAGTATTTGCTTCGAATAAAAAGTAACCTACGTTCTTTTTTGGACCCTTGGCAATGTATATACAATTTTCAAGGTGATCGGTTGAGCAAGTAAGGTGTCAAAGAGTAACAAACAAACAAACTTATTTACACATTTATAATATTGGTAAAAAAGGAAGTAAGTATTTTCACAAACATATCACATATTGTGTACTGCGATGTGTAGACTCAAGTAGATTAAAGAAATAAATTATGCCTTTCCTCGAGAATTACATCTGTTCACTTTAAAAAATACCTTTTGATTTATTTGTTCATTGAAAGAAGCAGGTAATTATGTTTTTCTCGGTGAAAACATATCTGACCTGAAAACGACACTGTAAAAAGTTTATTTTCATTTTTTTATTATTCGACTCGGATTTAATATTGGAAAAGAATTATTTTTTTAGTTGTTGAGATTTAATTATCTACTGCATACGAACTTTTACAGAGAACTAATTATTGTGTGGTTTGTTTAAAGCTACACTAGAAATATATTTCAAGTAATGGGAATTAATTGGATATGGTGTATCGTATATTTTAATCAGGCTATTATTTTTTCTCTTAAAAGTCCCAAAGGATTAAGAGCTTAAATCATCATCATCACCACCATCATCAGCCTTTTATTTTCCACTGCTGGACATAGGCCTCCTCCAAATTACGCCATTTCACCCAATCTTCGGCTTGCCGCATCCAGCATCTGCCAGCAACCTTTTGCAAATCGTCACTCCACCTGGCTGGTGGGCGTCCTAAACTACGCTTGCCAAGACGTGATCTCCACTCAAGTACACGTTTACAGCTTAAATGGTTAAATAAACTTATTTATTAAAGATCTGGTGAAAGTTTAAATCAACAATACACATTACAATACCTTTGTGTTTAGAACTGATGTTTATTAAATTAACTACAAACCAAATCATCTAAACTTTGAATATGAAGTGTTCCGTGCAACTCCTCATTTTTAATGCAATTAGACTTAATTACTTTATAATTACATTGTTCACACGCTACCGCGAAACCCTAATTATATTTTAACAAAGCGAAATATACCTGTGAAGTATACTCTATATATAGAGCTCTATTTACTTGCGACAAAATAATATTTGACAAAACAGCTCCTTTGTTTACAAAACCTTAGCTTCCTAACTATCGAAAAAAAGTAAAAATATTGGAACGCACAAGGAGTTAATATTCAGGGCAAGATATTTTATTCTTCTACTATTTATTCAAACAAACGTACTTGAAGATGAGAAGAAAAGAATTTTTTCAACTGCCTAGAACAAAATCAACTACAATTGCTCTTTAAGTTTATAAATAAGTTAAAAAATGTACTTTTAACTGTTAACAAAGCAGATTGTTAACATTGGGATAATGTCTAAATAATCTCGATGGAATTCGAGAGCTGTGAACAAAATCATTATCTGAAGTATTAGAAAAATTCGATAATCGATTGGCAGAACAACAGATTAAAAACAAAGTAAATAGTGCCAAGAATATTTTTGTATGTCAAATACAAAGCACAATTAAACCAAAATTTATCTTATTTTTTCATAAGACTTTGATCTCGAGAACAATCGACCTGATTGAGATTAATTCAGCGTACTGTAATTTATTCTCAAGCTGGCGGTTAGATTTAGCAAAAAATGTACGCTTATTTATTTCCACCTTACAAAACTCCTGGGAAGCAAAACGTTGAACATAAATTAAGCATTGTTTACCCATTTGTCGCAAAATGACCGAATGAGGGTTGAACAATTACGTAGGTCTGCAAACTGCGTAACAAAATACAGGGCACATGAAGCCGAGCTAATAGCTGAATAGCTTTATTGTTCTGTGGTAAATTAAAGGTATAGTCGTGGAGCCTGGAATCACCAACCTGTTTACATTATGTATAAGGCCAAGGCTTGAATTCAGTCCGGACGGCGAAACGCCCGGCCCCTGATTCCTATTTCTTTCACCGCCGCTCACTGTTTAACATAACAATTACTTTCGTTTTACGGAGTGCAGCATTACATTGTATGCAATCAAACTATATTTAAGCATTTATAGATTTCACAATTTAGTGATGCACGTCATTAGATAAATTATAATTTGATCTACATTTTGACCTTAGACAGCAAAAGGTTATGGATTGTTAACGCAATTTACCAAAAATTGATTTTAACTTGAATTTAAGAATCGTTTTACGATAACGCTAAAATAAATAGCTTCTTGATTTTATTTCCAGTCTCGAAAATAAAGTGCTTACTGCTTGGATAATGTTAATTCCACCGGGTTCCTTATTACTCAGATAAATTAACGAGACGGGTACAAAACGATCCCAATCCCATTCCAGCAACAATGAAACAGCGATTGTTGAAAAAGCACGTAATTAATTATATTATGGCATGAACTGTTTGGAGTCGTCCTGAGAGAACTCTGAAGCATTTGAACAAAGTCTCTCAAGGCGATTGCGGCTCCTTGCAGCCCAGACGACTCACAGGTAATCACCTGGGACTAACTTCCCTTTTGAAAAATATTTTACAGTTTAATAAAGCTGAGTTCTCTAGAACGACGTACTTTAATTTCTTGTTCTGCGACGTTTTTGTAGCAAGTAAATAAAAGCAATTTCATTTAAACCAAAATCGTTTAGCTGTTGCTTTCACTAAAATGTCTGCGACATAAAGTTATTAGTTTTCATAGAATTTGCGTAGTTGGGTCATAAATAATAATTAACTGGGACATTAGTTGGTGGATTAAACAAACAAAAGTAAATTTCATTCAACGCATTATGCGTAATAGCCACGCCATTTCCTTCATACCGTAATCAACGCCCTTTTTAATCACGATTAAGGTGAAACTTTCGGTGACCCAATAACCATGTTTTGGGACTCTGTAGTGTGATTATAAATGACCAAACATATTGGAAGGATAATATTTTGACATCTGATTATTTTCAGTTTAGCATTATACAGGGTTAATCAGAAAGGGTATATACAGTTGAAAGGAGTAACTAACCAGAATGAACAACTTTTACTATGGCGCCAGCCCTGAACACGCGAAAAAAACATCAGCTGTTCTATATATTTTGCAATTAAAACGATTATTCTTGTATGGAATGGCTGACTTCTTTTTACTCGATTTCAGGATTGGTCCCATAGCAAAAGTTGTTCATTATTATGAGTTTAGCAAACCCCTTTCGTTTTTATATACCCTTTAAGACTAACCCTGTATAGTTTAATCGTTATATGTTACATATTAACGTAGTATTCTTTTCAAAATGAATTAGACAATGATTTAAAATACACAGATCAATATTACAATTGCAAATTGCTTAAGTGTAGACCTGGTACAAGCATAAAATATAATTAAAATTTTATAATAAACGGCACATTTCACCGGTTCACGTTTACCCTTCTATGACATAGACAAGTTGTAATTGATGCGGAAAGAAGGAATTCTTCAAACTATACATTTTTGTCCTATGCCGAAAAAAATTGTCCGACCAACCACTTTACCGAGTCTGAATAAGGAAAGAAACAGCGAACGCAATTTGTCTTTTATAAATCCGTTAATAAATAACCCCTTTATCGGGCAGTATTGAAAATATTTGTAAAGGACATTACAATAACTATTTTTGTCACATCCTACATTTTTAATGTTTGCATACGAACATTCATGTGACATATTTATAGCGGTCGCTCTATAATGGTCACACTTGTGTGTAAACAAAGTAACGGTCTATTGGAAGGTCCCCTTTGAAGATATTTTGCATGGCCCTGAAAGAATACCTAATAGAATAATAAATCAGGTGGAAGTTGGAGGCAAAAATTGCGGTGTCAGTTGCCGAGTGCCGGTAGCACACGCCACTCATTATTAACCTTGTCTACGGAGCATGGTCGTGATCTTGACAGTACACTATCACAGACGTATAATATTGCAAAAAGCGACATTTTAAATCATTGTGATATTATGCTGAAGTAAATGTTACGAATAAAATCAGCGCACGCGTGAAATCAGTCGTGGAACACGAATGGATTTATTGTAACTGCATAGAAACGAACAATGTTAGAGACAGAAATGGTGGACCGTGGTTCGTAATTTCTGTTACATATATTTTGGTCGCGATGTCCGCTTCAATATAATATCAGAATTGACATTCAGTATGGCAGGCTTAATGAACTAGGAAGTGTACTCATACACTCTACACTTTATAGATTATTTTTCACTTACGGAGCAATGCTTCCATGATTGTTTTTGCATAGATATACTTAACTACTGTTTAAACTGATTAATGCACGGTTTCTGTAGGATCAAGCTAGAGTGTATTATCTATGAGCTAGAGCGTAGGTCTGCATTAACAAAATCCGTTGAAAATATTAATTTGACAGACTCCATAAAGCAGCAATCGGTAACCCAGTTGGAAGAAATACCTATAGAAGGCCAAATGTTTACGGTCAACAAATATTTATTTTGGTCAGCTTGTTGTGAAAGCGATAAGTTACTCTGGGAATCTGATACCATCGCATAAGACATACGTATTAACAGGGAGTTGTAGTGTATATACTTGTGTGCAGTGTGACTGTTAAGTTTATTTATTTATTTCTGTAGACAAAACGGCCAGTTATACTCGCATGGCTTGTATTATCCAGCTGAATTAGACGCATTCCTGAAAATTACTTCGCAAAATTCTAATGTAACGAATAAAAGACATTGTTATTTAAAATTAGTACATGTATCTACGTTTTACCGATTCTCCACACTAACAAAAAAGCGCATACGTGCGATGCAAGACGTTTTTACGTAACTATTGCGCGAAATGCTAATCTCTTCTAGATGTGAACTCTGTTATCTCGAGTCTGCGACACAGTTATTACTAGCGATTGGCTCTTGTAATATTACGCGACAAGCGGCCAGCTGCCTGGCACGCACCCAGATTGGAAGCAGATGACTGACGAACGCATTACATCAACGATTTGTAAGTTGTTGACGCCTCTGAATGTTTAAAGGCGTCTGCCCACTTTAACTGACGTATATCAGTACATCTACACGGTAATGGAAAACCCAATATTGTAAGACTCGTGAGTACTCATCTTATGTCTCAGGATGGTGAGCGCAGTGGAATGTCAAACATTGCTTTGTAATTCATAATGTTGTTTGGTTTCGCTACTGTCCATGAGTGGTCGTATCGCTTACCACCAGGCGAATGGCATGTTCGTCTCGCCATTCATTACAATAAAAAAAAGACTCACGATCCGGGCTCAGCCTGTGTGTTGAATATATTCGGTTTTGACCAGGCCCGCATAATTCTATCGATCGGTGAGAGAATCATCGCTGTAATGCGCTTATCAACAGACATGAGTGCGGTTACCATATCGTTCAGCATAATACATAAGAAACGAATAATCATTTCTAATCATCATGACCTTTCTATAAACTTCAGTGACGACAAAAAAAGTCAAAGGAATTACTATAGATAGCACTCTACCGGGATGTCGGTAACAGAATATCATTTACATTGATTCATAGTAATTCAAGATTTTACTGACGATCATAGTTCGATCATAGATAATACGTTGTAGTGGGCAGACGCCTTTAAATATTCGCTCATTTTTTCCCCATTGTTTTGCGGAAAAGTGCGGAAGTCTTTGTGTAACAAATTAAAATGTTTATTACCGATACCACCCATTAACGAAGCGATAAACATTTTTTTTCAAAGCAGCTCATCTATATTCATAGAAATTATGAAAGTGTTTTTTTTTTGTTTTTCAGAGAATACAGTAGGCAATTATTTTTGTTGATGTTGTTGAAAATGTTAACCTATTTTTTGTAGTAACGAAATTTAAATTATTTGTTGATGATGTAATAATTCAGATCTAAAGCAATTGACTCACATTATTTACTCAGACTATGTTTTCAGAATTAAACTAAAGGATATAATAAAAATATACATTTTTATATTGACTTTTATTGAAAATATAAAGAGTAGAGTCGCATGATCGTTCGAAATAAAAATAGTTAACAGTAGACAATAACTAAGCATTAAATAAGGAAATCCAAACAAAAGACATGAATACATCTATCAACAGATATGATCAGCTGATCATTAGTCAGTGCTATAGATATATTTATGGAACAGTACATTCGTTTTTCTTTGAATCACATTGGTGTCTATTTTCAAATATTATTCACCCCTGATAATTCCGAATCACTTGCTGTAGGAACATCGTCAGAGTTTTTGATCCTAAGTGGTTATTCATGAGGCTCAAATTTATAAAAGCAAGTGTTTTTTGTGCTATCGAAAAATCAACAGACGAAAGGAACACGAAGGGAAAAAAGTAAAGCCCGCCAAGTATATTTTATACCTTCAAAGTAATTTTAAAAGTCTGTTGACAGATGCCCCGCGAGAAAACGTGTTTTATTCTGAACAGACAGCACAGTTTATTGTTAAATCTTGAGAACAAACCGACATAAGAACAACGACATGCTTGTAGTTTAATATTACGTCAAAGTCAACATTCCTCTTTAAAAGTTGTTTCATATCGAACCGCATAAAAACTTACTGTAAAACCTAATATATCTATAGTATCTACATGTAGTATAAGAAAAAATAAAAACATTTAAAATCGGTTAACACTTCACTAAACTTTTATCGCGAGATAAAATTCCCTTTATAAGGTTAGAGAAAATCTGTGTGCGAGCGGCTCACGTAAAATATTCAATACGGCTTTATCCCAATAAAAACGTTTATGTTAAATATAGACCGCATGAAAATTGATTTTTTACATTTCGCAAACAGATAAAAATATCCCCTTCCATAGATTGAGAGCTTGATATCGCTGAACAAATATAAAAGCGGCGATCCCTGATACTATCGGTAATGACATTTCGGTCAGTGAGTGCGAGGTTGAGAGGGTAAGCCAAACGAATCCCGAAAACGATAATACACCCCACGGCATTGTCTCCCTTCATTACACCTTCGGTATAAACACTGCTCGACCCACTTCTAATAATCACTCGCAGTCGTACAACTCCATATTAATTTCAAAGTTGTGTAAGGATCATTTGTGAAGCAAATGCAACCGTAACGTATACTTGATACAACCATATTTATTATATTCAGTTTAATGATGCAAACACGCTTCATTAGAACAATTTTGTAACAACTATTTCGCTACAATATGTTTTTATCTTTCAGTTTTTTCTATTTCTCAAGCTTTTGCTCAGATTTATTGACCAATTACTGCCCCGAAACATTATAAACGTTTTTAGATATTCATAGTATAGTTTATAATAACAGTGTTATTGTATGCATTTCTGTTACCATCTGGACATGAATCTTAGAGGGGTCAACTATCAGTCCATATTTTTATGCGTGTTTCAGAAAGAATTTACCATTACCTCTTGAGGCTCACTGATGGCACACTTTATCCAATCTATCCCAGAGGGTTCGTGTATTTTTTCCGTACAAAATTAGTATTTCGCGCACCCATAAATAATCTCCATTAAAAAAACTGTCATTAATTTATCTCTCAGTTGTTTGGAAGGAGGAGAAACACGTGTCTCCAAAATAGTCCTTTTACATTAATTGTAGGTAGTGTTCATAACATTTTGTACAAATACATCATAATATGATAAAATTACAGTAGAATCTGTTTTAATGACTCCGTTTATGTATATTGCCAAACCACTTAATATATCGTTAATACACAGCGAAGTTTGGTTTATATATACAATTCTTTATAATTAAGTCAGCAATAATGACATGTCGCTTGTTATGACCCATTTTTAATAAATTATGACCGATTATAGTGACCGAGATGATTCTCAACACCATCGTCAGTATTCGGAAGGGTCACATGACGCCTGACGACGTGCGGCGCGTACATATGCACACAAGCACATGACTCGCAAAGGAATTTGGGATTGGTCATTCGACAATCAGGCTAAGAAAATGTTAAATTCAAATGTTTTGAAAATCGCGACAGAAAATTGTTAATCAAGCGTTAATTCAGTAGTTTTAAATCACGATAAACAAAAGAATACCCATCAGCGGCCCTATGTTTCTCTCCATTAAAATAAATACATACAAATAAACAAAAAAACAGGGGTTGTTTATTTTCTTTAAAATGTTTGGTATGACGTCCGCTTAGAATGAAGTGTTTGCCATTTCCCTTCGATGTCATTATAAACGGATTCCACTGTAGATGGAGATTTTAATTAAAAGTTTTTTTATATAATTTCCTAAAATGTTCCATTCCGTGATTAAATTTAATCAACGTCCTTTCTATTCTCACGTTTATTGTTTTAGTTTCAATAGTTATAATTAAACCTGAATGGGTTCCGCGCACTCATATGTGAGCAAACAAGCAATATTGTTATAAAAGAGAACGCAATTATAATAATGTTTGTCTCTAATTTCAAAATGGCTTACTCAAATGAACTTGCAAATTAACTTCGATCAACAATACACCAAATGATGAATGAATGAATGAATTTACAGGAGTACGAAAACGGTAGAATATTTTTGGAATCGCTATACGAACGGAAACTGAATTGTCTGAATTACGATTCAGATGAACAACCTCAGGGTCCAATAGTAGCATGTACCGTATGTAAATGCTGATGTTATTGGTTTCCAGTGGTAATGGAAGCCCACTGAGTTTGTTTCACCGGGTCTTCTCAGCCAGGGCCGCGTTAGATCCGGTGGTAACATTAAACCGCTACGCACCGTTTTAATAATACTCATGGTCCACTTAGACACCGATTAACGTAAATAATATATTTCCTTAGAAAAAAAAAGAGATTACCATAAAATACTAATAAATAATATAGTACTTAATATAATATAAAATTAATATAAATATTATAACAAATATCTTGTAAATAGAAAATAAGTACTATGTGTATTGACATTCCATAAGAGCTATTTAATTGCCTACGTGACCAATAAACGAATTTCATTAAATTTCATTGATGAATGTAGCTAAGTAACAGTTCGAACTCTATTAAGATCCAATTCAGTCTAAACTACAAAATAAAACGTTTCGCATAATAACAGTTAACTTTGGCAATTCGATGAATTTGTTATTATTTTTCCTTTATGATTTTTGAAAAGATTGATGTCTCAATAAATTTTCAATCAAAATCTGTCAAAAGATAAATTACATGCTATAAATAATATTCAAGCGAAAATAATTAAGCTCTGAAACCGTTTGTCGCATCGATGTAAGCTACGCCCATGCATCAGCGTCTGAATGAAATGAAAAGAAACTAGATACGTTGATATGTGGGCAGAGCATTATACACCGATCCCTCTCGATAAAATAAATTGAAATACCGAGAAAATAAATTTAAAGAGGATGATTTAAATTAATTGTATACTTATTTTGTGTCATACTTAATTCAAACTACTTAAGAACTCGAAAAAATGAATATTTACTGGTTTAAATAACATTATAAAATAAATCATATTTTCATAAAATCTAATAAACAATCTATAATTTAATAAACAAGTATAAATGTACAACAAATTATTTGCAATTAATAATGTGCATTGACTGCGGCAAATACACGTGTTGCATGACTGACCTGAAGGCAAACTCGCTTCGCTCACCGCGTCTTTATTCGTCTGTATAGACCCCGCGTGTCAACAGTAAATTATTTGTACTCAACCTTTATCAAAACTGAAATAAGAACAGCATTGTACCGTAGAATTTCTATTTAGCGAATGATTTTCACTTGTTGTAGTAATTTTTTTTTAGTGGAAAAAATCAGGCCTAACCATATTTACTAAAGATATGACTTTTACAATGAAACATTATTTATAAATATAATGCCATATTACTGGCTAGAAATATGGCATATATTAGGTACTTACAAAAATATTACTTTCTTATTTTACTTATAAAAGTAATTTCGCTTTATTTAAGATGCCTTTGTAGGTAGATTAAATAAAGCGAAATGAGAATTCAGTACCAGTAAGAATATAAGAATGTATAACTACATCAAAATAAGTATTCTTCGCTTTTCATGAATTTAATCTAAAAGCGGCCTTTAGTTCCGAGCACTGCACAAAAGGTTAATTCTGTATTAGAAGTTCGTTTATTGTTTGTTAAAACTTGATGAATTCATTAAATAACCATTCCACGGTTAATTTCCTGCCTCTCCAATACCTTTGATTCCATTTCAGAAACCGCGACAAATTAATTGAAAGTCTGTCGCAATGGGTAGTCTTTGAAATAGATGTTTATTGAGAAAAGGAAAGAATTTGTCACCGAACGGCCTTTTGATGAAAAAGTAAAAGCCAATTTAAAACAGCCCGCTTTGTGATCCGGAATTGGTGGCAATTTTATATTTATATTAATTTTATGTATGGAAGAATAATGTGTGTCTTTCAGTAGATAAATCGTATAGAGCCCCACTATACCATTTCAAATCAAGTTAATATGATTTTATTATTGTAATAAACCTAATGGATGTCCCACCATCGAATGTCAAGAAGCATTATTAATTGTACTGTCTAGTGTCCGTATTTTTTTAAGATTATTGTATGTTAATTTTTAATCTATCGAACTATTGCTACTCGAGTACGCTACGTTTCTTTCACTATCATCCTTGCGTTGCTTATTTAAATTATTTGTGAATGGATAATAGGGTATTTGACTCATTTTTTTTATTGTATTAATCAAAAAGTACACATATCCAAAATCTAGCAAACAAAGAATTTTGTAAATCCATTCAGAATTAAACAAGTTAGAAACGTTTTAAATCTTGTAGTGGGGGTAATAGAAAAGGGGTGCAAAACAAAATTAGTGACGTCACTGTGCATTATAGTGTGCGGGTGTGAAAGAGACGGTAAGATGTCCCCACTACGTCCCCACTCTTTCATTTAAAATACTAATATTTGCCTCATGTTACAAGCTACTTTAATACTGTTTTCACAAAAATGTTTTGTTTTAATGGCACTTGTGTTTGTCTACAAAATAATACAAACATTCAATTATTGTCAAATACCCTATTGATTCGGAAGGATTCTATCTATCTATCTTTCCATTCAGCCATAGGAAGTCCACTGCTTAACATAGGCCTCCCCCGAGGATCTCCACGTCGACCTGTTGGAAGCGGCCTGCATCCAGCGACTTCCTGCAACCTTATTCGGAAGGTTTAGTTTTGATAAAATTATATTTTATAATAGGCAACATAATCTAAATTAACGTTGAAGGAAACCAATATTCCACATTCCGCAAATGCACTTAAATATCCACACATTCGACTCATTCATTACAAAAATTATTTTCGTACTGTTACATTGTATCGTTTGTACCGTATTTCTGGCTTAAGCTATTAATAAACGCGTTCCAATATATCAATTAGCTCAAATCCGGCTATTGACTAATTAATTGACAGAATTGTAATTGAATTACTGGTGGTAGGTCTCTCATATGTGAGAGGCCGCCTGTGTAGGTACCACCACAATGTCTATTTCTCCCGCCAAACAGCTGTGTAAATGCACTGTTGTGTTCCGGTTTGAAGGACATTGTAGCCAGAGTAACTACTGGACATATCGAGACTTAACATCTTATGTCTCAGGATGGCGAGCGCAGTGGAATGCCAAGCATTGCCTTGTAACTCATGGTGTTGTTTGGTTTTGCTACTGTCCATGAGCGGTCGTATCGCTTACCATCAGGCGAATGGCAGGCTCGTCTCGTCATTCATTGCAATAAAATAAAAAATAAAAAATTGTGCTAAATTATATTGATAGAACATTCCTACTGTAGCTTACGTCATTTATACATAGAATCAAAGGATTTATGCATGTACATCATCGGTAATATTTATTTATGGCAGTAAACTCGTGGTTGAAATCGACGATAGTTATAAGAGCAAAAAGTACACATAGCACTTGTAGTTTTAATAATCTTTCTACTTTTATCGTTCTGTTTCTATGCTCTATAATAAAGTGTAAATAAAAGAGCGTCCTTGAGCCTTAGTTTATGAATGTACTTTCTAAGCCTGAAAATGATTACAATAAACAAATCTTCAAAGAACAAGTACAGTCAACGCAAAACAACTTCTCCGGTATGAACTTTTGACATATTGCCGCGCTAAGAACAAATTTAAATATCAGCATAGCTCTCCTACGACCGCACGCGTGTGAACTTCAGAGCAGACTAGATGTGTTATTATTACTCTACCTACAGCTAAAATTGAATAGTTGAAAAACATAATATTGTCTCTGCTGTATCAGGGTAGATTGCACTTGAAACATGTTGTGTACAGACATGTCTGCGGTGGCAAGTCGACATGCGGGCCTCGCTGCTCGGCTTCTCTGGTCAATATTCACTTTAACACTTGTAAACGTATGCCTTTGTAAGGGCAAACTTGTTTTAACTGAGACGAAAAATATCAAACAGCAATTTAACAAAAATCAAATTGTCATTTGTTTCGCATGTATTTTTTTGTTTCAACTTTTTCGTGTTTATATGTTATCAAATAATAAAATAACTTTTGAAAAACTTAGGGTCAGTTTCAACAACACTGGAGGTCATTATTGCAGACATTTTATTCCATTTAGTCTGAAGGACTTTTTGTAATATAGAATAGTGAATAAAATATTATGTTCAACTAGATACGTAGTTTTTTATACCCAAATTACAAAGTGGCTATAATGCACCTAGTAGTATATACCGGGCAATCTAAATATAGTATTCACCATTGAGAGGTAGTTATTTGCTGATATAATTATGCCGGCTAGGCCAAAACCGAAATCCACCACGATAGAGAGTACTAGTTATTTCACCTGAATTTAATTTATTGCCAGATTCAATTTATTTATTTTATTGAAATACATTTTGTAATAATTAAACATTTTATCTCCAAAATAAATAGACCAAAATATTTGATTTGGTTAAAAATAGGAAAAAACAACACTTTTACAATATTCTTTAAAGTTAACTATACACTCGCGCTGGTCGCCACAAAGGGCTTTCCACAATCGCACACACATCTTACCATCGTATACACATTGATACTAAAACAGTTTAATTTCCGGAGTGATTGTGCCAAAGGTCGATCACTACACGATTACCTGTCACCAACTACAATTGTGCGGCGACACAACGTATTGCTTTGTGAATCAATAACTGCCACCGGAACCGATTCCACAGCGATATGAATATTTTACTGACAAATCGTTTACATACACGACAAACCCTGTGTAAGGGTCGTTGACCGATGCCTGTGCCTGCTTTTAAAATTACGATCGATAGTTGTTAAAGGTGTTCTTTGTTTAGTTTGCGTGTCATTTTTACTAATGAATTAGTTTGGGTTCAGGGTTATTCATTTATACGAGGTATTACTTCCCTATTTTATTACAATAATGATACGCTGTATAATTTGTACCAAATTATCCAATAAGATAACACAAAAAATGTGCGACATTGGTGAAGGTAAAAAAAACATTTACATTTTGTGGAATCTAGTAATTTACTAATTCTTAATACATACATACATACATAAACTCACGCCTTTATCCCCGAAGGGGGAGGCAGAGGCGCCACCAGGACACCCACATTTCGCCTTGCATGTTCCGTCCCACGATGTGATAGGGGGCGAGCCTATCGCCATATCGGGCACAAATTCCTGACTCCGGGCTGATAATGAATAGAAAAATCCAATATCACTTTGCCCGACCCGGGATTCGAACCCGAGACCTCAGCTTTGTAACCGTACCGTAATACAACTACGCCACCGAGGCAGTCTTCTAATAGTAATTCTTAATACTTGATGAATAAATAACATTATATATCTACTATAGTATATATTTCTTAACACATTTTTCTAATAATTCCCTTATATTGATAAAACTTTTAATATATTTCTTAACACATTTTTCTAATAATTCCCTTATATTGATTGTACTTTTAATGGAATGTATGAGTTTACTCTATCCATTTGCTGTAGAGTATATCGTATTCCAAACATCATTATTTTTTATTTTAATAATGAGCCTCCAGAACTCCGAAGGAAACTTGAACACGCTTCCGAGACGAGCAAATATTTATATTGATACACATTTGCAAATCAGCTCGACTCCACTCTATCACATCTGGATTTACAGCCTTATTTTGCAATAAATATTAGACCAGTGGCGATCAAGACTCCGATACAAACACAGATATGTACAGAAATTTACTATAGTATAGTAAGTTTGATCCAACATCGCTCATACCGTATAGAAATTCGGAACGTTTCGGAAACTGTTACAATAGCACGTGGTTTACTGCAGATGCCTCCCTTCGCTATGAAAAGCTATATTGCCTTAATGTAATGGCGGTAACAGCTTCTAGCCAACTTTCATATTGGCGAAGTTTGAGTATTTCGTCAATACTATAAGCCTGGGCAGAAATCAATCGGTAAACGATGATTGTGAGAGAGTGCACGCTTTGTGTGCCCGCGGCCGTCTCGTCGCGTTCTACTTACGGAAATGGGACTGAAGACGCAATCTCACGCCTTTTAAGAACGGCAAGCATCTTTTTCCTTTTTTTAAATTGCTCGACTCGACACGGCTTGCACGGCGCAATATGCATTAATATAATTTATTTAACTTACTAGGCGGCCGTACTTATCGCTCTAAATTACTTTTATTACAACTGGCGCCATTAAATGTTTTTTTTTATCACACATTGTTATAACATTAACGGGACGTATCTTAGAGCTGTCTACCGTCGTACGGATGTTTATTGTATCGACATATTTTTGCATTTATGTTACAATTTAATATTTAGAAAGTAAAAGACCGTAGTGAACTTTTCGTTTCTGTATATTTGTCTGTCTGTATATTTCAAATTCTTCGTTCAGCTATTTATAACACGGTTGACAGACCTGCGATATGGCAGTTTTATTAACTGTTTCTTTTTAGTTATTTGATATTTGCGTACGCTGCCCGTTTGCTGCGCAAATGTTTCAACTTGAACACTTTATAATATGTGCATTATATTTGCTAATATCATATAAACATCGCGTAACGGTAAATAATTCATCAAACTTAAAGACGCCTGGATAGTTCTATTCAAATAAAATTATAACTTATATTATAAATGAGTTATTTTAATCATTTCCGAATCATCCGAATCAACCACATCATCCGAATGCACCATCTTACATTCAATAATTCAAGCTAAGCGCAGGCGAGACGTGAACTGTCTCCACTTTAATGCTCCAGGCGATAGCCTACTTCACTGACCCCATACGGATTAGAGCACTCATTTATACATCTCCACATACCTTCACACATCTCAACATATCTACAATCTTTACATACATCGAACACGTTCTAAATAAAATCCTTACTTATGTTATAAACGTGAATGTGAATGCGAATTTCTTTATGTTTTTTAATGCTTTTAAACCTTAATTACCTACTCAACCGATAAAATCATTAAATTTTACGTACTCGTCTTTGGGAGTATAGAAAAGGGCATGAAGTACATAAAAAAGAGTACTATTTCCGAGGAATAAAATGATAACTTCACAGTTTAACTTACAAAAGCTATATGATATTTAAGATAGTAGAAACTTGAAATAACTATCGTATTTTCGATGCAGGTAAACGTTGAAAGCTTTTGCTCAAAAACATTTGTACATTTCAGTGCATTCTTACACAACATGGACGACTGACTGTGTTTTGTGGTTTTGCGCTCACAGGAAGAGAAAGCACACAGATATCGGCGCTGGTTCCGTATGCCATCACAACCTAATCTATGTAAACTATGTAGTCTACATATAGTATTCTGCGAAGTAATTTTCAGTAATATCGTACCTTCATTGAAGTCTGGATTTCGAGAAAGTCTAAGGCTTTAGGCGCTCATATTAGAGATAGGTTATTTCTTGGAATCACTAAACATAGATTGGAAAATCTAAACGCCAACATATCGAAATTCTATAGTTTCTTTATCTATAACATGAACATTGGATTAATATCCGGATTATTAATCGAACCAGATTAATTTTCCAGCAACATTTTAAATATTGAGTGCTGAAGTAAGGCCGTCACCTCGAGACTCTTACCAGCCTTAACTCTTAAGTACATTGGCTCGATCCGCTGAGATTTATTTTATATTACTAATGTAAGTTAAAATAAAATTCGTATAAATGTGTATCCAAGAAAACGAACTTGCTCATTTCGAAGACGAAGTTCCAATTAGCAGTTAATGTATTTTGTCGTGTACAAATTGGGTTCAGAACATTGCACGAACTGTGGTGTTGGGTTGAACTGAGTTGCTCTAATGCATATTGGAGAGTTTTGGAACTATCTCTGAAAGCTGTGTGTGAATGCAAAGCGGTGATTTACTAATACGATTATATAAATAAAATGGATAACATGTTAACGGAATTTCTAACAAAGTTCGACCTAGCTAGTAGCAAATTTGAAACAGATTCATAGAGACGAAGTATTATAGCAAGTCTATGCATAATTCAAATGCTAATATCAATTATTATACGTATATACCAGAGAGCCTCGCTGGACGTTAATTGTTAAATTAAATTTCCTTATTGCAATATTGCGGAACAAGTTTACAGAAAGATTAATTGATGTCATTGTTCTGTTTTGGGCTCGACTGCTGACTAACAGGCAATTTTTGTTCCGAAGTTTTATAGCACTTACATTTCATTCGCGGATATTTTATTTGAACTCGATATTGAATTTTTTTAAATTACTTTTTGTTTTGATAGATATTTAATCTTAGACTTAAGGAGAATATTATGTTATGTACCATTGTTTTTATTTCAGTAATAGTCCAATTTTTTTAAAATCCTTCTTCATTTAGTCCAAAACGCGTAATGCGTGTATTATTTTTTTCGATATTTTTACTACAGTGGCAATCCGGGCAGATGTAAGTACTACCACAAGCATATTACTTAATGATGGAAGCACAAAATGGAACAATACAAGCCATTATATCAACACATCGTGATAAAGTGTAAATCTTATCGCGAAATTCACAGAACATCAATCATCATAATTACAGCGACATTTATTAACATAATGTAGTCAGTTACAGTATATTAATGAGGTAAAAATAGGTAAATAACATGAATTGTATCAAAATTAATAATTTCTTAAAAATATTAAGGTTTCAAGAGTAATTTTCGGAATGGTGTTATAATTTGTAATGGCATTAGGTACCTATAATTATTACCTCGCCACCCCAATGTCGCAATTTCGTGTAAACCGCTGCTTTACTTACTATTCTTGGGTTCCTATAGCTCTGTAAACACTTTCAAAGATATGCTTTTCTGAATATGATCTCGTGATACACATCTCCATAATAGTATTTCGCCTTAAAAGAACTAATTTCAAAAGAAAATACCTAGTTTCGCATCAATTCTTGGAATGGACAAAAATAATACAAATTAATGATAATATTCTGTATCTTTTTCAGCATTATCATAAAGAACGCTCAAATTACTAACTAATATTATCCAAACGCTCAATCTGAAGCGATATTTTTCAAAGGCTGTAAATTACAACGTGCTTGATGCGGCAGCGGGGTCATCAATCAAGTATAAAAATTGGGTGTTTGAATAAACGCCAGGTTTATTCCGATACTGTGATGGAATTTTAATTGGCCGCGAGTTTTAATAATAGTATTACGAAGCAGAATTGTTTTAAAGAAGATTAGATTTTAATTTAACTTAAAGTTGCTTAAGATTTTATCGTGTCAATTTCATTTTATTCGCGTAACTTTGGTGAGTAAACGAAATTAATATTTATGATTTACTTTTGAGGAATATCATTTGTTTAATACCCATTGCGGTCTGCGGGTCTATATATCTATAATCAAAATCAAGATTTCAGATCTAGTATATGGCCGTAAAATTGCATTAGGACACAAAGGACAAATACATTAAGCGCCTTAAACGACCCTGAGCATCCTTTGGGTGCCATATCATGGTACGAAATCAACTCCAATGTAGATAACCAAAATGAAGGTATAAAATACGACCACGAAAGACGAGAAATCCAGCAAACGTTCTCTTAAACATTTTAAACTGCACAAAAACTTTCAAAGAATACAAATGAGTGTTGTTGCCTTTTGTATCGAAGTAGAACTATAAGTAATAACAAGCAAACTTATGTTCAACAAAGGTAGATCTAGGTACCTACTATTCATATTCAAGTTTTAAATCAATTTTATGACGGCATTGTTGTTTTTTTCAATCCGAAATCAATTATTGAATTTAATCCCCTGTAATGAATTTTGCTGATGGAATGGAATCGGTGTCATTCTATCAATAGTATAAATAACGCTGCTATTAATATTTGAAAGTTATATTGAAATATTATTTCAAAATAATGAAAGGTTATTTAACTAATCCCTAACCGCGAATAAATAGCGCTTAGCAATTAGTCGTGTTTACCCATTTCGCTAATATTAACAGAGATCCTAGAAACCGTTGATGCGATTATTATTGGCACAATATGGCAATTGTTGCTAGCCATATTTACCAGCGTGATATACTATATTAAGTCGATTATAAGAGTTAGTATTTGAAACCACTAAAATCTATTGTCCTATATCTATCCTCGACACGAAGTAATCGTGTCGGCAATTGCAATTTTCATGCATATTTTAGAAACACTATTCTTTCAATCAGATTATTACAATGAACCGTCTTCCTGATTTCAAATACTCGGATTCAAAAACACGTCGCGAATCCAAAAACCTACATTTACCCAATCTGGACTATAAACACAGAACCTCAAAATTAAGAAGACCCGTAAAATATACTAGTGCCTCGGTGCGAATCCCAGGTCGGGCAAAAGTGGTATTGGATTTTTCCATTCATGTTCAGCCCGGAGTCAGGAATTTGTACCCGATATGACGATGGGCTCGCCATCTATCACATCATGGGACGGAACATACAAGGCGCAATGAGGGTGTCCTGGTAGCACCTCTGCATACCCCTTCTGGGAGAGAGGCGTGAGTTTATGTATGTATGTAAATTATACTATATATGAACTGTAATCCATCTTTTCACACTAACCCAATGATGCTTAATTTTTCTACCTATACACATAAATAAAGCCTCCGTTCACGTCGCGGGTAATCAACGGGCGATTTGTAGCCTCTGTGTAACCAAAGCAATTTCCCACTGGCTTAAATTGGTTCTTTAGTTGACGTGGCATTTACGTGGAGCCCGTCACGATTGGTTTCGGGACCCTGGTCTACTGTGAGGTCTCTAAGTGGCTGTCAACTGTTAATGGACGGGTCTCAGCGACCCATTTAAGATTTGCCTTCATACTTTGTGATTAGAATAATCTGCGCCATCGTCTCGTCAAATTTAATTTAACAAAAGTAATATAGAAATAATCGTTTTGCAGATAATCCTGGAAATCATGAATTCATAGCATTTTTATTCAAATCAAGCACTGAATATTTTTGGTAATTGAAAACTTTTAGTTCGAATTTGTTACAGTAGCAATGGTCTAGAAGTCGATTCGTAAATTAACACCGTGGTTTTGATGACGCCAATTTTTGTACACGCTATTAATTCAGAGAAAATATAACGTTGTAAAAAACGAGATTCTTAGACGAAAGGAAAAAAACATCTTTAGGATTTTTTAAGCTCTACGTGTACAACTTGGCGTTACAAACAATAAAATGCAAAAATGTTAATCTCGCAAATTAAAACCTATTTACATCAGTCAAACAGTCGCAGTCGTAAAAAGAGGACCTCTGTCCGAATGACGGACACTTGAGAAGACAAATAGACGTATAAATGGTCTGGGGCAAAAATAAAACGAAAAGTCGAGGACGGCAGATCCTAAAGAAGATAAAATACATATTCTATGAGAGTAGAGCAGTTTGATATACACAAGTGAAAGCACAAATAACATTAGATCGATTGATGGAGCCACAATAGCAGTATTTTTTTAATTTTGATTTTTGCATTTTTTACTCTTTGGGATATGTGGTTAATGAAACAATATCTTTGGTTTACATGTGTATTGACTAATGTAGCCTCCGATAAAAATAATGATAAAAGTTGAATCATCGAACTGCGCTATGAATAATAAAATTCCATTCAATGCTCTCGGCAAGTAATGATTGAGGACAGCTTTCAGACAGGTCACAGCAGTTGCCACTTCTGCACGTCCGTTGCGGAATTAAGAGCTCTCAGCGATCCATTAGTATTCGCTTTGTTATGTATATGAACCATTTTAAAATGCTGTTCAAGACATTCCCATCAATTGGTATTTGCCTACATCTAAATATTATATTTGAATATTTCTAAAACTTAACAAATTATTCTTCCTTATATTTGTGTATCTATTTTTATTTACCCATATAGATGAAAAACTGCTGCACACAATTGGAAACTGTTTGACATTATTCCATACACTGACCAAATGCGGGTTTAATGATTATCACATACCTTGTAATCTACATAGACATTACATAACTCATCACTCATATATGCAGGTTACTTTCTTTTATTATTTATTTTTTTTACATTAAAACGAGCGATAATTTATTACGAATGAGATAAAATAAATATTTTCATTAATACGCAATTATGGCGTACCGCATTAAAGCCAGACAAATTAAAATTCCTGCTTCATATAAATACGCCGACTCAATTTTACATCAACTCGTGCAAAGATGCAGACACGCGCTAATGATATCACGCTCATTCGAAAAAGCAGTTGAAACTTCTCAAAGTGCAGTGAATGCCCGTATTTATGAAGAAATAACATTTACTTGGAGCAAAATGAACGCCCGAGCGACTAATTAGGATATGAGGGATATTTAAAAGATATGAAAGCTTGTATATAGGGATTAATCATGTGCTAAATGTGTGAGTACAGGTAGGGATACCAAAACCTTCGATCTCATTTACTAGATGGTAATCAATCTGCTAATCTCATCACTTAGCAGACTGGAGTTGATTCCTATATCACAAACAAGACACTTTCCCAAACTTACCGGCTATCGGGGTTTGATAAAACTTCTGCCCAAATTACATTACGACGGTGGTTTTCCTCTACAAGGTAGAATACAAGCAACATCGGCATTTATAGGTTATTAAACCAAATGACATTATTTGAAATATCACAATTAACATCAGATTGAAGCATTCAAAATTATAAATGCCACTCCCATAAAAATATATCACTCGATAGTAAACTATAACATATTATGTAATTTGTATTCATAAATATGTTTACCAATCACAAAATAATATATTTGATACATAAAGGTAATTAAATGGCAAAGAAATGAAATGAAAGCACAATATTCATGAAACACCAATTCTTCCTGTTTAAATATAATATGTCGACCATTCCCTGTGTGCTCTGCTGAGCTTTATCACATTTCCAATACATAAATTGCAAATTACATGCGAAACTATAACAAACAATCCCTTAATAGTCAGAAAATAGGATAGGGGAGACCAGGGGCGAACTTAACGATTTTCAATTTACTTGTTGACTGTCTAGTTGTAGTACGGTACGACTACAAAGCTGAGGTCTCGGGTTCAAATCCCGGGTCGGGCAAAGTGATGTTGAATTTTTCTATTCATAATCAGCCCGGAGTTAGGAATTTGTGCCCGATATGTTGATAGGCTCGCCCTCTATCACATTATGGGACGGAACATACAAGGCGAAATGTGGGTATCCTGGTAGCACCTCTGCCTACCCCTTCTCGGAAAAAGGTGTGAGTTTATGTATGTATGTATGTAATTTTCTTGTTATATCTCACAAACCTTATTAGATCACAAAATACTGATTGCCACACATGGTATATCGGTATTTCGGCTAGATAGCCGTTATAGGCTTAATAGATATTAACACCAGCTTGTTTGTAGCTACTATTACAGATTTTGAGAATATTTTGTAAATATAAAGAGCGGAATTAGTTACAATCATCCCTACCCCTAGGGTTAATTGTAACATTGCAAATACAAACAAAAATTGCTTTCGTTTTTCAAAATATATGTATTTCAATCAGGCCTTTATATCTTACTATACTTTCGTCCCCGGTCTCCCCTACCCATTTGGTTGTGTGTTTAAAAGGAAAACTAACCAAACCAATACAAATTAATAGTCATCGATGTTGTATGGGTTCGTATAGAATACAACCTAATAACACAAAAGGTGTAACAATTAACCGTATTTTAAACCAATGAATTACGAAACAAACAACATTTTCCCTTGTTTTTCTTTGAAACTAACGGTCCGACACGGATCCACCCTAGACCAAGTATACATAAATTAATGAAGCCTATTTGTAAATCTATGTAGGTATATTTTAAAATACAGTAATTTTCATCAAGCTGTGTGTGAAAGAGAAACATTTACAGGTCGTCATTAAAAAAAAGTAGGATAAGTTAGTTTTCTATCACATTACGACTTGCTAATGTTCACCATTCGCCAATTTTACCATATTCAGAACGTATAATGCAATATAATCTTTTCAGTGCGAGATGGAATGCACTACCCAGCAAACGTCTCCTTCATAATTTAGTTTCACGATGTCATGTCGTAAAGAAACATCGTAGAATTGTATCTTGGAGTGTAAGCAATACCATTTCAAAAGTGTTTTGAAATTGTACACTTCAGTTGTTTTACAGAGAGAATGTCTACAAATTTTATAATGTTTATTTTCCTTTTGTGTATTATTACTTTCTGTACATTTTTTTATTAAGTATTTGGTCTTAAAGTATAACGAGACACTAAGAGATCAAAATGGTGGTAGATGCGTTGTATAGTGCTTGGACTTGGTTTCGATATTCAAATATCATATCATTATAAGTGCGATTTTGAAGTTAAACAGTTAAATTGTTTGGAATTTTGTAAAACTATGGAAATTCCAATACGTGTCAGCCGTAAAACTATTACAAGCTCAGCGCTGGTTCGAAGACTTCACATTTTGAAATTCTTGTGGGAATCTCTCAAGTATCCAGTTTTCCTCTTCATATTTTGCTTGACTAAGTTAGCGATTCATCATCATCATCATCAGCCCGTTGCAGTCCAATGCTAGACATAGGCCTCTCCCAGGTACTCCTGGTCTGCTGCTTTACGCATCCAGTCGCTGCCGGCCCTCTTGTGCAAGTCATCTTATCATCTAGCCAGAGCGTGTCCCACGCTATATTTGCCATGTTAGCGATTACTAGCTACGAATAGACACGTGATTTCGAGTAAGCAGAGGTGTCATTCGTCACTTTGGTACACTGCCAAGTAGGCTATCAGCTCTCACTGTATAGGTATCACAATATGAAGATAATTATTTTTTGATGTACCGATGACAGTTCTCTATTCCGAAAAAAAAAGAAAAAGAAAGAAAAGCAGAAAAAGAAGACAGTTCGTGTTACTGAAGGAGTTTCTTGCGCCGTTTCTTCTTCACAGCTACAACACGTTTCGAAGCGGTGGTAGCAGAAATTAACGATTCAAACGATCTTTTAAAAGACTATTCGAATAAAGAATATTTTATTTTGATTTTGAGAACATGATATTTACTTGACGTCTGTGTTTTACATCTCTCTCCCTCTTCAGCCATAGGAAGTCCACCGAACATAGGACTCCCCCTTGGATCTTCACACCGACGTGTTGGAAGCAGCCTGCATCCAGCGACTTTCTGCAATCATCGCCAGTTGACAAATGCCCAAATGGCTTTTAAAACTTCATTTATCGCTTGTTTTCAGCCCATATTAGTTAACATTTCCCAATATATGACCTAAAATAGAACGTTAGGGCTCACCGCAACGATATACTTAGTGTGTGGATGTTATAAGCGCGGTCGGGACGTTAAACTGAAAGCTTTTAACTTTATTGATATTTCGTTTATCCGATGTAGGACGGCGGAAAATGCTTTTTAACTTATTTATAAATATCGGACGATAGATTTTAATTGTTTTTTTTTTTCATAGAACAAGTGCATCGCAATTCACACAACGGGTTTTGTTTGTTGACAATAAGTTGATGAAACATTTATAACATATTGTATATGTATACATGTCATATTGTATATATGGCTATGCTGTATTTATGGGCTGTGTGCTGTTAGGTGTTAGGTTCAGTGTCTAGATTAGGCAACTCACGTATTTTTTTTTATTTTTTTGTTTTTATAAATGATTAAAAAATGACATAAGAACGCAACATGTGCCACCTTAATAATAAATTCATGCGATTATACATTTTGTTCGGAAATATAGGCACGATATAGGGAGTGTACTGTTAAAAATGTACGCATGTATATTAATATTTAAAACAAAAATAATAATAATTATGTTCTTCGCTGGAGGTATAAACAAAATAAATTGATATACATTTAATAACATATTATTTCGTGACCCTTATTAGGACAGCGCGGTTCGGATCTCCTAATGCTCTCATTTGTGGGATCCACGGCTAGCAGTGATATACGCAGTCATTTAGGCTGACCATTATTATCTTATAACGTAGGCTCTGTATCTGTCTTAAATTACACGATAAACATGTAACTTATTGCGGATCAACAAGACAATATTTTTTTAGATGAACCTACAATTTTTGCAACCACAATAATTATTCATTTCGAAATTCGAGATATAGGCCTGAAATACATCAAGATCAATTCTATTTTTTTTTTTGTAAAAATAAAATTAAAATCCTTTTTCATTTTCTGTTGCTTACGTAGGTATCTTCATACACAATATCTATATTCACGCGTTAGTAAAAACATCAAATGCCTCCCATTCACTTCTGGTATACTTAAGAACATACTTATATTCTGGGAGAGGCCTATGTCCAGCAGTGGACTGCAACGACCTGATGATGATGATGATGATGATACTTAAGAACACATACAACCAAGAGTAACCAAACTTAATATTAAAGAACACTCAAAAATAAGACAAACCTTTTGTCCACAGAGCGACCTGTCCGTCCTCTCTCTTCCACACATGGGAGACCTTACTCCAGGAGGTGGAAGCCGACGTGGTGGGGTACAACAATGCCTCGTCCTCCCTGGAGAGACTGGTGGCCACGCCGCTCATCGACCGCACTTTCCACTTGAAGGTGCAGGCGAGGAAGCTGTTCGCTCATCGGGAGGGATGCGAAGTTATACTTGGGAAGGCTGATGATCAACTCACTAAGGTATTCATTAGATATTTCATACTGGTCCATTATACTGCACTTCATCGTAAAAGCAATAATTGCCAGATGCCCCTTACTTTTTTCCATCCTCCCCTTTCGACTTCATGGGCCATCAAGACATTTATGATCTAATTTTTGCTATTTCTTCCTTTCAATTCGGTCACTAAAATCTAAACCGTGTAAAATATTAATATGAACCGTGCAAAATGTCAATGAAGCTTTCAAACTGATAGATTTGCAGTCGGCATAAAATGAGAGATGTATTTATTCATTATAGACCTAGATCCCGTGGCCGCCAGACTTTCGTCATTTTATAAAAGCTGTAAGTTTGTCTGCGCAAGCCTCTGAAATAGGCATCACACGATCAGCTATTATGAAGTTCTGAGCGTGGTGGCTTTGGAAATTATCAGCTTTAATGTGTCTGGCAAGATGAAAGAACCATCAAAAATGTCCAGCTGCCAAGGAAATACCTTTTGATAGTTGCCTTAGCAAAGCCACCACGGTCAGAACTTCATAATAGCTGATCGTGTGATGCCAATGTCAGAGGCATGCGCAGACAAACATTCAACTTTTATTAAATGACGAAAGACTGGCGGCCACGGACTCTTGGTCTATTAGTTCATTTATTTAACTAACATAAATGAGTAATATATTTGCGTACATATGGTAGCATCAAAGGGCAAACTTTTGCTTTGAATTGAATTCATATGCCTGTGTTAAACAAATGAAAACAATTCTAAATAAGGAACTATCACAATGCATTCGTGTTTGGATTGCTTCAAAAACAGTACAACACATCGCCTTCATAGAAACTACAATAATCTTAAAACTTGATAGTATTTTATCATCAGCATCATTACCTTTTGTCACCGAAAATACACTATACCAAGTATTTCCATTACAAAACTAATCAAACAATATCATTTTGTACATACTATACTTCAAATACTTCCGTATATCAGCATTTTATTTTAATACAATTGAATAAATGTATTATAATGTTAATTATATTAATATTATAATATTTATTATAATACAATACCCAATATTTAGGGTTGTTAAACTCAACAACTTAAATAATACACAACAAACACCCGATCACTTACAGTAAACAGGAATCAGTTGGTATTTCAATTTAATTAATCCAATCGAATAAAGCAATACAATACTTCTAATGCCTGAAGGCGTGTACCCGAATGTTACTTAACAAAGATTTAACTGAAACAATTACAGAGAGAAGTTTATTTCCTCGACTCCATAAATTTGTACAATGTTTAATATAATTCAATCCTCAATTGGGACAAGCGTAGATGATTGGGGCTTATTTTTCTTTCTAGTCGTACTATGGAAGTCGTATATGTTCGGAATTGGCAAAACCTAATGCGAGATAATAAAAATAGCAGTGTATAGCTTTAACTCAATTCAGACATACTGACAGCAGCTGGAACGAGCTATGTGTGAGAAAACAAAGTAGGACCCAAATCAAATAAGTTATGTCGCAAATTATGTCTAGTAAGGAACTCACTGACTCTCGTCCAAAATCGAGGGTACTGTTTAGTAATGATAAGAAACCTGTATTTTCCTGTTAAAACTACCATAAATGTCTTATAGGTGACATTGTTGCGAACTTATGTGTTCCGGTTTGAAGAACACTTTAGAGCCAGACTGGACATAACGAGACTAAAATCTCATATCTCAGGATGGCGAGCGCAGTGGAATGCCAAGCCTTGCTTTGTGTTTTTGATTTTGCTACTGTCCATAAGCGGTTATATCGCTTACCACCAGGCGAACGACTTGCCCGTCATTTACCGCAATAAAAAAAATTAAAACTTTTTAGATAGATTATAATCAGACGTATTCGGTCATTAACCTTACCACGTAAACAAAGCCGCCTTTGTTTCGAAGATAATATTACTCTATCATAAAAATAAGTCGACTTTGTGAAGAACAAACAATGTTAAAATGCCATCTAAGTGCCTTTTAATAATTTAACATTGGAGGGAGGATTCAATGCAGCTACTAAATAATGCATTAGTGTCTGTGAGATACTATGTCGAGATGTTATTAATATTTCATGAAACGAATATACAATAATGCTACTACTTTTTGGGCCCCTCTAATACTTAATATAAATATTAAAGCATTTATTGTTGGTATGTTTCTTTACGCAGCAACGAAGTAACGGATCAACACTTTTTGGTTTCTGGGTTGTTTACGGCCGTAAGAGTGATGTAATTTACTATTTCCCTATAAATTGCATGAACTCTTCAGAATATTCGAGATGTTACCTCTAAACTTGTTTGAATTTCTGAGCCTCGGAAACAAACCACAGGCGAAAACCAGTAAATTATAAATCAAACATCAGGGTAACGGATTTCGTCACAATTATTTTGTAATTTTTGTAGGTACATTTTAATACAGAGATTCTCAAAGACAATATTGTATCGAAACGCATACTAAGTACACTTTTCTGGTGTAGTGGAAATAATATAAATATCTGTTGTATTTATATAATACATTTATCCATTTATAAGTGAAACCCTAGGTTAATAAGGATAAGGTTACTAAAACCTCTTTAAAACAACGCATAAAAAACAATGACCAAGAAAGTCCAGCATCTCTATCATCAAATATCTTTTATTAGGAGTAAATTGCATTTGCGCGTAAAATCGAGATTTTACAGCGCAGTAAATTACGTTCAGTGATGAGCGATCTAACAAGTCACGTGAGACGCTTACTCAGTTTACTGAGAACAAAATAACGATAATACGTTTTTGTACAATTACCTATTTCCGATAAAAAAAATTGTAGCTGTAGTAGTTTAGGAATCAATGAAACACACTTTATACTTCATGAGGTGTAGGTATATCCGCACTCAACGGTTAAGCTGTTCACTCGGCCACGGTCGGCAGCCGAATGCCCGCCAACCTCGTACGCGCATACACTACATCCCTTCTTTATTTTAATTTTTTTTAATAAATTTATTATATTTCGTCTACTGAATTATTACGAATATTATCTTTGATAATTATAGACCCTAAACTATTTACTATGTTTAAATCTATAATATTTCGGCGATATTCTTTACGAGTTTAATTATTCCGGATAGTAATATTATCAGCCTTTACTTTGTCTTTTATTGTGTTTACATTATTTATTTATTGTTTGTATTTAATTACTGTGCGTATTAAACATGGCTATAATCTTATTTTCCTTCAAAAAAAATTTTTTTTTTTCTTATTATACTTTTCTCTATTTGTATAACGTTTTAAGTAACATTAATTGTTTACTTAGATTATTTTTCATATTTGGTTTTCAGTTTCAGTTCTTATTGTTTAATATTTTATGGTATTAATAATCATGGAAATACATTATTTACGATAATAAATGTCTGAGTGGACCATAAGTATTAATAAAACGACGCGCATCCATTTAATATTACCACCGGATCTAACGCGGCCCTGCTGAGAAGACCCGGCGAAACAAACTCAGTGGGCTTACATTACCACTGGAACTACGCGGCGCGACCCAACTCTGAGTATATCCAGCGAATAAGACTCAGTGGGCTCGTTTTGGGTCCAATTGGTTAGATGCCGACCAATTATTTGGAATATGTACCATGAAATGGAGTATGAACTAAGTTTCGTAACTTAGGTAAACTATTTTACTCATGGAAGTTAAATACATATAATTTACTATTGGATTTTCCAACCAGCAATTATTTTTTAGCTATTTGATTTGGTATTGTTTGCTCTACTATGTACATATATTATTTTGAATTTATCGGCTTGAGTTTATTTTTATCGGCTTAATTTTTTTTTTTTTTTTTTTACTTTTCTCTTTCCTCTAGCTTTATGAGGCGGAAAAGGTATATTTAATAAACCCGACTTTGTTACGAGACAAAATAATTGTCTATTTTTAAAGCAATATATCTGCCGTCTAGGCCGATGCCGACATTGATATATCAATGTTACATTTGGTAAAACATCCTTCTTCCTTAATGTGTTATACATAGGTGCGGTCCAGGTACCGTAAACGATTCAGTCCACATCGCCATAGCAGTACACTCGTTTGGATACACTTAAAAGGCTTTTCCGTCAAACCGACAGTGTCTGAAATGAAAATATTATTAAAGCACACGAAGTAAGTGATATAATTTGCAGTAAGTACAATTAGATAGCAAATGTCTTGTTTTTTTTTTTATAGCTCATTAAAGCACCAGGAGAGTCCAACAATTGCTTCTCTCATTTTCGTCCAGAAAATTGCCCTTCGAGCAAGAGAGACGGCTTATATTAGACATAGATAATTATTAATGAAACCTTCATATCAGTTGATCAAATAGGCATAAACTAGCTTAAATAGTAGTCGCCAGGGAACTAAAGTCACAGATATTGCTCGTAGAATTAGCACGCTGAAGTGGAAGTGGGCGGGCCACGTTTGCCGCCGGACAGATGGTCGGTGGAGCAGACATGTATAGGAGTGGAGACTGCGCTTAGGTAAACGTAGTGTAGGACGTCCTGCAGCACGATGGACCGACGACTTGAAGAAAGCGGCGGGTAGCAGATGGATGACGGCGGCCCAAGACCGGGATGGTTGGCGCTCACTTGGGGAGGCCTACGTCCAGCAGTGCACAAAAGTTGCTAAGGGTGGACATATTTAAAAATGATTAATTATGAGGCATGATAAATTGAACAAGAAACTCAGTTTCTTACACACCTAAACAACATTTCGTCCATTGAATTTTTTTTATGAACCTTCTCATAAATCTGCGATGCTCTGTTATTCTTTGACCACCATCAAATGATTGAATTGGATATCGTTATTGTCGTTGGTAAATTCGGGATAAACAGTCTAATCCCTCTAGATCTTTTCCCACTTGTCGATTTAATTCTAGTAAAACTTTTGTAGTGCTAGCTAGTCCGACTACATGAAGGTGTAGTTTGTTATTAAAATAAGTTACATTGGGAAGTCTCGATAATGCATGAGTCATTTCCATACAGACTCGTTTATTTACATACATACTTACATAAATTCGTGCCTTTTTCCGCCCATATTGTGATAAGGTCCTAGCCTAACACTATATGGGGTACCTGACTCCGGGCTGATAATGAATAGAAAATTCCAATACCACTTTGCCCGACCCGGGATTGGAACCTGAGACCTCAGCGCTGTAATCGTACTTTAGGACAACTGCGCCACTGAGGCAGTCATTTATTTGCATGGCTTGTACTGATACTTATCTAGTAATAGTAATAGTTTGCATAGCCTTTTACTAGTTGCACTGACTAGTGTATTCATTTCGTGGATCTAAATGTCTCTAGTATGTAGGTTGTATACTTAGAGGTACTTTAAAGAAATCCTTATTTAATTTGCATGGCCATTTATTATTCATTTCTGAATACGTTGCCCTTTTAATTTTGGATTGTGTCGCTCTACAGACATTCGATAGGTAGGTAGTATTTGTCAGAACTCGAGAGGTACAAAAATACCATATGAGAAACATTGAGAATATAATAGAACACATTTTCAAACACTGGTCAACATTGGTTTAGTTGCCCCTGTTGTTAAATCGGTTTAGGATAATTTTAAGCCTATGAATAGTTTTATTCACGAAACTATGAATTGTTAGATTGGTTCTAGTTGATGTTTTAAATCTATTTCATATTTTACAAAAAAACAGGAAAAATGAGAATTAATTAATAATAATTACGTTCTTGATTACCAATTTGTATCAAAACATTCACTTTCAATTAATGTAACTACATAGAAATGTAACAACAGAAATAATTTCAAACATAAGTTAAACTTCTAAAAAATCCCTTTTATGAGCTTTTCTTCTCTTTCTTTTTCAGGTATAGTTTCTTTCATAATACTTTTCGAAAAATCTCTTTCGAAAGACTAGCAGTAATAACCTGTCTTGTGAAGTTCTCATCTACCCCGAAATCTTTATTTCATCTCTTTGGGAATCTAGTAGGATTTTTCTCCCTGCTCTTTACTTTCGGAATTTATCATAAGTTTTGTAAGAGTTATGATCATAATCTAAAGACCCAATAGAGTCCGCCACTCATTTTTGAAAAGTATCTTAAATCTGAGGTAAAAACTATAGTTTTTTTTTTTTGTATTGATCGGTAATTTCTATAAAAATCCATTAGCATTTTAAACTTCCGCGCGTAAATGTAAGAAAAACTTGACGCAATGTTTCGTTTGATTACGTCACTCTGCGAGCACATAATCTATGTAAACAACAACACTGTTGTTAGTCAAGAGTGAATTTTTGCAATAAACATGAATTACTCTCTAGTAATATTTTATTTAAAATAATGTACAGGAAGAATAATGTTCGAACTTGTTTGTTAACATACTAGTTTAACTATTTACTTGCGGTTTTATGTCATATCGCTAGCCATCATGGTGGCTACCATTCCATATTATATTTGCATGACAGATGAATGAAAATGGAATATTGCAAAAAATGAAATATTTAATTAAAAATCGTATTTTTTGAATTCGTAAATCAAAATTGACATATTCTGATTGGTTAATACTGTACTATTTGTTGTTTTAGATTTTTCTCACTTATAGTCAAATACCCTATCTATTCTTCTTTCTTCTTCTACTTCTTCTTTTTCTTCTTCTTCTTCTTCCTCGAGTGCTTCTTCAGTGCTGAAGGTTGGACGTCAGCTTCTTGTATTTTTCCTTGTCCTTAGCCAGGTGGAATAGTTGTTGAATGGTGCTGATACCAGTCCACTTCCGGATGTTTCGCAGCCACGATTTTTCCTTCGTCTCTTGAATTCCATCTTGCCCATAATTATTAATTGGAGCAGCTTATATCTATCGCCATACCCTATTCTAAGGCCATGAAACATTCAGGTTTTAAATTTTCCATACTCAGTTTTTATTTTTATATTTTATTACAAAGCATTCCCCATTCATAATCAATGCTTTGTCAAAACTGCTTCCTAATTCCTAATCGAATTTCAACCAAATAACAAACACTAGAAAAAAATTATCTTCTGAAGACGTTCTTGATGTGTAAATTATTGAAAATGTCCCATACGCTAGAATCATTAAAACTGCGCCAATCCAGTAGTTTCGTTAAAATATTCGAATGCTGTGGACTTGATAGCACAGAAATTCATAGAGATATCCAGGGCAAAATATTTAATTTCATGAACTGTGCAATTTTTTTTTTTTTATTACTTCGATCAGTACATTTTTTTTTTTTTTACCAATAATGAATAATTATAATTTGCAATTAAATACGACTGGTATTATAGCCCAATATTGTAAGAATCACCAATAGAAACAAAAATCATACAATAATAAAAGAACATTATGTTCACAAACTTTAATTTTATTTTTAACGCATTATATGGTACCTCTTACCGAGCAGCGTTACTCCTAGCCGTGGCTGTTGGCTGTATAGTTTATGGGCCTTTGCTCGACAATTAAAACCTTTCACGGAAAAAAGGCGGGAACCAGGATGATGATGAATATTTTTGTAATATACCACTTTTAGGCGTAATATTACTTAATGTTATTTATGAATATTTCCCAGTAATTTAAAAATACCTACTATATTCATATACTCATAACTCGTCTTATTAGACTAAAGTATATTGACTTAAAATCACATACCTACATGACAAATATAAGTTCCTTTATACTTTATAAAAGTAATTAATACAATTATAGACAACTAAGTCCTTGCAATAGGTATTCTTGATGCATATCAATATAGCACAATTATATTATTATTGTAATATTAGTGACCTATCAGTCTGAACACCGACACAATCACTTTTCCAACAATCATTAATCTTGCGTGGCTCTTTTATAACATGCTCGTGTTATATCTTCTGGATAAAGGCATGACTATCAATAATTGTCATTTATTTAGCTGTGGTTCATCATGCACCTATATCATAGCAGTCACGTAGGCAGGGTCTCATAAAAACGATCACCCTCCTATTATTTTTAGCAACCTTGGTATATATTTCATTGGTAAGCTATTAAATATCTAACATACCTATGTTAGTCTTACCTTAAACATATGGAACTTCTTCTAATAATACTCGTGGTATACGTTTTCATAATTCTAATTCACTGTTTAAGTAATACTTACTAATTATTATGATAACATGTCAGCCATGCGCATGGAACCATCTGTCGCGCATTTATTTCCATTATAATTTGTTGTTATTATATTTCTTTGCATAATTTTGGTTACTTTTATCCTCGTCGCCACTTGTAGTAGTTTAGGAATCAATGAAACACACTTAATACTTCATGAGGTGTAGGTATATCCGCACTCAACGGTTAAGCTGTTCACTCGGCCACGGTCGGCAGCCGAATGCCCGCCAACCTCGTACGCGCATACACTACAGTAGCGTTAAAAGCTTCTCCGCTTTTCTTTGTCGTCGTATCATTATAATATTTCTTTTGCAAGAATTTTACGTACAATAACTGGAGCTTCGATTATCACACCGTACAAGTAAAATGCTGTTCTTTTGACTTTTTCTTTCCTTCTAACTTACTTTGTTAGTACTTAAAAGTTTTGTATTTAAGGACCAAGTTTCCGTTCCAATATCCGGTGTAGGTTAATTAAAATTGCTTTTCTACGCCATTTTTTTATTAACAAGAATTGGAACTATCCAGCGAAGTCTTCGAAAGCTTAATGAATTTTAATGAGGGTTTAAAAACAGAAATCAAAGGATTAAAAAAAACTAAAACGCAATACATACTTTCAAATATTTTAATATGAAACACATGATAAATTACCCTTTATCGATTAAATGAAAAGGTATCTGACTATATTATTCATATATTTATACTCTTTATTGTCCATATCAAGTAACATAGGAATTAGATAACGAATACTAATTAAAATGGTACAATCGGTGACCATATCGCATTGAGCGATTTCTTTCTGGCAACCTTTGGATGAACAGGAATTGTTGGAATGACTATAACAGATCCAAATGACTCAAATGACTATAACCCAAGTGACTATAATCCTAAATAGACAAAAATAATATATAAGAGCAATTTTATTAGACCCCGTCTTATTTTTTTTTTATTGCAATGACAGGTGAGACACGCATGCTATTCGCCCGATGGTAAGCGATACGACCGCTCATGCACAGTAGCAATACCAAACAACTGATGATGAGATCAGATGAGAGAGATTATAAATTTATGATAATTTAATTACAATTTATAATTAAATGTAGTTTGATGTCGTTTAGAAATAAAAATATACATAATATCAAACTCGACATTGACCTTTGATACATAATATGTTGAAATATTATATTTCTACAGAGAGCACCTTCATAACAACTTTTTTAGTAGACATTATCAGCTCGATTTGTTAGAAAATTTAAATCTGCTCGTTGCCAGAGATCTAAACAAATGATATTGTAGGTAAGTTTTATTCATATTACCTACGAAAATTGTAGTGTAGTGCTACTGTTCACAGTTGAACGAATTTTATAAAGTTCTATCTGATACTTTAATGGTATTGAAAAAAGATTATCATAAAATATTATCATCTCTTTCGGAACGTATTTATACCCTTTGGTTGCAGCATTAAAGCACTTTTAGTAGTGCTGGCATATTAAGTTAGGATCTTCGCTTCACTAATGCACATTAAATTTGAAATTACTTCAATAAAAACTTAATGTATCTACATAGCTTCGCATCAACCCATACCTTCAAACAATAAAGCATTTTAAAAATTACATCGTCATAGCGAAAATATATGACAGCATAATTACTACTACAAGTATGTATTGTAACAAAATGAATTATTTTCAGAGTCGTCAAGACTACAGGGCGGCGTTCTTGAACTACTGCAACCAACCCAACCCAGCTGCTCTGGCCACATACTACGACTCCCATAACACCTACGTGCAGCAACTGACGGCCACCAACGCTATGCTCGACCAATATCACAAGCACACCCTGCCGACGCTACTACAGGTACTTACACTATTAATAGTAGGTACTTACACAAACAAGTTGTTCTGAAATCCCTCTTCTTTTTCTCTATACGTCTCCGAAGATTCGCAAAACGTAACGTTGGCGTGGACGTTTTTTATGTAACTTGTAACCGATGGTCAATCTCGTGGTGAAGACTCATCCTTACCACGAGATTAGCTGTCAAATATTTGTCGTAAATTTCTATAGAAACCATACAATTCACTAACACAGAGTTTCTGTTGAATGTGTTTCAATATAATAATCGAAATGAACATTTGGATAATTACTATTTCAAACCAAATAACATCGTAAGTATGAAGACAACGGATAACATCAACCAGCCAAATAACACGGAATTAAGCGAGAATATATTCTACAAATTATTATATAACATGCTGTCCGAACGTCCGAATAACATCAAACCAACATGGAATTGGCACGAAATTGATACGAAGACCCAATTCGATAGGTTCATACGGAATTCTGCATATACTGTGCTCAGTGCTGACACAAACAAAGGTGATCCACCTGCCACTCGCAAATACAGATATGCACGTCGGTAACTGAAAATTCTAGTGCAAATTCTCTATTTCATACGTTCGTAGTTCCTGTGATTTTTTAATATTTTTGAAAATAGGCTAAGAGCATCAATATACGATTATTTATTTGGAGACCTAAATAAATAGCCCATATAATAAGCATGTCATTGTTGAAAATGGGGTTTCTTTCCATTTTAAAGAGAGGTTTAGTCCATCGCGTCCAAATCATGGTCTAACCACCCTATATTCAAGTTACTCTATGGTCTAACCGCGCGCTCTCCGCCCTCTACAACGAAAACGAGTCAACGCATAAAAAAAAATAAAAAAATTGTAGGGAATTCAACCTCTGCAATATTGTTATCATATACAAATAGCGTAAAACCTATAGGAAACGAGATGTTTGCAAAAAATGTATCTTAAATCGATTTTAGTGGTATTTGATAGTCGCGATTTTAATAGTGGCGTATTTTGAGACAACTTTTAGGATGTCAAAATATACGTATATACAAGTTTATAGCTGAATATCCCAAATTCCAAGATGCTTACCTAATTTTGATTAAGATGACTGGACTATCGGTAAAGTTAGTATAATACGAACAACGTCACTTAAAAAATTCTAAGTGTACTTGAGGACACTAGTAGGTAAAACCGTACTATTGTGTCAAAAAAAAGCTATAAACAAAAAACCTCTCTAATTATAAACTTTTAAACTGAAACGTCTTGAGTATCCATAAAGTCAGAAAATAAATATCCAAACGACGCTATAAATAAAATGCCAAGAAAAGCGTAAATGTGATATAATTTGAAAACACATTTTCCAATGGTTCATTACGTTTGGATTTGCGAGGCTTCCGAGACATAAATACCATTCCGAGGGGACATTTCCAGTTTCATCATGTTAATGGGCAATCGCTTAAATCGTTGCTCAATAACATAACAAGCGATATTAATTCCTAATATCGAAAGTCGATTTCAGTACACGTAGATATTGTATTGTTGGGGAATTGATTCTACTGCCGTCCAACTTGACATTTTGCTGGGAACCTATTCAAAATTTATCTAGGGCTGCTATTCTCCTATTGTGTTAGTTGAATTCCCACAGTCAATTAGCAAATAAAAAAATTATATATATCCAGTAAAATATTATGAAATAAATTGAGATTCGTAATTAAAAGCAATTTAATGACGTTATATTTATTAGTTAGGTAAACAATTTATTTAAATTTGTAGATATTTGGTAGCCCTAACCGGGGAGCCGCAGTTTAAGGAGCTTTGGGCTTTCAATGCTTACTTGCGCTAACTCCGAGTTTAATTAAAATGACATCCGCTAAACGCAGCTGTCTGATAGCGATTATTTTGTTTAATGAACGCATTCGTCAGTGCGTACCTATGTTACGATTTCGCGTATAGTTTTCATCGAATATAATATTTACAAGCATAAAGTGTTAATATAAAATGATTGCAATTCAGTTAGTGATAAGTACAGTGCTACTGATAGAGTATTTGTCTTGGGGAGATAGACACAATTATGTCGGCATAGTCGAAACCAACTATAACAAGTCTAACTCCAACACATGACGCTTGCATATTTAATAATATGATGGATTTTCCACAATCGATTTACAATCGCGATACAGGCGTACATACATACATCCTATCAGCTATTTATTATTAGTTATGAATATTTAATTCAAACATTATTTTTATTTTATTTCCAGGAATTGGAAGAGATATTGACCGATGTCACCTCAGCAGTTAGCGACGCCATTTGTCAAGAAGGAGAAATAATCTCAGAAATGGTAATATTTAAACTTATTTATATGTTTTATTTGTCAGCAAAATTATATTTTATCATACTTTGTATGAGTAAGATTGGTTAAAATACTTTAAACACTTGAATTAGACTTTAATGCAATACTGATGATCATCATGAATTATCGCCTAATCTCAGGGTTTTAAGTGTGTTTTTTTCGATGACCTGTTTATTACACAGGGAGTTCGTTATAACGCTGAAGACCGTCCATGCTTTTTATTGTATTTATGCACCAACCAGATTACCATCACAAAGCTTAAAACTAGAATGCATGCAAATCTAGACTTTATCAAAAGCAATTGGTTTTAGCAAAATCAAAGCATTATACCTCCCTTTTATTTAAATAATTAAATTTTAAGTAACATTGAGACGTCAACTTTCGATCCATAAGTTTATTTAAAATATGGTAAATAGATAATAGATGTATGATATATAATATAAAGACTATTATGAAACGAACACAAAAGATTCGAAGTAGCTAAATAAGTACCTAACTTGTTTGATTTCCGTTGATAATGTTAGATAAATTCCATGTAATGTAACATCGAAATCCTCGACGTGTTACAATTGACAAATATATGAAAAGCTTTCTCCTGCCTTATTTTGATATTTCATTTTTACAAAAGCAATAAAAACAAGCATAAACAATTCATAGTTCGATTTCCTTAAACAAAACCTTTGTTTCTATTATTATTCAACAGAATCCGTATTATTAGAATAAATTAACAGCCATAAAGCTGCCACCAGATGAAATCAATTTGAAGGGATTTTGATGTAATCTATATTAGATGACTTTAAAATTGCCAACTTCCCAACTAATTTAACAATCGGATGAACTGTTTTAGACGAGCAAATAATTGTAATTCAATATGTACCATCGTTAGCTAAGCGGTGTTATTAGAAACTGGGTTACATAGAAACATTGATTTAGGTAAAGGGTGATTTTGGCCCCAGGTTTATTTTTATATTTTAATGGGCTTAAAATAGAGCCTAAATAACTTTATCTTTCCAAAAACATGACGCTAACATTTTGGAAATCTATGCGTTAATCTACTATTAGTGACTTCAGACACAACGCAACTAAAAATTTCGCAAAAAAAATTATTTAAACTTTTTTTATTTTGTTTATCGTCGTATTTGGGTGATAAATACATGGTTTTCCTATAAAATTAAAGTACACATTTTTTTTAATGGCGGAAATGTTTAAATAACTATTTTCGCAAAAACTAGATATTTACAAATGAAACAATTTAAATATTTAGAAAATTGCAAAAAAATCTGTGGCCTTTTGCGAAATATTTAGTTGCATTGTATCTGTTACCACTAAAACTATCATTATGTATACCCGGTATAACTTATCGCAACAATACAAAAATATTAGTTTATATTTGGTATTACTATATAGGCTATAGTTTGTTAAAATGTAAATATTAAAAAAACTAAATCAATCTTGGCGAACTCTGACTATGTACCTTCAGATCAGCTCACACCTGTATGTAGTAAACTATTGTATAAATATAACTATGAGGAAGAAATAATGTGTCAATAAAATAGTTTACCGATCACTGTCATCCATCTTGTTTAGTTGGATCTCTTGAGACGCGTAGAGAAAGAAACTTAGACAGAAACAAATAAAGCCACTTTCGATGATTACATTTAGAAATAGACAAATCTATCAATAAATCAAAGGAACTTGACCGCGTTTTTAATAGAAATCATTGGAATAATGAAGGTTTGAATAAGGATCTACTACTTCAGTTTATGTAGGTAGTAATACCTAGTTAAATCGCAACTTAAATCTATTATAAGAGTGTTTCGATATTTTGAATTTTGACGTAATGGCTTTGTATCTATAATTAGACCAACATTGTGAATTCCCATTTTTTGGCGATTACTTGAGGAGGCAAACATGCAATGGTAGGCGGCGATAGCTTGAATGTATGTTGGGGATTGAGCTCTAAAACCTCTCACATAATGTAGGTAGAGCATTGTGCCACTGGTAACACAGCGAAAACCTAACCCAAAATATAAACGGAATAGTTTTATTGTTTTCTTTGCTACGTGACCGAATAACCATGATGCAAACATTGCAAACACGAATCTTATCACTTATGCAAATATTATGAATGTCGTTAATCCTGCAAGATATTGATGCCAGTTCATTAATTTAGCACTACTGTTATATCCATAAAAACGCAAAGACTAAAGTGCGTTACCAAATGTAAAATTATGTGCATATATAACTGAGATGTAAGTCTAAAAATAAAATTAAAACCACTCTCATGCTTTAAAATAAGTGGTAATTAAATAATCACGCTCGCATGCGCTGAATCAGCCCTACAGAGCCCTACCAATTAGGTTAAGTAATAAGATTACATCGATCGATAGGACTACGAGTATGCTACTTTAATATTTTTAAGGAATAGCAATAATGGTATTTTATGTGTGTAAAACACACATGTGTGTGGGGTGTTGAAACAAGGGTTGACACAATGCTGGTTGAAAATTTTTATTCCTACATCATTAATTTTAAAAAATATACAAAATGGCTTATACGTGTATATTGAATACATTTCATTATCATTACAAAAAATATGGGTGTTGCATTTTTCCTAGTCCTATAAACATATGTATATTATGTTTGAAACAACCATTTACATGTTGAGCGTGAAATCTAACTACCAAAATTTTTTTTCAGCGATATCATCTGGCTATACGCTGTATCTCACCTATCCTCACTATCCGTGTAACTTTCATAAATATCGAAAACATACATAACGTTGTTACTCACGCACACTGACTACAATACAGAGTAGCTATCGACAATGGGATAATACTGCCTTATGTAAAATAAAATATGCTGATTTTGCTTTTATTAAACTGTAGTGGCCTGGCCTGGTTTCGCCAGACCAATTATTTTCCTCTCCGCTATTCGAATGACTCTTTAAAATTAAGCTTTAAATAAATAAGACCATAAATATATTATTTCTGACACAATCTTTTTACCCCTTATTCTTCTTAGCACCTAAATTTGGTAGTAAAAACAAAGCTAAGTAATAATAAGACCTTCTCCAGCTTCTAGACCACATATTTTCTAAATTTCGTTACGATCAGTTCAATAGGTTGGTCTTAAAAATGTAACAGACAGTCAGAGTTACCTTCACATATAGGTACCTATAAATTATAACTACAGTATAAGTGTCTTACCAATTTATTTGTTCAATAGAGCAACTCTCAACTCCGTCGGTACGAGTCGCTGTGCGCCCAGGCTCGCGCTGTGTCCAGTACTGCTGACTTGGCTCATCTAGCTCGGGCCCTGCTAGTTGCCCAGCCGCCTATGAAGCCGCCGAAGAGACCCTTCCTACCACCTTACCCACCAGAACCCGATGATCTACCTCTTGATGTTCCAGCGGTAACATAAAACTCATGCCTTTTTGACATTTTTACTTGTACCTGATATTGTATCTCGTATTGTGTATTATTCGTATGAAAAAATCGAAATACTAGAGACTGTTTTTCGTTGGTCAATAGTTTATTTAAATGTAATGCAATTATAAAATAAAATGACTCAGGTGGAGCGTAGTGAATTTGTCAGACAATTAGTTATTTAAGATATTTAAAAGTATCCATAGCTCTACATTTATACAAGAATATTTTATGAACTAATTTAAATGGTTTTATTCATTTAAACGAGGTAGGTAACAATTTGTCATAAACATGAACGAAATCTTTCGTATAATACTAATAGACAAAAGTATCGTTCAACCATAATTTAAAAGTTTCTTTAAGAGACGATTTTATAATGCAGTAATATAAAATACAATTGTTGATATAAATCCCACCGTGCAACAACCCTTTACTAGCAAATTGTATTTCAATCATCCCTATCGGTAAATTCAATTTTTACACGATCCTTCTGATTCACCTGAGCTCAAATGATTTTATTTTAATTTTCAAACAGAATACATGCCTGCTTTTATTCTTCTTTTGTAATATTTTCTTTATCATTTACGTATTTGCCGGGATTATTTAGAAATATCTTTTCCGCATTCCAAAGAAAATACATTACGGACTATGATTCTGTCAATTCTCGAAATTATAAAGGGTTTTTAGCCTTTATGAATTCTTCATCTACAGCCATTCAAATTTCTTTTCATTTTATTGGTGAAAACCTTCTTAATTAACTCGCATAGCATAATCTCGACCTTTGCCCACTTGTTTTTCAACTCAGGTCTACAGTTCCGTGTGGTACAGTGTTTTTTCCCATAATTCTTTGAGGTTCTTTGATAATTATATTTTATAAACAGACGCTAAAAGTGTTTCAAATGTATTCCAATTGCTATACGAGTAATATTAGTACGAGTAATTACTTAGAAGTCTGAACTTTAAATGTTTGTACAATTAATCTCAGCTTAATTAACTATTAAAGCAATTCTCATTTCTAATTACTATTAATGAACTAGAATGTCTATACATATAATGGAGGTGTTTGTAATACGTTCTTGATTTCTAATTAACATATTTTATTTAGTAACATACGGAGTTTATTAAACAGAGAAACAAACAAAGGCATAGGTGTGCATTTAATTTCTAACATAATAATAATTAAATCTTTCCTGAACGCACAATGAGTAGGCCGACGATAAACCAATACTGTGCCAATACGCTGGGGATACAATAACAATTAACAGCTAGAGATGTGTATTAATTATATTATACCTAATGACTGATGAGAATACAATTGAAACATATTGGAATAACTTAATCAACTATTAGTTAGCAGTTAATCGGCCTTTTTCTATACTGGCACAACAAAGAGATTACAATGCACTTAATAGGAATGTAATTTAAACTTGTTTACTTTATCTAGGCTAACTTGTATGTTCGTTAGCGTGAAAAATCGAAATATAGATTTAAATACATATCATTAAAACATATAAAACAGTGTGTCTGTACCTAATATGCTTAGAAAAAGTAAACATATTAAGTGTACCTATTCATTCTGATGTGTATACCTCTTACAAAGATATAAACAGTCAGCACATATTTCGATGCCTAAATAATAATTATTTATTTAAAACCTAAAAAGATTTTAACGACAGTTCAGTGACAAGTGAGAGCTAAAAAAATAACATAAAAGCATAGTAATATGCTATTAATTGAATGGTAATACAAAATGTCTCGTATATAATATTATAGGTAAATAAGAATAAAAAATTTTGACTTCTGCTTTATTTAAATCTTTTAAGAACAGACAAATTCATTGACATATAAATCTTATTAGGACATAAAAATGGCTGTCTGCATTATAAATGTTAAAAAGCAGCTCAGATTTTAAAAAAATCGGAAATATATAAATACTTTCCACTATGACGTAAATACGCTATTCTGTTAAAGAAAAAGCAGGGAAATGTAAATATTTTTACAATCGCGTAAACTATAGTAGTTACTTATCCAAACCAATGAAATTATTTTAAATCAATACAACAATTGGGTAAAAAGATAAATAATTTTCTTATTGTATTTTAACAGGGCTAATATTTTAACTGTGCAGAATTAATAAAACAATGTTGTTCTAGACTTCTAAAATACATATATTTTGTAATGTTATGTTTTGTATTTAATACATCCTTTAAAAGCTATTTTTTTCTATTTTTCCAACACGTAGGTATAATTAATGGAAACACATATAACTTACTATTTTCATTCATTTCAACCGAAATTTATTTGCACTTAAAGCTCAATGAAATTGCTAACGCCATTTTGAAAACCAGTGGTGACTAATAAGTGCTGTCATTAGAATAAAAACTTTATTAACAGGAGACTATGCCGCCAGTGCTTCGCGGGGAAATGCTGTTGGATCGTATGGGTGGAGCTCAAGCGCGACTCAACTACGAGCAACTTAGAAAGGACTCCCTAGATCTGGAAATACAATTGAAGCAGCTGCAGGTACATACATAATATACTACCAAAAAAAATGGCCCAAACACAACTATTTAAATAACCACTCGCATAAAACCTCATTAGATGTATCTTGGTTATTGGTTGTTCTAAAGCCTTCGCGTGAAAAATATAAATCAAATAAAAAACTTAGCATGAAATTCAAACAAATTTTGGCATCAGGTAGGTATGTAATTGAATCATAGTATTGAATGTTAAGCTATTGAAAACTATTTTACAACTCAGTGTATATTTCACAGGACAGCCTTGACTCGTTATCTCGTCACCAAAATCGAAGCCTGGAAAGCAATCTGTATAATAAAGTCAACGAAATACAGGTACGTAAAATCTTTGAAACTAGGTACCAACTCATGATTCTAATGTGTAATGTCGTAGACGTATTTAAAAGAAATATATAAACATATATAAATGAAAAAAAAACTCAGTAAACTCGACATCATTAAAACTTCACGCTTAGTGTGCTATTCCACTAAAAAATATTCAAAACAGAATCCTTTTAAGGTATGTAGAATGTACTTAGTAAACTTCTTTTCAACCTTGCAAACAACGCGAAATTGAAATAGCTAAATTTTGTTTTCAAATGTAAGTAACGAAATTAAAATATGTAAGTTTTAATTTAAATATAAATAAATTATTCATTTTATGATACAAGTACATACACTTCTGAACTGTATGGTAACGACATCTGTCTATTTAATTTTACTTTACTCAGTCACCCTTTCCAGAATTTATAGTAACGCCCTCTAGTGTTACACACAGACAATAGATTCGTATATTTTCTTTTTATTTGAAAAATACCGCGACCCGAAGATTCATCTCATAAAATAAACACGTACTGTGTATAACGTTGAAACTTATATTATGTAGAATCTTGTATAGTAACATTCATTGGAAAATAAATTACATATGTAAGAATTAATTATTTTTTTATCAAAAGGGTAAAATGTGTTTTATATCAATTATTAGGAGGAGATTTCTATAAAGAAATACGACTACAGGGCTTCGCAACTGCACCTGGCTGCTGTGAGAGCTCAGGTATGTTAAAAACTACACATAAATAGCTCTTAAGGTCATTGAATATAGTTTTTGCTATGATAAGTAAAATTAGCGAACATAACAGAAAACTGGACATAAGTATGTGTTCTTTTCTTTGTTTATTTACAAGTACTCATTTATTTACACTGATAATACATATTTATGTTGATTAAAAATATATTTGCATGCCTAGTAATTATTTTGGTAAATAAACAACCAGCATCTGACGCTCACGTAGCAGATCCCATTTTTGTACTTTGAATATTTCAGAGATAAAATCTTTGAAAAATATTAATCTCAAATTCACGTAGGGGCTCTATTTGCACATTTCAATAAAAATATCAAGAACATTAAGGTACTTTTCATAAAATAATGTGGTTGAATGTCACCTTATCGATATCAAAACAAAGTTCACTTTACTACGCATGACTATTTTCACTCGCGAATGCACATGCGTATACTGGATCTAATCAATACGTTTGAAATTCCCGCTGTTGGCAATTTGGAACAAAATATTAAGAATTGTTTTAAGTATTAATAAGTACCTACAGCATATAATAAAAAAACTATGATTAACATCCTTGACTATATATAAATTTTTGCGACGAGATTATACATTATTTTTAATTTATTTGGAGTTAAACGATCTTTTTGACTTTGTTTAAGTTTAATCCTCATTTGACTTAGGTATTGTATCTCTTGTTTTATTCATTATTATTCCTATTATAGATTTACTGTGATCATATTAGTGTACGCAAAGTTTTGAACTCGGCAATGCCGCACTGCGCACAGCTTCCCACTCAGTCTGAGAAAAGATCTCGTGAATCGACATAACCTGCTGAAACGCGCAGTCGGTATCGTCAGTCTCGGTAAAAATTAAGTAAATTATCTATTTAAACGCTGTTTTCGTTTATACACACAAATATCTGCCTACTAACCACGGATCATAAACACAAAATTAAGTTTCGTGCCATAATGGGTTGGATATCTATGAAAAACCACATGGTGAGTGTTATTCAACTGTTCTTTTGTCATTTTGAGGCATTAGAAAAACTATCGCACATTCAAAATAATATACTTATTCATGAAAATTCATTCTTGATATGTTTATCTTGCTACCTATTTAATTTCCAAGTATGCGTTTAATAAAATTGGTATATAATGTAATCAAAAATTGTTTTCTAACACGCAGTGTTGTCTAAAATCTGTACACAGTGATATTTAAACAATACATCCCACGAAAATAAATGAAAATCAAAATCTATAAAATAAAATATCGGTGTAATATGTGATGTAATTAATTAGTTAATTAATTACAAAAACAAATAACTAATGCATTATTAACAAAGGAAGTATCTATTATTTATAACAGAAATTAAATACTTATTTTAATTTAATGCTAGAAATATTTTTTATGTAGGTAAATAATTGTATTGAATACATACTGTAGGTACTACAAAGTAGCGCCTTTGTAAACTGCGTTCTCGTTGTCATAATAATTCTATAGAGTCTAGTGTGTTTCTGACCACAGATTACCTCTGTCGCGAACGCTTCTATTACTGTAATACTGTTTTCCCGCGCGTTTCCAGCGCCACTTGCTAAACGTGGATAAATTTGGAACCACCTTGCGTCATGAAAGCTACACAGCAGTGTGCGTGTCGTGTTTGTATTCGTGATTTTATTTATTTTATGGTTTGGTGAGCGACATAGTGAGTGAATATACAATTAATAATTATGAAACATCGGGAAGGTAAGCTGTATGAAAAATATTATTTGGTTATGTAATATCAAACAACTCCCTAAAACTTATTGATGACGACACTTATTTTAAGTGGTATATAAATAAATTTGAGATAATATGCAATATGAACGGGCTTATATTTTATTTTCACACTCATTATTTGTTTAATTAAAGAAATAACAATAATAATTGTGTATTAGTGTGACGGCCACATAACCTCACTTCAGCAACAATTGTATCGTGATTAAATGATATTATTATCGTTTATGTCCGTAAAGTGTTAATTAAATAGTTTTATTTGTGTATATGATAATTTTGATTGGATATAAGTACTACATGCACAAGCTATTTGACTTAATGAAATGTTATCAAACAAAGTTTAGGCGGGAAATTAACCTACACCCTTAACAATGCAACAGAACCTTTTTGATATGACTGCGGTACAGTAGTACGGACTTTTAAAGTTATACAACTGTTGGATTATGAAGACGTTGTATAAGATTTACTAAAACATATTTTTCTTAATTTTTCAGGTGCAATCTACTAAGAATATCTTATTATCTAGTAGTACTCATCTTGTTGAAATTATGAAGACTGTATCAGCAGATAAATCGTCGAAAAAAAATGGCTACCAATCAGATGATGATAATGTGCGATATAAATTAAATAAGGAATACTTCAATAATGCCAACAAGACACCTTCAAAAATTAAAAAGGAAAAAATTGATGATGATGATGATAAAATACGTTATAAATTTGCGACTGCATTGACAAAACCAAAAACCGACAAAACAAAACAAAAATCAAAATTAAAAGTTAACTTTTGGAGCAATAAACAATCAAGTAGACTTAATGCAGATAAGAAATCAAAAGGGAATCGAAGACATACAGTTGGTGGTGATAATTTATCTGAAGGCAAAACCAAACAAGTTGGAGTTAAAGTTCGGAAACGCGTATCATTTTTGCCCTCACCATTGTTTTCTGACAACCATGTGCCAATGGTTACCGTCCCTGATGACTTAACTATACAATTGAATGAAGAAGAGGCCAATGATTTACGTGAAGATTTAAATTCAGCATTTGTTAATACATGTTTGAATGATAAGGTTAACAATGCCCCGAAAAGAAAATCCAAAACTCCGATACAAACCAGTCCAAGAGGCACTAAACGCAAACAAAGCTTGGAAAATTCGGAACCCAAGAACCAAGTAAATGAAAATGAGCTCGAATTCTTCTCTAAATATGTTGTTCAAAAGTTGCGAAGAATGGAAACAAATCAGCGCATATATTCAGAAAATTTAATCAACACTGTGCTTATGCTCGGACAACTCGGTAAATTGAATGGCAAGTCTAAAATAGCGGAAGCATAATTATATTCATAGTATATAATAGTACAATTATGCAAATGCAAGAAGTTCATCGTATTTGTAAAGAATGTTAAAAATAAAAATACTTATTTATATAACTATTGACCAACATACTATATAACTATTTTATGACAACTTTGCTCTGTTGAAAACGTTTTTTGATCTAGTATAAAGTAATCATAAATTGTTAAACAATTACATGCTTGAATGTATAAGTTTGATTTGCTTTTGGTTTTGTTACCATAAAAGTAAAAACATATATTTTCCGTTAGTGGCACAATAATACATTTTATGTAATTAAAATGTGCTCTGTTTAATTGTTATAGAAATGTGTAAATAAAATATCAGTTTTGAATATGAATTACAATAGTACTGTTAATGTTTACAAAAAAAAAAAACAAAAGTAATAAGCATGTTGAATGGTTGAACATGTTGGTTATAACTTTGTAAACCACTTTATTCAAATCTTTTAATATTTAAAGTTGATATATTTTCAAATATTAAAAACAGTTTATAAAAGTTAACATTGTGTTCTTAATTGTATAAGTTTTTTACAGGAATACAAAATAATTGTGCAAGGTGTTTAAATAAAACTATCTGTAAACTGACAAATTTACACATAATGAGCTTATAATAAATAGTTCCAGATCTGACTGAATATGTTATTTTAGCATATGTGATGTAAGAAATATTTTATAAACAATTCATGTTAGTTTTTCCTTCATAGAAATGTAATTACCTACCTCATATTCCATTGTTTTAGTTTTCAAAGAATTTCGAATCGGTTATAGATATTTTGAAAGATTTAATTACAATCATATTTGGTACATAATACACCTTGTACATTATAATGTTTATTTAATTGTTCCATACAGTCTAATGCACAAAAGCAATATAATGTTGCAAAGATGCATTCTGTTTATATAGAATGAGCCCAAAATGTTGTTCGTAAAATCGTCTTTTTTTGAATTTGTAATATTATGTAAAGACACATGTCCTGGGTTTTTATCCCACTTTTAATTAGATGCTATATATTTTATTGTGTAATATTAGAACGTTTTTTGAACCATTGAAGTATTATGTAACATATTATTAGAAAATATCCACACTCTGGTAATGTTGCTTGAACTACGCGTGGGGAGGCTGATGAGTCCAAAAATTGTAACAGGTCACTTATTTTATCCGGTATATTTACTAACTTTAAAAAATACGAAGTGATATAAATTAAATATAATATTTTGAAACATTTACTTTATTTTTCTTTAAAAAGATTTCAATAATTTCTGTCATTGCGAATAAATAAATTTCTTGCCGTAAAGTTGAACGCATAAAATTAGATAAATTTTCACATGCGTTCAATGTTCATACATAGTTTAAAAAAGTATACGATCGTATAACGCACACACCTTTGCTTAATTACGCTGAACGTTTCGAGTCTGGTAATAGCACCTAGACTGCCTCGGTGGCGTAGTTGTATTACGGTACGGTTACAAAGCTGAGGTCTCGGGTTCGAATCCCGTGTCGGGCAAAGTGATATTGAATTTTCCTATTCATTATCAGCCCGGAGTCAGGAATTTGTGCCCGATATGGCGATAGGCTTGCCCCCTATCACATCGTGGGACGGAACATGCAAGGCGAAATGTGGGTGTCCTAGTGGCGCCTCTGCCTACCCCTTCGGGGATGAAGGCGTGAGTTTATGTATGTATGTATGTTTAACCACCTGTTTGTAAAATGTTGCCCATAATAAACAGGTATTACAATTTCATTTAGATTATTTACATAACATTGTCATAGATTATTTTTGTCCTTAAATGGATTGAACTTTGAACACTCTGTGGTAGATTTTTTTTTCACGTTGGATGAATAACACGTTCGCGTCAAATTCGTAGGTCCGATTTTTATTGTGGTTCCATGAACCGTGACACGTAACTTTTTTTGCAATGTCTATTTGGGCTGCCACCGTAACTTGCACTTGCAGAATTATTTTACAAGATACATATTTCTGACCAGACCGTAGAGTTCAACTAATTCATACAACGGTGGCTTGCCATGATATTGCTAGTTAAAACTATGTTTTTATGTTTCTACATGTTTTAACGTCAACATTTCCAAATGTTGCAAACTACGTTTGGCAATATTATTAATGTTGGCGGCATTCTATATAACAGTACCAAACAACTTAAGGGGGGTAACAGTACTCAATAACTTAGGGGTGGCCCAATAACCGCCACGAAGAAGGAGGATAATGAAACTATTTTACGATATGGTCATTGGTTTTTTGGCCATATCATGAGTTAGAGTGCATTTAGTTATCCACAGCGGCAAACACTGAGTAATTTATTCATCTTTTAGCAAGCCCACGAAATGACATGACCAGCAGGTACTATTCAATGTCCTGATATATTTGACAATGTCATAAAATGATCAATTGCCTAATCTGTCCCCGTCACATATATTTCTACACCTGTTCTCGTACTGTGATACCTAATACTTTAATGCCTGAAACTTTATATATATGCGTAATATTACTTCAATTTGAATGTAACATTAAATATGCCTAACTGTAAATCATATTATAGTAAAGCGTGAATATTACGTATTTTATTATAGGTATTTAAAAAATAATACAACTTGTATCTATAATTGTTAAGTATAAAGGAGTCTAATCATTGTAGTTGTGTATATCGTAAATAGTATATACCTATATTTATAGTTGTGGTCTCTACTGGTGTTATTATTTGACTTAGAGCGAAAATTGTGAGATTTTTATAATGGCGTGTTTGCCTCACTAATAAAAAAATAAACTATCTTTATTTTGTGTCTTACATAGAATCATTAAGAACTTCTTATGTACCTACCTATCTAAATCGACGCTAACAACACGATTAAGATCCGATTACAAGTTCTACTTGAATATAAACGTAAATACTAGTATCAGTAAATATTGGTTAATAGCAACGCTTTGTTGACTGAGTTAGAAGTTATATTAAATAGACCAATTTAGGCAAGCTGATTATTTTAAATAAGCTATGATGCGCTCCAAGCACACATAATTATTCCCTATTTTCTAATGAAATGTTTTTGGTATGTGAAATGTTTAACATTTCGGATCAAGCTGCCTGTAATTACGATTACGGAGCTTACGCAATTTAAACAATATTTACATCTTTTATTATATCTCTTTCCGAAAAACCAAACATCCCCTATACTCGGATAACTTCTCCAAACAGTTGTTTAAGATGTGCGTTAAAATTGATTGCTATCATGTATCTTAGAATTTTATTGTCATTACAAAAAGCATTGAGAATCTTATTACTTGATTAATACAGACGCATTAATTTTAATATTAGATGAACACACAAACACACTTATGCTTACATAACTAATAAGGTAGTCGAAAGAAGCACTGGGGACATCCAAACTCTTCAAGCTAATTTCTATGCCACGATGTGATAAAGGGCTAGCCTATCGACCTACCGAGCAAAAACTCAAATGCAAGGCATTTTATTATATTTTTTGAAACCGAAAAACTTAACACTACTTGTGGAATGCTCGACTTAAAAATCGAACCAAGAACCTCGGCAACCACATGTTGCTACTAGACCATTGAGACGCTACAGATACACCGAAAAGTAATATATCTTATCTAAAAAGAAATGAGTGAAAATATTTGATACTATAAGGTAAGCTACTTTGTATCGCATTAAGTAGTTATTAAGATGATGAGGGCGCGTAGTGTGCGTGTTGTTTGCCAACGGTTGCTGGGCGACGTCAGATCGGCGACATGCCACATCCGGCGCCTCTAGCCGGCCGGCCAGTCACGCCGCGCCCGCCCTCGCTGGCGGAACACGCTCGCCTACTATATTTTTTACGTTTTGTTTTCCATTATTAGTAGTTTAAAGTTTTTAATTTATTTATATTGTCGTTATTCAGCTATTAAGGCTTAATAACGCAGTTAGTAATTTCGTGATTTAAATTGTTACGAAAACACAAATATAATTCTCGCAATCTCATTTATCTGCAATGGATTTAATATTACAGTACCTACAATAGAGAGATTTTTCGAAGCATTGATGTAAAATTAAATATTTATGGAACATGAATATACATAAATAAATTTGAACTTCTGCTAAGCAATCTTCGAACTTTAAAAAAGGCATAATCAACAACATAACCATGGATATCGTACACCGGCTACACTACCTAGTGTTATCACAAAAATCTGACCTGATGACCATGGAACGGGAACAAAGAATGCGTATGCGTCGTCAGTCGAGCCTTCCTGAATATAGTAAGGCAAACAAAACCCGACAGCGATTACAGCAAGTTTATTTTAACGATGTGAGTTTCTATTACAATGTTCTCCATTCGTGTAACTATACCACTTATGTGTGCAATTCTCGCGAACTGCAGTCGAGTTGTTCATTGGGCGGAAGCGATAAGCCCTTGCGGAAATTGTATCGTGTAGTTCATTTTCTACAAAAAACTGGTACGAATATTTAATTAGATATACCATACAATACATGTGGATGTGAACAGTTAAAGTAAGCTATAAATATTTCACGTTGTAGGAAAGTAGATAAGCCTGAATGTCCCTTTAATTACCTTTTGACGAATTCTTATCTCAAAAGAGCCTTAGAAATAATAGTTCAAGGGAAGGCTTAAATGAAAAGATATAATAGATTGTAGATAACCCGTTTCACCGTCTTCGTCCTGACGCGATAAGAAGCTCTATGGCCACAGCTCTTTATTTGTAGTTGACACGAATCACGCTTTATCTTGATGCATTTGAATGAATTGTTGGAAAAGCGCAGCTGTAAATCAGAATTCTGAAAAGAATATCTGTGATCAGTGTTAAAAAACGAAATTACCATTGCCGTATCGCTGCTACAATTTCAAGAACGATTTGGCTACTGTTTTCGTGACTAGTTTCATATTACCCTTTGATTAGAATTTCAAAGTCAAAGGGCTAATGCTCGCTCTAATATGACTTGTTAATGATTTTGTCGAGACCTATATAATGCACTGAAATTGATATCTGTAATTTCGTTATCCATTAAAATGAAAATTGCTATATTTAGTAAAATAACACAGCCAATAAGTTTTGTTCATTAACTGAAGCCACGGTTTGTACTCGTATAGGCCTGTATGGTAGGACGCTACATAATAGGCTTATTTCTATTTTACAAAGGTACCTACCTACCTAAATGCGTCATCATAACTTTACCTTCTCGGCAGTAATTTCGTGACCTCTGCAAATTAACTTTCGGTAACACACTTAATGAAACTTGAGAATTAAAAGGCATGTAAATTACTTAATTTACATCTCTCTGTATATTTCTATGGAACTCTAAATTTTTAAACATAACGCTATTCACTTTGATAATCATATTGCATTAATATGTTCGCTTGCTACTTAAACTAGTAGGTACCTACATAATGTTAATAACATATTCATTTATTCTCACATAAATACAAACAATATCTTGTTCGGGATGTAAAGCAATATTAAACATGTGTATTTATCAAAATACATTTCACAGTTTTTTTTCTTTAGACATGGCAATATTGTGGCCGCTCATTGTAACCATATTCCGGGGTCATCTAAGCAAAACTTAACACAACGAACTCAAGTCAAAGTTTGTTTCCTTAAAGCAATAATGGATGTCAATGACCTAAGAAAATGGTGTTTATAACATAATAGGTAGCTACATAATCGTCATCATTCTATATAAAAAATATAGGATTTGCAGAAAATAGCTCCCATTGTTAAGATCGATATTTATTAAATTGTAAACACTAAAAAAATTGTTAATTATAAAGCCTACGATGTGTTAGTATTTTAACTACATACTCGTATTATTGAACAAACGCTAATGTGTCCTGACTCACCCTTTGATTTTCATAAGCTGGTTTAGTTTACCTTTTATAAAAATCACCTAATCGTATGATTCATTTGCGAACTTCGACTACTATAGGTAACTACGAGTTTCACTTTGTTTGTGTAGGGAATATAAGGAATTTGATGGCCTTTCAACACGCAATGCTCAGTCAATTTTGGAGACAACATTAACATTTACAATCTATTTAAATATTTAACGATGTTCAATTCCTGAAACAGTTTTGATATAATAGGCCTATTAATTTTTTGCTATAATTTTATATACCTACTAAAATTCTTACCGCGCAGTAGACATTTCATATGTTTTAATTTTGGGTTCGTTTATTGCATCAAGCATTCGTTTATTGTTTACATGTTTACATCAGCAACACTCAAATACGAACTTACGTCTAGAAGGAATCTATGAACAGATATAGGTATTTGTCCAGCTATCTCAGCTATTAACGCACGTGCAATCTGGGACGACTGCTCCCCCTTCAAACGAGGTTTTCACCACTCGGTAGGCAGCGATTTGTCCGTGCCCTTGGCATTGTAGAGTCCATGAGCAGCTACAGTCGCTTACCATCAGGCAGGCCGCTCGCTTGTCTGCCTACGAAGGCAATCAAAAAATAAATTTAGTGCAGTTACCTCGGATTGCAATATTAAATTCTCGTGTACACAATAGTGTAATAAGGTTTGTCCACACAGAGGGAGTTATTTGCGGCGAAAGCAGACAGCGGTGCGACTGCTGTTGATCGGAAACTCTCGTCTTCATCAGCCGGCAGCATGAAGAACAAATGGTTAAAGGCTTTCCGAAGTCTGAAGCCGCCCAGCGCCCCGCCGCCCCACGCCGCCCCGCCAGACAAGTAAATCTATTTTTTACTTCTTTTTATACGTGCTGGTGTACCGCTAGACTGTAAAATAATGAGGACGATGTCGCTTTAATTTATTACTATATGCATATATTGCGCCATTTTTTAGGATTATCTAATCGAGCGTGTTAGTTAATATTTATAGACATTTAATACGGGGTAAGAAATGGGCTCAACGCTAATTAATAAAGGCTCAGAAAGGATTTGCTTCTTAATCCAATTATTCCATTAAAGAAATTGAAGTAAATATCTAAACTTTAGGTACTCAAAAATATAAATACAAAGTAATGTAAAAACGATGGAAAATTCTGTAGATAAATTCAGAGAATTTAGAGGTTAATGTTTTTATGATAAAAAAATCCACTTTATAACGAGTTTTTTGCTTCAGTCTCATTCGTCCTTCAGATAAATATTACAGATATTTTCAACATAATAAACCGTTTGCCTTGTACGTGTCTAATACAGTAATTCTTGCCGTATATTTCTTTTAAAATTGTATCAGTTGCGAACTCGAAAGTCAGAAATTTATCATTCAAAAAGTTCCGCTACCTAATTCTGCCCAAATATATATAATATAATAATAATCACAATCCACACCACCTTCGTAAGAGTTACCTAAGTGGATTGTAAGCTACCGGAGCTAAATTTCTTATCTTAAAAACACACCTTTCTTTATATTTTTCAATTTGTTCGACAATGGAAGGGTTTCTACATAAACCGTATAATTTGGTTTACCATATCCACTGTATGTATCAGCCCATATACGTCCCACTGCTGGGCACGGGCCTACTCTACAAATCTATTGAGAATGAATCTATTGAGAGTGGTTAGGCCATATAGTCCACCTCGCTGGCCTAGTGCAGCCAGTACGTACCGTAGAAATTCTTTAAAATCGCTACGGTATGCAGGTTTCCTCACGATGTTTTCCTTCACCGTTAAAGTGCGTGGTGATTGACTATCAATACACACATAACTCCGAAAAGTCAGAGGTGTGCCCTGGGATTTGAACCCGCGACCACCGTGAACATGTAGGCAGCCGCGTCTGGTCCGTTACCAACAGGTCACCACATACTTTTAATCACATATGGATGTGATTAAAAGTAAAGTAAGTAATAAACATGTCATGTGGATATGGATCCACATGACATGTTTATTACTTACTTTCATATCTTAATATGGGTCTGACAATAATTTTTACATACGACGATTACAAAAAGATGGTCAGTAGGTATCACTTACTCTAAGTAAGTTGCTCCTAAATTAAAATTAGCATCAAAGGCATAAAAATTCTGTCATTGGATTAACTAAGCCACTGGATATGCAAAGAAAAAGTTTGTAAAAGTCCATAAACTTGGATTAAGTGTATATTTGAGATCGATACGCTAATAGGTACGTGACATATCAGGGCGAAGGGCAAACGTGGCTAATCTCGAGATGACGTTTATACAAAGCGTTTTCAAGACAGATTATAAAAAAATATACATCTTAAGGCTACCATAGCTGGGTCATAATTTATCAAGGAATATTTATACTTCGTGAAATACATAACTGTCACAGGATTATATTTTAAATAATATGATGTAGAATGATATATGGTGTGGTGTTCAGTTAATTTGTAAATACAAATATATGCAGTATGCACCACACACCACCAAAGTGTAAATGTTTGCTAATTAATGCACAAAACACCCACACTAATAGTCAAACGTTGAAATAATACTTCTACTGCCTATTGGTACAAAAATACGAATAATATTTAGTATATAAAGCACGGCCGTGTCACTATTTAATCACATATTGTATATACAATAGAATGTAAATACATTAATAATTACTTGCTTGCGTTGAACTCAAGGGACACACATTTTATTACCTATTATGAATTTTATGATTCGGCAAAATTCAGTTCAAAATATAACAAGTACAATAATACGAGTACAATAGGTCAATTATCACATTTCTCGAATGTTACTGTAGGGAATTACAAGAATTTTCATATGAAAGTAAAAAAGAATCATTTACGAATAGAACGAAATATTTCTGCATATTTCTTACACAAACTGCGCTGGTATGCTCGGTTGAACCCTCGCCATGTTGCCCATAATTGAACGAACAAGATTTTAATCTACTGCAACATATAAACCAAACGAACGCTCGCTTCGTGAAGCATCCATTTAATCCCTTAAAGTTTATGTGTTTGCCTTTTTACAAGTAAACTATCGGCTTTACATTCGATAAAACACGTTATGTAAAATCATTATCCCTCATTCCATAAACAAGATTATGAAGACTAGCGCCCGTATAAAAACCTGTAAGGCTTCTTTTAAAACTAGCACGACAATGATTTGTAGTCATTCGTGTTATATTAGACACAAATTATTTGGCTCAGTAAAAATAGTATTAAAATATTGCCAAGATATTTGTTTTACAATAGCAAATTTAAAACGGTCTATGCAAAACGTGAACTCATAGTAATGAGATGCATACAAGAGCTGTCGTTCAGTATTTACTCAACAGAAATGAACAGCACTTCACTCGATTTAACTCTATTTAACATTCATGTAGGTACTCGAGTTCTACACAAATCATTTATGACATATAAAATTAATAGGATCGATTAAATTAAAATCTCATTCATATCTATGTATTTACTTATGATAGACTATTTGCATTGTGTGTGTTTAATCACATCTCACGTACATTTAGGTGGCTTATATTTTAACTCATTTGAATTGTAGGACATTAAATTAGTTTTAATAATTTTGACGTATTATTCAGGATCCATTTCTAATTGCCATCACTGTAATTTGTGTTGTGGTCTCAAACGAAACGTAATGTTTTATAAAACAAACACTTATGCAATATATGTTTCTAAAGATGTTATGTATCCACATCACAAATTATTGGAATTTTTGCATTAACGCAATATATTCGTGCCTTATTTTCATCTTGATGTTTCTCTCTTTTTGCATCATTAAAGAAAAAATCAAATGTACCACGCGGTGTCGACGGTTATGGCGATGAGGTAACTGTGCCCTTTTGTGTGAACTTGTGTTAATATTTGTGCTAACTCCATCCTACAGAACCCACAGTTTTCACTTTCACGCGTAGTGTAAACATTAAAACATTGCATGTTTACCTATAATTATCGTAGCAAAATTAGCTTTTATGTTCAGCTATTCATGGGCGCTGTAACATTCGGCAATTTTTAGGAACCCTATTTTTTATGTTCTAGCTCATAGCTTATTTCGCATAGAATATTTAGATTTAGTTTTCCTTAGTAGGATCCACACGTGCCGTAGAATGACATTCAAGCAAACATTGAAGGTTTAATGGACACCTTTATCAGACGCTCATTTAGTGTCGTACTATTGTAGGCTGGTAAACAATTACCGGCCACCTCGCAGTCTCAATCACGTGCTATCTCCCCTTGACCTTGGGCGTCATCGATCAATATCTATGACGCGTTACCCACTATGACAGTCTAGAGAGTACATCATGATAAATGACCCAACATACTGCACATGTACACGCTTGATTCATTTTCCTTACTTAGGCTAAAGGTGGCAGTGAAATGTGAGCATCTACAGACAGATATTAGCTAGAGTTTTTAAGTCTCTCCGAAGAATCTGAAAAATTTGCATTTTTTTTTCTCTATGCCTAAAATTCCTCTGAATTATCGCTGCTTTTTTCAAACTACTTAATTTCTTGTACTGTCTTCGATATATGTGGGTACCTGGTAGAGACGATTTCGTTCCTTACAAACTTTAGTTTACACAGTTGGAGATATTTAAAAGAATAAAATAAATTTAATAATTAATATTTTAGGAGGAATGGAGCGGCTCGTGATGCGATGCGTTCGGGTGATTCAGAAGCTCATAACTTCCAAGAGTACACTTACAAAAAAATTACACCGTGTGACGTGTGCTCGCAAGTTCTTAGAGGTAAGTTCTTTATCACTGTCGTTTTGTTACTAAATAAAATATACACTTACCCATAACAACAAATCCAAAATAAATTATCTGGAACTACTGGAACAATTACTGTAATTCTAATAGTAATCAGGTAAGAAATCTAGAAGGCAACAAAATTTACATCATTGTAAAGTTGTCACGATTTGAACCAATATAATTTTTAATAATACCACAGCATAAGGTCGTGCCTGGTACGTGGCACTGTGGTGGCACTTAGCGTGTCACATGTAGACAGCCTAGGCATCAAATTGGACTATTTCTAGTGAGATTCCACAGACATCAACGATCGAAATATATGACATATTTATTTGTGTGAAACTAGTTTAGGTTATCCATCCATTCCGAATTTCATAGAGTAGCTACTTTTAATAAATACTTTGATGTGAACAATTTCATGTAACAGTTATTGTTTCAAATGTGTCTTTAATTTTGGTTAGGAAAATTGGACATTTACACCGAAATAACGCTGTGCCATTTATAAGTCATTCAACTGTAGTGATTAATCTAGTTACGTACGTTGTAAGACGAAAATAGTTATTAAGTTCAACACGATTTACCCAAACATCGACGCAATTGTGTAGCTTACTTGTGAAGAAATGGCACAAGAAATTGAAACTACCTATATAAAATCACTAGAAAATACTAGCAACGTTTTAAACGGACTGGTAATTTACATAAATCTATAGTAGTTGTTCTAGAAAGTTTTGAATTTCTGTTGACATTGCATACTTAGAAAATGCCTTTTGGGCACTTGTTCAACTTCAAACTTTGACTATGTATATTTGTTTTGCCTTTTATCTCTGTAACTTCTCTGTAATTTTTTCTCTATCAATCTATTATAGATGTATTTTCTATCATCACATCAGGAGCAATTCCATTATTAACTATTATTTTAATATTGCGGTAAAGGGCATACTAGGCAGGGCCTGCGCTGTCGCTTGTGCAAGATGAACGTGCACACAGACTGCATGCCCCAAGTCGGCAAGTGCCAGACTAAGTCCCGACTCCTCCGTCGGCAGAAAAGTACTTCTGAAATAGAGTCACACCGGGTGCAAGAGACCGCCTTCGATGATGAAAGTATGTACACCGTATCATTTCTATTTTTAATAACATACTAATTATGCACGTGTGTCGATCAATAGGCAAGTTGACAATGACTATTGTTATCGATGAAGCTCTATTAAATATTGGCGTACATAATTATATATCTCGATGTACACGAAGTCTGATATTGCATTTTAAAAGCATTCTAATAGTATATAATTTTCTCATAAGAATAGGCATTAGACTGTCAGGAGCTGTGGTAAGTTTTCAAATATATTCTCATTATAAATTAATATTACTTTCTGAAATCCTAAGTCTTACTTAATATAACCTACTAATTCGTTATATAAAAATGTAAATTTTCCTTTGGAACATAAAAGCATTTTATTATTGTGTCACATATTGTACACACCTATATTGTAAAGACACGTGGACACGAAAGCATCAGCTAAATTAAACACAGTCGGCAGCTAACTTCACGTTGTCCAGGAGTGGAGGACGGTTGGCTGCCAGGACAGAGACTCACCAAGATCTCGTTCAAGAGATCGGTGGAGTTCGATGATGATTTCGATAGCTACTATGACGAGGGTACAGTATCTGTCAGGAGTGAACCCCGACCACCCTCCCGTTGCCGAGTGTCAGACACTAACAATGACCACCTACCGATTCCACTGTATACAAAATACATACGGCCACTGACTAACAATCAACTGTGTAAACATTAATCAGATCCAGTCAGAGACATTAATAGATTTGCGACGAGATTACGGCCACTCTAACCGATTTCGCTCGATGCTCAGAGGAGGAAGTGGATCAGACGTACCAAGTTCTGAAGCGGGCCAACGAAATAGCGAAACCGGGCGGCGGGGATTCTCGCGGGGGCCCCGTAGTACGCGTGTCGGCGCCCTCGGAGCCGGGCGCGGCGCGCTCGCCGGCGCGCGTGGCGGGGCTGGCGGGGCTGGGCGCGTTGGCCGTCGCGCCGCCCGTCTCCTCCAGCTCAGGTGTGGCTCCGGGCTCGCACGCTTGTCCGCTCGAGGGCTAGCCCGTAGGCCCGTAGGCCGCCCGGCAGCTTCACTCAGATCACTGGTTTTCAGTAGTGTCGAGTTGTTTTGCACGCATTATAGTCGCGGGCGCAGGCGGGGGCGGGGTGCGGTCAGTACTGAGCGGTGCTTGTCGGTAGGCGCGGCGGCGCGACCTGACGGCGGCGTGCGGCGCAGGCTGTTCGCGGGCGTCAAGAGTTTGTCCATGTGGGGCTCGCGATCGCGCCGCGGCTCGCCGCAGCACCGATCCATTTCGCTGCCGGAAAGTACGCGCCCTCGGCTGCCGTAGCTCTCTCAGTCTCACGGCTTTGTTTGTCCCGTCTTCCTGTTGGGTTACGGTGCCTCGTTTCCGTTGTATATTCAATGTTTTATGTTGATTTTTGTTTGGTTTCGCGATTGCAGTGTTAGATTAGACTATAGGACTAAACCTAGACGAAGCTCGGCAGGTCATCGTAGATGCTTGTACCTGTCCTTCCTCTGGATGTCACTTCATCGATAGGTTATCGTAAACACGACGAAATGTCACATCCAATCAATATGTTATCATTTTGTTGACACTGAATGTTTTCATTTTATTTGTTATGATTTACATGTAATGATTTTTTTTATTTATTTTGTTTTGTTGGCGCATTGTCTTTGCAGAGTCGGAGGAGACGACGACGCGACCTTTCGGACAGCCCCTATGTTTTATTAATGAGAACGGCGATCCGCCGCCATCAATTCTCAAGTCTACTGCAAGCGTCCGCAAGAAAAAATGATTAGCGACGTTTCGACCCCACGGAAACAAGAACATTAAACATACCCGCTTATAGGGAAGAGCACTGACTCAGCGCGGTAGTTCGGATCGTACTCAGTAGCCGCTTCACGGATGACTTTTAACAATTACCCCGAAGCGCCCCGCGTACTGTGATATGTAAATTGTTACTGTTACAATAAAAGTCGATTCCAAGCATCCACTTTTTTTTCTAATTATTATTGTACACTCATTTTAAATTTTGTACCGGAGTTTACATACTTCCAAAGACCGCGTTTTTATGTAAGTGATGCATGGCTTTCGCGGAGTGCTCAAGACTGCATGCATTTATACTCACAATACTGACATGAGCTGCTGGGACTAACTGCATCCGTTGACTTGCCATCGTCCTTCATGTCTCAAACTCCGCTTCTGTAACACGACTTAACGTACTCACATTTTAATTCATTCGTTAACCATTTGTCATGTCGAGCAAATTAACGAACTCGCACTTCCAGCTGAGTGTTTACTGTGTACCAAATACAAACTGAGCAGAGTTTTATGTTCGCTTTGTTTACTACTCACGCAATATTATGTTTATTTTCCATTAATTTCCAGGGCATCACCCACGAAAGGTTTTCGTAGCGCTAGTACTGAATGAATTATAGACTCGATCCTCTTTACTTGTCCACACAGGTTCGATGAAGAACTCCAAGAGTGCCCAAATGTTGAGGCTAGCAGACCGCACCAGTCCCTTACCTGGTACCGATACTGACATTGTACATAATCGAACCCCGTAGATTACTTCCACATTGAATGAAGCATTTTAAAATATATCATACATAAAGTTCTTCGTTACAACTACTGTATCTGAAAACTGATGACAGGCTGCATTCGCCTAAAATAGTTTGAATAGTATATACAGTAGTAGTCAGACAATAATAAAAACCATTGCTTCGAAAGCATTCATCTTCGTAGTGTCTTCAATACCAATCCACTCACTTATTTCTTAATATCTATAATTATTCTCCATTCTACTTTATCTACTTAATGTAATATATTTACTTGTTATTTTTATTTGCATTGCTTACGCACTTTCTTATTACTTCTAGTATTTAAATTTTAATAGTTGGCTTCCCTTTTATAATATGTACTGTGAATTTATTAAAATCTTTTTGCGATGTTTCTTTGATAACGATTTTAATTTATTTGTCCTCATTTGCAGTATATTTACAATGTACAGACTAAATTATTGTGAAAAAGACTAGCATTGCACTTGGTTAACCATTTAGTACTAACTTGATTCCAGCACAGATGCCACTATTTGAAAATTTTGAAGTAGAAACAAACTGAACGATACATGCATTCCACATAACCATAAAGCTATTGCAAACATTAATCGAAGCGAACGGTAAGTGAACCATACGCTCATGCTGAGTCAAATGTTATAGCGCCGCATTCTCCGAGACGCCAAAAGTTGAACCTTAGAATGAAGAGCTTGTCCCTGGACTCGCCGGAATGTGGGGAGCTGAGGCGCCGCCCGCCGCGAGACCAACCGCCCGCGCAGGGCAGCCGCGTCCTATGTACGAACTCGCAGTAATAAACACACCCGGGTCCAAACAACTTCTAGCGTCGGGACCTTGACCTTGCCGCAGTTTCAGAAATTATTATTGATCTAAAACCTGACAATACCACGCTAGTTTCAAAATGAGTTTTATATATCAATCGAAAGAAAGCTTGTCTACTAGTTATACAATATATTCGAAATCAAAGCAAGTGTTTTCATGAGCATGCTGCAACTCAAGGTCCGGACAAAATCTGTTAAATACTTGAATGCCTCCTAAAGGTTGTGTGATTATGAGTATAAAACTCGTATTCGTTAAATTTTAATGTTATTTGGACTCTGGTAATCGATGTCGAGCTATGTTGTGAGCACAAGCGATGTTCGCCCCCGAACGATTTTCCCCTTCGGCTTAGCTTTTGTGTTAGTGCGTGGCGGCTATACCCGTTAAGTTTTACTATTATATGTGTCCCTTCTCGAAGTTGTCTTAATTATTTTCGGGATATTAAATCCGAGTACACTGTTGTCCTATATTTTTATAACTTTTTGGGAACCCTTCGCAACTCAGATTTTGTCTTCTATCACCGAAATTCCGAATGATGACGTAAACACGCGACACTTTCTGCAAATTCTTGTTCACTGACCACAAGTCGTAAGTAGATGTATGCTGCATGCGTTTTATTTTTTCATATTTTTTTTACTTTTTTAGGTAATTGCAGAGCGAATTGCATGAGAGAAGGCTTTAATAGAGTAAATAACTCAACAATTTATAGTAACACACATTCATGTACGTAATCATTATGTATTGCAATACAAACATCGACAGGAAAATAATGTGTGTAACAGAGAAATATGTGTGCTTTACACAGGAAAAAATTAACAACGTCATTTGGAGTTTATAACAGTTTGTTCGTTTTTAAAGATAACAATATAATGTATTAGAAGGCCACATGATTCGTTAAATCGATCTGCTGATACAATATTGTTTTCCTGCGTTATTTAAAAGATAAGGTAGCTATAATTTGATAAGTTGTTCATTGAAGTTTTATGGCTCTTATTGCATATTATAAAAGCATGCTGATACACAACAAAACTAATAAAATGTAAGTGGGTTCTCTGTACAAGGCTCGCATGAATTTATTGTATATATCACGACTGATTCTACTTAACACTGACACTTATGTATAGTAAACAGTTACATGTGAATAATATTACAGACTTCATCCTAATGTACACCGTTTATGAAAATAAACTTTCTCTATTTCTGGAAAATAATTTGTAGTTACATTAAAACGTACTTTCTTCTTCTAGTGTTTCAACTACGAATAGATGATATTAAATTAAACTATATAAAAGATATGAAAAATTGGCACTACTTGAAAATTCTTAAGCTATGAGCTATCATTATACAATCACAATTTAAATAAATGAAACATTAATCATAATGTATACCGAAATTATTTTTACCCCTTCAGCTATTCTCGTGAAGCCATAAAAGTAAATGTTATCGCAAAGACGCATTGCAAAACTCTTTTCAAACTTATAAAAACATTGGTCAAGAGTTACAAACTTCTTTTATTACTATCAAAGGTTTGGAAATACAGAAAGTTTTTTCTTTGCGAAATCGCGAGGGGTTTCTTGATAACCAAGTAACTGTAGTACTACGATTGGTAACATTTACACATATCTGATGTAGAAACTTGTGAATTGGGAATGACAATTTGTAATGAGGTTTTATGTGATGTAGCGCCTTCGTCGCCAGTTCATAGCAGACGATTGTTGAGCGCTCGTGGAGGGCGTATGAGCAGTGTCGAGCTGCCAGATGAACCAGACAAGAGCCTGTCTTCTAACAGTGCCAGCCCCTGTCCATCGCCAGTGAAGCAACCTAGCGTAAGTAATTTTTGTTATAATAAACAATTCATATCTTCTCTCGTTATTTTAATTCCAGATTTTATTACATATTTGCATAATGTAGTGAGGGTCATTTTAGAGAACGGTTTTTCCGACAGTTAGTTGAACTAAAGCTTCATTAATAGTATCAAAACCTAGGAAATACTCATTGACTTAAACACATTATGTAACATTTTATTCATACTAACGGCTGCTTTGATTTGGTCTTCTAAATTCTTCCACTAATAAGCAAGTTCTTCGTTCAAAACAAAGACTACATATTTTATCACTTGTATCTATGTTTGTAACGACCAAATACTCAAACGCCATTCAAATATTAAGTTGTACTTAACTACCCACGTCCCACTTAATCAGTACATTTAAGCGGGACTTGCGTAGTTAAGTGCATACATATTATATTTAAATGGCGTTTACGGTTTGAGTATTCGGGCGTAAGAGTAATATTTTAAAAATGAGTGGTGTAGATTTGGTTTTTAGTAAAATAACTCATCGTAGTAAATCGATTGTAAATTACTGTGTTTTGGTATGAATTTAGTTTCGTGATATGATGTATTTATACAGTAGTATTTTATTAATATAGTAAGGGCAATGAAGGATCTCCCGGGAGACCCCGGCCCACCTAATGGCTTTTAGCGTTATCAACAATTTAGTATATATAAAAGTTTATTCACTTCATAACGGACATCGTGATGATCAATTACTTTAAAAATATTACTGGTTGCCTTAAAGTACTATCGACTATTAATGTTTGAATAAATAATAAATAAATAAATAAATCAATACACCCAACAGTCACATACATAGTCCTGACCCCACACTAAGATCGAGTCTTGTGTCGTGGGTATCAGAAACTACGAGAGACTTTTCGGTCTCACAAACACCCAGACCCGAAACAAATACCTGTGGGTCACACAAATATTTGTTTCGGTGCGGGGATCGAATAGTCATGAAGTCTTGGTCAAGGGTCATTGTAAATAATTATGGGGCTTTTACGTAATATTATTGACACGTAATATTACGTATACAGAATAATTACTGGGCTTAATGAGACTTACTATCTTATATCTCAGAATGGCAAGCACAGTAGTAACTATGCCAAGCATTGATTTGTAAATCATGGTGTTGTTTGGTTTTGCTACTGTCCATGAGCGGTCGTATTGCTTACGATCAGGCGAATGGCAAGGTAGTCTCGCTATTCATTGCAATAAAAATAACTTATATTAACTAACGTCCCTGAATAAGTATTGAAACATGTAAACATACTTTCACAAGAAGAGCTGAGCATTTTTTTTAAATAGCTTATAATAATACAGATTTTTGCAAAGTAGTTTATCATAAAATGTTATGTCATGTGAAGCTGAAAAATAGTTTCCAGGACAGTTGTCTTCCTTCTTAACATAGGTACTATGTGTTTCACCCAAAAGGAACCAGGTAGAATATTCTTAACCAGAACCTTAATTGAGTATTACAAAGTCTAAGCCATAGTCTAAAGAAGCAATTAAAGAGGACGGAATAATTGGTCGAACGGAAACAGTGGCAGATAGCACGTATCTCGACAATCGATACTTTATCTGGACAACACTAGTCGTACACTTACCATTAGGTGCTCTTTGCAAAACCAGTTTAAGATCTTACAAATAAAAAGATTTTACTCGTCTATTTTCGTGAAAAATGGGTTTCAGGCGACCCAAGGCCAAAATGACAGGTTGTTCGTTTCGTAGCAATGTGCATTTTTAGTTCAGATTAATATTCTAGCTGCAGCAACGTTTTGAAATGTCAGCGTCTATAAAGTTTTTCGTCTGACTTGTTATTTAATTTTTTTTAGCTCAGTGATTTGGAATTTGGATATTCACTGGTATAGTTCGTGGAATATCTGCGCTATGGGATTGTTATTTTCAAACTCAATTCTGTGAGACTGTTTAGTATATTGAAACCATTATTATCATATCATATCATCAACATAATAATAATATAACATAATCAATATAATATCAGGTATTTTTTCATGTTAAATCTAAACATCATCCCTTTGTTTTGGTACGCAACTGGTATGAAATCAAATCTTTTTTTCTGGTACCTTATAGAAACATCAGCGTCTGCTGCCGACAAATCTCTACGTAATCCTGTACAACTTCAAATCACGGCATGCTGATGAGCTGGATCTGAAAGCTGGGTATAAAGTCACCGTCATCGATACTTCCGATCCTGACTGGTGGAAGGGAAAATGTCTGGGCAAGATCGGGTACTTCCCTTCCAAGTACTGCACCAAGCTGCAAGCTGGTGAAAGACCGCTTCAAGTCACCCATAATCTTCAGGTGAGTCAATATATAAAATATATTTAGACATACTATAAGAAGTGGACGGGACTTATAAAATACATGTAAAATAACGACATAGATTATTCATGTTATTTTACCGAGTTTTTATGGCCACAAGGAACTTTATATAAAGTTGAAAAGCTTTACTTGCAAAACTTCTGAAAAGTACCTTGTTGTGTTTTTATAAAAACAGGATTTTAGTTTGTTACTTTTATAGCATTTTGAGAACGCCGCTTAAATTTATTTTTATTTATATGTGGCCAATAACAAATAGCTGTCAGTAGGCCAGGATTTTCTGGTAAGGGAAGGCTTTTTCAAACAGTTTTAGCTTGGTGGTATAAAATAAGTCTTCGCAAAATTTAACAATTCGTACTGTGATGAATGTACAATTAGAGTTTTATAAATCTTTATTAAATAGGTATTTGATGTGCGAACTGTTTGCCCAGGAAAACACCGCGAGCTGTTGAAACCTTGAACTTACTCTGAAAGGTTACATGTGTGCCATCAGTGGCCACTACACAACGATATTACGTATTGCTGTTTTTTATACTGGTGCACTGCCTATAATGCAGCTACTAACCTCTGCATTATTGTGTCATGTGATACAATTATGCCGGCTTCGATATTATACATGTTACACAGACTAAACCGGAAGCGCTACGTACGGTGGATCACTATTACCGGGTTCCAACATTATGGACGGTAGTCGATATCCGGTCGAACACCTAATATCCTACTACCGAGAAAAAATAATGCAAACGACTTAAACTCAAGAATGACACCCTGTAACTTTAAGAAAAATATAATTTATAGAACTATTGACGCAATTACTAAAACAGTGCGCTTTCTGCACTCAACATTAGGGTGATGAGTCTCCGGAAGGATACCTAAATAATTATGTTTTACCTGTGGTTTTACTAACGGTCCGGCCCTGCTTCGCCCGGGTGCAGATAGTTTTTGAGTCCAGTCCACATCATCAATATATTATTTCGCGTTCTTACTGTTTTATATATGTAAACTCAATGTGACCACCTTCGACTATATCACTTTTCCCGCCCCGTCCAGTTCTGTATTAGTTTATTAACAAAATTTAAATAATAGAAAATGCTTTTACTGACGAGTAATTTGATTATATTATAAGTACTTCAGTGTTTTACATAACATCATATATCTATATGCTTATTCTGTGCTGTGCTTACTAAGTGAACCGGGTAGTAATTGTAGTGTATGCGCGTACGAGGTTGGCGGGCATTCGGCTGCCGACCGTGGCCGAGTGAACAGCTTAACCGTTGAGTGCGGATATACCTACACCTCATGAAGTATAAAGTGTGTTTCATTGATTCCTAAACTACTACAAGTGGCGACGAGGATAAAAGTAACCAAAATTATGCAAAGAAATATAAAAACAACAAATTATAATGGAAATAAATGCGCGACAGATGGTTCCATGCGCATGGCTGACATGTTATCATAATAATTAGTAAGTACATATTACTTAAATAGTGAATTAGAATTATGAAAACGTATACCACGAGTATTAATGGAAGAAGTTTCCATATGTTTAAGGTAAGACTAACATAGGTATGTTAGATATTTAATAGCTTACCAATGAAATACATACCAAGGTTGCTAAAAATAATAGGAGGGTGATCGTTTTTATGAGACCCTGCCTACGTGACTGCTATGATATAGGTGCATGATGAACCACAGCTAAATAAATGACAATTATTGATAGTCATGCCTTTATCCAGAAGATATAACACGAGCATGTTATAAAAGAGCCACGCAAGATTAATGATTGTTGGAAAAGAGATTGTGTCGGTGTTCAGACTGATAGGTCACTAATATTACAATAATAATATAGTTGTGCTATATTGATATGCATCAAGAATACCTATTGCAAGGACTTAGTTGTCTATAATTGTATTAATTACTATTATAAAGTATAAACTTATATTTGTCATGTAGGTATGTGATTTTAAGTCAATATACTTTAGTCTAATAAGACCAGTTATGAGTATATGAATATAGTATTTTTAAATTACTGGGAAATATTCATAAATAACATTAAGTAATATTACGCCTAAAAGTGGTATATTACAAAAATATTCATCATCATCCTGGTTCCCGCCTTTTTTCCGTGAAAGGTTTTAATTGTCGAGCAAAGGCCCATAAACTATACAGCCAACAGCCACGGCTAGGAGGAACGCTGCTCGATAAGAGGTACCATATCATGCGTTAAAAATAAAAATAAAGTTTGTGAACATAATGTTCTTTTATTATTGTATGATTTTTGTTTCTATTGGTGATTCTTATAGTATTGGGCTATAATACCAGTCGTATTTAATTGCAAATTATAATTATTCATTATTGGTAAAAAAAAAAAAAATATTGTACTGATCGAAGTAATAAAAAAATAAATTGCACAGTTCATGAAATTAAATATTTTACCCTGGATATCTCTATGAATTTCTGTGCTATCAAGTCCACAGCATTCGAATATTTTAACGAAACTACTGGATTGACGTAGTTTAATGATTCTAGCGTATAGGACATTTTCAATAATTTACACATCAAGAACGTCTTCAGAAGATAATTTTTTTTCTAGTGTTTGTTATTTGGTTGAAATTCGATTAGGAATTAGGAAGCAGTTTTGACAAAGCATTGATTATGAATGGGGAATGCTTTGTAATAAAAAATAAAAACTGAGTATGGAAAATTTAAAACCTGAATGTTTCATGGCCTTAGAATAGGGTATGGCGATAGATATAAGCTGCTCCAATTAATAATTATGGGCAAGATGGAATTCAAGAGACGCGCTGGACGAAGGAAAAAATCGTGGCTGCGAAACATCCGGGAGTGGACTGGTATCAGCACCACTCAACAACTATTCCATCTGGCTAAGGACAAGGAAAAATACAAGAAGCTGACGTCCAACCTTCAGCACTGAAGAGGCACTCGAGGAAGAAGAAGAAGAAGAAGAAGAAAGAAGAATAGATAGGGTATTTGACTATAAGTGAGAAAAATCTAAAACAACAAATAGTACAGTATTAACCAATCAGAATATGTCAATTTTGATTTACGAATTCAAAAAATACGATTTTTAATTAAATATTTCATTTTTTGCAATATTCCATTTTCATTCATCTGTCATACAAATATAATATGGAATGGTAGCCACCATGATGGCTAGCGATATGACATAAAACCGCAAGTAAATAGTTAAACTAGTATGTTAACAAACAAGTTCGAACATTATTCTTCCTGTACATTATTTTAAATAAAATATTACTAGAGAGTAATTCATGTTTATTGCAAAAATTCACTCTTTACTAACAACAGTGTTGTTGTTTACATAGATTATATTGTGCTCGCAGAGTGACGTAATTAAACGAAACATTGCGTCAAGTTTTTCTTACATTTACGCGCGGAAGTTTAAAATGCTAATGGATTTTTATAGAAATTACCGATCAATAAAAAAAAACTATAGTTTTTACCTCAGATTTAAGATACTTTTCAAAAATGAGTGGCGGACTCTATTGGGTCTTTAGATTATGATCATAACCCTCACAAAACTTATGATAAATTCAGAAAGTAAAGAGCAGGGAGAAAAATCCTACTAGATTCCAAAAAAGATGCAATAAAGATTTCGGGGTAGATGAGAACTTCACAAGACAGGTTATTACTGCTAGTCTTTCGAAAGAGATTTTTCGAAAAGTATAAAGAAAGAAACTATACCTGAAAAAGAAAGAGAAGAAAAGCTCATAAAAGGGATTTTTTTTAGAAGTTTAACTTATGTTTGAAATTATTTCTGTTGTTACATTTCTATGTACTTACATTAATTGAAAGTGAATGTTTTGATACAAATTGGTAATCAAGAACGTAATTATTATTAATTAATTCTCAATTTTCCTGTTTTGTTTTTGTAAAATATGAAATAGATTTAAATCATCAACTAGAACCAATCTAACTATTCATAGTTTCGTGAATAAAACTATTCATAGGCTTAAAATTATCCTAAACCGATTTAACAACAGGGGCAACTAAACCAACGTTGACCAGTGTTTGAAAATGTGTTCTATTATATTCTCAATGTTTCTCATATGGTATTTTTTGTACCTCTCGAGTTCTGACAAATACTACCTACCTATCGAATGTCTGTAGAGCGACACAATCCAAAATTAAAAGGGCAACGTATTCAGAAATGAATAATAAATGGCCATGCAAATTAAATAAGGATCTCTTTAAAGTACCTCTAAGTATACAACCTACATACTAGAGACATTTAGATCCATGAAATGAATACACTAGTCAATGCAACTAGTAAAAGGCTATGCAAATGTAATACTATTACTGAGTATCAGTACAAGCCATGCAAATAAATGACTGCCTCAGTGGCGCAGTTGTCCTAAAGTACGATTACAGCGCTGAGGTCTCAGGTTCGAATCCCGGGTCGGGCAAAGTGGTATTGGAATTTTCTATTCATTATCAGCCCGGAGTCAGGTACCCCATATAGTGTTAGGCTAGGACCTTATCACAATATGGGCGGAAAAAGGCACGAATTTATGTATGTATGTAAATAAACGAGTCTGTATGGAAATGACTCATGCATTATCGAGACTTCCCAATGTAACTTATTTTAATAACAAACTACACCTTCATGTAGTCGGACTAGCTAGCACTACAAAAGTTTTACTAGAATTAAATCGACAAGTGGGAAAAGATCTAGAGGGATTAAGATATTATATTCTACCGATAGATGAGACCCGTCATATAAACTGTTTATCCCGAATTTACCAACGACAATAACGATATCCAATTCAATCATTTGATGGTGGTCAAAAATAACAGAGCATCGCAGATTGATGAGAAGGTTCATAAAAAAAAAATCAGTGGACGAAATGTTGTTTATGTGTGTAAGAAACTGAATTTCTTGTTCAATTTATCATGCCTCATAATTAATCATTTTTAAATATGTCCACCCTTAGCAATTTTTGTGCACTGCTGGACGTAGGCCTCCCCAAGTGAGCGCCAACCATCCCGGTCTTGAGCGGCCGTCATCCATCTGCCACCCGCCGCTGTCTTCAAGTCGTCGGTCCATCGTGCTGCAGGACGTCCTACACTACGTTTACCTAAGCGCAGTCTCCACTCCAATACATGTCTGCTCCACCGACCATCTGTCCGGCGGCAGACGTGGCCCGCCCACTTCCACTTCAGCGTGCTAATTCTACGAGCAATATCTGTGACTTTAGTTCCCTGGCGACTACTATTTAAGCTAGTTTATGCCTATTTGATCAACTGATATGAAGGTTTCATTAATAATTATCTATGTCTAATATAAGCCGTCTCTCTTGCTCGAAGGGCAATTTTCTGGACGAAAATGAGACAAGCAATTGTTGGACTCTCCTGGTGCTTAAATGAGCTATAAAAAAAAAAAACAAGACATTTGCTATCTAATTGTACTGCAAATTATATCACTTACTTCGTGTGCTTTAATAATATTTTCATTTCAGACACTGTCGGTTTGACGGAAAAGCCTTTTAAGTGTATCCAAACGAGTGTACTGCTATGGCGATGTGGACTGAATCGTTTACGGTACCTGGACCGCACCTATGTATAACACATTAAGGAAGAAGGATGTTTTACCAAATGTAACATTGATATATCAATGTCGGCATCGGCCTAGACGGCAGATATATTGCTTTAAAAAATAGACAATTATTTTGCCCCGTAACAAAGTCGGGTTTATTAAATATACCTTTTCCGCCTCATAAAGCTAGAGGAAAGAGAAAAGTAAAAAAAAAAAATAAGCCGATAAAAATAAACTCAAGCCGATAAATTCAAAATAATATATGTACATAGTAGAGCAAACAATACCAAATCAAATAGCTAAAAAAATAATTGCTGGTTGGAAAATCCAATAGTAAATTATATGTATTTAACTTCCATGAGTAAAATAGTTTACCTAAGTTACGAAACTTAGTTCATACTCCATTTCATTGTACATATTCCAAATACTCCTGATCGGCATCTAATCAATTTAATACGCACAGTAATTAAATACAAACAATAAATAAATAATGTAAACACAATAAAAGACAAAGTAAAGGCTGATAATATTACTATCCGGAATAATTAAACTCGTAAAGAATATCGCCGAAATATTATAGATTTAAACATAGTAAATAGTTCAGGGTCTATAATTATCAAAGCTAATATTCGTAATAATTCAGTAGACGAAATATAATAAATTTATTAAAAAAATTAAAATAAAGAAGGGATGTAGTGTATGCGCGTACGAGGTTGGCGGGCATTCGGCTGCCGACCGTGGCCGAGTGAACAGCTTAACCGTTGAGTGCGGATATACCTACACCTCATGAAGTATAAAGTGTGTTTCATTGATTCCTAAACTACTACAGTAATATGTAAATGAATAAATTGTATTAAATTTGTAATATATAAATTATAAAATTGAATTCTGATATAGCTTATCGACTGCTGATTTTCCTCAAATGTATCGAGAACTTAACATCCTCGTTAAATCAATAGGTAAACATGCCAAAGAACATCGGTCATTCCCATACATGTTGGGACCTGACAAAAAAAAATTTTGTACACAGCTGGGATATAGTTTATTTTGTTCTTTAGTGCTTGAGGAATGATGCGCAGTTGGAAAAATATTCTTGTAAAGCCGGAGATTTTAGATTATTTCATAATTTGTAACCTAACCTAACCTAACCTAAAAAAGGTTAGGTTCGAACTAATAAAATATAGCACTTTATAATGTCATTGTCAAATATACCTAATGTATGGTGGTATTATGGTTAGCAAGTAACTGGGAAGAAAATTGCACTAAATCATAATGCTTGCTTATTTATTACTAAGCTCTATAATTTCCCTTGTCATAAAACTAATTAACCTTTGAATATGGTGTACACTATACCTGTTACCTTAAGATAATAAGAAAAAATGTAGTATTTTGCTAAAAATGACCTCTTTCCATTAGTTCGCCGTATGTCATTACTTCGCAGGATTTGATCCTTCCTAGCGGCTAGCAGCATAAGCGAATTGTGTAATAATACAAAATGTGATTTTTTTAAACATCAGGTTCAATTCCATGCTACAATATTGATTTTCAAAAACGCAAATATTCAATTTTATTTTTCATCAAAATTGGGCCATAGACTCCTATAAGTATTTTTCGCTATTCTTCATATTTTCGAATTTGGTCTTCCATACACACCTTAAAAAAACTCCCTATATGCTAGAAAAGGAATATACCAAGCAGTTGTCACTAAAATAAAACAAGAAAATATGTTAAATGTATTTACTCCTCATCTTGTCTTATCACTATAGAATCTAAGAAATCTGCAGGGACAGCAACATTACTTTGATCTCGTGCCCATGCAAAGGTTTCCTGGTGGGATGAACCAGCTGCTTGTTGCTCAACATTTTTGTCAAAGACTAATGCATTATTAGCTTCTTGAATTGCCATCTCCCAACAAACGTGACAAATGTAATCATCATCCATGATCTAAAAAAAAAACATAAAATGACCCACCGTCAATATTAGGCTCCAAACAATTTATACGGATTGGGTCTTTTGTTTTTTATTACAGGATCCCAAGCCACATTGATTAAATAGTAAATTGGATACCTTGTGGATTCAGGAATAATTATAAAAAACTTACGATTAATGGAGATTACTGATTACAGAAATGACTCTGGTGTCAAGTTCCAGGACAACGAAGTGGCGGAGTGTATTAAGACGGATATTGCATTGAACACTATGCAAATATTTGTTGAGTCATAGACTGTTGCTCCGGGTTCATGTTAGAAATATGGTGATACTTCGCACTTTAAACCAAATCACAAAGCGTTATCGTTATCCAATGTTCCATCGTACAAGGTCGTCAGAAATACAAGGGTCTATCGGAGTCTGCAATCAATGCCAAGTCACAAATATAATAATATACAGAGAATTAACAGTAGTTGCAAATCGGAAATCACAAGAAAGCAGAATGGTGACAGCCCGCAGAAAAGTCACGTGCGTGTGTCATAGAAAATACCTACACTTTATTTTTAATTCAGCACTACCTTCAACGCTGCAGTAAACCTTATTTTAAAACAAAATATGACTGATGGAACGCGCTCATATGCGTTCAATATTATTAAAAACACTTTAAGTTTTTCTTTTCTTTCCCGGTGTTTAAAAATAAATGGAAATATGCATTTTCATTCTAATAAATTATACTATTTTCTGATGTACCATTCATAACTGGTCGCGTTCATGGTCCATTATGGCCGATGTTCTTTTTGCCAAACGTGATAGCTTCACGTCTCACAACATTCCATAAAAATAGTAGCTTTATTATACAGTACTGAGTAGTATCGTAAAATTGATTCCACTATTTTGTCGACAAGGACTTTGCCCTAGCTATCTAATTCTAATATCAGTGTTTTTGACGCGGACACTGTTCCAACATGAGATAACGACAGTCATATTTTGCAGGACATTTATGAAAAGAGCACCAAACCATTTCAAAGAAATCGGTCGGAAATTCACAACCACCTAAGAATAGTATTCATGCCTATATAATAATAAATTATAAATTAGTAAAAGTAATCATTTTTGTAGCATAATCTTGATGAATAATTCTCGTACACGAAAAGTTTCTAATTGGATTTAGCTATAATGTGGGTTACTAGTCCAACGAAATATTAGGTTACGGTTAATTTATGAAAGTCCCAACACTAGGTAAGCTATCGAATATTAAATACGTTTTACTTACTTTTTGAATATTTCACTGATTCTACATTATATACGTCCTGAATCAGAAAGTTACAAACTTATTATGTATCTTAGTCTTCTATTAAATCATTTAGAAGGCAGACATTAGGTCGTAAATCGTAAGAACAGCGTCTTTCTCATTTACTTCTTTGACATGCGGCTTATTTTGCTTATCACTACTTACTATAATTCGAAAAGAAGTAATGACAAGGCACTAATACTATTTGTACTTAAAAATTACCGGTATAAATTACTTAATAAAAGTTTAACAATTGTCCGATCTAACAAAATTGTAATAAAATAGTTAAATACCTTCGAAGAAAGGTTTTTTTGAAGAATTATCCATTGATTATGGAGGTATATTTATGGATCAGAATTAATCATTATAATCGAAACACAAAAAATATGGTTGCTATTCAGGTTTCGGAATTGTTGATGATGTAGAAGCACGTAGAGTACATATTGCCTCTACTAATAAATATCTCCATAATCTTCAGGTCTCCGACGGTGACAATGGACTGATGCTTCTCCGCGATCAGATCGTGATCCAAGTAGGTGATGAAGTGGACGGCATGGTGATGATTCGCTCGGGAGACAATCGCCAGGGCGTTTGTCCTGTGAAGTTTCTACAGGAAGTGTGACGCCTCAAGCTGCCCAACTTCGACATCATGAAAGTATGTGTAATTTTGTACCGCCCAGTACTAAGATTCATCTATAACAGATAAGACACTTAGACGTAAGCAAATGCGCAGCACTAAAATACAACCCGAATGTAGAAATGTTGGTATATACTGGGTATATAAAGACTGCGACCGAAAACGAAGCCAGGTGGTATTTTTTTTTTTTTGCAGTTTTTTAAATGTCATCGTAATTAGGTGGTAAATACTTAGTTTTAGCGAAAATAGTAATTTAAGTCGTTGCGTACCATTGCGTCTTTAAAAATAAAAAGTTGTACATTATTATTTTAGTAAAACTATGTATTTATCATCCAAATACGACGATCAGTAAAATTACAAAAAAAATGTGCCAATTTTTTTGTTGGAAAGTTTTACTTGCATTGTGTCTGAGGTCACTAATAATACCACCTGGCTTCATTTTCACGTACATACAACGTATTTTCAGCACCAATTTATCTGACCTTTCAATCGAAACGATAGAATCTGCCTCCACACACATTATTTGAAGGGTGCTCCAACCAAGATTCAATAATAGAGTTACCTAATTATTATTTAATTAATATAGAAGAAAAAATCTACAATTATGTATAACTTAAATTTGCTTATATGTTTCCAGAAACGCGGCTCTCTAACGGACGATAAAATAAAACACTACATACCCAAAGTAACACGCAGTGCTCCAGTCACGCCTTGCGACAGCGAAACCTCCACCTGGTCGGATCGATGGTTCAGGAAAAATCATGACCACTACAACGGACCAGTATACGACCGACCCTTCGACACTTACATTGGCAACGAAACCTCTCTGGGTTACGACAAAGCTAGATACGAACAATCTGTAGAAGGCGTGTGGTCTTGGCGAAGACCTCTCGACGTCCGAAGAACTCAATGCCGAAGATGCGGCGCTTCTTCTTCTTCTAGACCTCTGCGAATGACTGCTTGTGCCGGATCCGCCCAGGACGAAGACGGATCTGAGCGAAGACCCATAATGTCACGTGACCGCCCTTTGAACTTCGTCAGGCAACTGTTTCTGTAGTTTTATTTTTTACAGGTTGCGTTGAAATGCTTTCATGATCGAAAACATGATGTTGTAATGTACTGTTGATATTGTCACGAGTTTAAGTTACATTTAAACACGCAGTTGGAGCGTGTATGTGTTAGTATTAATATAGCGCGAATAGTTTCTTTAAAGTCCAATGATCTAGCATCTGGGCGCTAGTCATTACTCAAACCAGACCACGGCGTGAGCGTGGAGCTTCTGTAGTTGAAACACCGTCAAATATTACTGTTATATAGAACGAACAGTATGTCTACAATTTAGATGCTTCAAATTTAAAATGTGGGCAAAATATACGTGTTTAATTTACCAAAAATATTAATGGTGCATAACTTTTTTAAAGTTTTGTATTTTTTGTTAGGGACTTGCGATTGCATATGTGTAAAGTAAATTGAAATTAAAATTTAAGGGTGTTGAAAATACCGAGGATATGGCCTACCGTTGTGTTTTTTCGGTAATTTAAGTTCCTTCCATATTTTACAAAATTTTCAGAATATATATTTACATTGTGTAATAAATGAATTTATTGCGAAAAATATACTTGGTTACCAACATATCATTTTGAAATATTGTGTAATGTAATTAATTTTATTGTGATATTTACATATTTAGGTGTTAATTAACATGTTTTACATAATTTCTTTAGCAAGAACGGAAATGCTAACATTCCAATTATCATTCCCTGTTTTAGAACGTGCAAAATGCAAATGTATCTAGTCTGGCATCCTAAGGAAACCGTATTCATAGTAGGCGACTCAAAATGGGTCATATTTTGTAGATAAGAGCATTAGTAGCTTTTTTTTCGGCGGCGATGGATACTTTTCAGTATAGGCGACATTGAGTTATATTGAACTGCCGATTTGCTTCTAGTCAGAGATTTTAGGATTACTTGGCTTTCAGTCAAACTAGTCAAATATCTGTGTTGTAATGTAGTGCTTGAAAGTAGGTGCAACACATTGAGGTATTAAACTAGAGGGGACATGCGATCAAAATGTTTGTAACATAAAGGTAAGGTATCCTACCACAATTGCTATCACTGTCTCATTCTCTCCTACGTAGCCACAATATCTTCTCTTTCGCTCTAGTGATATCCCGCGTGCCTGACACGCGCAAAGATTTTGATCGGAGTGACGGCTCCAGTATAATAACCTCAATGGTGCAACAGGTTGAGTGCTTAGCAATAGGTATAAAAATCCATTAATTTTACTTGCATATTAGCTTTTAACTCTAGATATATCTATAGTATACTATAGGGCATTTACAAAATGTTTCTCCTATTGCAATTAATCCATCCATTTCCTTTGCGAGTTATCCATATTTGAGTCATTATAAGCTTTAACCCTTCATATATTATATAGTACTTTGTTGGGTTTAGCAATTATATTTATTGAAGAATGCTGTTAATTTTTAATAAATATTATATTTTAGTTAACATGCTAAGCCGTCCCCTGAAGTTTTAAGAATATATTATGAGTGTAATTATTAATTAGCGTAAGGTACTTATATTCATACTTAGCATGCAGATATATTATAGTTATAGGTATCAATATGTCCCCCTACATTGTACATTGTATTGTACATTGTGTCTTTTTATCTTAGCAAAATAATATTTAAAAAAAGAATGGCTTCAGTACTTCTCTAATTAACAATGTATTGTAGATTCACTATATTCTCTAAAACTCTATTGTACTAAAATTTACGCCTTGAGATCACTTAACATATAGAAAAAGTACTTATTTATTTGCTTATTAACTTTTGTGATATTTCTACACATTCCAGAATAAAAAACCTCTTATTATTTAGTTTACATGAATTTATTTTAGATTGATGCTAAGATAAAAAGATTCGAAAATTATAGTCAAAGTAAATGTATACTTACATAATTAAGGTATGTATAGATCTCCTATTTTTACTGTACGAAAAATATATACTTATGTACTTACCTAACAAAATTATTTTTTGTGAGAGTCGAAAGCACATCTTTGTAATTAGAAAATCAAATATTCTGTGTAGAACGTACATGTATACTTGGTAAACTTTCTAGCAAATATATTAGGGGGACCGGAAAGTAATGTCGTATTTTTGATATTAACTTCAAAGGAATAAATTTTGCTCTGCTTCTTTTTCCAATCTGGTGTAAATGTTCCTGGATGGTCGACCAAGGTTGGTTTAAGGCTTTTGACAGTTTCTCGATTGTTAGACATGGATTTCCTTCCACTTCTGCCCTTAGCATGTCGTTGTCTAATGTTGTTGGTCTTCCTAATCGATAGGAGTCAGAGAGATCAAAATTACCGGATTTGAACTTGGAAAACCATCTTTGGCATTTACGAACGTCTAATGCACTTGGATAAACATCGCAAATGTTTTTGGTCGCAACTGTTACGTTACTACCCTTGCGAAATTCAAAAAGCATACAATTCCGAATATGCTCTTCTGGTATTTGGTTGGCCATTTTACCCCAAATTGCAGAAAAAAAAGTCTAATATTGAATTATTTGGAAGTAAACAAGTCACAATAATCTTAAAAAGACTTTGCACACCTTCGAAATACACTGAGCTGATAAAAAATAAGCAAATATCGACATGCGCAGAAACGACATTACTTTCCGGTCCCCCTATTATATAGAACGTAGATATAAAGAATGGAGTATGCATTCCCAAGTCAGTTATTTACGTTGAAATTACGAATCTATTGTGTCAGATCGAATGTGTATATGGTATTCAAAAATATCCCCTCATAATTTAGATAAAAAAAAATTCTTGTGTCTCGTTGAAATTTGGGCGGATTATGTAAAGTCGTGTCATCTTTCTATTATTCAAATTGACCTGATGAAATTGATTGCTTATATGACATAAGCTTGCGGGGAAATGAATCGGGTACCTACTTTACTCCATTTTTATTAATTTATTATACAATATCTATCATAGTAAGGATTTCATAAATCTACTCAGAGACAAGATATTAAAAAATCTACTCAGAGACAAGCATTTAAAAAATCCTTGAAAGCCGTTGGTGGGGTAACTGTTAAGTAACCGAAAAAGAACGGATGTTACACTCTATGACGTCATAGCTACTACAGGGCACAAGCGTATGAGAAAGATAACGAAATGTTTTAACTATGCTTCCACTGTTACTTATAGTATTCTTTAAAATAAAATTTTCTACCTCAGTTTACAACAATTAATCAATTAGGTATTAAACTTTTTTTTTAAAGTCTCGCTCCGTCTATCTCGCTATTTCTAGCAAGAATGATTTTGCGAGAATATAGCAAAGTCCATTCTTTATATCTATCGTATAGAAGCATCTAAAGAATATTTATCACTATGTACGTCAAATCCTATCTTTTAATCAGTTAAATCTCCATTCGACCGATAAAAATCTCGATTAGTTTAAGATTTGACATTTTATTACGAACTGTCAATTTAATTTAATTAAATTTAATTATTTTTATGTGACATGAAATCGAAAGAAAATAAACATTATCATTATTTGATAGCAGAAGTATTCACTTCACACACATATATTCATATGTGATAAATAATGTTTATGATTCACAGCAAAATGTAATGGTTTTAGAAAACTACACACGTAATAAAAAAGTATGTCGCAATGTCATGCAAAAACCCTAAAGCTATCGGTAATGCGTAAAAAAATTAATCACAAAATAGAAAAAAAAAGCATTGAAAATAACTTAAGCGAAATTTAATATCCCAAAAGGAATGTGATGTATGTATTTATAATTATACGTATATATTGGAAATATATATGAAGATAAGTTCGTACAGGGATTGTAAATTCTTCCGACGGCATTTTTCTTCTTTCTATCTATCTATATCTACATCAGCCCATATACGTCCCACTGCAGGGCACGGGCCTACTCTACAATCGAGAGAATCGATTGAGAGTGGTTAGGCCATATAGTCCACCACGCTGGCCTAGTGCGGGTTGGCGGACTTACATAACGTAGAAATTCTTTAAAATCGCTACGGTATGCAGGTTTCCTCACGATGTTTTCCTTCACCATTAAAGTGCATGGTGATTGGCTATCAATACACACATAACTCCGAAAAGTCAGAGGTGTGCCCTGGGATTTGAACCCGCGACCACCGTGAACATGTAGGCAGCCGCGTCTGGTCCGTTACCAACAGGCCACCACGCACTTTTTTTTCTTCTTTACTAAACTTTAATTGATATTTTGGCCATTATACTATTTTTATACGAATTCTTGTCATATCAATCATTGTATTAAAAGCCATGTGTGTCATTGATCTAATTACGCGGTCTTAAAGACAATACGTAAAAAATATAATTGAGAGGTCCATGATCCTAGGTCTCACTTGCTGAAATAAATTAAAGGAAACTTCATTTTAAACAACTTCAATTAAACAACCGCATGTCATCGCGGCAACTATTTTGCAAAAATATTATTTCCATTGAAAACCTAATTCGAATAATTTTATGTAACTTTCATGATCCAGTGTGCAGATTTTTATAAAACAGCTTACATATTTAACAAAGCTTAAAGATTTTTCGTTTCAAATTAAGTATTTTTTATCTTTATGTATGGGTTCATCAATCCTCAAATACTTTTATATTCTTTATTCTATAGAATAGTTTTAAAGAGACTTATTAGTCTTCCCATAAATATTTTGTACATCATACAAGAAAATTATTTGACCTGTACGAACTGGAAAATGATTTTTAAATCAAATGAGTAACTTGTAAGGGTGTAATAAAAGAAATCAGGTATTACAGAAAATGGAACCAAATTAATATAACTTATATATTAGTGAATTAATCCCTAGGAATACCAGTGAAACTACTCCCATGTGAAAGGATTTATTGTGGTAGGAATATATAATATTATTATTATAAATAATAAGAATTAAAATTTATAATGTTATAATTATTTGTAGTAATAACAGCCTCCTTATAAATTCTACGTTTAAGTTAAAAGTGTTTAGGTATTCTGTTTTTAAATATACATCATATTATATTTGTGTTTTTATACACAATCTCATTCGCATTTATTAATTTATTTGCATGTTTAGCAATATTTTACTACAATTAAATGATTTACCTAAGTATTTCTCAATTATGGTTTATTATAGTTTAATTTCGCCATGCGATTAAATTATTGGAAATGCATACAAATGACGATACATAGTTATTCGATAATTATAGAAAATCATAATAACAGATATGGATCTTTATGGAACTGATATTGCTCCGTAGTTAGATGAAGGCCTCCCCTTAATGTTAATCGTGATCACGAATTATCCAATGAGCTATTGTAAATTACCTACACCGACCTTAGGTTTAGCAAAAATAAGTTGTATGTCCTTGCTGTTTTAGGTATTCGTGAAATAATTGTTTAGTGAAAAAATATTGTTCGCTTATTTTACGTTTATAAATGCGTTGATTTATTCACGAGGTTTATTAACAATGTTGTGTTTAGAATAAAGATTGTGTCATGAAGTTGGCGTTTGATTTTCCCAAATAAGTATCTTAACATTAATTATGCCCTTTACACTTAGTTTTCCCTTAATCACAAGAAGATGGCGTTGACAGGTTTGTTGATAACAAACTAAAGTAAAATATATTATTGAGGCTAAAATCTTTAAAAGTATACTTACTTTAATATCAGTTTCTTATTTTATTGGCAGTATTAAATAGCTAAATATTTTACAAACCTTGATTAAGTAGGTACCTACCTAATTAAATAGATATAAAAATTGAAAACTATTTAGATAAAGGTTGAACAAACCAACCCTTGAACGCGGTTCGGACTTATAAATTATAATTCACAAAATCTTGGCGCGTGCTACTCTCAGTTTATAAGTAATGCATAAAAACAAAGTCGAAAGTACCACGATTACATTCTAACGAGATTATCGAACCGCAACAGTGTGATGCTACATGCGCAGGCCGGCTGGCAAAGGCGACCCTACTTCTCGCCTCCTCACCATGTGTCGATAACCCTGCTGCAGACGCCGTAACCAACATCACGCTTGCGCCAGTGACGTCTCCTAGAGGCGGCAATAACTTGGATACATTCCAATAGATTCGCAAACATAATGTGGGAGCGACGCGAACCTTTTTTACTCAAACTTATACATAATTATCGCTAAAACGATGCATAAATTAATTGGAATGAGTCTACAACAAACTTCCGTGAAGATTTTAGGTTAAAACGCTAAAACATCGTTCACTTTACTTGATAGGAAGCAAAGTCGCCACACTCCAGTGCGCCGCCTCTGAGAATATTAAAATTCCTGCACACAGATGGCAGCACTGAAAATATTTGACATTCCGCGAATTCCAATCGCAGTGGGCTCGGCTCAAATGTCAAACGCTACTATTTCGTCAACAGAGTCGTGGCGCGATAGTTGGATTTTATGAAATAACAACAAATACTTACTGCACCAGTGTTTGACGGACAATGGATAATAAAGTTTAGAAGTCAGTACATTTTTTGCGCTTCAGTACTGAGTAACGTGTCGTGCTACTCTGACGAATGTAACAAGAAGTTAAATTGCGATTTCGTTGCATGCCTATTGATTTTTGTACTTCGCCGGGTTTGTAACTCTGTCATGAAGGTTTTAGTAATATAAGATTATTTAATACGCTTAGCTATCGGTGCGACGTGTTGAAGTTTAATATATAATAAAAATTGTGTGGAAAATACAACTTCGTCAGCTCAGATTGTGAAACGGCGTGGGAAAAACATTATTCCGTGAGTATCTTTTAATCTCAGTTAATTACGTTAATCACTTTTTATCATCACTTACTTCCTGGCTTTAGTGAATAACTTTCCTGCAACTTCTACTTGCTTCCTTCAACATATGACATTGATGTTTTGCCTACCAATTACCTACTCATCGTAATGTTATGATTTTTGTTTTCATTCTCAATGTGAAATAGTTTAAGTCCGTACGTAATCTTCGTAACTATAATGCAATGTTAGGTACGAGTTTGATTTGTGAGCGCGCCACGCAAAAAATTTCGCCGCTACGCGAATGAAGCGGGGCATTCAGCGGTGTAGGTACACGGCGTGGAATCTCGCGAACATAATAGTATGGAATGCGACCATTCGCGGCGTATACGCTCTAGTCCCACACAAGCGCATGTTGGCCGCATGTTGATAAGAGCTCGATAAAACGCCCGCTGATTAGCCAATGCTCGCTAGAACCTGCGCAGATTCACTCCGAACTATTGGAATGTGACAGACAACCTCTACATACAAAAATATCAAAGCATACATAAATGAAAAAAAATGTTTATAGAAGTGCTTAATCGTGAAGTTGGAATATCAAAAACTGCAACGTAATATTATTGAATACAAATACTTTAACAATAAATACTGCAATGACATTCAAAAAGGTATCACAAGAGTGTTAACTGATAAACTAGAAACATCTACATACTATCATCTTTCGACATTAACAAAGCGAATATAATAATAAGCCTCAGTACTTATATCACCGTCAAATCATAACCAAAAACGATAGCTACTCTCGACACAATTCTGAAGAATAATTACCATACAATACCTACTCGAGAATTCCGTTCAAACAACAAGAATAAAACATTCCTCGTAATATTATCCTCAGATTCGGTATTATCGAAATGCGTTTCTATACATAATACAGTAAACGCTATGTACCTACCAACAATAACTTTTTAAACATACATCCATTGTAAAGAATTTGGGGAGCCGCGGAATCGAAACATCTGCTCGTATTCCCTTCTTGCCCTTTCAAACGCGCGCATGCGTACCAGGGGTGGCAACAGTCGTAAAAGAATAACAACCCCAGATGCGGGCAACCGCCGACCAATAACTCAGAGAAAAAAACAACAAATACAACCTTAGCGCAAAGGCGTAAAGTTTAAATTAGAAATCGAAGTTATTTAACTGAACTAAAGAATTATTTTTAACACCCGGAATGTCAAGGTTCGGGCACCATGTGGTTTTCGTTCGAAAACTAGCAAGTGATAACAATTTTAAGTTACATTAATTTGACATTATTGCCTCTATGCATGGTATTTTAATAAGACTATATCAAACTAAATTGATACAACATTGTTAATATGCTTAAGCATATACTCAAAAGCTTCAATATAAAAATAGGGAAAAGTAATGATTAGAAAAATATTGGCCTTTAAATATTCGCTGATCACAGAATAGTAGAGTTGTTGAAATTAGCAACCCACGCTGTAGTTATCTACTGTTACTGACCAGTACTTAACACCATTTAAATAAGAACCATTCTGAATATAAATAACTTTTCGCAATTACTATTTTGGTTTTTATATAAAACCATAACATGGTGATGATGACGTGATCATAAAATAACACGACAATAAAGAAATGATGATCTTTTCCGGTCCATGCCACGTATGTAGCGCACATAAAAATAATGATTCCCACAACCAGACGGCAAAATATGACTCCCGAATCAAATTCCAATGCAAGTTCATCGTCTGAATGGCTTTATACATTTGTATAATACACGTTTACAGACCGACATACCACGGCAGACAGTACTTATGAGTCGGCTTCGACCAGAAAAATTCTATTGTGGTTAATGTACCAAATTCCTCATCATTAACGCAGCCATCGCATCACTCGCCACTACCACGTTTGTTTACCCATCCCTTCTTCCACACCTCTGTACTTGCGTGTGAACACCTCGGCTATCGTGTCTTACTTTTAAAGTAATGTTATTACACCAGCATACGACTTCACATTCCTGGAATTTCACGTCCATTACGCTTATTTAGATTGGTCAGCGGCATTTGTTTATTAATTAGTACAACTATTTCGGTTATGTTCGGCACGCGCTTAAGCGTGTATTATATTTTCGGTATCGTTTATTTAATTACTTTATCTTCACGAGCAGCTAACTTTCTGACCAAGTATTTGTTTAATCAAGCGATGACAATGTTTATTAATCATTATTTGAATCGGCCATGACAAAAATATTTAGCATGGTATGCAGAATTATTTTAGAATTCTGGCTCCGTTATTGTAACCACTCGGAGGAATCTTGAATCTGTGTTAAATACAGTCTTATTTACAATTGAATTTTGCTTTTGTTTGATAAAAGTGGTTTTCCCTATGTGACTCGGACTTTCATTGTTTGCTTATAGGCTTTTGATTACGTTACATTCGGAATATATTAGACGGCAAGCAAATCGGGACGAGGAATGACAAATGTCTTAATATTCCTGCAAAAGACATTAAATGAAGGGTGAGGGTAACTCTCGTATCATGGGTTCTGCACACGGTCACAGGCACTGTCAATGGTACATTTTTCAATGCAAAAACGTACTTCTTAAAATATTAGAATGATGATTTATGTTAATGAATATTGGAGTTCAGTATAAGTATTAACAATACAGATACACAACACTTTATTGAACACCAGAAAGTACAGAGACAATAAAACATAGAAAACTAAAAAAAATAGTGTATAATTGGTGGTCTTATCGCTATAAGCGATCTCTTCCAGACAACCAAATAACAATGTCTACAACCTTAAATTTTAGATAATATCTCTTTTAATGAAAAATGTCTGAATATCATAACGTTGAGTTAATGTTAATATCCTTAATTCACAACAAATAAATAAATAATATTTCCCCATTCCAATAGCGAAAATATTCAATGATAAACTATAGGTCAAACTGAAACAAAAACCAACATTTTTCTTTTGACATGTATCGATCCAATTGACCTATTGAATCCTCGTGGTTACAATTTTACAAACCATATTGTTTGAATTTCAAATCATTATGTCATTTGGCATTCCGTTTGGAGCTCATAATCACCTGACAGGAGCATATTGACAGACGAATCGACGCCGTCGCCCCAACAAAACGTTTAGTGACTTCGCGTGCGGATTCCTAATAACACAAAACTGAAATTCTTTGTTGACTCACAATAATGTATGTGTTGAATCAAATGAAAATATCTCATTTACGAATATTATCTGGCAGCGCGCGTCTGGTCTGCGAGTCAGTGGTCCATTGGCTTCGTTCCCGAGGCGGGCGCGGTATGCGGCCGGTGGCCACGTTTCACAACTCTTTGTTTGATCATCTGACTCTTCTCTTATTTACGTGATGACCGTACGACTTGGCTCACGTCTGTTCACCGTCTAGCCGTTTACGTGCCGCCAGGAATTTCCGCCTCGGTATTTGCATGCCTTTATGACTTTTAGCCGGCGGTACTTATTTACGAATATTTTTCGCAGCCATCCAGACTATTTCAAAATATTTGAGTTTCAGTGTTAAATCACGATCTGCATTCCGACGGTTTAATTTGTTTACGAAAATTACGATACGATTTACTAATTTTTGTGGAATATTATAATACATATTATAATTCAAATCCAGGCATTCTACTTCAAAATATTTCGATATATTGAAGAGGCTACAAAGTAATTTACATCGGCTACCTTGCTAAAACAGATGAAGTTTGCTATCGGCTATGAATGTGTTCCGTTATGAAATATGGATTTCAACATTTTTCTAGGTAAGGACATCATGGAGAAAGTAGAAACTGCGTTGGATGTGTTATCACGAGCCGCAACGATGGTGCAGCCCTCTCCAGCGTATCCAGCCAGCGATTCAGACAGTTTCGGTAAATACCAATATTTTTGGCTTTCACAAAAACAATTCACTAAATGATCAATCATCACAAGCTGAAATGTATGAACGAAGAAAGAATTTGGTTACAGGCTTTATCAAACGGTTAATATTAGGTGATAGATGATTTAGTCACAGTAACAAATTATGACAAACGAACGTATCGAATGTTTGGTAAATAAAGGTATTTTAATGTATCATGTACCTACGGTATGATTACAACGCTGAAGTCTCGGGCTCGTATCCCAGGTCGGGCAAAGTGATATTGGATTTTTCTATTCATTATCAGCCTGGAGTAAGGAATTTGTGCCCGAAATGGCAATGGGCTGGCCCCTTATCACATCCTGGGAAAAACTACACGCTGGGGAAAAAGGCGTGAGTTTATGTATAATGTATTTTTATAGAATGACACTGCCTTATTTACCTAGAATGTCATAGGATTCTTTTTACATCCTAAATGTTTAAAAAAAACGTCTATTACTCTCAACGCCTACGCTCTACAATACACGTCTTTAGAATTCCCCCAATTATACATCGAATTAAAAAATATATTTCTAATTCTTTAAATACTGCGTGTATTTACTCATCAAAGACTGACAAAGAATATAATAAGAATAAGAAGCAAAGTATTACATTATTTTCTAAAAAAAACTCAAACACCTTGACACGAGAGGAATTTGAATAAAAAATAATAAAATATGTATAATATATTGATAGCATAAGGCGACAATGGAATAATATGGACTACCGATAGTAGCAAGATGGCACGCGGCCTTGTAGGCGGGTCGCATTCCAGATTCCAGCTGACATTGTTTAATAGATGTCTACAAGAATGTCGCGTGCTGCTTATAAGAAAAGGAATCTATATTAACTCTCATACACAGCATTTTTACACTCTTGAAATAGATATTGCACGGTCATTTATTACTAAGTTTTATGTAAGGCTCAGATTTTTATGATTTACTTTCTTGTACTTGTTGGAATTCAGTTGATGAATATTCATTAGTTTGATTGAAACGAGGTCTCCACGCGAAGTATCGCGACGAGTGGCGACAACACACTAAAACTATTCGCATGAAGGACATCATTGTTCATTACATCGGAACAGATAGCAATAAAAGGTTCTATTGATGATTAAGCCTCGTTTCGCCGTCACGATGTTCAGTGGAATTCGACGGTCACGCCGATTGTTTAGAGATATTTTTCGTAACTAATTGGACCGGCACGTCCGGGTGTGTAGAAGATATTTCACAAATGGCGCATTTAATGTTGATATTAAAATAAATTTGTTGGGTGATCAATCAGCAAGACTTTCTCTCATGAGAATAACCTGACAATGGAGTTAAAGTTCCTTGAGAAAGCAGTGCTTTATGAAAGGAAACCACTAGAACATACCTAGGCAACGTGAAACGCGTCCCGCGCGAATTTCGCCGACCCACTATCTTGCAACCCATCCGGCTCGCATCCCCCTACCAAAGACATACCTACTCTTATAAAAATAACTTTATACCTTTTTGCAGCCAGATGAGGGCTATTTTTATCTGTAACGAGCAATCGTAATTATTAGCAATTTTTAACATAGCCGACTAGAGATATCATCGTACATAAATCAACAATTAAGATATTATGATCGCCGCCCGCAATGAGAATGTCATTAAAGGCAGTAGTACAAAAAATATTGAGCGAACAACATCTTTAGCCGAAGTATGTGGCTAGTATTATCAGCCTAATCAAAATACGGTCACGCAATTAAAGTACTCTTCTTTATTGAATGTTTACAAACAATGGTTGGATCGCGAATAATTATGCAACTCGATGACAGCGGTGCAGTCGCAAGCTGCATTTCTGCGCTCACTTTCATTGCGGAGCGCGGCGTGCGTGCGTGGTGGGCGCACCGCCGCGCGTCGAGCGGCGCGCATGCGCGAACTCATGCGCCCGCCCGCGGATCAACCACTAGAGAAAGCGTTCAGGAATTTGGTCGGACCATGTTCACGACACTGACCGACAAATTCAACTATGTTTTTATACGAAGGTTGCTTCACGTTTTATTTCTCTTCGTCTGAAATTCCACAGAATTTTTTTGTTGTCCTCTTCCATATATCTGATTGGTAATGTATTTGCAAACATTTTAATAATAAAGATGCGAATAAGTCCTCAGCCTTAGCGATTACATAATTTGATGCTTATTTGTCTTCCTATACAACGTATATCGCTGGTCTGCATTCCACTCATTAATTACGGTAGAACGTTGTCGTGTTATCATTTGATTATTGTAGCCATCAAAGGCATTCACAATTGTAAACAAGTTGATTGCTGCGTTAATTTTGATAATAAACATCCAAATTGAAAACAGCTTAGGCAGTGTCTTCGGGTCGGTTATCGAATTATCATATCAATCACGCATTACTTAGTATGTAGTCGTTTTACAGCTCTCTAGAAATGCAATAGTTGGCATGCTGCAGGAGGCATCGAATCGAAATGAATTTTATTACGAAAGATATTGGAGTGAATTTGGCGTGCACGTGTTGATATCCGGAACGCAGAGGCGGCATGTTACGGTTTCGAAAAGAATGCTGAATGTAGGTTGCGTTGCGGACTACAGTTACGAGCGTTCTTAGGACGGTATGCAATCGTCGATCACTATTGTTGTCAGTACGTACAAATATTATTTTCAGCGTCATAAATTGAATATTTAGGTCACAAGCACGTCAAATACTATACGGTCGCGTAATAAACAACTATTCCAATTCGCAATAACTTTGGCATTGACAAGCGCAAAAATACATGCTAAATATGAAAGCTCTTTGAATTCCGATGTCACTAGTTAGTAGTAGTATTGCGTCTGCGATTACTGTCGATAGCATGTGCTAAATGATTCCAGGCATCAATAAAGTCATCAGTTAGAGTAGAATTTCTAATGGCAACGGATTCCTTTTCGTTGGCAGCAAAGCGAGAGTGCAGCTATTCCAGCTATTCGGGCCGTCTCGCATATTGTTTCAGTGATCTAATAGTCTGCTAATATGCGACAACAAATGTCTGCAGTGCATAATATTATGCTATATTGCTCTTTTCATTTGATATTGCTCTCCAAATCATATGCTAGTTAATCAAGTAGGACGTTGGTAACTAAATATTTACGATTATGGAATTATTGTTGCTTAAAAATCATTCAATTACTAATGATTCATTGATCAAAGAATCTTGCGAGTATTCCTCTCTAATTAGTGTAATTGCGAATTATTAGGTTTCAAGAATTGAAAGTTAATAACCTTCGAAAGCGTTTAGTTTTTCACTTAACCGCCGTGTATGAGATCATCATTTCTTGGTGTGCTTAGGAACCATTAGGATCACGCGCATACTCATTGCATTAAAATTCTTAATAATTGCCGGGTAACTAACGTGCACTAAACATGCATGGAATCCAGGTAGCGCCCGCGCTCGACGTGATGCAATGAGCTCAGTCACGCTAGAAATATGTCATTTTTAACGCCAGCCAACGCAGTGAACCTTAAGCGCCATGTTCAATAATAAATTGTAGAAAGTCCCTAATAATGAGTAAGCGGACGAGCTTGACGCCAATGTGCATTATTTAAGAATTAAGACGTTTTACCTCGCTTCATTAAGACTTTATGATAATTTGTGTTGGACCGAATCCCATTTGGTATGCGGTGCTGGTCGTCTGTGAAACATTGGGCTAGCGTCGAAGTCCACATAAGGGATCACCTTATAGTTGAGTTGCGATTAAATTCAACGAAGCATGTCAGGGCTACCACGTACTAGCATACAAATGTACGTGGTGTTATTCTATATTATGTAACAACGGAGATCGCCGCATACTTATCGTGACTCTCTCATAGACTGCTTGTATAAATTCTAGTGCACAGAAGTAAATTTACAAAGCAGTTTTCGTTGTTAATGCTCATTAACGGTTTATCTATCAATATTATTACAGAATTCATAACACTGATTAATGCGACGATTTTATGTAAGCCCATACGTAAGCCGTGGGCCAAACGGCCGGGTCAATCAGATGGCGTTAAATTATAAAAACAGATTCAATAACATAAAATTAATGGCTATAGAATATATTAGGTAAATCGTTGTTATAAGTTAAACCAACGGCTTACGGTAGCAGGCAGGGCTCGGCTTGACAATTACAGAGAGGCTTTAGATCGCGTAGACCTAATTTGCGTTCTAAGCCAGCACAACCATCTACAAGAATGAATGTTGGCGATTCAAATATACCATTCCTATTCTCTCCTAGGCTAAGAAGGTTTTTATAACAGACTTCCCCCTACTTAAAAATGATGATTAATCTTTCTCCCAAAAAATACTGCCAACAATTCTATGAGCCAAACTGAAACTCCGATGTGTTGATAAAATTGATGATGACGAAACAGTTTTGTTAAATGAATAAATTATAACAAAGATACTGCTAGGGTTGAAAGATAAACTGATATAAAATTATGCGCTGAAGAAAGGAATGACACGCCAAAACATCTTTGAGATAAAGGACGTTCACGAACGATAGATGACGGAATGAGAAAATTAGTTTTGAACACGAAGTTCCTAACTTTTATGAACAAATCGGGCTTCCCACTTTAAACTATCCAAAGATATAATTTGTTCGAGATAATGTTTTTCCTTTTAGTTGAGCTTCTCCCTGTCTGAAATAAATGTGCCTACTAGCTAGTTATAGGATGGATGTTTTACATATCTGACGTCGGGGATACATACGTGAGACTGCGTGTATGTCTTATATGACGTGTACTGAAATGGGACGTCCTCAGAAAAGCTAAGTGGATCTAAGTGAAGTGTATCAGTACACGCTAAATGACAACGTGGTGGTACCAGAATGTGCTAAACGACAAAGCCATGGTTATCTCATTAGGAGTGATTTGACCCATATTAACGCGGGCCACACAATACACAATGGAATTTAAATATTTTGATACAACAGTCATCGACTATAGGATAGGGCTAAAATGAAAATAAGTAACATGGATAACAGAAACGAAATTGTAATTGTAACATGAGTAATACATACATACGTTTGTTGCATTCGTTAGTATACAGCCTTCTCATTCTTTATACATTCTTGTGGGGAACATTTAAGATATTATGCATGTTTCTTCACGATGTTTTCTTAGAACGTTAAATCGAGCAATAATTAACTACTGCTTCAATATAAATTGAAAACAACCACCGTTAGGATAGAACTATTTTAATTATGAAATAACATTGGTAATTAAGAATAGGTGTGTGCGAGACGGCACTTCACCTCAGAACGCAGACAGCCTACCATATAAAAATTCCGATTTACCTTGCACCGTGACATTGCTTATTATCATTGAATTTTAATGTTGCCCAGTAATCACGGCCGGTAATAAAAACCCTCTGCTTGAAATTCTTACTCAAACATTTTTGTTATGTTGTTAGTCATACTGTTTTAACTCGAGTAAGCGTTGGAACTGAGACGGAATTTATTACGAAAAATGTGTATAAATTTGGGTCTTTGTTCAGGTTCTTTATAGGGTTGTGACTTCTAGAAGATTTATTATGTGTAAGTAATGTTATATTAAGGAAATGTAACATTACTTACGTAGTATCGTTAGATAAGTTTTAACTCTTGGCAAAAAGTACCTCAACCGTTAATAGAGTTACTAAAATTTTAAATATTTTAGTCATCGAAAATTGGGTCTATATCATTGAGTATGTTGGAACTACGTGCTTTTTCAATTCTTAATTTGAATTAATATTCCAGCTGTCAATAAAACAGCAGACTTGGACGGGAGTAAACTCTCTTTCGTCCTCCCTCGATGGTATAGTAGGATGTTCATAGTCAGCTAGACGAGAGCCTTTTATACTAACCCATTCTAGTATACCGCGATTCGGGTTCAGCCGGTGTGTATACGGTTCCGAGCAAACTAGCATAATTAACAATCACTCGCGCATGTATACTTAGTATGGATGAGACTGCACTTACCATCAAGTATATTATCAAGTGTGATCTAGCCAGTATAAAATGAAAAACCTTGTGCACTGCCAGTATTAAAAGATAATATCTTTAGAACAGCCTTGAGCTCTAGTTAATGAAGCCCATCAAGCCGTACAAATCTAGCGTCAGTACTTTCCCCATGTAATGGATAGTTAAGATCCTCCCTGCGAAGGTCACGGGCGAAATGTTACGCAACTGAGCGCAGCGGCACGCGTCCGTCACGCTTGGAGCCCACAAAGGTACCAGCTTTTATGTTTTTTTCTATAATTAAACCTACCTCTCATTAAGGAGGATGTGACCCCGTCACTTCCTATGTTAGCTGACGAATTCAACAAAAGGTATTAATTATCTCGGTTGGTTGATCGCATTTTGGTGATTTCTTTGCGGTACAGACATCAATGCCTTAATGAAGGGCAACTTCCTTTGATAAAGTTAGTTGAATGACAACTAAGCCTACTGCACAAGCTCATTAATTGGTTTGAAAATTCAGTCACTATACTAGCCAATTTCAAAGCGCCTCAGGCGTAGTACTCGCGAGCTGATTACAAGACGCCCCAAATTGGATCTGGCATTATTCTTAAAACTTAATCCTTCGCCCTGAGCGATGGCCCGGGTCGTCTCAGCTAAAGGCTGCCACTAGATAAAATAATCCGGGGTAACTGAAATACATTTAAGTATGGAAATGTGTAGTTCAATCTTCCTGGTTTTTAAAGTTGACAGTTTTGCGTTATGATTTTATGTTGTCCATTAGCATTTTAAATGGTTAAATTAGGTAAAACTTCAAAGTGACTGTATGTTGGATATATTTTCATGTAGGGTGCGTTGGGGTAACACCGTAATACTCCTACATGTTATAGGAGTTTACTTTCTTACTCCTTTTATCCTTGTATTAGGGTGTATTACCCCAACGCACCTTAATTATATTTTTTTGTTCTACGAACTGCTGACGCAAGTCCCTCAATTTATGTAGTTTCAATGAATGTTATGACTTTAACGCTTTGTAGAATATTAATTTTATAAATATTGATCGCCTTTACAAGTCATCATTAATTACACAATTAAGATACCTACTTAACAGATAAATTTATATAAAAAAAATTCTTTTGTAAAAAATTGATAAACTTACCTACGTAAATATATAGTTGACATAAATAACTAAATAACTGATTTTCCTCTTCGAATTCTTTCGATTTCTACGAAAAACGATATAGCACTTATATCGCTTTAATCTACTGTATTCGTTTCTTATCATTACTACCAGTATTGTTAAAAGTTGTGATTGACTCCATCTATTGGTCGAGGAAATAATGTTGTTCGGAAGCTACTTGGGGTCTCCATTGTGGGTCCTCTACAAAATTGTTGACAGATGGCGTTAACGACGCACGCGGGTCTAGATTTTATTGCCACCAGATGGCTCTAGTAAGACTCCAATTGCTATGTATGTTAATGCATTCATGATAAAATGAGTAGGTACTTAAAACATTTTTAATATTTTATTTACGAAACTCTTGACTGTATTTAATAATGTATATGTTAAGCAATACTCGATTTCTAAAAACATGGAAGTTAAATGCTTAACATAGGATCACGTATCTCATTGAAAGCTTACCTAAAGACGTTCCAAAAATCCTAATGACTGATTATACTTAGCATACTACCCGTAAGTTCTAAGCAACATGATGTATTACTATGGTAAGATTTATTTACGTTCGGAACATTATATCTTCAAGAATTTTTCAACCTACTCTGTACCAGATTCGAAACTTTTCAGGGAAATCATTACTATTGTTCGAACCTATGCCATAAATACAAAGAAGATACAGTATTTAAAAGTGTATTTTTCGTGGGTAATCCCCATCCACTGGGTAATGAGTAATAACTATACCCTTTCTCCCATATAACATTAATTGAATTAGTGTATGTATTGTGGAATGCGGAATGGTGCGCTTCCCGCACTTTCGCTTCAAACATCCGCCTTCCGCAGTACAGCTGCACCGACGTTACCTTTATTTGTTATGTAAACAGTCTATTCAACACATCTTCATTGCCACCGAGACAATAGCGATGTTTTGTAAATATCCGATATATTGAATACATCAAAGGCTGTTTTGACTACATATTGCCAAATTATTGAGATAGTCACAGCTGCATTGTGACTATTTTAGACATGTTCAAGGTTTTTATTTTCATATTGAGACCGTGAAAATTTTGTATAGAACTGCTAGATACTTTATAGAAGATACTAAATATATCTATTATTAAATAGATAATATTGAAAACTGCTTAAATGTCTTACGTTCCATCAGGTTACAATTAATACTACTTGCAATATAATAAGCAGAATTGGGATAACCAAATAAATAAATAATTTATTTCAATTATTCTTCCGCAAGCATTGTCTCAACTCAAATACCGGTGCGAATAATAACCAACTTTACATTGATCCAATTAATTTTAATTGTTTCGTACAATGTTAACTTGGAAATAACTTCATTCCGTCATGATGTTGAACACCTGAATACATATTATGTAGTGCAATACAAACGTAGGTTAATAACATTTCACAATTGCCTCAGGGCGGCGTGTTACCTGATAAACGAAATAAAGATCATTCAACATTATTTGCATGGATAAACCAGATGATACCCACGCTACCGTTAGACGGCGTTTTGCTGACATCGTTTATTTTGTAATGGAAGGTCATTGAGGATTTTGTAAGGTCGTTTTGGTCACATGACTAGAGTCAACTAGTTCATAATACTGTCGTATCTATAGGTATTGAATATGCACTATGTATTGTTGTTACAGATTTGACCTTCTCTATGCTGGCATATTAATATTTTGTCTATCCATAAGGTTGTGATTGTGGCTCTACCTTTATTATTTAAGGATTATGAGCTGCTTAAACAAGTATTCGTCTTACAGATATAATATTTACGACTTTATTCTGTACTAGATTTCAATTCATGTGCCATTAACTATCTCTCTGTAAAAATGTGTAGATTTCATATGCCGTTACTACGTGAAAAAATAACAAACACACCTTCGCATTTACAATATGAATACAGATAAGAGAAATTCCACAATCGTCACGAAAATAATCTTATTAAATGGTATTTAATCAAATTTATTTATATTCGATGACATTTTATAATCTTTTATTATGTGATAAGTCGATGTACGTTATCAGTAGGCGCCATTTGCGTTTTTACTGCATTGCAAATAAAAAAATCATATCCTCTATTATTGTAAAAATCTCCCATATTTTTGGCCGTCATAAAAAGGTATTCAGTCTGTAGATACTTTATGTGCCCTATTGTCTTAATTTGCTCTCCATGTACATGTTGCACATAAAATCAGGGGCGGATCCACTTAAAGGCTTTTTGGGCTGCAGCCCAGGGCCCTGCGAATACAGAGGGCCCCCAACCGAACTGAAATCAATAGACGATATTGTCAATAATAAAAATTATCTAGAATTTAAAAAAATTGCAGTGAAATTTTTTGGCTAATTTATGAAAAGAAACTTGTTGATGTTTTCCCAAACTGGTATACCATCTTAAAGATTTTTTTAACGATGCCGATCACTAGCTGTGAAGCGGAGTGTTCTTTCTCCAGGATGTCGTATATAGAAAACAAATACAGGACAACAATGTCGAACTATAGACTAAATCATTTATCAGTTCTTTCCATAGATGTAGTATAACATAGATCGGCAATATGAAAGAGATAGAATGATTTATATCATACATTAAAGCGAGATGCATGATGCGACCATGCGTTTACACGGAGAGCTAACTTTAGCGATTTGTGTGAAAATATGTCATTTAAGCGAACGACAAATTTCGCTTATTTTCTTGATTTATTTAATATTTCAGTACTGAGCTACTTTTATTAAATGTAATTTATTATGGTGAGTTGTCCAGTGCCTGGATGCGATTGATTTTAGTGTAAAAACCCGAATAATCATAGTTTTTCATAAGATCGTATCACTTTTTTCAATGTTGTTTAGTGACAATATTGTAGATTTGTAAGACAAACCTTGTATGTATATCGGTAGAACAGAATGTCCTTATTCATTATTTAAATGCATAGAAAGCATCCATTGCCTATAAAAAATGATATCATATACGTGAATTTATAATAACCCTTCAGGTGCCCCGGTGTTGCCAGCTAACTTTTGACAGTAGAGAACAATAGAAAAACAATGGGCGACGTCAAAAAAATTTTGACAGGGGGCACAAGAGCTCTTGGACACCTGAAGTAATAATTTCAACCAACATTTGCTAGAGATTGATTGACAGTTTCGATCAATAATATTATGTCGATAAAAATAGTCAATGACCATAGAGGTTTCACTTCATTTTATAATCTCGTAGTATATCATCAATTCTATAATAACAGTTATTACTTCACTTTATTTATTCACTACTAGCTTCTGCCCGCTAACTTCGTCTGCGTGATTAACTTTATTTAAAAAAATATACATGTTAAGATTATTTGGAATTTCCTATCCCGTCCCGTCCCGTCTCGTTATATCCCACCCGTCCCGTCCATTCTCACTCATTGCATACAATCCAGTCCCATCCCATCCCTTTGGGTATAAAAAAGTAACCAATATATCGTAATTCTTTCCTCATCCCACGGGAACACTGTATTTTTCGGAATAAAAAGTAGCCTAAGTGTTAATCCAGGGTGTCAGCTACTTCCATACCAATTTCATCGAAATCCATTAAGCGGTTTTTGAGTTTATCAATTACAATTATTGACAATAAATTCATTGTTTTGGGTTTTATTACGTTAATACAGGCCCCCCATATTAGTTTTTCTCATTTATCTTGCATAATACAAAGAAACACCCTGTATGTAAATGAAATATATACCAATTTTCAATTTGGACCTGCATCAACATAACTGTGAAAATTGCATCTCATTTCGTGCGGTAGTTTTTGAGTAATGTGCAAGCAAACAAAAAGAAACATCCTGTATGTAAATGCAACATACACCAGCTTTTAAGTTGAACCTGCAGCAATACAACTGTGAAAAGCGCTTCTCATTTGGTGCAGTAGGTTTTGCGTGATGCGCAAGTAAATAAAAAGAAACATCCTGTATGTAAATAAATTATATACCAGTTTCAAGTTGGACCTGCACCAATACAACTGTGAAAACTGCATCTCATTTCGTGCGGTAGTTATTGAGTAATGTGCAAGCAAACAAAAAGAAACACCCTATATGTAAATGCAACATATACCAGTTTTTAAGTTGAACCTGCAGCAATACAACTGTGAAAAGCACTTCTCATTTGGTGCAGTAGCTTTTGCGTGATGCGCACGCAAATAAAAAGAAACATCCTGTATGTAAATGAAATATATACCAATTTTTAAGTTGGACCAACACCATTATAACTGTGAAAATTGCATCTCATTTCGTGCGGTAGTTTTTGAGTAATGTGCAAGTAAACAAAAAGAAACATCCTGTATGTGAATGCAACATATACCAGCTTTTAAGTTGAACCTGCAGCAATACAACTGTGAAAAGCGCTTCTCATTTGGTGCAGTAGCTTTTGCGTGATGCGCAAGTAAATAAAAAGAAACATCCTGTATGTAAATGAAATATATACCAATTTTTAAGTTGGACCAACACCATTATAACTGTGAAAATTGCATCTCATTTCGTGCGGTAGTTTTTGAGTAATGTGCAAGTAAACAAAAAGAAACATCCTGTATGTGAATGCAACATATACCAGTTTTTAAGTGGAACCTACAGCAACACAACTGTGAAAACCGCATCTCATTTGGTGCAGTAGTTTTTGCGTGATGCGCAAGCAAACATACAGACAGACAGACAGACAGACAGACAGACAGACAAAAATTCAAAAAAAAATTGTTTTGGCTTCTGTTGCTGTTATAAAGTCCCCTCGCGTTAAATTTTCTCAAATATCTTCCATGTACAGACATCGACCATTTACATTTTTATTATATGTATAGATTGATATTTGCTAAATATTAATTAATATTTCGTGTGCGTAATTTACCATTTCTGAGCCGGTTTCAAATTAACTGTGCCACGGAGGCTGTCATTTTAATAAAACAATAGAACATTAGATATTATTATAAGGAATGCTTTACAAAACTTGTCAAATAAAATTATTCTCAAATATGACGATTTATCTTTATTTACTTGTGTTTACGTATCTGTGTTGAAATAAACACAATCATTATTTTTCTGTTAAAATACCATGAAATGTCTCATATATATCTATAAAATTTAATTTTATTGGTTGGGCCGTTAGGTATATCGATATGATAGTATCGACAGTGCATGGCGCAGCATTATCTGTCATGCATACATGCAAACTTCACGCACACTATCATATTCTCGTTTTGGTTTCACTCAAAATGATACATTGCCGATCTATGTTATACTACATCTATGGTTCTTTCGATAAATTGCGATTTAACAAAGGACCTACAGTGCGATGACCAAATAAAATAATTTGCAGCACAAAAATGCAGAAAGGTTGCTTTATAATTTATATAACATAACCATTTATAATCTGTCATTTTATTTTGCAATAAATAATGTTTTAATAAATAAATAAAATATTTTGTTTTCCTATTTTCTTCCTGTACTTAACATATAATACATTACATATACCTACATCACTACAGAAAACAGTTTCTTGTCAAAATGGCAATTAGTTGAGTAATTAGGTAGGGCCCCTAAGCAGTATTAGCCCAGGGCCCCACAAATTCAAGATCCGCCCCTGCATAAAATAACAATTTTTACAGCCCGTTAGTTCTTCTCACAGTTCTAAATAACGGACACTTATATTATTATTCTAAATCCCCAAAACATTAATTACAAAATATAATTTACATGCTGTTTTGTGTTAGCTATGCAAAAGTATCAAAGTTCGTTGTTTGTAGTGGCCTAAATAAACTTAAAAACGTTTGTACTGAATGGAGTTCGAATGTGTTTCATTGTTATATCAGCTACGTCCTTTAAATTGCCGACTCGTAGCGTAGCGCATTTTATTGGCACACAGCGCGAATTCCAACAGTGCTGCCCTCTGACTTTTTGCAGTACACTGTAGAATTTAGAGCGCGCTAAAACAAGCTGCATAATATTTTTCACGCCTATGTAAAATGTGAAATATATTTTTTATGTAAATCTGCATTTTCTAACAGATTTTACATAATCCGTGTAATTTCTATCATTTTTAGGCAACGATAAGTGTATGTACTTTTAATCGCTGAACCTCATTTTATATTTTGAGTGGTTAGATCGAAATATACTGGTCTATTGCGAGTTCATAGACTCTTCACTCTGCATACAATTGAAATTCTTGTAGAACATTTTAAAGTATGTATGTAGGATACCACTCAAAAGTTGTCATTATCTATACTATAGACTCTATATGGTGAGAGATAATTAACTACGAATACAATAGTTAGACTTAGAAATTAGAAGTGACTACGGATACAAACGAATCTACGGGAAGTTAGAAGTATTGTAGAGTGCCACGTATACTCGTACCTGAAACCTCAATGCCTATGGTCCAAACAGTTCACAACTAAGCTACGCTAATAAACCACTACTCACATTCCTAATTTTGTTAGCACCAAATATTTCGCCAAGTCCAACACTTAGCTCCTTACAAATATTTTAGAAACATTATGTTTGCAATGACGCAAGATTAATGATGCAAGTTTTCGTGCGTTTATGATTGGTTACGACGGCGCGTGTGGATGCATCCTAAACGGTTGCGTGGATGTTCCCCGGACGGGCTACCGTCTTCACGCGAACGTTAAATTTAAATAAATATACGTTTTAGAAATTTGCGTAATAGAAACCTTTAGTTGTTTTTTTTTTTGGTCAAAATATGACTTCCCAATGGTATTAGAGAACTTCCAATCAACAAGTTTAAAAATATAATTAAAGTAAAGCTGTGTAAAAAGGCATATTATAGTATCTCTGACTATATGGAAGACAAAACTGCTTGGGAATAAATTGCTCAATTTCTATTAAAATAAGAACAATTGACATAATAAAATTATATATATAGACAATATTGTGACATTGTATTTTAAACTGGCTATAAAAAAAAAAAAAAGAAAGAAAAGAAAAAGAAGACAGTTCGTGTTGCTGAGGGAGTTTCTTGCGCCGTTTCTTCTTCACAGCTACAACACGTTCCGAAGCGGTGGTAGCAGAAATTAACGATTCAAAAGATCTTGTAAAAGACTACTTGAATAAAGAATATTTTGACTTTGACTTATGAACACGGGTAATTTACGCAAATGTTTTGTGAGTCGCGCGTAGGAGAACAACTATGTATAGTCTGAATTTATTAGGCTTTAAGAATTTTAATGCTATTGTTGTAGTTTGATTATGAGAATTAAAAATAATATGTTGAATGTTTTAATTTCTGGTTCTTTCAATCTTGGCCCACTGATAGGTTTCAAAAAATTGTACAAGAAATTAAGACTTTAAAAAAATGGGATTACAAAAAACAAAATCGATAAATTTCACAATTTAACTGTGATTACTCTTCTATTTTTCACGTCAAATAGTAAACAAAGCCCTTATTTATATTAAATTTTAAACAAGATAAAATAATGAAACTATTTTTTGTTTTATCTTTTAGGACCAATCTCTATAACACTTTAAAGTGTCTAGTCTAGTCTCTGTTAAAAATATCTTATTTACGTGCGTTTTATCGGCTATTTGAGGTATTTGTTGTAACGAGCTGGCGTCACGATACATCAGATCTTTCAACACTATATAAAAACAATGAAATATGCGGAACTTCACACTTAAAACATTAACTGTGTCCGTGTAAAGACAGGGCTGCCAACTTTTTGATAATAAAACATGAAGATGTACGCATGATGTACGATAGTTGCGTAGGTTCCGTGATGGCTATATAAATTACAAAGATAGCGTTTTCCTAATAATTTACTTTGTTTCAAAAATTGTATATTTTTACTGTTTATATTTAGGGCGTTAATACCCCATTGTTAGTCGTGGGAATTTTCTGAATTGTGTGACGGCTCCGTACACTTTATACTATAACTTTAACATAAATATTTATAAACATTTGCTTATTTAGTTCATTTGAAATAAGATAATCTCATATAAGAAACAACAGAATATACCCGGTTTACCATTTTAATTTTTATTTGTTATATTAAATCACTATTTAACTTGAGATGTACAATATAGAGTATAAAATCAAAATAAATAAAAATATTTACATATTTATTAGATAATATTCGTTATAAATATGCATATACAGCATATGACAGCCTCCGTGGCGCAGTTGGTTGGACGCCGGCTGTGAAACGAGAGGCCGCGGATTCGATCCCCGCACCAAGAGAAATGTTTGTGAGGCCCACAAATATTTCTTTCGGGTCTGGGTGTTTGTGAGACCGAAAAGTCTCTCGTAGTTCTGATACCTGCGACACAAGACTTAATTGATCTTAATGTGGGGTCAGGACTATGTATGTTGGGTGTATTTATTTATTTATATATATATTTATGATCTGCTCAAACTTATCAATGAAAGAGGATTCAGTAAGAAATTATTGTAATTGTTATGTTGGTAGCCCTGAACTCAGCCCGACGAAGCTGACGTGTGTATTCTTCCTTAGTAATTCCATTATTGAGGAAGTCCGACATTAGAATGCGGAATAATTTTACAGTAGTTTCGTGTTTCAAGTGAGATAATTGTACTGAAGTTAGCTGTTTGAATACAAATTTGAACGCCGTGTTATTCAATTCAGCATTTTATATCCCTTCAATAGAAATAGCAAAATTGTCAATATGTCAAGTGACAATTGACAGAGTTTGGTGATTCTTGAAGTAGAGAATTTGACTTAAGTAACAGGAGACAACCGAGTTCATTTGTTTGTCATTGTGTCTCCTGGCCCCTGCTATAGTTGGAGAAGAAATTTCATGCAAAATAAATATATATTTGCGACAGTTTTGAAGATTTTTGGGTTAATGGTTGATGGTTCTTGTAAATGTGATATCGGGTCTTGAAAAGATAGGCGTAATTTTATCGACAGACAAAGGATTAACATGTCGCTGATAAATTTAAATGAAGCTGGTCTTCTTTTAGACGCATTTTCGTCACTCTATCGAGATTGAAAATAATAGATTAATATAAGTACTACATTCAGTTCTACGAAGAATGCATATAGGATCCAACTGTTTATGTACTAGAAATTCAATTGCATCAAGGCAAATGAATGAGGAAAACTCGATGTGCATCGCAAGGAAGTCATAAGGCGCAATCAATATTATAACATGTTTCCTTATGATATATACGTGTACTAAATTATGACGTAGATGTTTAGACAAGTCTTTAATGAGATTAATGTCGAATGATTTCGCGGGCTTACTATCATAATAGATAAACTATAGTTGTTCATAAACTATGTTTATGAGGCTGACAAATTGACTTTCAACTTCCACACTGTCCTCCCTCCTCAACCATCGTACCAAAACTATTCGTTAAATAAATATTTTCCGACATCACCCTGCCCAGCTTTGTAAGAATGTAATAATAGAGTTCTTTTCTTACCTTAATCCCCTACAGGGCCTAGCAAGCGGTTACTTAAAAAAATCTCGGCGGATGCAATAAACACAAATAAAACCGCGATTGTTTCCTGTTCTTTAAACACTATATTTCCATACGCGGGTGCTTGTTAAGGATAATCAATAGTCGCGTGCAAATAAACACCCTCTGTTCGAACGGGAGCGACTTGGCTCTAAACGTAGCCCTCAAGGCATGACGCGCATGCGTATACCGTCTACCGAATTACACACATCCTTTAACCGGAGGAAACAAATTGTTTTCGTATATAGATAATAGCCGATACACGTATCAATCAGTATTTCCTGTTTTTGATACGCTTTTTTTGCGATCTTTTTTTTGCCATTAGTCAGTGTTGATCAGATGTTTTGTTTTGAGTAATGTTAACGTAATGTTCATTCTGTCGGTGTCTATCTAATAATTAACATATAATTTCGTACATATAATAAGTAAAAATTTGTAGTAAATTTAATTCATTAAGGTCACATAAACATTTTTTAAATACTCTATACATATAATCACCACGCCTACACCACGACACACACGTATTGTTTTGGATATGATCAATTACATGTGACTGAAGTCATCAATCCACAATAAAATTACAGAATCGGATCAGTATTCAGTAGGCAGTAAATATTTTTTCCTTTCTAATTTTAAAATAGACTGACTTTCCACAAAGCTAGCCGGGCGTTGGAAGTAAAGAATTGAACGGACTTGTCTATTTCATTATTAATCAGAATAGAAGGCCACTGTTGTCGGTGGATAAAGGTTCCTTGGATATTACGAGCGCTCCGCTTCGCTGGACCTGACTGTACACAAATAAACAAAACTACCTACTTGTAAAAAATCTAACTTGTTTCATTATAAAGTGCGGCCTCAGAGAACTTCGACAAAACATGTAAGAAATATATATAGACTTATGATTCCAATCTAATGTTAAAGCTCTATGTTCTGAATACGATATTTGAAAAATGTTTCGTTGTTTCAAGAAAAAGTTACTTTACAAGTAATCTAATTTTAGAAGTTTTGTAATGTATAATATTTGGAATTAAGTAATTAAGTTAATGAACATTTTTAAAATAGTTTTGCAGATAAAAGAAGTACGACATGATTTGTGACGTCATCGCCATTAAACTGCGGTCATGCGAAATAAATAGATTTTTTCTTGTAATATTGTTTTGATAGTAACGTTTTATTTTAGTTGCAAATAGCCTACTGAAAATGATATTTACTTCTTTCTCATCGTTCCTAAACTGCTGAGGATCGTGACCACAGGTAATGTTCCTCCATCATGATGTAGGTATAGATTCAAACGCAAATTATTTATCTTTTCCTATAAAAATATCGATTTGACTTCATTCACAAGAGTTTCGCATGTATAAAACAGTCAAAATATGTGTCTTGTCTTCGTCAGCCACAGATGATGTCCACAATTTAAAACAGTTATCTTCGAATACATTCCAGAGCGTCCTGAAGTACTTTCTTTTATACTAAGGTTCCATAAAGTATCGGTAATAGGAAAAGTTAAAGAAACCGCAAACATAACGCATAACGTTGGAATGTCACTGCAATAAGTTTTCACATCGTACTTTCCTTGAAATATTTGCATTCTCAAAGGCACACCAACACAAAGAAATATTCTTGTTTTAATGGCGTTTTATTATCGCTCCTGTGGAATGTGAAATTTATTCAACATGTTATGTTGTATTTCGTTTAGGTGAATTTACTAATAACATCAGTTAATTTTTGTTTGAAATTTGACGATTCTTATATTGCTGTGGGCGGTCATGACTACTAACCATCAAGTGGACGTCTGCCCGTTTCGCTTTTATTGCAAAAGAAACTTAAATTTGTCTTTTACAGCCAAACAAACAACAGATATAGCAAGTCGTAATACACAAATTAAATTGAGAATTAGAACAAAAAAATGTGGGTAGTTCTTGTAATATGCGTGGTAGAAGTGATACCAGCTCCATGCAAGCAGCTAATCAACAGCACTGATTTTAATCTGGCCACCATTGAAATTATTGTAAAGACTTGAAAATAAATTCTTTTGCGTCAATTGCCAAAAATATCTTCCCTGATTGAGGATTTCGTATCCTCGATGTTATTACGTAGTTTGTTCTTATGTCTCTTAACATCGATATTTATTCAGGCCACTTATCTAAATACACGTATTTTTGTATTGATGGACTCCGTTTAACATAATTACATATTACGATATTCAGTATAAACTATAAACAAGTATGTAGTATGTCAGGAGTTTCATAATTTATAGCTTTAATGAGAAAATTGTGCTCTCAATTTATTTTTAATTAGCAAATAATTTTTATGAACTACAACTCTTTATTTTTGCATGCTATTTTATGCTCAGCACATTCAAGCGGAACGGTAACTAGGCACTAAATATAGAATATCCCAAAAGAGGTAGATTAATTGAAATCCTCATCAAATTAATTAAGGCTTGCGGCTATAACGAATTCTTTGTAGATATTCATTGAAGAAGGATAAAGAATTATGATTTTGTTGTAATACATTTTTCAAATTACAGACATAAAATAATTTTCAATTGAATTGGAACTTTAATATGTGTCAATTACAAGAGCATTCGATATTGTAATACCGAAAACAATACGTAACTAGCATTGGAATGTGAATACGTAAGTGTCTGACACATACGTTTCCAAATAACAAATTAATTGTTTTAGAAGCCGTCAATATCACGATGTAAACCCCAAGACACGTTCCACACACGAAAAAATATATAAAGGAACCTATTAAAATCAATTGAACCTGTCTCAACCAAATATAATAGCTCATTTCGATGGTCATTTTGTTATTGCGGCAATTCTTTTATTAATGCCTCATTTCTAATTTCTATTCGTGAATCGGCCAGACTTAATTAAAGCAGCGGCGCCAAAGTCTACCTGTCGGTGTACCTTTGCCTCCCGCTCTATTAGACAATAAAAAGTTAATGCCTATACGACTCTGGCGAGATGCGCGGCAACTTCTCACAGTCCCGGTCCCCCGCCCCGCGCGCCCTTCACCTCGCCGCTCACACCAAAATAAAATACAACCTTCCAAGGATACAACCACCGTAATTTCAAAGTCAACCTAACAACCACATGGTTCATCCTAAATTGAAACTTTGCCCTATGTTATAGCGTCCAATTTTCCGTGTCTAATTCAATCACTGATGGGAAAGGGTGATATGAGCCATTATGGAAGCTATGATTGTGCATATATGGTTCAAAATGGCAGTTATAGGATTGACGAAGCCAGAAGAGGGAGGGGGTTCATTAATCCCCGCGCCCTGCGCGCACGCACTTTCATGAATGGGCCGAACAGGTTGATGTGTTTTTATGCACAGGGTGTTCGGGTTTCATCCTGTTATATCCCGTCTTTTGTCTTCAAATATTACATCATTTTCTAAAAGACAAGTTGAGGACGCGAGAAGGTCACCCTGGAAACTTTGAAAACGGCCAATATTTGTTCGGCATTAATTAATATCATGCGGTTGATGATGATAAAAATATGTAAGTATCTTTTTTCTAGTTTGAAACTTGATTGTTTTACGACACAATAGAAACCGATGCACAATGTTGCGACTTCACGCGACGTGCTTGAAAGAATATTTCGTGGGTCTTTCTCCTAAATAAGATAATAAGGTCACTAAGCATTACAAAATGTTTTGTCCGACGCGGCTTTCTCAATGTGTCGTGATGTCATCTTTTCCTTTGTTATATGTAAGAGGTTAAAGGTGGCCGGACTGATGGTCTCGTTTCATTTATTGAATCGGAAAACTGCATTTCGTCACGACATTATGTGACGTACTCCATTGTGTATTGAATACAAGCAGCTCGGCCTGACTTCGTTTACAGCTATAGTTTTCGGTTCAATTCGCTCTCTCATTTTTGTGAACTATCGAGTTTCAAATAAATCTGAGTAGAGACATAGATGCTTTATCACCACCTGGAAGGCAAATTTAAGGGATTGAATTTAGTAATAAACAAGTCGAGGCTATCTGTTTGCTAAACGTTACAATCGTATCAAAGATGTAATCGTAAAAGACAACAGACAGACTGTTGTCTTCGCTCTTGTTAGTGACGATGCATTTTTGTCTATATTGTAATGTAATGCTTATTTTGCAATAAGAAAGTATCACGAATGCATTTATGAATTGATATTAAGATGAAATATGGAATTCATACGTGTAGGAATTAGCAACAAAATAAAGGCACGTATGAATGCGTGTAGGAATGTACATTCATTGTATATACTATATATAATTGTATAAATAAGTTTAAAATTCATTAAAATAGTGGTCCATAAACCAGCAACATGTTTCATTATTACAAAGGCAACAAGACAAACGAATCTTCGCTCGTGTTAGTGACGATGCGTTTTGTGTATATCAGCGAGTGTTGCATTCGGAAATCATTTGTGTGACTGGAATATATTAGGCTGAGCATTATGGGACTTCACACACCCTGTACGCAAAGGTTCGAAGGAAGCGCCGCCACGTCCGGCCGCGTGGATGTAGCCTGATGTTCTTTTTCCTTTTCGGTTTGTTTTTTGTTCATCTCATTTATTTATTCCAATGTAATCTTTTCCAGTTCATTTTTTATTCAGTCGGCCTTCAGTGTTACCTGTGCCGGGACGCAAATGCCTTGCCTATAGGATTGCATCGAGGAAATTTGCTAATATTTTATATCAGTATAGTGATTGGATCAATTTAGTGTGTTTACGTCTAGTAAATAAACATTGTTATAGAAACTCAGTGCTTCTAATGTGTCAATCGAATGATTTAAATAGTGTTGAAGTTAATAATTAATTGGTGTAAGAGTGGAATTTGTTCCTATTGGGTTGTGATCGTGTTGTCATGTGACTACATGCGGACATTAGTTCGTGTTCTTTATGAGTGTAATAATGGAACTTCCGCACTATCTGTTGCTCCTGGCGCGAAACTCCTATAGTGATCTGCAACTCAAAATGGAACCTCCACAGTCTCCCAAATTTAATGTGCCTTTATGGCAGCCTTGGATCTCTTCGCCAGAGAAAGGTACATGTTATTCAAATTAATTGTTCATAAAACAAAACTTACTTTAATTCTTTTACCGTTTTGGATGATTGTTATTAAAACTGTTCTTAAAATTAAACTTTATTGAATGGTTTCTTGATAATTTATCACGTCGTATTCGTTAGGGTTAAACATTTATTTATTTATTTATTTATAAATTCTTTATTGTACACCACATACACATAAAAAAATAAAAAAGAATTAAAACTAATTTAAATAAAGGTGACAATCGGCGGTCTTATCGCTTACAGCGATTTCTTCCAGACAACCATTCCAGACAAACATTGAGATAATTCTTCATATTTCAGAGCTGATACATAAAAATGTTACCAGCATAAAAAAAGAAACTTCACCTAACTTTGATGTTAGATAGTTTGAAAAGAATATGAGTAACAAAGTATAGTTCCATGGGTATTATTTAAATACAATGAATTTTTAAATCACGGTTTAAGAAACACCTATGCAATTAAAATGATTGCCTTCGGTGTTAACAGCATACAGAGAACTAACTTTAAAAAATACAACCACTATTAAACAAAATTAGGTCTTCCAATGAGCGCGCAAGTTCATTATCTTTCACAGATCTATTACATTAGATAAAAACATAAAGCAGCAAAAAAACGATATTAATGATTGTAAAAAAATGCGGTCAATTACATTAACAAACCACGATAATAAGATTAAATTACTGAGCAAATGACGCAGGTTATACAAAATGAGAGACGACTCCCGGCTTTAATACCTTCAGGCTAAACGTAATTGAATTAACATCAAAGATATTAAATTACGGCAACAGAATAATGTAATTGGTTTATGTACTCATCTTTTTGTACCTACGTGTGCTATTAAGAAATATTTTGATAGCGTATAAATGCGACGATCTGTCAAAAGAAGATGCTAGCTATGGGATTGTTGCATTTCATCAAGGATACTTTAGCGACATTAGAAAGGTCCTTGACAATACTATAAAATTAGAAGACTTCGTATAACATTTAAGCACCCTTTAATTTACGAGCTCATTAAAAAAACTGTTATGAGACTATTTAGTATATCATCGAATATCGTGAAGGGGATTTGGATACATCGTATAAAGTCGATGTTGATTTTTTCGAAATAGATTTTGAATAACCTAATGTTAGGAATATTCCCTCACAATCGAACTCGGTTGGCGTGTCTAGTGTTCAGCAGTGAACGGTTATGGGTTTATACGGTATTAGCATCTTCAGCACTGATCACGTCTCCCATGCTGTATCATATATATTTCTAAAAACGCTGCGATGAAAAAGTTTACACATACATCATTAAACAGAACAAACTTTATATTATGTTTTTAAATTTGGAACGAACAATGCACAGATTGTCTACGATCTTCTGTCGCAAAGAATAGTTTTTATTTGACATGTTATTAGATTACGAATATAAATGTGTGTTGTTTATATTATAACAACATATCTCAAATAATGCGTTAAATAGGTATTTCTTTTAATTTTATTTGTAGCTCCAAATTTCGCCACACACATTTAAAAAAATAATAAATGAATTCGATTTTTAACAGTATATTGTTGGTATGACGATCCAGGCGATCACACAGGCTCTGCCTACATCAGACACTGTACACTGTACTTTAAAAACATGTAATTGCAAATATTTAACGCATCAGAGAAATAAATAAAGATTATTATTATTATTTTCAGAGACGCCGTCGACAGCGTCGAGCGGGGAGTCGGAGGGCGACCGCACGCTGTCCCCCGAAGCACCGCGCGCCCAAGCTAAAGAGCTGACGGGCAAATGGCGACGCGAGCGGCGGATGACGCGGCTACCAGAGTATAGGCCTAGGTTGGTACTGAAATCTAGATGATTATAATCAATTGTTGATTGATGATTGAATGAATTGGAATGCGATTATTCAAAAGCTTATTGGATTCTCACTGAGAGCATGAAGTCCTATATTTAATTTGGTAATAAACAGGGAGCGTCCCAATTCAAGCAATTATTAATTATTGTTAGTAGTATTGCTTACCTTTTATTACATCCTATTAAATTGAGTTTTATTGTACCAGATAGGAAAAGCTTATCATCTATTCTAATATAATAAAGGGGTAAACTTTTTATAAATTATAAAACATGCTGACAAAATGCCAAAATGCCTTTGCTTTAGAAAAGTATTATTAGCAAATTTTTGAACACTAGTTATACCGAATTGAGCTATGTCTGCATTTAATGCTTTAAAACAAATGAAGTTACTTTTAAATATCAAAATATTCGATTTAACTTATTTGCGGTAAGTATGTACAAACTATTTATATTCGAGTTCAAAGCTTGGATATAAAAATAATACAGCCGCTACTAAAGGTCACAGAAACTATAACCTTATCCACAATCACACTATTAAACCAATAATAAACCCAAGCACAATGAAAATTGAGGAAATCCTATAATATCCATTAAATATAAATCAAATCTAATACGGTGCCATAAAACAAACCGCAGATAGGTGTTTGATAGTAAAACCACCCACATGGATTTTACGCATCGCCGCGTACAAAATCTGTGCGCGTGTATCAGGCACGCAGGAAATCAGTGGAGCGAGAGGGGGGATAGTATGGCTGCGTAGGGGTAACGGAGATAGGAATATAAATTGCGTTACAGTACCCACTGTTCTGTTACCCCAAAACTAAATGTTTATAAAGCGCAGAGTGAATAAAAATCAATTAGTTGTCTTGTTTAAGAATAATCATGTTAAGCTTAAACAAACAATTAATTCTAGAACGTGGAATGTTTCATTAACAATATGCAAATAAGTCATATTTCATAGTAACACACTTGTGACTTGACCAGTTTGGTTTCTATTCACCCCTTTTTGTGAGACTTTCCTGCCCACACACCCACCACTGCAATTCCTGTCAGCCAGGATCAAAAGTGGCACGCAAAAGAATTGGCACCGAGCTCCGGAGCTCGGCGAATCTTATGGACACTAGTTTATCTTTAAACCGCATCCAAATTAATCAGAAAAAAAAACAAATAGAAAAAATTGGAAACAAAAAATTCCCTCCGCAGCAAAGCAGAGGGAAGTGGACAATTCACCCCTTTTAAAACACACACATGATTACACCCCTGATAAACATTTTAGTTATGGTTAAATAACTGGATGATTTTACAAGGTGTTCCACTCTGTTTCCAGGGAGAACTGTAAGATGGCGCTGCGCTCGCAGTCCTTCAACGAGAGGCGTACCGTGGCCTCTGTGATGCGTGCTCAGCCGCACAGCGATGGAGAGTTATCTGACGAAACAGAAGATGCTCCCGCCAATTTAGCCCTCAATGGAAAAGGTAAGATTAATTGTGACTTACTTTGAATCTAATGAGTTATACCTATAAAATCTAAAAAAAAAACATTAATTTTAGATTGTTTGCCACACTGTATAGGTATGACTTGAGAAAAAAAATTGAAATTATAACAAAGTACTGAGGTGATTGAGAGTAATTGAGGTGTATATTTATAATTTAATATTATATTTTCGGCTTCATAATTTATTTAAAATTTATAATCACAATCTAATTTTTTTTTAAACATGTTCTCTGAATTAAATATCGAGCTTCCGCACCTTTATAAATATTTTAGTGTTCCCACTGTCTCATGAATATTATTAAGAATATGAACAGTCAATCAATATACGTCCTCTCTCCTTTGTTTTGGCTAACTCTAACCTATTTTAATGTATGGAACGCAAATAGGCACTCTTTTTCGGTGTCTCAGGAAGGCCAAAAGGGGTATGTAGGTGTCAGAGGTAATGCCATCTGTCTGGTTCTTTAATAAATAAGTCAGCGTACTGGCTAAAACACCTCGTTGACTTTCGCATAACGCGGGGATTGCCCCGATTTCCCTCGACATAACAGAAAGGCTTGCCCTACGGCCTACTTCTATGCTATTTGAGAAACTTTAACAACACATAAGTCCACCATGTGGGTCCAATATCGGTAACAAGATTAATAATAATTAATTAGTGGTCACTCAGATCCAATTGGATTACTTACCTCGATTTAACAACTGCTAACATCGAAACCCGTAACTACCCTATTCTTTCCTAAAGCATTACGCATATAGCTTATATATTTTTGGCACACTGTCACAAATATATAAATATATCTCCTTCTAGTCCGCTTTATCAAAAATTACAATGTATTGAAGATTATTTTGTCGCAGTATTATTTTGTTAATACGAATACTTACAATTGAAAATGCTTATCGGATTGCTGATTTACTTTAATTACGACTAACTGCAATTCAGCATTGGTATACATAAATGCATTAATTCTACAAGTGGAATGCAATAATTACCTACGTGAGTCACGCACCGACACCGTTTAAAAACATTATTCACGAAAATACGTAATCAAACAATATTGATTACCAAGTACGAATAATAGTTAAGAAATAACTAGTATGTAGCTTGATTTGTTATAAATCACTATGTGTATAATAATACCTGGAGTTTTAAACCTCTGGGTGTGAAATATCGCATTTAAATATTTAACTTAACTTGGAAGATCTTCGTATCTATTGATTTTTCTTCAGAACACGATAAATATTCAGAGAGAATTAGTAAATAGAATTATAAATGCTAATTTTGAGGTTTGAGTCCATTTCTATCTAATAGCTGTTTATCAACTGTTCGCTTGTAATATAATATTATGTTAGAACTTCTGTGGTTATAATATCATTCTAAATGCGTTTTACGAGATAAAACTGTTAAAAAAGGGAAAAATTTACTAAAGTAATAAAATAGATAATATGTAATTTTATAGTGTTAAAAGAAATACCAATAAATGGCACTTTCATACTTTTATTTCCTTAATTATCGATTTATCGGTGTTCTGTTTAACTTTACATAACATAGTGGCCATATCATTTATGTACTAGTTTCTACGTTTCTTACTGATACCAAAGGTTCGTAAAACCGTTGTATTATTCCTCCCCATTTTTTTCCTAGTATGTATAACACTCTTGTTCTTTTCCAGGAAGCCCACCCGAGTACCCGGGCAACAAGCACGAGGCTCCGATCGACATGCGGTTGCGCTCTCGGCCCGCGCCTCCGCCCTACACGCGACCTTCAGTTATCACCAAGAGCAACGATGCTCTGCCTGGTAAGCCATTACTTATCACTCTTAGTATCCTGCCTTATTTCATTTCTTACATTACTGTGGACTCTTCTACGAACAATGCTATTAATTGTGAAACGAACTCTCGTTTTCTTTCTCGAACTCTCGCGGTCCTTCCCCGCATCAAGATAAACGTTGGGAGCCTTAAACAGCGCGAGATTTGTTGTGAGATCAAAAAGTTTTGTGGTTTCTGATACCTATAACAAGATATCTTAATGAGGGGCCAGGACTATGTGTGTAACTGTCGAATGTATTTAATTATTACAGAAAATTAATCGTATCTTTGAGGCATAATGTTGAAAGATTTTAACTAATGTATTATTACATTTAAATTCCAATAATGGTTTTAATCTTTATTTCGGCAATTTGATATAATGCTGGAAGGAAATCCATAAAAAATAGTCCCATAGTTATACTACTCCTGCATAATGAACTCCCATTACTATGTCCCATATTCAGAAACATAATATGCCTATACAAATACTTAGTTAGGTGATGATCGAACCCGCTTATTCCTGTTTAGAATGACAATTAGTCACTTTATTGTACGGTTTTCTATAATTCTCAAGTCGGTCTTTGAACTCTTAATATGTCCCACCCTTAAATATCTGCTGGCACGATATAATCTATTCTTATAACTTTTGACAGAAAATATTAAAAAAAAACGGTAAGAAATCTCTGGTATATGTAGATTTACGTTTACTTTTTACTGTAGTTTTTTTATGATATCTCAAAGTGACTAAAATGCACCTAATGGTGAGTGCAATGCGATCCAAGTACAGTATCCACTGGCGATAGGTTATCTCTCCCTGGTTATCACAAATATGCCGGCCATGGTCGAAACCGGATGCAGGATGAAACCGACCACGTAAGTCATTCAAATAAGCTTTCCAAAGTCGTGTGGACAGCCGGTCTCCATCCAGGCGGTTACAAATATTGCATCCGTGACGCAGCTGGTTATACGCCGACTGTGAAATGAGACCGCGGGTGGGATCCCCGCACCGACACAAATATTTGTGTGAAAAAGTATTTGTTTTGGGTCTGGGTGTTTGTGAGACCGAAAAGTCTCTCGTAAAGTTTGATACCCACGACACAAGACTCGATCTTAGTATGGGATCAGGACTACCGACTATGTATGTTGGGTGTATTTATTTATTTTTATTTATATCCTACCATCATTATTTGTGCCACAAGCAATCTCACTTACAGAACGACACGCAACAGCAAACTATTACTACTTCTCGTTGGTTTTCTGTGACACGCTCAACATGAGCAAGTAAATCATCACGCCCTCAAGCCCACGTAGGGCTTCGCGCCGCTAAGCTTCAAAGTTGTTTTTAATTATTTAAGTGCCAAAAATATTTTCAGTATCTAACGACGATTAAAAACTGTAGGCTCTAGTATACTTAGATAATAGTACGAATAACTGGTGTTATTTCAAAAATAGGTCCACATGTGCTACCAGGGATCCTCCCAAAATGTTTCTCACCCACATAAATTTGACGCCGTTCATATCCAATTCATATTACTTAAAATCACATTGTTTGTTAAAAAGGATTTTCTTTTCCGAATTACGAAAGTGTTTATGTAAATAAAGCGCCTATTAAGATAATAGTTTTAACTGCAAAAATGTATCTCAATGTTATATTAAGCTCCATATATTGTTTAATTGGTTACGGACTGATAAATTTGATAAAACGGAACAATAGTTTTAACGACACTGCCCAAAAAACGTGGTACCTATAACAATTCCTTAATTAAACGAACAACGTAACTGTTTACTGGGGCATAGGACCTTACTTCCATTCTTTGGGAATTTATATCGTAATAAATGTAAACCTACGAATTCCAAACAAATCTCACGGCTGAACTTAAATCTACTGGTAATAGTTATGGGAGTATAGAATGAAGAATCCACGTTGTGTTAAAATAATGGCATACAATAAAATTACAATATATACCTAATTTATTTAGACTTAAACGTAACTTGGGTAAAGTTACGTTAAAAGAGCAAATATAAAACTGATATGTAAAGATTATATTTTTAATCTTGTTACAGGTTCAATGTCCATGTGCGATCCGGTTATCGACGAACACTTCCGAAGATCTCTCGGCGACGACTACATGAACTTATTCAAGAAAAACGCAGAGGAAGCCCAGCCTGGCCCCAAACCAAACACTAAAGACAGAGCCAGCAGTCCCATACTGTTCAAACCAGAAGAAACTCCTAAACCAACCAAAATAATCGCCATGGACGTAGACGACGCCAGTCTGTCGGTAGACGATCACTTCGCAAAAGCATTAGGAGACACATGGAGACAAATTCAAACCTCAAGGTTAAAGGACAACGACAAAGGACAAGCGAGCAAAGGCGGAGTGGACGATCATTTCAGCAAAGCCCTCGGCGACACGTGGAAGAAAATCCAGACTTCAAAACTAAACCTAGACTCAGACGACAAGCCTAAAGACCAGACGACGAAAATTATCACGAGGAGCGGCGTGGTAATATAATGACGGCAGATAAGCCCCTGGGTGGTTCAGTTTACGGTCTTGTAAAATTTACGAGGCATTTTCATGACGCTAACTGGAGTGTCGATAAATTCCCACTTGTTTAACATAAAGAACGCTATTATTTTATTAATGGGTACGAGTTGAGTGCCAGTCTTAACGTTTATTATCATATTCAGAATCCATGACAATTCTGTTACCTTTAAGGTTTTGGGTAATATTTTTTGAGATGTTATTTAATTTTATTTTAACGTTACGATATAGTCAATTAGTAGTCACCAGTTACACATTGTAAGTTATTACCTCAGTACGAGCGCTTTTGCACAATACACTAGATTAAGTTATAGATATGTGTTGTAAATAATCTTGCGGTGACTTGTGCCCGACTTGCGGGAGATGTCGCGTCACTCGTTTTATTTTATATTTCTATGTTTACTATGCAAATGTTCCTCACGTTAAATGTATATAGGTGTTCAGTGGATACGCGATATAACAACACACTGTACTATATTAAATATTGTACTTATGTATATTTGTTAAGCTAAAATTGTATGTGTATATTGAATTTTGTGTGATTTAAAATTTTCTCTGCACTATGCTCGAAATATTCACGAATATTTTGGTTGATTGAAAGTTAGGAGTTAAGATGGATGCGGCCTAAATCTCGCTTTTCTGATTTGTCTATAAAAGTGTTTGAAAGAAATAACAGATAACTATCGGGCAGCTGGCTGTCTGTTGTTATATAACGTAGGATTTGTAATTCGGTTTATAAATGTATGTAAATAACGGTTTCCTATTTATGCACTGTAATTAAGATATAAATGTTGAAGAAAAGAAAAATACACATAGTCATAAAATTATTTGTTTTATTTCAGTTAATACACACCATCCGATATTCGTAGAAAATACGACATACTCAGTTACAACCACATATTACGAGAAGCGCATTTCTAAGTTACTTGACATTTATTTCATGCTTATGACATGAAAAAGTTAAAGGATAATCATAACTGCACACACGTAACAAAGCAATAAAACAATTAATAATATCGTTAATTTAGTTAATGGAACGGGAAATATAAAAAAGGGATATAAAAGGATTTCAAGTGTGAAATTAAGGTCACGAAATTCGCAGAATCAATCTGCTAAATCTCATGTTAGCAAGTAACGCCCATCGACATGTAATGCGGTGTCAGAGGCAATTACACGGGGGTACACTGGAACTTGAATACATATGTTCGTCATATTGAAATTTTCTTTTACACTTTAAATACATTCCAAATTCACATACAATGTCGATACCTTATTAAGATACAAATCCTGGAATTGATTTATATAGATTGTCCTTATAAGATATTAGAATAAATAATAATAAATACACCAAACAGCCAGTAACATTCCAAGTCGCATCTCAAGATGAAAGACTGGTCCAGCACTCAACACCAGTACCCTATGTAAAAAGGTACTAACCGTTTACACAATGAATATTCTTATATCCACTAAACACAATTTGTTAATTTATTCAAACTCTCATTTAAATAATTGACGGTAAATTCTCAGTACGTCATAAATAAAAAAAGTTATTTATTGATTTAGGACGAGTGACATGGCACATACCGTGTTCGAATTACTTTTTTAGATACACGAAGCTGAAAGGTCATCAGGTGCAGTGATATTCTAGGTAGCCACGTTAACAAAAAAATATTAATAGATTACGTATAACCTGTCGGAAATATCTGTGGACCTAGCTGGAATATATATCCATTTTGTTCTTTACACTAAAAACATTTTGAGATGGATGCGAAATATATTTTTGGTATCAATATTTTTCCTATTTTAATTCCGTTTTTTTAACCTCTATATTTTGAATTTGCTGACCCAATGTTCCAATGACGTCAATTAGCCAGGTGCACAGATATTTCCGACGGGTAATAATACAAAAAATCTTAACCCAGACGAAAATAATGGTAGGTATTCTTAAAATTAAAATTATAATAACTCTCTTTTCTTCAGAAGTTTTGCGGTTAGTTTTCATTAATTGCTGAATCAGACGGACGAATTTGCAGACATAGAAGCCGGTGATTTTCCTGGTGACATATTAAAGTAAACACACATCACTTTAAATTTCCAGAAACAGTTAAGGAGAAAAAGAAGGAAGGCGGAATCTAGCAACGATCGAAATAACGTGAGTAATATTAAAATATTAGACGAACATGGAATAATATAAACCATATATCTAACATAAACTAATAGTAGGTTTACAATGCATATTTTATTAACCTTTGACATGGGCAAGTAAGACTGATTAATGTTTCTGCTTTCCTATATATTTATAATATTCCACCCTCCTTTACATACCTAATATTCCGAAAGCTCCTTAAAATATGAAAAGGCCTATTAAAAGTTAATTTAATCACATATAACAAAGGAAGCCTGAATTTTATCAGCCCAAATACATAATATGTACATTCCACTGCAGGTCACTGACCTCTGCCACTTACGAGTTAAAAAAATGATAAAGGGAACCGGATCAGACTGCCAAGAGCCAAGATCTTTGCTACTTACACTTCTAACGTAAATAAAACATCAAACAATATTATTATAATATGTAGAACAATTTGCAGTTTCGTCGCTATCGGCGATCTCTTCCAGACAACCTTAATCTTAATAAACTTTAAAACATATTTTACTATGCTATATAAAAATATTTTATGAATAATAAATGTTATATATCGTAGCTGCATTTTTATTGGTAGGTACTTTTTTATATTTATGATATTTGCATAATATTTAAATAAAGAACCCTGAAGGCTTTTACGCAAAGTTGACATTCAGTTAACATTAATTAAACGCGGTACGTAGTAGTTTGTTTTTAAAATAAATTCTAGCTGAATGGAATTAGAAAAATGTTCATTACTTGACACTTTTACAAAGCGAGTTTATACCGTCGACTTGGTCCGTGCGAAAGACTCGTTCCCATGGGAATTATGTAACCAAACAGAAAAAGGACTATCCTACGTATTTCTCGCTCTCGCCGATCGATATTCGTATTGCGATGGAACGTAACAGAGCATTTAATTTGGTGCGCTAACACAACAATATAACAGTTCACTAATCTTCATCTGTAATTCATTTGTTTAAAAATTCTCATGGACGTAGGGTTATTTAAGCAAATATGGATTATGAGTAAGATTTATTTTTTATTTTCTTATCTGTAAAAGTTTCTGTACAATGCGGAGCAACGACTTACATAGCGCAGATTTATTTAAGGAGCTCGAACTCCTAAGTAATTTCCAGAATATTTGATTTCGCGTTTTTTTTCACCACCGCTGTCAAATTGTCTTGCTGATTGGCCAAGATCGCTTCTGAAATTTAAAAATATTGTACGTAAAATGTATGTAAAAGATTGTATAGCTTAAGCATAAAAGTACATTGCATTGACATTCAACAATTAAATACATAGATTTCCGGGTAATCCTGATGGTTTCCGTAAAGAACACGGATAGTTCTATTCACCAGTATTTAAAAATTTACACAAAAATTGACATTTTTTTTTACCGAATAACTATGTAAAAAATATTTTTCTTTATAAATTTTAAAATTGTTTAATCTCTGATCCATGGATACGAAAATCATATTCAGTGTTAAAATTCGAAGAATTAGAAATAGGGCTAGTTTTGTGGCACCGATTTTTTTGTCGTTGACCTCTTTTATCTAAAACAAGATCGGGCCTAAAAGAGTTTTAAATATGTAAACATATGGCTACAATCATAGCATTTATGACCAAACATGATGTAGAAACAAATTTGTTTTACCATACGTAATGTTTCCAACGCCTTTAATGTATCGAGTCACGTTATCGTGTACTGTTCAATTATCACAATGAAAAATTCATAGACGTTGTATTAGGCAATCGTGGAATGTGTGTCATTTATTTTATTATATTGACCTTTTATTTTGGTTTGTAATAACAGACAATTAAAAAAATAGGAGCGTATCCAGGGATCTTTTAACTGCAAGGAACAAACATGGTAAATATTGCGTATGCAGCATTCTTAATAATATTATTATAAATACTAATATAAATTTATTTGTTTGTTACTCTTTTTCGCCTTAAGATCAATGGTACTTTTCATCCAGAATAAAAGTACTGTTCCTAAAGAATAGACAAATATTATTTTCATTTTTATATTACTGAATCCTGCGTTGACCGAAATCCTAAATTAATTGACAAAACCCTCATCAACGTGAGTGAAGTCGCGAGCACAATCAATTTCTATATAAATAAAGATTTTCTTTAGTACATGCTGTAGTTCCATCATAAATATCGGTATAAGGAGCCGACATCCCGGTTTATAGCGTTGTGTTATGCGACCCACTGTCCGGGGTGAATTGTATTGTTCTAGTTTGAGATGAATAGGATTAACTATTTCTATTCATATCAGAGCTTATCTGCTGTAATACAGCGAGACATTGCGGCAATTCAAATGGAAAATAACAAATACGACGCGATGTCCCTTGTACTAATCTACTAAGCCTATTAAACATTCCAAATTAAATTATACGATAAACGAATATTTGGAAGATACAATATTAGGTTTTAATACTGAAGCTACGTTAGAATTTTTATTCGTAGACAAAAAAGACGTAGAAAGATGTGGATGACCTTTCACATAAGTATTAATCCGACGCTAGACAGAAGACTGCTAAGTATAGTAGATAAGCACAGTGTATCAATGTCTCTTTATTTATTTACGTCATCGCGTCTAAAAACGAGTAATATTGCCCGTCAAAGCGCCGTAATTGAGTAAATTGACACGTGTTACGTTTCTATATTACGAGTATAATTTCTACACTTATTCAGCCTTTTCAACTATTTCTATTTTTTTTGTCGTTCGCATCAGTGACTGATTTTCAATTTGTTCATAGATAGTCATAAATGTTTTCGAATCACAATGTTACTAATTAATTTAACTACTTACACTAATAAAGTAGGCTTAAAGTACTGTAAACCTTAATTATTTTTTGCTTTACTATGATGATTTTCAAATATAAGACTTAACACATTGGCATAAACAAATAATGTTAAATCGTCAAAATACAAAGATACTTATACAAAAATGTTTTTAAGAAATCTCCTTACTTACGTAAGACGATAATTACATAATATATTAGTTTAATAGAAGCTCGTATGATGTCCTCGGTTGTGTAGATATCTTTGTTCTTCCTTCTTTTATTAGGCGGACGCCCACATTCGAGCACTGAATTCGAATGGTGCTAGAGGATGACGTCACTCTATCCACACACTCGAATACAGTTGTCAAACCATGGGTCAGTGCTTGATATACGACTGTTTGCCCTCCGATCTTCAAATTATGCTTCATTATTCATACCAAACTGTTGTTTTCTCTTAAGTTCTGCCAACCATTGAGAATAGTTGAAGTCCCTGTAAAAACTACATAATGTTAAATTACGGAAGCATGTCAGAAATAATGAAACGGAAACAAAAGTAAGTTATGCTTGAGGGCGACGGCCTAAGAATATTAATCGCCCTTACTTATGCTTAGAGGGTAGTAAAAAGCGAACAAGTGGCTCCGAAGGATCATTCGCTTAGCTTGCTACTTGCGCTTGATTGTAAATCAGGTATAACTCTATATACTTAGTATGATTATTAATAACTATAAAGTTTAAAAAGTTAATCATTGGAGAGCATAGTTTTATAAAATTCGGTCACTATGCAATGTAAACAAGCGCGTGCGAAAACCAAATGGAGACATATTTCTTTTTTGCATAAAATAATACCGATACCTGACTAATTTAATAAAGACGTGAAAAACACTGCTAATATTCACAGCGATATTAATCGTGACGGTGGAAATTATGCAAATTCGAAGCTAAAATTGGAATTTGAATAAGTAATTTGTCATCTAACATTTGTACCTGACGACGCGACGGTTGGCCCAGCTAAATATTCCAACCGCAAAACCCGGCTAAGACATTTTGAGAGACGTTATTCATTGCGTTATATGTAGATTATGTCAGTGGAATCAAGGTTAAGCCTTAACTCCATGCGGCACTGAGATATAGCGTAGAGTTCAACAAAAATGAAATATTGTTTAAACTTCTACTGGAAAACTGAAGCAAAATGAATTCAATAATACTAAACAAAGACGACTTTACTGGCCACAAGGAATGCGAAGAGATAAGTTTCTGCACTTTGTTTTTGATTTTATCAGATATTGCAGCTAAAAATGTCTGAAAAACACAAACCTTTTCAGCTCTGGTATAAATGTCATTTGACTTTGGCAGTGATATTTTTTTAAAACCACTTTTTCACAATAAAGCTAGGCTAAGTAATATAACATTTCGATAGCAAAAAACAAAAACAACATTTGTGGAAATATTGGATATCAGAAATTTAAAATCAGTTGTATACAACAACGGTAAAAAAGGGCCGAAATGAGCAATAATTACACTTAGTTAAGTCTACTATGCTCCTTAAAATATAAAGACAAATTTATGATGTTTTACGTAAAATAGACTTCATAGTCTACTAGTATCTCTTCAGATCGACAATATAACAGACTTAGGTAGTCAACAATACTAGAGTACTGTAATAAATTTTATTATCGTCAATATGAGTTTATGTGCGCAGACGTCAATAAGAAGGAACGGGTCCGCGTGCCACATTCGTGTGTGACTGCTATTGACATTTGACACAAGCCTCCCCGAAACAGAAGAATACAAGGCACGAGGCACGAGGCACGAGCCACGGTGGCGGTGAGCCGCGATGAACGCTTTCATTATTTACGTGTAGCGGTACCTGTCCGGCCACGGAGCGTATCGATCGAGCCGACACTACCCGCCGCGCCCCACCCTACGCGATCGCAACTCACTAAATATCAAAGTAATTGATTCACATGTGCCCAATTATCCGACAATACTTATTTTTACTTAAATTACTTTCAAGATCGCATGTCGCCGCGGCTCATTTAAAATTCGGAACAAATTTTGCGCTAAAGCAAAACATTGGTTTCAGGGATCTTTGATTCGCTCCAATAGCAAATTGACTCAATAATATACATCGAGAAAACGTTAAGCGGATTGTGATTGAAAGGTCATAATATCCTGCATCATGTTCAAAGCAAGCAACCCACGTCACTGTTTAAATTGCCTCGTTTGCGTGAAACCCCTTTACTTAAACGTTCTGTACTGGAATAAATTAATATTACGTATGCATTAAAAGCCTCGTAATGAACAATTGCTCCCGCCACCTTTTTTTTAGAAAGGGCAATGCACAGAAAAGAAAATTGATTATTCATGAACGTTTTAAAATGTAAAAGAAGTAGGTACGATCAGACTAAAACTCTACGTATTAAGTTGGATTTACGTTTTCTTGTTTAAGACGTAAAAGTGCACTGTATTTTCTTGAGACGGGAACATGAAAACTCTACATGAAGCGTAAGTAATAAAACGGTACCGAAATGCAAAAGGAGATTACCAATAGTAAAATTTATTGGACTTATCCACCCCATTATATTAAATTATTCCATTGGACTAAGAAAAATACTGAGAGCTTTTATAAACTAATTTTGCGCTAGAACTGTAGCCCACGGCGCGGCGGCTTCTGTTGCAGATACGTTATGTGTACGTAGCGTTCATTACGAACAATAGTATAAAATACGCTTGCGAATAAACCGAGCCGAGCAATTATTTTAGTACTGCAGATAGATATTAAATTAATATTCCCTTCACGTCGGGTTACATTACGAGCGATCTACGGTACGTCTGCTATTAAATATGAACCGAATTAAGCTTATAGAAAGGATTTTCTTCACTTTATCACACGCGGTAAATGTTGAAATGAAGACACGATTACTGCGGTGCAGTGAGAATACTGATGCTGGATGGCCAGGGATACATATTTAAAGCACGGAGTTGTTTCGCTCCAGAGGTCCTGGACAATTAGATGGACGCATCCCGTCGCGAGTTGCCGGCCTGCACACAAAGCCTGTAAGGGGATACTTCCTCTAACAAAGGTTTCAGTCGGTTCTAGGGACGGTCTAGTGGTGAATAGAGACGTGTCTACGATGACAACTTTCGTCATTATCTTCCTTTTTTATTACGATTTGTACTTCGTAAGAAACATCTGCACTGCTGTCAAGTTTTAGTAGACTTTATAAGTCCGAAATTGTTTGGAAATTAATACGTATACTTTTAATGTATATTTGGGTACATTTTCCGTGTCATAGTACAAATTAGTGTTAAACAACTGGAAATGCTGGATCCTCAAAACAATTTAATGGTAAAATAATTATGTAGCAATATTATAAGTCCCAAAAAATATTATTTACATTAATTTTTATAAGTAGAATGCTCTTTTTGGGCGATATTACATATGAATTTTCATTTTAGATTTATAAAAAACACAATTAATATCGTACTCCTGTAATACTCTCGCCATTGTCTCGCCATTCATTGCAATAAAAAAAAAACTTTTGTATCCAACGTTTTTATTTAAATAAAGATTTCCATTTTTCTATCAAGTCGAAAACGCGTAACAAACCAGCACAAATTTTCACATATTTTTTGCGCTCTTTTTTTTAATTTGCCGCATTTATGTAAAAAGCGACGCTTAGAGTTATTTTAGGCGAAAAATCTCTGAAATAAAGTGTACGTCTCTTTGTGAATGCTTCATCTAGAAGCTTAATTTTGTCATTTGATGCCTCAGACAGATCTGTTTGCCTCGAATCATATAGGCATTTTTTATTTATATTTGAATTGAATGTATCCTATTTCAAACCCTGTTTTTTTTATTATAAAATAAAAAATAGTATTGAATATTTTAGTAACTCGAAAAGTCTCTCATTATAGTCTTGATCAAGAACTCTATCACAATATGTTATATAATATGTAAGAGTCATTAACCTTTTTTTTTGTAGCTAGGCATGTGTTGGGTTTTATTCATCTGAATTTGAGTATAAGACAAATCGTTTTCCAATTAATGTTGAAGTCGTAAAAAAGGTCGGTTCGGTGCTTAAGTTACTATTTTTAGAAAGAAAACTCAAACTGATGGTTGCTAACCAAATCGTATATTTTGTTTCCTTCGACAGATAAAACAAGTAACTGCTAAATTAAAAGGATACACAAAAACAAAAATAGATTTGCATATTATTGTAATTTTGCTGCAAAAAAAATCATTTTATATACCTTTTGAACAATATTCTTTCACTGCTTTAACTAAGATGCACTATAAACTTTAATAATTATACGTTTCCAGTTGAAAGAACTATATTTTCTAAGAACATCTGGGCACACGGGGAATTCGAAGTTCCGCTACAACGGCTCCATTTTTATTTTGTTGCTAAGAAAACTTATCAAGAAGCTCTAAGGTTGGTCCGAGATATTGTCTATCTATCGAGAAATAAATCTTAATTGAATTTCTGAGAAGCGTTCATGTTATTAAGTGCTCGTGAAAGCTCAACTCCTAGATATTACATCGATTTCTACAACATATTAACCAACTTATTAACATCTTTTAAAGTACCAAATATTAGTAATATGGTACAGAAATAAAATCGATGTTAGTTATTATGGACGATTTGCTTAGTAACTCAATGATAGTTCATTAAGTTATCAAATGTATATTAAAGTCTGCCCACCCATTTTTCATTAGTAGGTACCTTATACCTATCAATTAAGAGTTCAATTAAGACATTAGTGTAATCAATAACTACCAAACGCTATCCAACTAGAAATTGTATTCGTGTTTCTATTGCCTCGATATTCCATTTAGCAATCGTCTACGATTTCAATTACAGGTGTAAATAAATTTGTCCCATTTAAATATATTGATTTTGTAGCTCAATACATTTAAATGGGACGAAATTGGAATACGGCTATTCAACAATTTGGGCGAGCGATATAATTGCGAAGGGTCCTTTTAAAAGCCTCGTTTATATCACAACCGAAGAAGCCAATGTAACTTCAAAGAACTTCGAGTAATAAAGTAAAGCGTGTAAACAGATTTAAGGCGTTACCCTAACAGAAGTAGGTGCCTAAACAAATTTATAATACATCTCATTAAGAAAAGGAAGAGATTTAATGCTCTTAGAATGTAGGTCGGTGAAACATCAGCAAATAGTGGAACGGCTACTTAATAAAATAAGTACACGTCTAAGTCAGCTGAAAGTAGATACTAGCTTTACGCAAACAGAAGTTAGTTCTACGAAGCAAGATATAAACGTTTCCGCAGTTTCATTGGACAACGCGACGGTTGCAGTTACCGTCGCTATAGGAAACAAATGAACTCTTAAATGACAGTGTCCCTGTGTCGCTTGATATTGATATAATTCATCTAAACTCTATTAGCGAGTTGCGAAATTTAGAACTACAGATAAAAATATCTATTTAGCTCATTGTTTGAGATTTGTTTTTTATGTCCAATATAATAAAATGTGACGAGAGACAAACTGTTCCTAATATTTTGACAACAGAATGACAACATCGCATTCGGACGCCAAAAGATCGTAGATGATCCATACTATCGATTCGTCCGGAATAAATCAAAGCCTTTTCAGTGCGTCTTCACATAACGCGCTTCATTACTAAATATTGTGTGATAAATCGTTTTGAAATCTTATTACCTGTATGTTTGAATAAATATATCGCGTCTTAGCTTTGTACCGTTAATGAAGCCATTAAACGAGCTCGCTTCATTTGCCAAGGCGCCTAAAAATGTGTTGTGTTAATAATACAGAAACACAAGTACGAAACCCAATACAATTTCGAAGAAAATCTAAACTTCTCGAGATCTGAGTTATGAAACTCAGATCTCGAGAAGTTTAGATTTATTACAATATCGTCAATAAGGTTTCGTTACACGGAGTTCGATAGAATTCTGAGGCGTTCAATTAGAACGTGATATTCATTACAACGTTATCAACTATGAGTTCAGTCTTTGTGAAACCTCAGTAGGTAAATATATTAGAAGTGCGCACAAAGTGGGGTAACAATAGAACCCTCAGCAAATATCTCCTATTATGTAACTTGTTTCCGTGTCCCCGACAGTCCTTACCTACATAATGAGGATATTTACCATACTTCGGACTTCCGCTTCACGAAGAGTTACACGTTTCTTGACTCATTGTAGAATATTTTCGGTTATCTATATTCCATACTACACAAGGCATTGATAATCTGGACCGCTTTATGAGCCGAGGCGTATTTCAAGATGACAGGATTACTTGCCTTCAACTTCGTACTGAAAGTTCATCCTACGTATTAAACACGAAATTTTGATTGGACATAGATCATTTAACAGTGACCTTTAAGCCTGGTCAGATTTAAATTTATGAGCCGATATCCATAAAATATTATAAAGATTGAATAAGAACACAATTCATAAAACTTGCGACAATTTTTTCGTTGCCTCCGACTACGTTCATATGAAACTATATAAATTTATTTTTACGTAAATGAAACGTGCGTCGATAATAATAGCAGTAAGTTAAACAGCGCTTTAGGTAGGTGTCATAGACGTTATCTGTGTTGACAGGGCGAGGAGTCACAGGCTTGACGTTTCTCCGCCCGTCGACGGCAAACAGCAAAACTACCGACCTGTGAACACAAAGCGGTAAGCCACTCATGCTCTCGAACATCTGCTCCGGGCGTTACCCTTTACCACTGTTCTCGATAGCAAATGCTCGAAATTGGACACTTAACGTGGCATACGTTTTCAAATTAAATCATACGAGTATAGTGAATTTGTAGATTGTCTTAGTACAGTAATATGGACAAATGAATGTTATTTTGTATTAACGTTACCTTGGTTTAGTATGAAAATTTACCAACATGTGAATAAAAATACCAATTAAAATACTCATGTCACCTAACTATTATGATTTTACCTAAAGCAAACATGGTTCTACGAACTATCATCATCTTCAGCTACATAGAGCTACTAAAATATTATAATTTCAGGTTACAGCTACCAAAATAATATAATTTCTCCATCAATTTATTGTCATATATGTTAACACTGTATTATGAAACTGTCAACTGCTTACACGTGAACAACAAAATTTCCCGCGTCACGATTCATTAAATATCAGATGCTTTCTTTGATGTTTGAAGACGACCTTCATTCGATGTTCTGTCATCTCAGTACAGAATTATAATTCAGTACTTCGCCGAATTGCAAAATTTGCACAGTATAATTTTACCATTTCTCTACGTGTAACGTTCTTTTTTTTTATGTGACTTTCCTCACGACGTTTTTTGTTGCTAACAAAGATAATAAAGTTGTATTAATTTTGGCAATGACTCCCTTTGTTAGGTATTAACTCTACCCGCACATTATTCTACTTACAGTTTTTAGTTCTTTTCTTTAGTTTTTATGTTTAACAACGGTTATACCTACGTTTTAATTAAATTGATGTACCGAAAGCTACCGTGTAATTCAAATTTCAAAATATATTCCGTCGCTGGTTTGTTAAAATAAAAAGATTTATGTCAAAGTTCTCAAGAGGTTAATTGGAATACAAGTAAATGTACACTGGCACGTGTCTTTAGATACTCGAGAAAACAACTTTCAACGAAAACATGCAAAACAAACACTGAATAATAATAAGACATATTTCTCTAAACAAAGGAGCGGAATACATAAGCTGGAATAATGGGACGACGTAAACAATATAAACATAACACGCTATTAAGGACGGTGCAAACGCGTGAAACATGCCTACACGCTATCGACTGGCGTACGTCGCACTGGTCACTTACTGACCTAATAAAATGAACTACTGAAACGCACTAAAACATGCACAAAGCTCTGACTCACCGAGCACGTAGCAACTACGTTATCAAGCCTGGTTCGACTTTCCGAGTTTAACTCTAAATACTCGAGGGTGGCCATGGGCGACGGAGAAGCGAAACTAAATAACATCGCTCCACCCCCACACCGGGGTCGATAGCTGCCTTTGATTAAATATATCAACTTCAAAAAAACAACCCTATACTTTACCTGTTTTTATATAAATAACCTATCAGATAAGCAATTTATCTGTCTTTGATTAGCGATTCCGTTAGTATGGAAGTATCTATAAATTATAGCACGTTTTATTTTATTCGTCTTTCTGATGTCGCGTCGTAATAACCGTACGTAACTTTTAAATTGGATTGTGTATAATAGATTCATCATCAACGTCATAATACGTCATCACGACGTCATCAAATACCATGTAACTGGTTTTCGTGCGAAATGAACCACACACAGACACATGGCAAAACGAAAATATCGGCAAAAAATTGTTTGCATACTTATTCCTAGTACTACGGCTATATTTTTTACAAAATATTTGCCATTCTTATCGTCTTCGTATATACAGTCTTTTCAGTAACTAAGAGATGTTCGTTTAAGTAAATATAACAAGTTTATATAGTATCTACATACATATATAATAATAAGTTTGGAGTTATGGACCACCATAAAGACCATAAAGACGGCTTACCACACGCATGTAAATTGCCAAGTACAAAAACTACTTACCCATGGTACGAGCAATAAATACTTCCTACGCTCATATTTCAGCATAAAAAATATTTCATAGCTCTGACAAGAAAATGAGTGCAAAAGAAAATGTAGCACTCTCTTTAACTGAAACTTTTCGCTTCACGGTTCATGATTTTAGTGCAATTTAGCTCCCATAATAAGAACACTTTTGAGTTCAGTTGAGAGTAAGCATTGGACTTTTGAGGAAACAATATAATTAGAAGAGTTCCATAAAATACATGTTCTACAAAAAAATCCTTATCGCTGAAAATATTCTTCATCAAAAAAGGTAATGTAGAACCTTTATGAAAGTTTATTTATAAAAGTGTATTAAAAACTGCCTGTGTTGCGAGTAGAATGTGTGTCATGGACAAGTTGTTACACTGCCTGCTGCGCTATTAACCGCTCAATGAGACGTCATCGCGCTTTGAACGCTCCAACACCACTTGGTTCATATTTATCAACTGCACGGTCGTAGCTCGCGTTCACATACGCCACGTCAGCCTACTTGTATTATCTTTCGTAGATGTGAAAAGTCTGACGAAGAACACAGCGGATATAGTAACTGTATCTCCATAATTACAACCTTAGGAATACATATTTAACGTTGAAATTGGCTTTATCGATAAGCTGGATCTTAATAGTGGCGTACAAGGCCTTGATGTAGTCAGTCTAAATAGATTACAGTACAAATATGCTGGCTTGACTTGTTGTTTCACAAAAAATCGACTGAAATTAGGTTTGTTCCCACATTTCGTTTGTTGAATGAAATTTCCAAAGCCGTACTAAATCCTGAAATTCGCCTCCTTTTCCCCCATCGATTTTAATAATATATCAGCTCATATTCGTTAAGCTACAGAGCACGGCCCTTTTCTGCAATTGAGTAAGGGTACTCCTTAGTCCACCTCACTTGTCTATTATTCTGACTTGGTGAACTTTTACATGTGCTCGAAAAATCTTATGAAGATCTCACGGAGGAATCTTGCGTTAAGTTTCCTCACAATTCATTGCGTTACAGTTAAAGCTGTAATTAATTATTAATAAGTCATATTTAAAAAGTTGTGCCTTGGGCTCGGACCTTCAATCTCTGATTTACCACTTAAGTTTTCCTGTTAGTAATGAATAAATTTAAAATTCATCGTTTATTTTGATAAACATATTAACACAGCTTTCAATATAAATAAAGCCGTGTTAGAAAGGTAAATTACATTCGCGTTCGTGTATATCAGCAATTAAGCTACAATCAAAAATAAATTGTTCACGCCTCAGTCTCACGGAAATATACCATTACAGTTCGCAATCAGGTTTCAGCGGGACGTATGTACATTGTACATACAAATGTCTTCGCTGTAAAGCTACGGCTATAGACTAATCCGATTTCGCTCCGACTTTGTTAGTTACTTTTCTTACTTCTTTATTTTACAAGTAGTCGTAGATTTCAATCACTGAATCACTGATTTAGTGACGTTGTGTTCGATTTCTTAGCCGAGTTTATCCCGACCAACGACTTTACTTTTCTATAAAACTGTAATTGCTTACTTTGGATTATTTACCGTAACTAATCATTGACGTCATAAGCCGAATCTTTTTATATCATCCGTGATAAGCACATGTTGCTATAACACGTCATAGAATTCCTTTTTCATAATGTATGTATTAATGTTCCAAATTATTTGTATATCGCGAATATGCATAACATAATATATGACATCGCCACGGTTTAGACATAATTAATAAATAATTCGTTATTCAGGTTAATAATTGCAATAGCAAAGGCATAATAATAGTTGTTTATTGATCATAAAAAACTTAAACAATATTTACAAATTATAATCATACGATTGTAGGGGAATATTCTTTAGGACAAGAACATCAATTTAAAACTTTACGGCAATAGTAAATCACGTCAGATTTCGGTCACCGCGTAACCACTAGTTATTATAATTTTATTATTCTATCCGATATATACAAAATATGTGACGTGCGTTTATATTTGGCAGTGGCTATATTAGAAATGAAGCGGCAACTGCCGGGCTATTGGGCGCAGCCTCTACCTCCTATGTGGTCCACAGGGGACTTTATTTATTTAGGATCACTCTACTCGATATAGCTACACAGTCGCCTACATCGATCATAAAAAAGCCGTATAAACCGTGTAAACTCGTATATGCCCGCTACTGCTCTATTACTACTTTTGTTACTTGATTCGCAAGACTTTATTACGTATCAACAAAATATCTAATTCAATAAAATCAATAACCATTAATATTGAAATTGGTTTAATGAACTGTTTTGAAACGAGATAATGGTGTATTGAGATTGAAGTACAAATACAAAATTTCCGCAAACTGTTTATCGTTTTGAAAGCAAAACCACTCTTCTGGAAATTCATTTTGTGATTAGTTTTACGAGAAGAGTATAAAACAAAAACTTGTTTAATTGTCAAACAACTTGACGTCAAAATTGTCTCTTTCATAAGAAATTTCTTTGATGCAGTGAAAACCACGGAACCGGAAAGTTAATAAGCACTTAGGTTAAGACAGCTGTAAACTGTAAAAGCCAATATTCCGAAACAATCCCAGCAGACAGAGACAATACCGCATCACATCCGTTGAAATATGACGGCTGGCAATCTATGCTAATCTACGGTCAGCCTGCCAAGCCCTCAAGGGCTGTGGTCGTATAGTCTGTCCCTTTCCCACGTGCTACTTCTCTATCGCTGTCCCTTTCTAGACTGTAAAAGTCGGAAATGGCAAGTGTTGATGTCGATTGTCCGACTGAAACCGCTCCACGCCAACTTTTCCGATACGTAGATAAAAGCAGCTCTTGAGCAACTTTAACGAAGATAATTTAAAAGTAGTTTGCAGCGTAAGATTGGTGTAAACACACCTATTCCAAGCATAAAACGAACTGTAATCTGGAATTGCTTGCAAAACAATTTATTACTAAGGAAAATAACACACGTATTGTTATCAAACGGCACTTCATTCTAAACAAATGGAATATAAAGTACGATATTATTATTGGTAAATCTTTTATAACTCTGTTAAATTATGTGTATGAGGGAGTGGAACGAAGTTCAACGTTTGGCGGACGACAAACATGCTACTAACAGTTTGAATTTTCTTTTCTAAATAACATTAAACTAACTAAAGAATAAAACTTACTATCACACAATTTATAATCTTCGGTAGTCATAAAATTAATTATTATCTATAAAATAATAATTAATTAAATTATAATTTTACATAAGAAAACATAACTAAATAAGCAGAAATTAAAAATTAAAAAAAAAATATTTGAGAATATAATCCTGCATGCTATATACGAGTAATATCCTAGTATTTTCATTAACCATGTTTTTAAAGGTTTCATTCAATAAAGGTCTCCTTACTTTACATTTAATATTAATATCAGAATGTTTACTTAATTTTAATGTAGTTAATTGTGGACTTAATCTCAATACTTATTAAACTTGTTCGACTCCTCATCGGGCTTACGAGCGTTGAACTTCGCTCTATTACCTGCAGCGTACAGGTAAGTACAAAACTTTTCTCAAATTACAAGACCTTCTGTTATACATGTTCTATCTGCTTGTAATCCTTCACTGGATTGTTTATTTATTATTCGCGTTTATACGTAGCTTCGTTGAAGTATAATTACTCCGGACTTATCCCATAGGAACGTGATTTTACTTGGATAAAAAGTATGTAGTTTGTGTTGACCCTGTGCCCATAAAATAACTACTCCATTCTCTCTCTGTACCTGGCGTTAGATGGAACGAGTTGCCGGGACCCACATTTATAACTCCTTCAATTTCGCTTAATCTTGAGCATCCTCTATTGTTTTAGGGCTCTTGCACATTTCCTGACCACATAAAGTCAGAACTTCTTTCGATCTGACTGCCTTACGCCCGAATATTCCAACGCCACTTAAATATCATGTTGCGCTTAACTACGAAAGTCCCGCTTAAACGTACTGATTAAGTGGGACTATAATTAAGTGCAACTTAATATTCAAATGGCGTTTGAGTATTCAGACATTAGTCCCTCAATTTTCGTCCTAATCCTAATTTGCTACATACTGTTGTTTTCTGGAAACTTCTTCAAACCAAGCGAAATGATAATATTGCTGCCACATCGTGAACCCCAACCATCGCTATTGATAATGTCATAGATAATAAATGTGTCAGTTATAAAGGGAGTAAATAGGCCAATCGTCGAGAGCTGTCTGTTGTAAGGAAATAGGTAAATATTTAATGTCGTTAAACTTTCACACCTGGACCACGTTCCCACCTTGTGTCCTCGTTCAAAACGTTCTAATTCCCAATTCATAACTCAAAACAACGCTCCCCGAGTTTCAAACTCAGCGGAATGACAATGAGATTAAATTTACTAAGAAACAACTTTATCTCAAATAATAGAATAAAAACATTTGTAATGATAACAACTCGTATTATTTATACGACAATAAAGTCCATTTCAGAGCTCTTTGAGTCTAAAATTAATTCTTAAAGGTACTATTTTATACGGGCTCCACAAAATTACTACAATGTATAAGTGCAGAGCAGTTTAAACAGAGTATAAAACGGCAAGAAATAACCGTCTCCCTGGCCGAAATAATTTGATCGGCTTGAACGAAACCGAATATGCACAAGCTGTAGTTGAAAAATGGCAATCTAACGTGAGTTATTATGAAGGTTTTCTACCATTGCATCGTGTAGGTAAACGGTTGTTACAACGATACCAAAGTATTAATATGAATGTTCATTTCAAAGATTTATAAATAAAATATACAAGATTACAACATACAATGAAATAGTTACATATGCAATGAATTTGCGGAATGCGGATAGTCCGTAATATTGGTTCCTCGTTATTATGCAGTGTTATTTCCTTATGTAACAGTTTCTTATGCAAAAACTTATCGAGCGAATAAAAAATATACTTAATTAAAACTTTAACGTTATTTTAAGTAAGTGTTTTCTTACTCGACTGCATTAATCTAAAGCATTTACTGCAACCATATAAACTAAAATTAATTATTACATAATTAACTTTACTTTTGGTGAGTGACAAAAAATCCTTTAGTGTCTTTTGTCTGATATATTATATTTCGAATTCTTGACTATCTTTAAACATATAATTAATTCTTCTGTACGTGTGAATGTAACTGAACTCCTAAACGGCTGGACTAGCTTTGATTTTTTTCAAGTGGATTCGAGGATGGTTTTGTTTCACAATTCGGTCCTTTAAAAAAAGTATCTGCGCCCGAGCGAAGCCGGCCGGGCACCTAGTGTTATTTAAAACTTATTTGGATAGTAGGTATAATGTAAGAATGTATAGATGCATCGTTCCATTATTTCGGATGAAACGCAACAACAATACCGTTACTTCACGTAAGATATCTGAGACCATGGTACCAATTCTATCGATTCGGCATCCCAACGCTTGTAAGGAGTCTTTTCGTTGCTTTAATCAGTTATTACAAATTTTTACCGCTTTACTCTGTAGGTTTGTAGTTAAAGCGCTTTCTAGCATAAACAAGAAAAAATTAAAGTATACAAAAAAAAATAACATTATTTGGATTGAATAATACGAAGTGTAGACTTGGTACTAGTTTAAATATAAAATATTAACGTGATAAATTAAATATAGTATTATTTGCAAGTGAAATGACATTAATGTTCACTTTCTAGAAATACAGGATATATCAGGACTCCGACCGAAAACGAAGCCAGGTGTTAGTACTAGTGACTTCAGACACAAGGCAACTAAAAATTTCGCAAAAAAAACTTTTTTTTGTAATTTTCTACTTATCGTCATATTTGGTTGATAAATACATAGTTTTTCTAAAATAATGGTGTACGCCTTTTTATTTTTAAAGACGCAATGGTATGCAAGGGTTTAAATTACTATTTTCGCAAAAACGAGGTATTTACCAGCCAAACAAAATGATATTTTAAAATCGCGAAAAAAATATTGTCGCTTGTTTTGCGAAATTTTTAATTGCTTTGTGTCTGTAACCACTAAAACTACCACCTGACTTCGTTTTCGGTCGCAGTCTTCATATACCCGATGTAACATAATCAGTGACGTTTAAGTACCAAAGTATATGTTTAACCATAAAAATCAAATAAATTAACCAATAAACAAATAATCATGAACACTCCAAAAACATTTCCATGTTACATCAAACACGTAGACAGTATACTAATAAAAAAGGAAACTCTATTTGTATTTCGAATATACTGTCCTCACGTAAAGTAATTGCGAACATGTATAACACACATGAATAAGCAAAGTATAAACACGTCAACATAAATTTGCGAAATGTTAGTGGAAATCTGAAAGTAAGTATCCTTGGAGAGCGTCCTTGGCGAACGACGATCCGCACCTACTCTTGCCTATAATTAAATCGTCTACGTACTGCCAGCACATATTAAAAATGTTAGGAATTTTACTAAAGCCTTCGTTTTATTAATTACAATTCACTTTAATTGGTCTCGAGCTTTTAATAACACAAAGGCGTGCTGTGCTAAAGTTTGATTAGGCCTTGCAATTAAAATTTTATTTAATATTATACGATACAGATATACCTAATACTATGTCACATTTTTATAAATATACACGAAAGAAAACTAATTATTTCTGTACGATGTGATTCTCAAAATATCTGCTTTTGCGTGCGTTGTTATGGTGCATCCAAACCGCTGTATTTTTTGTTGAGCAACATTGTGCAACACGACAACATTTTGTTGATACTTGTTATTATTTGTTGAATGTTTCTAATCGCGCCCATGACATAAAATGGCTAAATATAACAAATAATAGTTTAAAATATGACAATGTTCTCAATTGCTATCGATCGACTACACGTTGGGCAACGTTACTTAACATTTAATAACACGGCAATATGTAATAACATTATATAAAATTTTGTTATCATCACATGTTGCTGAGTAACATTTGGAAACGTCGCTCAACAAAAAAATAACTGCGGTTTCAATGCACCATTAGATATACAACAGCACTCAAAATCGTTTATAAATGCTTATTAATTATTGTGCAATATATTTTATTATACTTCAATTATTGTAAAGAGGCAATTATAAAAACTTTAAATTTAGAGTAATCGCTTTTGTCACAACCAAAACTTTTAAACATTGATGACACTAACTGAATTAAATCATTATTATAAATATACCTTTCCTTAACATTTTGGCATCATTTTCAACATATATGTGTCTATATTTATTTATAACAATTTGATTAGGTATATGAAGTCTATATTTATAATAAAAACGCTCTAAAGTTCAAATTCCTAAGAACATTTATTTGGCAACGAAATTTATTTTAAATGCATGAACTCTTGGAACATCGCATGCTGTATTTGCCGTAAATCAGCCTTACGTTTTATGTGATCTTTACGCTCATACTCTGACTGCGCACAACACGCGTTTTGTGTCTCACTCTTAATATTTCTGCGTATATTTATATACAGTCTAAAATTAAACTAATGTTAAAACCACAATTCCAGTAAATCGTAATTAACAAAGCGACGTTAATCGAATATTAATTATGATTTACACATATCTAAATCGAATTTGGACTGCCCAATTACATTTCAATGTCACAAGATATATATAATGAAGTTTTAACCAGTAATAAACACAATAGAATCCACCTCGAAATTATTTCCATTTCATAATTAAGATGTCCAAAAACGTTGAGTCTCGCTTTTCATTAAATTACAGCATAACGTTAATTGTACTGTTTCACCGAGAGCACCTAATAAATAAGATAATAAACGTAACTGGGACTTGTCCCTCAGGACAAACAGGTAAATTGGACTTCGCGCGTTATTAAAATGCATTTTTATTTCTTCATAAATAACATTGGCCGCATACCGTTTTCCTTATAAAATATATAGTTGAAAATGGCGAACGTTTAAACCGCTTACATTTGCATTATAGAGGGAAATCAGAATTCTGCTGCAGAAGAAAGCAAAATATTAAAAACTCAAATACTAAATGTAGACGTACGTCTACTACTCATTGGCAACAATAGAGCTCATCCACCCCTGAAGCGGTGGTTCTATTCTCGGCGGGTCTGCCATTGACCCAGTTCTGTGGGGCAGACGGCACCGACTTGCAACTCGCACCTATTCTGTTAAATTAATACTAATAAAGGTGAGCAGCGCATTACAAACGAAGTTATACCAGCCGGCAAAGCGCCGCTTTCAACGCCGCTCCACAATCGAGCTCTCAATATTTTTTTTATTTTATTACACTATTCCTTAGTATTTCTTTATTTAGCTGCATTGTAGAGAAAATTAATAGTTGTGTAGAAGAAAAAGATTATATTTCGGAATTTCTAAGCATTTTGATACGACTAATATGATGAAACTGAGAATCCTCAGTGATTATGACCTCATACAATACGTACGTGATACAGTAAAAAATTGAGACTATCGTACACTGCCAAGTAAAAAAGCTACGAATCACAATTATTATTTCTCTTTTCTTAAATTGCACACACTTGTTTGGTATATTGTACTTTATCAGCCCATGCACGTCCCACTGCAGGGCACGAGCCTCTTCTATAATCGAGCGTACACTTGAGAGGGTTAGGCCATACAGTGTTTAGTGTAAGTACTAATGATTGGTGTAATTTCTAATATCGACGAAAACGCCCTTGAGCAGGAGGAAGGAAGGCACATTCGGGAAATTCTATACCAGGATGCTATAATATGTATAAAAGTTAAGGACCTCGTGTAAATAACATAGGCCCAATAATTCTAACGTCGAAGCAAAACTTTAATCGTCATGCGCCAGACTGTCAACGAAGTCGTAAATGTCAAGAAAATAGATCAATACGCCGAAGGCCGCTGTTGATAAAGTAATCAGACAAAGCAGCTAATGATTACTTCTTCAGTACACTTCTACTGGAGAATTATAATTACTTTTTTTTAAACTGTTACAGCTACACTCTTTAAAACTTCTAATTAATGAGTTAAAATATTCATGACGACTTCATTTGCAGATTTTCTATCCAAGATCTTATTTAACTTTGCAAACTCTTTGATAATGCACACTGGAATGTTCACTGAGCTTAAACTCATTAACTATGCAAGTCTCAATAGACCGAAGCGAGTACCAAAAAGACAATAAAATTTGTTTATTCATTTAAGAACACATACCTATATGCTATCGTAATTTATTCACAAGGACAGAAATTGAAAAACGGATTGTTTTCACATCGCGGAAAGCTAGTTGCAAACAATATTTTATTAGTTCAAACTAACATTTGTTATGTAACAAAAGCAATCAAGAATCTAATTGTATTGCAAGCAATTGAACGAAATATAAAAACACTTTCAGATACACTCGACAAGAATAAAGAAAATTGCTTTCTTTTAAATAAATACAATACCAATTACCTATTTCTTTCATACTTTGTTGACATCAAAAGAAGGTCAGGTTAGCTTTCCTTATAGTCTACAATTGGAAAAGTGACTTCAAATAACGCTCTTTAGACAAAAAAATTCGAAGCGAAATGATTGTCTTTATTATTTAAATAACTATAACTACGGCCTACACTATGAATACGTCGTCGCGAATAAAAATATATTTAATATTGAAACTTTACAATTATATTTGAAAGTCATTTATATTAAAAATCGACACGAGACCAGTTAAATATAGGAAACACCTAAATCGAAAACTAACACCATAACGAAAAAATCCAATATTTGTGTTTATAAGACATCGCTCCGCCTAATAACCGGCACAGCTGATGGTTAGTGAAAATCAGAGCCTAAAACACCCCGGCCTGAAAATAATCGGCGCATTCCCAACTTGAAAATATATGGTTCCTACAAACGACAGAGATAGGAAGACTGTAGATTCCTATTCAAGAATTGTCGGTCGTTCTACCGCAGGGTTCTATCATAGAGTCCTTATCACACTTTGAACCATATCAACCCGTTATCACACAACAATAAATATTTTTCAAACAAAAAGTCATAGAAAAATCTAGTTCTTAACTACAATTATTTTCCGAACGACAACAACCTATAAGTTAAAATAAGCCAGTTGTTAGCGAAGTCAATTAGGGACATGTAGATACATATTAAGCGAGTAATTGAGTCATCCAACTCGACGATGCTGATAACATAGTTTACCAACGACACAATACGCTCTTGTTAGCGCGATAGATTTAGGTGGCTTCTATGAAACGCCATTTTTATTTTCCCTCGCCCTGGCTGATTGGATGCTATTTTGTAATATTCCAGGTATTATGTACTGTTTACAATAGTAGTTTACAATTGAGTAGTTAGTTGGAGAGAAAGTTAATTATTTTAAGATACATGTATACCAGCGGTTAAAGGTAATTAATTATTGTGTTATTTACAAACAAATAACACAATCATTAATTAGTTTATCGAATTGTAAGTTAATTTTAATAACGGTTTGTAATAGCCTGAGGAAATATTAAAATATGTGACACACACAAGATTTTCGGAACAACAAATCACATTTTTTTAAATCCTTAAGGTGTTCCAATAAAACGTAAAATTATAAGTTTAGAACAGATAAAATATGATACAATAACAATTTTAAGATAACAACAAGAGTTGGAACGTTATCAAACTTTTCCAATTTCCTTTTTAGGTATCATGTCATCCGAAAATCAACCCGAGAAGTTAATTAATAAACGCTCATCTATCAACATAGATATAGAAAATACGGTATAATAAAGTAGGTATTTATTTTAAGCCTTTACCTAGATGTGTGTTAAAGCCTATTGATACTGCCATAATCTTCTTTCTATCCGTGCTATAAACCTTAATCGGCTAACAGGAGTGAAACAATACAGAGATTAAATGCGCCCCTCTTGCAAATTGGATCAATTCCTATGAGTGTTTTATGCTATGTATGCTGCAGTTTGCGGCGTATCTGCTGATAAGTATCCATAATCTATAAAATGTGTAGAGATAACAATAGACAAATAGTTTTTGTATATTTTTGTTCGCTAAAATTAAGCATTTACTTGAAACGCATTAAAGTAATTGCAGTATTGTACAGCTTATCATAATAAAGGTGTGTTAATTTATGTATGAATTTATGGCAAAATAATCCCTTAAAAATATATAAAATATAATTTGAAACGACGTTATTCGTTCGCCCTTATTTTTATTTTGAAGCCAGACTCTATTTATCTAAAAGTAATCATTGCCTCGAGAGTAGATTAAATAACCAAAACTCAATATATTTTAACATAAGCGTAGGTACTTGTTACATATCTACGTATTCAAATGTTTACTTGATTTACTTGAACGGTTTATATTTACGTCTCTGAAAGCATTCCTGTTCCTCGAAAGCTTTTTACGAGTTATGAGCGAGTATTATTGGAAAAATGGTTATGTATTCACCTCATACACCACATTGTATTGAATTAGAAACATGTGTATACTGTTGAGAAATTCATAATAAATATGCATATTTACCCCTAATATCAGAACCCTAATTACACCTCAGTAATAAGGATAAATCTAAACCTTACGCTAGTGACATTCGGGAGCTAATTGGTAGAAACCGACGATCACTTAATACTCGTATAACTAGGGGTCGCCCGGCGGTCGACACTCGACCGTAATTCATCTACATACATATATTTTACTATTATTACTTAGAAATATATGTAAACAAATAAATAAAACCTTTATACTGCCTTTACAGATGACATATGTAAATGAACAAAATTTAAAAATAAATAATTGCAAATACTGTTAAGAAATAATTTCTAGGTACGGCGTCTATGTACCAAAATTAATCACTTTTGGTTACTAAAAACAATACTGTTTAATTTGAATTTGTCCCCCAGCGTCATAAAAATATCACTTCTAAGAGCAACGTCATATAAGAAAACGAAAAATGGTAATTATAATTCATTTACAAAAAGCAAAAAGCTTCGATTGAGTATACCTCATATAGAAATGTAGCCACCATCTCAAAAATGTATAGGCTATTTTAGAAGACACGGACATCATTTTATTTAAAATTAACAGAATTACTCGAAATATGCCGCATATAGATATTACGTAATGAATGTAAACATTTTTTTTCTATTACGTCACCGTAAATTACATTGGTTGATCCTTCAAGCTTGAAGATTTTTTTATGTTTCCTGTCAACCAAAGACGGACCATCTTATACTGGTTGTACGCCTCATGCTTGAACTGTTTAATTCATTTAATGATTTTACAGCTCATATTTTAATTATACAGGGTATATCAAGACCGCGACCGAAAACGAAGCCAGGTGGTAGTATTAGTGACTTCAGACACAATGCAAGTAAAAATTTTTTACTTATCGTCGTATTTGGGTGATGTATACATAGTTTTCCTAAAATAAAGATGTACATCTCTTTATTTTTAAACACTCAATGGTACGTATGGGTTTAAATTAGTATTTTCGCAAAATCTAGGTTTTTACCACCCAAACACGATGGTTTTTAAAAAATTCAAAAAAAATATCTGTCACTGTTTTGGCGAAATTTTTATTTGCATCGTGTTTGGAACCAAAAAAACTACCACCTGGCTTCATTTTCGGTCGCAGTCCTGATATACCCGGTATAGGTTTCTGCACTTATCGCGATATAATCTTCAACTGTGCTAAATTTCATGCCTCTCCTTTTTTGTAAAAATGCGTACAAATACTTTCCTTCATCAGCATAATCATTAGCCTTCTATTGTCAACTGCTGGACATAGGCGTCTACCAAATTGCGCCATTTTATCCCGTTTTCGCCTTGTCGCATCCAGCATCTGCCAGCGACCTTTCGCAAATCGTCACCCCACCTAGCTGGAGGGCGTCCTACACTACGCTTGCCAAGACGCGGTCTCCACCCAAGAACACGTTTACCCAGCGGTTATCGGTTCTTCGACAGATGTGGTTAGCCCACAGCCACTTCAGCTTGCGAATCCCATGTGGTACGTCTATAGCTTTGGTTCTCTATCGGATAAGCTCATTATGGATCCTATTCTTCAGAGAGACACCGAGCATAGCACGCTCCATACCTCGCTGAGCGACTTTCAGCTGGACCAGTCGTACTGTGAATGTCGAAGTCTCAGCATCGTAGGTTATGACAGGTAGGACGCACTGGTTGAAAACTTTAGTTTTCAGGCATTTTGTTAGGGGTGATGTAGTTTACCATCCTACTCTAGTTGAATATTTTTATTCACGTATTAATATTATATAGATATACGTATTATATCTACAAATTTGTTGGTAATACGTATGGGTACACGTACGTATGTATCTACATAATTATGATTCGGGAACTAAGGAACTAATTACTTTGTTGAGGTTAACATTCGACAAACTCAATTATGTAGTTAGTGAGGTAGAAACTGTGAACCCTCCAAATTAAGTTTGTCATATAATAATTTGACATAGAATTTGAAATTAATGATACAGGTACTTGGCATTTCGCTCAGACTGTGAGACCTTCATTTACGCCGAACTTTATCAGGTCATTGCACACATGCCAACGTCTTTTATGGTTCAGTCAGGACCAAAATACTTTTGCTCCAATCTTTTATTAAACACCACGTACAGAAATAGGTTTATAAATTTAACTTTAAATCCGATGTCGGAACACCTTTAGACATACAAATGTTACCACAATTCTTCCCCTACAATAGATGCGTCCAGAAAACTACGATTTCTGTGCCAAATTTCAAATTAACGGCACCAGCAGTTTGTACGAAAAACAAATACGAACGGGCACAACAGTCTAGCTATTCTTGTTAAGAAACAATTTTTTAAAGCAATATTGCAGTCATACTCAAATGAGTTACTGGGTCATGATTTAAAATAAAAATTATATTTATTTCCTGTATGGATCGTGTAAAGCAGCCTATTTAAATGAAATAACAACATCCGTTGCATAATGTGTAACAAATTATCTTGTGTTGCTTTGACTTCTTCAATAAACATGCAATAATAAACTCCACCGACCAACCGTGGCTCATAACAATGAGTGCAACATCAATTTATTTTCTTTCTACTCTCAGTGTGCTTCGTTTAAAATTCACAGTATCGTTACTACATTGTATAGCTTTATATGTATGTCTACACTGCTACCTACTGAAAATATATATTTTCCGATAGCACACTTCCCTTATTGACCTGTCCGTAAAAGTCATCATAAAACGTGACAAACTGAAAAAAACTCATCATAAAAGTGTTTTCTATTACGTTTCGAATGAAACGAGAAAATAATTTTGTTATAAGGGTTCAATTACATTCACGAAACGAGGGGCACGATGGAAACGAGGCAATATAAAAATGATTTTAAAATCTCGACAAAATTTAAGCGCGTTCAACGTTTTATGATAACAAATTAATCAGACGAAAAAATAAACATCTGTCGGTAATACAATACATAGCAATCCCGTAACAATACGTTTGGTCTATGTAATAATATGCACTTGATTAATTTAATTTAAATGAATTTAAAAATATGAAGCTAGATGAGGCACAAATATGTCGACAAAACCACCAAAAAAGCAGAAGGAAATAAGAGAAATATATACGTTCAGAGACACGATGGAAATAGTAAGTCTGATCACGTGGTGGCAGCATAGCCAAGGCTGGGTGTTTCTTGTTATTAAATAACTTTTATCGACCTACGCCCCGCCGCTTTGCGTCCTCGCTTCCAATGAACCCCCGACCGGGGAACTTATTACAAGGAAATATCTGCAAACATGTTTGTAGATAAAAAAACGCCGCATGTAAATGTATGTTCACTCCAACAGTAAATATTAATTATTCATAATAAATAAACTGGTAATTTCTCATAAGCTTCTGCCAGTCATATTTACCTAGATATCGTATTCGTTTTCTCAATCGATCTAATACTCTTTAAAATCCATCTATCTGTCATAAGGCTGTAAGTAAATATTACAATACATTATTTTAAACAAACATTCGGCAAAGATATTATTTTCTTATGTGAACAAACAATAATAGGCATAACATTAGATCAGTTCACTGAACCCGAAAATCGAACTACTGTCATGCGTAAGTATTCCTATAAAGATATTATTTTACTTCTGTCCTTTGTTATTTATGTATAATTTTATATCAACTTGTGAGTACAATTTGGAAATGTTTTTATACTATAGGTTTCCAATTTTCTACGGTTTGTAATTAACCTTATAAAAAGCCCTTAATCCTGCTACTATCTACTACGCCAATCCTGAAGATTATGAAAAATAAATTACCACGTCGTGGCTGTCCATCTCTTTAATAATAATGATTGATTGTATGTACGTGTATTAATTTTGTGTTAACGTATATTAAATGTTTTATATGAAAGCATAAAAAATATACAAGACATTTAACAAAGGCGACTCCGTCGATACTTCTAAAGGTAAGACTCTAAACATGAAAGAGTCGCATTATTATGTTTTAATATTCATGTCAGATGCTCAAATGAAAATAAAGCCCAAGTGTAAAGACGGTGAACAAATACATCATACTGAAATCTATAAATCGAGTGTTCACGGACGTAACAAGCATTGATTAAAACGATGATGCCCATTTATCAGCGACCAGCACGTTCTTAATTAATGAAAAATGAACTGATGTAAACATTACACCGTCCAGTTATCGATTACCGTATAACTAACTATCTTGGAGAACCATCTCTATAAATTATTTAGGTCAATTTGCCAGCGTCCTTCACCGGTCAATCGTTAGTTAAATTTAATGGGCGTCGATATGCGAAATCGACGTTGAAGGGAGGGCGAGTCGGGCGACAGGCGGTCTGCGACCCTTCGATCGCTTTCATCCGTTGAGTAAAGCGACTTGCAGCATTCGACACCATTACATCTCCGTGGGGCGTTGACATGGCAAACTAGCGCACATAAGAGCTGAATGCCATTAAGTGAATAGCCGGCAAGAATATGAATTCATATGACATTTATATGTTATTCGTATTAAACATGCTATTCCATTCTGAACTACGCAAACGCTACGTCTTTATTTTACTTTTTCTCCTACTTTGTTTCAGACTGTTCTTATCGTAAATTTACGTTATGTAGGCGCAACACGATTATTATGTATTTTGTTGAGATTTGTCTTATGATTTTACGACCAGCCGTCTGCTTTACGTCCCTCCGGGAAATTATCCAATCCCAGAAACATCTGGTTATCCAAACCATAAAAATAATTTAAAGCGAATAACTTTTGTAACACGTGTTCATAGCTATTAGATCAATGTAACTATAAGGTCTTCTTAGAAAAGATAGACAAGCCAATTTTAAGTATAATACAATGGTTTGATATCTTGAATGTCCCAAAGAATTTATGAAACTTCTTTGATTTTGTTCTCAAGGAATTGGTAAAAACTAAGACGTGTTTATGGTCCGGTGAAAGAATAGAATCTCCAATATTCAGAACAATTTTGTCCAGCTCTACGTAACCGTGACATACTTTGTCAGAAACCTTAAAAATGAAGATTGTAGGTTATTTACATGAAAACAATTTGGCTATTATACAAAGTTTTAATCAGTTTACTGTCGCTACCGTTTCTGCATTAGTTTTGACAGCAACTGCACTAGTTTCAAGTTATAATAGATTTGCGAACATGGGCAAAATTTGTTACTCCTGAGATTTTGTTTCAAATTTTTTTTCAAAGTTGTTGGAAAGCGAACATGAAAAAAGGCGAAAATGACTTGTTTCGCGCATACATTTCCGGATAATTTTTAATTAAACTTAATTATAATCGTGATGCTTTTATTCATACATAAATGAATATGAAGTAAATAAGAGATATAATATAGTCATAACACGCTTCATGCATACACTAATCTAAATATCAAGTAGCTAGAAGGGGTAGAGACTGAATAGGAGGTAAAAGCCTCCACATTGAAAGATAAGGCACGCACGTCCGCCACTGCGAATTTCATCACGACCCTTGTTGTTTTGAGGCTTTATTTACATTATACGAAGAAATAAAATGTTTGTAACATTACATTGCATAATTCATACTTTACTTTAACTAGTTTAGTCACAAACGACACCGCCTTTTATTTATTTATCATATCTTTTGAAGGCTGTATTACCAAAACTTATGTAGTAATTTATAACAGTGACATCAATAGTATAAATGTTAACTAAATCTACTTTTATTATAAAAATATATTTATTTTTATTTTTGATCAGTGATTTTGTGAATGCCTATGTCTTAGTTTGCTTATACCTACTGCTTTCCTCTTCATAAGAATTATCTATAGCAGGTTATATACTATGTCTGTTTTCATGCTGACGGGCTATTCCGTACTAATTAAAGTGTCTTGTCTGGCTTACATGTTAAATAACCATTACGCGGTAGCATTTACCTACGCTTTAAACATTTTTTGCCAGTACCTGCATTAAAGTTGCCTTGGGTATTTTCCATCGGCCAGCAAGCAGTTTTTTAGTAGATTGAGATTTATAACTACCCTCAATTTAAAGCAAGGTAAAGATTTAAAATTTAATAGCTTATACTGTTTGTATTGGTAAAGCCTTGTTTTTGTCTATATAGATCATAGTATGAAGGTCTTATGATTGACCATAATACTAAATGCTCTACTGAAACTAAAACGCAATGACAGCATTTAGTTCGATTAGTACGATTGTCAAAGATACAGACATCCCTGCGTTTTCTCCCTCCTTCTACTTTATTTCTTTAAGAAAGACTATACCCTTATGGTCCTCAGTGCTGTTAGTAGGTATATCTACGACGGTGACTTACCAATATACGATTAAAAAAAAAGTATGTGTGTACTAACAAATGTTCGCACGTAATAAATAATACTTCCTTACGATAAAAGTCACTTATTTTAACAATAGCACCATAATTCACCAACTTAATATATAATTTTAAATCACATACACACATTTATATTTACGAATAAATATATAATTTTTTAAATTTCCACTTTTATTAATTCCAATTCTGACTCTGAACTTAGATTATCGTAGCAAAGGGTTCCTCAGATATCGATTTGAGACCAATCGGATCTATAACAAAAAAGTTCAAAATGGCGGCCACTATTTCCAATTCTGACTCCGAATTTAGATTATTGAAACAAAGAGTTCCTTTGACCAATTTAAAAAATAGTAATACATAAATATGGATAATAAATTTTTTGAAAAAACGGGTTTTAGATTTATGAATATTTAAGGAACAATTTTGAATATAGTTACGAGTTGTCACAGAAATCTGACAGTTAACAGCTAACTTCTTCAATCATCATGTCGAAGTGGGTGTGCGCGTGCATCTTAAAAATTTTACCCTCAATTTCCAAACGTCCCAAAAGAAGTATAACTCGAAAAATGCCTACATCAAAATCTTTTACGGCATTGTAAATAGCAATGTAACAAATAACAAATCATGCCTAGAAGCACAAATACCGAAGGCGGGCTTAGATTTGGATTCAGACACAATTGGCGTAGATATTCTAAAATTTTATTGAAATTCTAAATCTCCTTAATGCGAAATAGACGTAAAAGTGTAAAAAGGTACAAAATGGGAACGTAGTTGCTCCGTTGTAGTCATAGAGTTGTAGTAACACATTTTTAATGTATGTAAAATGTATACTTAATATATTAAGCTGACTTCTCTAGCACATACCAAAAATATATTTAAAGATATTAAAATTTGTCATATTTTGTAATTAAGGCATTTATTGAATTTATCATATTTACTTACATATATCTACGCTTAGATTCTCTGTTATTTTTCATATATACGTTTCTTCTACTAGTTATTTCAAATTTAAAACGTGTTTCTACATTATGTGAATTTTTTTATTTTTTTTATTGCTATGAATGACGAGACGAGCCTGCCATTCGCCTAATGGTAAGCGATACGACCGCTCATGGACAGTAGCAAAACCAAACAACACCATGAGTTACAAGGCAATGCTTGGCATTCCACTGCGCTCGCCATCCTGAGACATAAGATGTTAAGTCTCGATATGTCGAGTAGTTACTCTGGCTACAATGTCCTTCAAACCGGAACACAACAGTGCATTTACACTGCTGTTTGGCGGGAGAAATAGACATTGTGGTGGTACCTACCCAGGCGGCCTCTCACATATGAGAGACCTACCACCAGTTTTTCCATTGAATTCCATTAGGTAGTACTAGAATTACGTTCTAACAGTTATAATCTTAGATATTAAATGTTATAAGCTATAGGATGAAGATTAATCTATTACTTGACTTCGCTCTACTCCGACGCACTCATTTTCTGTAGAGACCAATACAGAATTACATGGAAGATTACCCGCTCTTATGGGCACGGATTAGCCGTAAAAGGGGATCGTTAAAAGACAAGATGTTATAAAAAGCTTATCATGCCCTCACATACCTATTCTAGCTTGAGAATTCATAATGAACGAAGAGGATTTGTCGGTCAGCGTACTCCTAATCTCACTTTGATATTCGGTAGCGACACAATAGGAAAATCTAAATAAATAATTATTTATTTCGTACCGTTGACAGGATTTTTCCGGACAATGTTTACCTACCTCATTAAGTAACAAATGGTTATCTAATCCTTTACATATGCTACAGACCGGATCCTAATTTAATAAGCGGTTGAGCCACGTATCAGCCACCTTAAACCGTAGTATACTTACATTGAGAATAGGTAGGCTCCACTGGACATGATTGGTACCATTGTACAGTGTTAGAAAGCCAGTTACATAATATATTATAGAACATAAATATCTGTACGTATACGTATTAAAAATCTTGTGGATTTCATATATGCAAGAAAGAAAAATAGTTCAGAGAGATAGCTATCTTCTAAAAACATATATTGAAAGAAAAAATCATACAAATGATTTTTACTAAAAGAAACAATATAAATCCAATTTCAGGACCTAGTATCGTAAACCTTCACTGAACAATTTTGTACAAAGCTATATGTAAAAAGTGGGAAATCGTTCAATAAAAAGGGACAGCGCCTAGTTTAGCACGAAAAGATCTGTGATATTTATTAGAGAAACAATTTCGCCAACAGACGTTTTGTGTAGATCCTACGTATTGATTTCATACTGACCTCCATTCTGTCAAAGTAAATAGTTTATCGCGCTGAAGTGATTTTATGTATCATTTACATTAATGTAACGCAAAAGTATATATTACAGAAATGGCGTCGACTCGCCTATCGTGAAAAATAAACATTAACTTCTATAAGGACCCCTCTAAAGACAGGTTCTCGATGCCTATGTTATTACTTCGTGTCGCCTGATGCGACACGGCATTCCTCGATGGGTGCGGCTTAGTTAGGTTTCAAAGAACTATAATTTTTCATGAAGTTTTGATTCCAGTAATGTTTTTTTCTTTTATTGCATAGATACGGAGAACAGACCGTGTTTATTTATTTTTGTTGTTTTAACGCATTAATTACCGGGAATTCATCATGAGTAAATCACCTTTCTGGAGTTAAGAAATCAGATAAACATATTTACCAAATCTATGATACCCAGACCTCGAGCTTCACAGTCTGTTCAAGCCAGTAAACTAGCGTGTGTCATTTATCGATGTAATTAAAATGTATTTATTTTTATACAAGAAAAATCTTTACGCACGGTTTCATATTAAGACATTGATTTTGTGCTTAACACAAGAAATGCATAGTCATTCCACTTAAAGATGCTATAACATTCAGCAGAGGCAATCAATATCAGACGCGAAACCAAAAAGACGTCTTCGAATTCGCAAAAATAATCAAAATACGGTAGTAAAGCACATCGTGATCGGAACAAGAGATGAATAATTCACACAAATCGGTTGGTATAGCCCGCCGCCATTGAAGCTCAGGCTTTCGTAAACCTCGGCATGCGTTCGCTTTTTCTCACTTATTCACATAGGGTATAAATATAGAGGGTTTAGTATTCGAATTTAGATCACGTAAAGGACTTTCAATTTCATTCATGGCTCTATCGTGTCGTTCAATTAACACTCTATTGGTCCAATTGTATTAAACCCAAATTTTCTATACAACAAACGAAAGTGAGTAGTTATTTAGAATATTCATCATAAACATCGACTCATTCCATATAATAGTAAAATGTATTAAATTCTATTTGAAATCAGTTGTTGCGTAGCGTGCAATAATCAACAAGGGATTGTGTGTAACCGGAGAGGCAGCGGTGTCCGGTGTCGACCAACCTCCCTACGCATACTACTATGTTTGAAATGCCAACAAAACTAAGTATACCGGATCAAATGTCTGCCAACTCTAGAAATGCAGAAATATTCACGAAACCTACATGTTGGCCGCTTGCGCAATTAGAGCCTGCAAGAGCTTTCTTGCAATACACTGTTCTACCCAAAGAGTTTGTTCGAAAAACCTATATCAAAAGAATACGAGATATTTGCTCTGTAGGTACCTAATACACTTATCCTTCAGTATCTAAGAAAGGTCGAGCCGACTTGCGTACCTTTCTCATTAACGACTAGGAGTTTTATTGCATCTACTGAAGTAAAAAAACACTCAATAGAGTCTTCGAGGTCCTCGGAGGGCAATTTAAAAGAAATAAACGACCGCTACTACATAATTAACAGACTAAATCAATAATAATTCGTGAAGTGTTATGTACGTAATTCAAGGAAAATAAAATAATTTTAGTAGTTTTTTTAAGTACAGAGGAGCCCGTCCACGCCGACAAATTAGAAAATATTATGAATAGGTACACCGTTTTGGAACGTGTAAACAGGACCCTTTCACATAATGTTACCCTACTTGACCTAGTTGCTTTAGGACCCTCATTTCAGACCCTATTATAATAAAAATAAATTAGATTAAAAATAAAGTCTCTAATTAGAACAGTGATATTTCATGTTATGTTTAGTTTCAAATCCAAGTCATCAATGGTTTGACTTTATTTTTATTTACGCCACGGAATTTGAGATAAAACCAGGAAATTTGAATTTTTTAAATAATTTAAATAATTAGGTCCGGGAAACGAGTAAACAGGTCACTTAATGGTAAGTGATCACTGCCGCCCATGAACATACTCAACGCTTGGATCATGGATGTGTTGCCGGTGTATCATCGGAAGGGGAGTGGGAAGGAAAAAGGATGGAAAGTGGAAAGCGGTATTGGGCATCCGGCAACCTCACTCACCGAACGAAACGCGACAGCCATGCTATCGCTTCACGTCGATTTTCTGTGAGACAGACTGAGTCATGACTGACAACAGCGTGGTTCTACAACTTCCAAAAATGACTTACTTATTATTAAGTATCTTTTAATCTCGATCCGATTGGATGCAGCATATATTAGCAAATTTTAAGTATATTCCTCTTATTGTAGCGTGTTACGTAGTCGGCTGCAGGGTAGTAGTAATATTTCCATCATATCTAGGAATTAGCATTTATATTGGAAGGACACGTACTACTGCCATGTGTATGTTAGTACTATCTAAGCCTGTTTGTTAACAAGCAGGATTTTAATCATGGAATCCAGCTTTCTGCGTATAACCTATAAAATGATTTTTCCACTAATGACTTCTTTACGCCGTATCATAAATATTTCTTTTGCCAGAAACATAAACAAATAACTAATATTTACGAGAATGATCAAATGTTAATAAATAACCGCTATATACCTATGAAAGTTCCTTTTTTAGAAAATCTCTATGTACAGATCATTAAACTGAAAATATGGTAATACCTTCATGAATGTATGTGAAACAATTTATACTACAGGTTTTTGCTATTTTTGAATTCAAACATAATGTCAAGGTCTTTTTGTATGAATAGCAATTGTGACAAAGAAAATTGTAATTAGCGATCGTTTATGGCCATTATAATGTCGGCGCGGCGGGCTCGATTAATGCATATTGTTTTCCATTTTTAAATGGATAACATTTTGTACACATGATGTCGAATCTTACATTTCAACATTGATTTGTGAATTTAATACCATGTAAATGTAATGAGTCAACATATAAAAATTAAATGTTAATGAATTATCAAATCAATCATGTCTTATACAGACACAAACCATTAGAATTATGTAGATAAAATTTTATTGCCAATTAATACCTACTCAACGAAATAAAGAGACATTTCACTCGTGGTGAAAAGCTAGCCGTACTAACATTGTGAAAATCAATCAAAGTATCACTAACCGCAGGCAAGTTCCGACGCAATAGCCCGACCGAAAAACCTAAAATCCGGTTGACGTAGCTACCGGACGTGATGTCAGCCTACGCAGATAATCCCCCCAACTCGTGATCACGTGGACGGTACACGTTTCCTATTGTGTACATAACCATATTGATATTTATACGTACTGCCACCCGCAAGGTTTCTGTTTTCCTTGAGGTTACAGCGGTCAATATATACGCCACGGTTTATCTACTAAACATGTGTAAATGTGTAACTCCCTCCTTACTCCGCTTAGCTTCACAGCGGCATAACAAGATAAATTACTAATGCCTTTGTGTGAATTCTGTCCATTGACATTGCATGGGGAATTCGATATTTACGTACAACTTATTAAACTGTCTTATTGTCATACAATAATTAATTAAGATACAATAAAGCCAAACTTTGTACATTAAAATATAATGAAACCGAGTGTCCATAATAAAACATTTAACTTTATATTACACGTCATAAGTTTCTAAACATTTTGATCCATGTGTTCGGGCGTAATATAATAATGGATCAAGATGTATCGGTTTGTAAACACTCTGATTGATTGTGTTCAATACACAGTTCGGCTGAATATTGTTTTTCTATAAATATTTGGTCCAATGATGATTAAATTTAGAATGGAGGCAGCTGATAACGCATATTTAAACATATGTTGATAACGCATAAGCTATTTTTTATCTCAAAAATCAGTTTTCACGTGGGATTTGCAAGGAATTTAAATACTTGTGTATATTTGCTAATTTTTCAAACTCCAAAGGATGGTTGAATTTAAATAAAAAGCAGTTAGTACTCGAAAGACTATGTGTCTGATGTGGACTGGACTCAAAAAGTATCTGCACCCGGGCGAAGCCGGGTCGGACGGGTATTTACTTAATTTTTACAAATGAATGAGATTATTTCATTTGCAGAAAGAAGTAGAACAAAATCACAATTTAGAAAATGCAATTTTTCGCAGAGGGACGTACATGGCCAGATTTATATTATTTATATTACTATTATGTTATGTCATCCGTGGTGCTTTACAGCTGGCTTCTCTGGCTGTAAATTTCTTTATGCGAGGTTATTTACCTCTTTAGTTTATTGTGTTGTCACCCGCTTTATTAGGGAGGGAAGTGGACAATAATTTATTACCAACTCCTCCTATTAATTTAACTTTGTGATTGATTTGGTTGCGGGTTAAAGACAAGTTAGACATTCCCGGAGACTCGTTGAGCTTCAATGCTTAGTGTCATTAAAATGCGTGCCACTGTTGATCCTGACTTACAAGAGTTGCAGTGGCGGGTGTGAGGGCGGGACAGTCTCCGACTATTATGTTATGTAAGTATGGTCTTGAGTTTATATTCCTACTACTTGAAATGGATCGCTACGGTAGACTGTGAATACACGCAGTTGTAGTAAAGTCAAGTCAAACCTATTAATTCGATTTGCTAGATCCTTTGGTAGTAAAAGGCAAAGTTCCGCACTACATAAAAAGTTGTCGCACATAAACTTCATCTACTCTTGTATCGACAAACCGATTTTTTTTATTTTACGCTTTTTTTCAAACATCATCGTAGTAACCTAATCTACTATATCTGGTTAAATAATCACAAAAGTATGAAGCTATTAAAATAATTTCACACACAATATCAGTAAAATTAAAGAAATAAATGTTTCATTGTGGGGCTGAAAGGACTAATTGGATAGGTATAATAACATCGTATAATTAAATACTGCTTTTGTCTTCATTAGCCGCGTATTCAAGTTTACGCTAATTGTTCAAAAGCCAGTATCTGGCTTACGAAATATCGTAAATTCATACGTTATATCCTGAGGGAATAATAAAATATACCTGACTCGTAATACATCTAATAAGAGAACACTAATTCCCTCATCACTTGATAGTCCCAAAAGTAGGCAACAGTGTAAATTGACTTTTATAATTCGGCAAAATAACATAATCTTATTATTTGTAATTTATATAATAATCTGAAATACCATAGCATTGATTTAAATACTTATGTCTTGTACTAATTATAATAATACTTCAACCCACTTTCGGTTGTCCTTTACAAATCGTGTTATCTACCCTTACAGATTAAAGATTATTGTCAAAATTCTTTTATAAAAGCGTCCGAAGCCCGTGAAAATTAAGGGGAATGGTTTGTTGGGCCAGTGTTTTGACGCACTCGGGGTCATTGACATGAAATGTGCGAGGGTTTCGCAGATATTTATTCGCATAAACTGTTGCAGGGTGAAATTAGCTATTCCACGCGATGGCGTACATTCCGCCTTGTATAAATATCCAAAGATTTTATTTTAATAGCTCACATAATGACTCATTTCATTTTATAAGAAATACGTAAATAATGTTGGTAAGTCTCCAGACGTCGGAAAGGAATTATTAAATTTTAATAACAGCGCAAACACGTACAAATATTGCTACGTCAAAACACATATTAAAAGCATATGAGCTAATATCGTATCAAAGAAAAAAACACACGTTATTAGTTTTTATGGAACTGTAAAGCATGGCACTGCATTTTATTATTTTTTAGCTTCTCTAAAGAAATACTAAACGAAATAAATGTCAATAAACGCTTGCGCGTTAAATAAATGGAAACTTTTTGTGAACTTACCGTTACATACAAATTGGGAAGGACAGGCCCGTCTCCCGCCAAATTTAAACGATCACCGTGCACACAAAACGCTATTTGCGGATAACGAAGCAGTTCACGATCGATAATATTCACTAGAAGTACAAACGGGGTGCGTGTGCCGCACGCGGCTGTCAGGGCATCCGACGCTTCTACTGCACACAATATTCTCAAGTTATAATTTTACACGCAAGTCCACTCATGAGAAAAGCAACCTGAGACGACCGCAACGTTCGAAACCTTAATACTTCCCTTCGCTGCAAATATTAGGTGACAGAACCGAAGACGGAGACAACCGAATGCCTTAGAGCAATAAGTTTGCACAACTTTGCAGTCGACCTGATTGACTTTGCCTCAATAGTAAATTCCCACAAGTGTCTATCATCACATTTACACAAATAAATTATTTTTTTATTTTTTTAAGATATTTGGAAACGACACAGAGCTACGAAAGTTCACAACGCATCTAGCGAATACCGAAATAATTATGAACAATATGGGGACAGGAACCGGAGTCGTGTAATAATAAGAGTGCTTGCGTGGGGATGGTACGGAGGGTGCATTGTGCACCGGCGAATTTTGGAAGGGCCCGTTCCGAAAGCCCTTGTTTGTTCCCCCTGCACTTGCGCAAGATGTGAACCAGTTTTGATTTTTGTGAAACAACGGTAGAGTTAGCCCGTTCACAAGGGTTCTTTCATCCTGCCGCGACGTTATAGACCGGTAACTATTGTAAAATTTCGGGGATGCGAAGAATAAAGCTCCGACCAATTTTTTTAACACTTCACGTAAAAAATTCAGAAACAACTGAAAGACACTACACTTCCAACCACGTACTGTTGGGTGTTAGGAAATAGGAATTTAAAAACTATGCTACATTTTTATTCATATTCGTACGAGTATAGTTGTAAACGCAATAAGTATAACATCGCTAAATTGACAGATACATCAGCCTATATACATCCCACTGCAGGACACGGGCCTGCTCTAAAATAGAGTAGGTGTGTTAAGACTTAGGTAATAGTCCACCATGCTGGCCCGTTGTGGTTCGGCAGACTTTACTTAACATAGAACATCTTGTAAAGATCTCTACGGTGTTGGTGTACTCTGTTAAAGTATAAATACATCCATATCATTAATATCAATAACAGGTACCCTCTTAATCTTGTGTCCTGTGTCGTTTGAATTAGAAACTGAGAGGTTCCCACAACAACAATTAAATTATATTATTAAACTTCTGATTATGATTTAGATAAGTAGAAAGTATAATAAGAAACGTTACCTATAACAATCGAAATAGGACGCCAAAATCTAAAAACATAAGTAATCAATACTATCCAGACCATGGACAAAGACGCACGCATGTGTAGAGAAAAAAGATTTTTGTAAAAAATACGTTTTATAGAACACAAATACATTCTTTGTACCCAAGCCGGGGAGAAGAAACTACGCCCCATTGACTCTTAGTAAATGTTTCCCAGTTTTAGTTACAATGCTTTTATATTCAGCTTATAACTTGGAGCATGTTTTGAATTTGAATAATGTATTTGAAATTACTTTGATTTCTAAATGTAACTACCTCTTTAAATACGAATAGATGATTGTGAAAATAATATTTATGTAGTTCTGCGTACCTACCTAGGTACCTACGGCATTATATTATTAACAAAATCTTTATCTTCTGCCTACACAGCATATTTTTTCCATATCTACATGGGAATCCGTGTTGCGGAATTATTTTGCTTATATTAGACCTAATTTGATGACTGGTCGCTTGCCATCAACCATTTCGGAAAAATATTATTATAAGGTTACTACGAGTATAGTCAATTTATGTATGTACTTAGAAAAATACGTAATAAATTAGCATATTGCCGTTGGCGATAAGTTTCTTTGGATATATATTATTTGACTAATAATAATCGATATGATATTTTCCCCTTTATTCCCAAGATCCTATACGCCTTGGTTGAACAGGACATACAACTACACATTCAAAGCACGGTACCGAGCCAAAGAAATGGAAATTTATATCGGCGCCAATAACTTACAGTCTCATTCTTTTTAAATTGAGGTTTACCGCCCCGAGTAATTTTATCTGCATTTCTTTGAACCATTAACAATTTCTTTAAGCATTTAATAAGTCGTATCTACTAATCGTAGTCGTAATTATATTTTGTAAAATAAAAAGTTAATTATCATAAAAGATGCTTATTTACTTATCAAACATTGACCATGAATAATTCAAAATGGTACCTTAAAAATCCTTTTTAGATGATGATGCTTACATTGATTTCATATTAATGGATTCTTTTGAAATACTTTAAGAAGCGATAATTCTAAGTGACATCAGAATTAAATCCTAATAATTTAATCGAATGTCCTGATGATGTCATCTATATTAATGAAATTCATATTGGATTGAGACGAGTTTTCAACAGAATCCAATTCGGAAAAATGTGTAACGTAAGCAAAAAAAGTAAGAATGATATAGGTATTGTTGATTCTCCTATACTGAATGGCAACTGGCAGCACGCTAAGCTACACATGCTTGTTTATAATTGAGATACGGCATCTTATTTGCCGATGGAAATCGAATTATTTCACGAAAACGAAATCTTAACTATCTAATCAATAAGTAGGAATATCTAAGTTCATGTGCATATAACTACACATTGTATGTATAATATTACTGCAACAGAGAATACTATTCCTATGTATATTCGGAACCGCATAGTATTTGCATTACGTTTATTCGAACTTAGTAACATGAGGTTGCAATAAGTACCGTAATTATGTTGATTTGTATTCGTTGTTGAATCTACAGAGGACAATAAGTATAAAAAGTTCGACCTAATATTGTCGACAATGTTGTATTTAACTACTTATTAGGTATACTAGTAATATTATATACCTATAAAACATTCTATTGAGATTGCGCGACATAATCTACGTTAGTAGTATTCCTTTTTTTGGCATAACAACATTTAAAAGGTTAAAAAAATGTAATCTGAATTTATTAACGTGGAGCATACATTTGGCTTATAATTTCCGAACAAGTTATTTTCACTCACTTCTCCTTAACTAGATGGCGCCATAAGCAGTTTCATAAATTCTCTTTGGTTTGCACTGCGCTAGTGTATCGATTTTAGGAAGACACGCCAGTGTTACTCGTTTAAAAATACTCGAACCAATATGAGGCATTATAAAGAATCTAGTATGAAATAAACAGTATAAAATTACTTTTAGGATATCAAATCCCGTTTGGGACCATTGTAGTTAGTTTACATATTTTTTTGGGGCATATAACTTTTATTTACTTAAGTTGATAAATACAACCCGGCCCGTAAGTTAAACTAGCAACACAGAAAAGTCTATGAATTTGACCCCGAGGCTCGTGTCCGGAGCAGAAGGAGAGTGTGGTGTAGGGCCAGGCCCTTCGTTTTGATCTTCATCTTGTTGAATATTGTATAAAATGGGCACATAATAGGTAAATAACTAATTTAATAATGTCCAACGCGTACTGTTAATATTTTAATATGTGCGATGAAGATAACAGCTGCCATTAAAAATACATCGCCAGCCGTCAATATAAGTTACTAATGCTAAGAATATCGTTGAAAGTCGCGCAATGATCGTTTTATAAAAGTATAATTTAATATCAGTGTTATTTTTAAATTTACGTTGTGTTTTACCCGTCTAAAATATACGTGTGCAATGGAAAAACGAATCCAAATCTAATAAGCATATGATAATGTCCTCGAAATTTTGGTGAATGTGTTGAGACAATGGTGTATCGATTATTTTGCGCTAACTAAATGTCATCCCAGTGCCGTAGTGTTAATATTAGAAATCTGTGTTTGTGAAACTATCACTATTGTCTAGGCATCTACGCGTTTTATATTAAGCATGCAGAACTTCAATTTAGCTTGAGTGACCAAAATAGTGCCGGCGATTCTCATTCGGATAAATTTCGTCCGCTGACCGCTCCTTGACAATATCTATTTTCTGATCATTTCGTGAGTGGAGTACGAACTTATCACGAACACAAATAATATAAATAGAACTTATTTTAAAACAAATTCTAAGAACGCAACCTAATAAGAAAATATACTTAAAGTTTGAACATTTTAGTTTAACCAAATCATTTAAGAATAAATAAGGAACTGTTTTGTGCTGCATTGTTAATCATGATTAATACTCTGAATACTTAACAAACCGACGTATAATAACTGGAATTATTACCTATAGGTATGGCAGCATAAAAAACGGTCCGAGTTTTCCCTATACGAACATTCATAGTCATAAAACTATGATATTTTCCCAAATGTTTTTTTTTTAAATGATATAATATTTAGAATACAACATGTTGGTTACAGCCGAATCAGAATTAGTACATGCGAAATATATTATAAAATAAGAGACAACCCACCAGTTTCATAGAATTGATTATCTTACGATATAAAATTTTGTTAACATTCTTCTTTTTTATTGTTTCAGTTATCTTCCATACCAGTGAAGATTTGTGCTCAAAACTATTGCTGTAAGGTACTTATTCTCACGGGTGAAGTAAGTATATTGTGTTAAAATGGCAAATCCAAACCGGGAAAGTGTTAGTACTCGGTTTTCTGATAACTACGACCTAAAAGAAGAATTAGGAAAAGGAGCATTTTCGATAGTAAGACGAGCAGTCCAAAAATCAACCGGATATGAATTTGCTGCCAAAATAATAAACACTAAGAAACTCTCTGCCAGAGACTTTCAAAAACTTGAACGAGAAGCTAGAATTTGTCGAAAGCTCCAGCATCCTAATATCGTAAGGTTGCATGATTCCATTCAAGAAGAACATTTTCACTACCTAGTATTTGATTTAGTAACGGGTGGCGAATTGTTCGAAGACATTGTTGCACGAGAATTTTACTCCGAAGCAGACGCGTCCCACTGCATACAACAAATTTTGGAATCTGTTCATCACTGCCATCATAATGGAGTTGTTCATAGAGATCTCAAACCTGAAAATCTTTTACTGGCAAGTAAAGCGAAAGGAGCTGCCGTGAAGCTGGCTGATTTTGGTTTAGCTATTGAAGTGCAAGGCGATCAACAAGCTTGGTTTGGATTTGCAGGCACTCCAGGCTACTTATCGCCTGAAGTACTGAAAAAGGAACCTTACGGAAAACCAGTAGATATTTGGGCTTGCGGTGTGATTCTGTATATCCTGCTCGTTGGATATCCTCCATTTTGGGATGAAGACCAACATCGTCTTTACGGACAGATTAAGGCTGGTGCGTACGATTACCCTTCCCCAGAATGGGACACCGTGACACCGGAGGCGAAGAGCCTTATCAATCAGATGCTCACGGTTAATCCGAGCAAGAGAATCACTGCTTCTGAGGCGCTGAAGCACCCATGGATCTGTCACCGCGAACGCGTTGCCTCTGTTATGCACAGACAAGAAACGGTGGATTGCTTGAAGAAGTTCAATGCACGTCGCAAGTTAAAAGGTGCGATATTAACTACCATGTTAGCCACACGAAACTTTTCAGGAAAGTCCATGGTTAACAAAAAAGGCGACGGGTCTCAAGTTAAGGAATCAACCGACAGCAGTACGACGCTTGAAGATGATGATGTTGATAAGGATAAGAAAGGTGTAGATCGAGCATGTACCGTAATATCTAAGGAGCATGATGAAGAAACTTTGACAAAAGCGGATTCGTTTGGCAAAGCACGCGGCGACAGCAATGCATCGTTGCGCCGTGCAGAAGTAATCAAAGTTACTGAGGTGCTCATAGATGCTATCAATAACGGTGATTATGACACATATTCCAAATTATGTGATCCTAATGTAACTGCTTTTGACCCTGATGCGCTAGGTAATTTAGTCGAGGGTGTAGAATTTCATAAATTCTTCATTGATAACACCCCTACACATGTAAAAACTAACACAACTATTTTGAATCCTCGAGTGCATCTGCTAGGTGATGATGTAGCCGTTATAGCATATGTCTGCGTGACACAAAGTGTAGACGCTGAAGGTCGGCGAGCTACACATCAATCTCAGGAGACTCGTATATGGCACAAACGCCACAACAAGTGGACAGCAATACATTTCCATCGCTCCTAACTAGTTCCTTCTACGATCCACACACAAGTGTCAGGGGAAAATTGTCTCGCATTGCAAGTTATTGCTAATGGTGACCCCATTATCCAAGTTATACCTTTTCATGTATTAAGCAAATTAGAGACGATATTAAAATCCCCTGAGAACTTATAAAAATCCAACTCTGCTATAAAATTACACGAATTTTATTAGAATTCTTTGTAATCCAAAAATTAAGTTAATTATAGGTAAACATTAATTACATGAATGTGCGCAAGTCGAAAACAAATATGACCTACTTCTAATACCTTCACACAAAATATCCTCTGACTTAAAACCTAAAGTTAAAATGTGGCTAAAATGTGATACCGATAATCAAATGCTTTTTGCTAGTAAGTAGAGTGTACGAAAACTTTGATCTCGGCCACAATGAAGTCTGTCAACGAAAATCAAGACAAAACTTAGCAGCTATGGACAAAAATGAAGAAATCTCAATTTACCATTATGATCTGATATAAATGAATCTACGTTATACATAAATAAGCAAAACAGAAAAATCGAGGTTTAGAATTATTAGCACATTTCTCAGTAAGTCTCTCTACATTTTTAACTATGAATGTTTTGTCGTGCTTAAAATGGTGTTCTATTTGTTATCAAATACCTAGTTAGTAAGATTTAAGCAACTAATATAATATAATACATGCAGTTATTGGCACTATGCTGCTCTAGCAATTTTGACAGTGAGAAAAGTTTTAGTAGGTTTAAAAGTTTAATGTTTGTTCTACTTATACTGTACTTATATAGTATATACTGATTTAGTATTTTCTTCAACTTAGTCTACTATCTACGCTATCTTAGCTAGAACAGATTCTTTGTAACGTATTATTATACATTTTAAGTGAATTATATCAATTTTGTCAATTTTAGATTTTAATATTGTTAACGTTTATTCTGCATTTCTTCTGCTGGTCTAGATTATGTATTAGTCTACTAAAAATATGTTTCAAATTGTATCTTCACAAAAGCTGAGTTGTTTGCTATGCCACTTATTGTTAGTCTTGTGTCGAAATACTATAAATACGACAGTATTGAGTTTGATAACTGTGCAAGAATTGGATAGTGTATATTATAGGTATATGATGTGTGAAAGGTTTATCAACCGCAATAGATATAAAATTGGTGTTATATATTCTTGCACAGTTCACTTATTAAATTTAAATGTGCTTTTTGTATTGAATTTCTATGATCGTAAGTCTGCAGTAACTCAGTATTTCCTAGAAATAAAATTAGATATTAATATCATTTCTTCATATGTTAAACAATATTGTAATATATTTTAATGTACCTAGTTAGCAAAACTTAATTTAAACCACCCGATAAATTAAATTTGTACGAATGAAGTACATTACAAAATAATCATACTAATCTATAAAAACGTACATGATCAATGTATCCAAAGTACATAGTTGTGCCATTATATTTGAATTTAGTGCCAATAACTGTACAAACTAAAAATGTATTCTAGTCTTTATTGTTACGCGTATTTAGTATTTAATCAACATTTTTAAAATTAATTTTGAACATATATTTACATAGAAACATACATTGTGTACATAGATATTGATTTGCACACTGCATGTTTAAATGTGTCGTCTTCATCACTAGCGATACAAAATATTTACTTTGAGAATATTATAGTGAGGATTTGTTTCCTAGATCTTACAAATCGAATTTATTTATTTATTTTACTTTGTTAATGCTCTCCAACTTGAATTACTTAGTTCTCTTGTACATCAGCTTCTTCAAACGTAGGTGATGTAGATATGCGCTGCTACACCATCCAGAGCACGTATCATATGCCTATTTAGCTTTCGATCTACAATATACCGACATAGCAAATTAGTAACTTATCGTAACGATGGTATTCTTTTAATAGCATAATTTAATTAATGATCTGCATTAAGACTTACGCTGTAATCATTATACCAATTTTGTGGTGATAGAAGCAAACAATTACTAAAAAATGTTACATAATATTATCTTTATCACAGTTTAAGTGCTACCTGATTATATAAAAATCCTTATTCTCAATCAGATGTCTTAAATTTTATAAATGTTATGGACTTGTCAAATTAACTTTTGAAAATAATCGCTTGTATAAGTATTATATGAATTAATGTTTAAAATCCCGCTTACTCCAGATTTATTACGAAAAAATATTACCGTGACTATGGTAAACAGAATATGCACAAATGTAGATATCATGTATCTTCCAAAATCATTCATAAACCTTTTTAAAGACAGGAATGTACTGAGTATTTACAGAACATTATAATGTGTTGTCTTCCCTCGTCAGTTCCATATACATTTTGGTAATTCCCACTTATGTAAATGCTTGGAATAATATTGATTACTATTTCCAAATTTTTAATGGCTCTCCGCATATTGTTAATAGTGCACATTAACCTGTTTGCATGCATTTATCTCACTGGCTTTTACATTTAGGGGAGCTTTATAAAAAATACTATTTCAACTTTTTCTATTGGCTGCTTTTATTAGAATTGTAATGAATATTAAGTATTTTGAATTAATTTTAATTTCAAGTTGTACTTACATTTTTCTATGCCACATAAGCCATTTGCATGCATTAGTGATGTGTATAGTGGAGTTTTGAATTAACAATCTATATTCCAATATGTGTAGCGAATGGTGTTGTGGTATAATGAATATAATTATGGGTGCAGTGCAATATGGTAATAACTCAAGAAAGTATATTAAGAGTAAACAAATATTTATTTCTGTTGTATTTTTCTCAATAGGTCTATACAATTAGCGTAACTTATTATTCTTCATAGTTAGTGTGAAATTTTGGCCATTCAGCTAGGAATAATTGTATTTTGTTGATTATTAATATACATACAGCAGAATTGTTGCAGTAATAATAACTTTATTGAGCCTGTGTAAACATCACATAGATGTCATTAGGGTGTGTTATACATTGAGAGTATATGAACAATGTGTTTAGTCAAAATATATAATGCTACACCACCAGCACCCTGCCTGTACTGTGTACATGAGGTTGAGATTATTTTATGTGTAGTTAGAATTATTACCAAAGTATTTTGTACTCCAATGCACTGTAAGTTCTTTTAGAATTTTGCTCTTTATTACAATAAAGGCTAAGTTTGTTGTAGAATAATTTTGAAATGTGAAAGTGTAGGTGTATTAATGAATCATCAGTATATTTGTATTCAACATAATTTCTTGAACCTCTGCATTGCCGATTATCATGTAAAATTCTCTAAAATAAAGTTCTTTTGATCTATATTTTTTTAATTTATTTCTTAAAGTAGACTAAATATATAGGTACTACAGTATAACTAATAACTAAATTACTTACAGGATAAACTTAACATACTATCTAAAATACAAAGACAAAATAGTCTTTTCTAATTTATTTAATAAAATATACATGAGACTAATTATATGTACATATTTGCTAATTCTAAGGTTGTTTACAACTAATACATATCTCATGAAATATTGAATGACTTAACTTTAGTGTGAACACCCTTACATCCATCTGATAGGACATCAAATTTTTTCACTATTTTCTCATATGTTAATTTATCTAGCTTCATATCACCCAGTTCTTTGTCTATACATTTCCTTAAATCAAAATCAGTCAAAGCTTTAAATTTTATAAAATATAAGGAAGCTTTTGGGTTATTATAAGTTTCTGATAGTATAGATTGAAAAGACTCATCACATTTTTTATGAAACATATTGTCTGTACTAGCACAATTAAGTATCAAAATAACTGTTAAATTCCTCTTTAAATAGTCACTCTTAGTAATTAATTGGTTAATCTGTTCACTTACATTATCGTCAGTGTTTAAGTCATCTACAATAATTGTTGTTGATTCGCACATGCTTAAACCTACCATAAGGTCAGATGAAAAAGTTTCAGTGAAAGTAGGCATTGTATAATGATAAAGATTTGATGATGGACCTAAGTTGTCCATGATTAATGAAGAAGTCCATGTTTTTCCCACACCAGTCCCACCATAGAAAAACAAGATTTTTTGTGTATCATCTGCTTCCAGCGCTTTCATAATTGATTCTATTGCTTCTTCTTGACCAAAGAGTTGGGTAGAAAGTGTTTCTCTTAAATGGCTTAAATTAATTTCTTTATAACAAAAATTTACACTATGATAAAGTATTATTGAACCAAATAATACAAAAAGGGATCCAAATATTTTGAATCTTCTTTCATCGCGGGTTTGCCTTGATTTATGATGTGCATTTATGCAATATATTTTTGTTCTTTTCATTTTGTTACTGATCATTGTTTTAAAGCAGGGCGCCTGCGGTTCAGAAGTTATGAATAATGAAGGCACTGGCGACTTCTCTCTTGACGGAATGGTTGAACTAATGATGTAGCAGTCCTCGTCTCGTTCGGCAGTTTGTATTTCAGATGCAGAGTTATTAAACGAAATATCCATAGCACTTGTAGATTGACTGCTAAGATCAACATCCATCGGTTCAAAACTTTTATTCAAATTCTCCATATTTCAGAAGTTATATTAATACAGAATATTTACAACTGTTTCGTATTTGTCCGTTTTTAAAAATACTTATCAGTTATCACGTTTTCATTTTTCTCAGAGTAGGTCTGTCTGTGGGTCCGTCTCTGTCAAATTTAATTTTTAAAAGTTTTTTTAAATTTAGATTTAAAATCAATGTTGCCAAAAATATTTATTATGACATTTCAGGACCACAGATTCAGGACTAAATTATTGCCTACAGTTTGCTCATGGTCATGGACGTTTTATACAAACAGGACTGCGCACTCACGAAATAGTGTTGTCCTGAAATAACACTTATAACTGTGGAATAAGGTTTAATTTGCTAAAAGACATGCAGGTAAAACAAGCCGAGCGAGATAGTACATGGAGGTCTGTGTCTCTTTTCTTTCGCTACGGTGACCATAATAAAACCCTACCTTAAATATTTTTAAGACGCTTTTATTAGCTTCGCCAGTATGTAATATGTACATGATCGATTGACTTGAAATTCTGCACACTTGTCAAGAACCGATGAGAATACAATAATTTAAAAAGTATATAAGATTATCCTAATCAGAAACTTCAGATATTTAATTTTGTTGAAAAAATACCATAAAAGTTGGTAATTTGCACGCAGCTGCCATTCTTTGATAATATAGCCGTAGATAGACGATTTTTCGGCAACTTCCGTGGCGCAGTTGGTTAGGCGCCGGCTGTGAAACGAGAGGCCGCGGGTTTAAGGGTGAGACAAATGTTTGTGAAGCCCACAAGTATTTGTCTCGGGTCTGGGTGTTTGTGAGACCGAAAAGTCTCTCGTAGCTTCTGATACCCACGACACAAGACTCGATCTTAGTGTGGGGTCCTGCCAGGTATGTGACTGTTGGGTCTGTGTGTGTATTAAGCTTATTATGGTCACCCTATTTGCACAGGACACAATCCTTCACTCAACATCTCTCACTCGTGACTCGGCTCGTTTTTACGATCAGAGTGCGCGGTCCTGTTTGTGTTTGTGTTGCTTGGCAATATTTGAAACGTTTTTACCGTTTACATTTAATGGCAACATTTTCATATTCAAAAATGTAACTACTGCGAGTGAATACGTCTATCTGTTTTTTTTTAATTGGTTAAATATGAGAAAATTGTACTATTAAATTATAGTTGCCAAAAGTGTACTTGTTTGCAATTTAAGTAAACCGCATATTAAAAATAGATCGACAGGTAAATTGCCTGATAATTTTGTCATAACTCAGATGTATTTACTCGTGATAGTATCTATAATAAACATTGTTCAGTGCATCGCTCAAGGCCGCAACTGTATGAAACTTCAAAAATTAACGTTAATTTCGATATGAGTGATAAAAATGATCAACACAAATCAACTCCGCCACCAACAAATAGGAAAATACGGAATCCCTTCGACAAACATTTGATAGACAAACTCCACAAACCAATATGCAGGTGTGTTCTATTATTGCGGTTTTTAGTTTACCTACGTGTAATGGTTTCTTAGATTTACGCGAATGTTACTATTTATTTACTTGATGTGTTGTTTTGTGCCAGTCCGGGTATGTGCAAGATATACAAAAAGAAGAACAGTGGTTCTTTCCGATGGGATATAGACCAGGCGTGTACTCTAGTACCTGAAGATATTGTAGCCTGCAATAGCCAGTTTGAACCGTCACCAGATCCGGCTCTCGAAAGGATCGCTGAAGAGGCAACTGACAAGTCAGTATCCAACTCTATTTTATAATAAAAACATTTTAACATTTTTGGACAAGCTCATTTATGTTGGAAAAATAGCTTATCTGATGTCCATAAAATGTCTCAAGGTGGAGTTTTAAAAATATATTCCATTTACCAGGATATAACCGGTTATAAATTAAAGTATACGTAAATTTAAACTATAGAATATACCAAACACTGGTGTGAAATCCTTTAAGTCAGTTTCTTAATGTAGTAGGCATCCATAGTGCCTTTTATTGATAACTTGAAAGCAATGCATCACCATAAATTTGTGGCACTTCTCATTTTTGCACTACTACCTATTTTTCAAAAATGTTCGTCATATACTCAAGCATACTCTATAATGTTTTAATTTCCATTTCAGATTTTTCTCTCAGGAAATGGTAATGCCAAGCCCTCTTGAATCTTCAAAGAAAATAAAACCATTGTTGCAAGTTTCTTCAGAAACCAGTCTGCATATAAGTAGCATTATTAAAGAAGAAGTGGTTTTAACTAAGGAGGGTAAGCTTTGGACATTTAAATGATCTCAATTCATATTTAATCATCATGTATGTTTTTGTTAAATGTAGGAAGTAAGGGGTCTAAATAGAAGATAAAATGTATCTTAATAATTAGTAGCAGAATTAAGTGTAGATTTATTAAAAGCTAGTATGTTCATCAGAATATAATTTTTATACATATTTTTTACTCAAAATTCAATTCACATTTCTTTTTTTATTTAAATTGCCTCTTAATTAATACTACAATGTCATTTGAGTGCTTAATTGATAGAAAAGATGATTACCATATAAATTCGCTTCTGGCCATGCTTAATAAGTATAGCAGTAATGTGCAGTGCTTGTGGTAGTTGCATTCACTGTGTTTAAAATGTTATACATATAATTGAACATATCATACTTACTTAATGTTTTCTTTAAATTTATAATTTGTTGTTATTAAAGTTTATTTAAATTTCAGTTTAATAGATTTAAATTTATAATTTGTGTCTACAATGATTACATCTTAAAAGTCTCGTATAGATAATAGGCAACCTATCACCATTGCAAACATGGAACTTTGAAGACATGTTTTTTAATATCATCAATTAAATTAGATACTCAATTTCAAAAGTCTATTAGATATTTTTAGTCACATTTCTACAACTATATTTTGTAAAATGAACATGAACATATCATGGATCACATTATAAAATATATTATTTCATTTGTGTTTGCCTAGACTGCCTTGGTGGCGTAGTTGTACTACGGTACGATTACAAAGCTGAGTTCTCGGGTTCGAATCCTGGGTCGGGCAAAGTGGTATTGGGTTTTTCTATTCATTATTAGCCCGGAATCAGGAATTTGCGCCCGATATGGCGATTGGCTCGCCCCCTATCACATTATGGGACGGAACATATAAGGCGAAATGTGGGTGTCCTGGTGGCGCCTCTGCCGACCCCTTCTGGGATAAAGGCGTGAGTTTATGTATGTATGTATGTTTGCCTAGACAGATTTCATGTCATTTTTTTAATACATTGCTTTCGTGAATAATAAAAAAAACCACGAGGTTTAAATTATTCAGTGTAAAGTTATAAAGAAGAAATATTGTTTTAGTTTCAGCACAAACAGTACTCACTTTGCCGCCAGAGTTGCCACCAGAAGTAGAGAAAATTCTACAAACATTCTGCACTTTTACACAGGTGATGTGTATTTAATTCATTTTATTTGTATTCTTTTCATATAAATTGCCAGGTAAGCCAAAATGATCGAACAAATTAGCAAAATAAAAGTGGTATATTAGTAATCATCAAAAGCTGCGAAACAGTTATTTAAATATTATGGAGAAGGGGACTTATGAACCAACACATTGTTATGGAATATAATAGCAATAGCTTTAAACATACATTTCTTGAAATCAATTTGGATATTTTGCCAAAATTTGAGCAAATATTTCACTACATTTCAATATCTGAAAAATTGTTAAAAGTATATGTACAATTCTATGTATCTCGAAATATTCTTGTTTAATGATCTTCTGTGTAATAGCTTATTATAATAAAATTGCAATTTTATTTCAGGATCAAAATATATCCGGTGAATATGAAATCACAGCAAATGGATCACTTCGTCGTAAATTATTCTTTGAAGAACACAGTGACATGGACCATTATGATTCAGAGCAAACAGATGATGAAATACATATTGAGCAACGACCACCTTCAAGCTATGAGGCACACACACCAGTCACATTTAGCCCTGAATTGGTGAGTGTCATTTTATTTAGGAAATAGATAAATGTACAATAATAAATAAACATTTTTGACAGTCACATATATACTTTCAACCTCATTATTAAAATATAAGTTTTGAGTTGCGGGGATTTAAAAATTATGAGAGACTTTCCTGTTACTAATTCCTGGCTCTAAATACATATTTGTCAATTTTGCAGCCACCTTATATCACAGCCTGTGGCTTGACCAACCATGGAGGCTTTCAAAATATTTATGAGTTAAACAATATAGATGTTTTTTTTTTAAATTATATATTTATAAACCATTTACCATTATTAAAAGTGTGCCTCTGTTAGTTTAAACAGGAAATCATTATTTCTTATCATAAACATTAGTGATTAACAGCATGAGTTTCCCTTGATCTCAAGAGTTATCAGCATATGTTATTTAGGAAATGCACATATGTAATTGTTAAGTAAATATAAATAATATTATCTATATCTTTTCAGAGTCGTGACTTGGTTGCTAAAGGAATGAAGCGAACTTTTGGCACACCATTAAAGAAAGGCTTGCCATCTACTACAAAGCCGTGTTACCGCAACAAAATTTTGGACGTTGTTGATTTTGGGGAGCCGTGTTTCAGTCCCATTGAATTTCGAACACCCGTACGGAACGACCAGAGATCTGCCACTTCGTCGTCATTAGCCTCCGCATCTATTTCACCAGTAACCAAAGCAACTTCCAGTGATGAAGAGGTAAACATTTTTAGTCTTATTCATATTATTAATAGTCTTTGACAAGTTGTGTAACATGATTAGGATAATAATACCAACCAAAAAAAAACTTCATGAAAATAGCACATTGTCCACTTGACACATGACAGTGCACAGAAACCTTAAATTTATGTTCTATTTTATTTTTTAGAAAAATAATTTTACCTCACCCGAGTCAGAGTCAATGGCCACTTGCCTAGATTGTATATCGGAACCGCAGACGCAAAAAAAAGGGCCGTGTTTCTGTAAACTAACTCCGAATAAAATCAAACGGAGTGCATCTCTGAAGGAGTCCCCACAAAGAAGCAGGAAAGGATCACTTTCTTTCTCGGAGAAACGCAGCGTCAGTATGTCTAATCTTCACCGTAGTAGGTCGGTCCAGAAACTCGATTTTAGCATGGATATGAGCATTGATGGATCTATTCATGATCAATCACAAGGTAAGTTTTTAATGTGTTTTTTGTAGTTTACCATGGTTAGGTTAGACTGCCTCGGTGGCGTAGTTGTATTACGGCACGGTTACAAAGCCTTGGTCTCGTGTTCGAGTCCCGGGTCGGGCAAAATGATATTGGAATTTTCTATTCATTATCAGCCCGGAGTCAGGAATTTATGCCCGATATGGCGATAGGCTCGCCCTCTATCACATCGTGGGACGGAACATACAAGGCGAAATGTGGGCGTCCTGGTGGCGCCTCTGCCTACCCCTTCGGGGATAAAGGCGTGAGTTTATGTATGTATGTAGCATGGTTAGTTATATAGATTATGCTTTACAGCTGGTTTATCCTGTGGCAATTCTTGTTTACCTTCCTAGTCCATTTGGTCGTCTTAAGCAAGAAAATTGGCAAAAAATAATTAATTAAATTTTCTTCATTGTACCATCAAATTAATTCTGTTGCGCGTTAGAGATGACTTACGAGATTCCCAAATACTGTGAGCTTCAGTGCTACGTGTGTCAGTCCTAGCTTACAGGAGATAAATACAACTGTAGGGATAAAGTAAAACAGCCATAATATTGAACTTTGGAGTCCTATTTTCTTTAGAATTATAGACATTTTCATTTTAGTGAGCTATGTTATAATATTTTTGGTTCAGGAATGATGTATAAACTATGTGCATTTTCTTCCAGCAGATTCAGAATCCAGCCAGCAATCGGACACACAGGCGTCATGGTCTATCGTAGAAGAAACAAGCATTCATCATCTAGTTAACGTTGCTACTTCCGAAGAGCGAACAACAGATTTGCGATCGTCTACTAAACTTCACAGTGTTAATAGCAATATGCTAGATGATACACCTATTAAAGGAAAGTGTAAAAGTAATGTGCTTTCCCACGAAATTAGCAAAATTCGAGTTCCCATGCCATTAAGCCCATTACAAATGTCGTTGGACAGCAGCTTGGACAATTGTGATAATCCGCTTGGTTTGGAAGATAAGAAGATAGATTTTAATAAGGTTGATCTCAAGTTTTTGACTGAAAATGCGTATACATTAGACTTTACTAACAATGCTACTAAAGTTGGCGATGACTGTTCAACTAGTTTTAAGAGAGTGGATAGTGGTTTTAATGAGAATACATTCTATGCAAATGCTTCTAGTTATTATGAAAGTGCCATAAAACCGTCAGAGCTGACTGTGACAAACATATCACAAACAAACACTGCCAAAAGTGCATTGAAAGAAATATCTAATGTTCATTGGATGAGAGTTGATAGTGGTTTCAAGGATGAAAATTCTGCTGACAGCATGCAATTCTATCCCATGAATGATAGTTCAGTGAAGAAGTTATCAAGTTTCCAATTTACTAAGGCCAATATTGAAGACAAAGAAAATGTAGGCAATGAAGATTTTGAGAGGTTTCTTGTTCAGCCCTCAAACAAAGAAACAATGTCCATATCGGATATATTTACTGATGACATGGCTTTCAACTGCAACTTCTCTTCGACTCCCTCGAAGAATAAGTCGCGTAGAGTTCATTCATAGCACTAGTTTAATTTTTTAGTTTTTAATTTTGTAAACCGTTATGAATTTATATGCATTTATGTAGTTAGATAATAATTTGACTGTTTTTGACAATCCTCCATTATTTGTGGACGATATTTTTTTATAGAATAATGTTGAACTGAGATTTTTTAAAAGAAGCTATACCAATAATTGTACCCGTAATGAATAATTTTGTTGCATGAAGTTATTCTTTTCTGACTTGGATACTGTGTGTTACTTGAGTCAAGTAAAATTAAATAAAGTTTGAAGACTGAAACAAAAAGAAGCATTATGATTTCAAAAAGTTTTATTTTATAACTATTGTTGGTTTTGGTTTTTAGTAAACCTTTTTATATAATATTAACCATGATCGAATTGATGTATTGCTGAAGAGCTACAGAATGCGTAATAAAAACACTTTAATTTCTTAACTATTTGTTTTGATGTATGCTAAAATTAGCGCTGCCGGATCCTTTGCAATATCGTCATCCACTTATTAATTGACTGATTACAATGATGTTTACGCATATATTTTATTTTCTTAATTGGAAGGCACTATCGAGACTACAAAGTCCAAGTTTGTTTATTTCATTGGGTATATTTTTTATCAGGGGTTTAACACTATAGGTACATATTCTTATTCTTTTCACTCCTTAGTGGTGTTGACATCGATTGGAATTTTGTTTGTGGCACAAAAAGCGATAATTGTTCGCATAAAAGGAAAACATTATCACTCTGCATCTATCTGTTGATTTAAACAGTGCAGCGAACGAAATTATTCATATTCTGATTAATTTCTCAATGGTAAAGACAAACAGACAAACACGTGTTTACGTGTAGAAGGGACGTTTACTATAGGCCATGTTGCATTTACAATCGGCCAGACTGTTCGTGCGTCAATTGTTTTTATAACGTGTCGATAACGTTGTAACCCCTGTTATCGCCATATCCCGGAACGTCTGTGAACTAGTAGCTATGAGGATCTGTTAGGTAATAACGAGAGGTAGTGTATGTGCGATGCATCCACATTCCTGTATATAAACGCCAGACAAGTTTCACACATTTTATTTAACATTACACTGCCAACTGGACAATTAGCAACAGCATTGTTAAGCGTCTCGGTCAATCACAGATCATATTACGCTAAACTTGTTGATACTCGTGCACGCTCGTACGCGCGTACTCTGCATATTGCACAGTTCGTTTTTTTTTTATGAGTTATTAGTGTTCGTATCGAAGATGTATAACAGAACAAGTGCTACGTTGATGCTCCAGACCATCATGGTGCTGATGGATAAACAAAACAATACGGACGTAACCAACTTTCCAGCAAGTTTCAGTGGTTAGTGATTTTTTTATGCCATAATTCATATATAGGAAAGAAAATATAAATTATATGTAAGCACCCTTTAAAAAAAAATGGTTTTGCCGATTTTAACCAAAATTTTGATAGGTAGTCATTAAAATATTTTAGCTAAACCAATCATATCTGATTGGTATAGTATTTGATTTTACTCATTAGTTAATGAATTTCCCAGAAGCCTCTGCTACTCAGAACACTTTTACTCGTAAATAACACGATCTAATATTAATAATTACGTACGTGTTCTTATGTTTTAGAGGACTTTGAGCTCGAAAGGTGTTACGGAATCTACGGATGTTTTTCCAAGGCGTATCCATGGACTGAACATAGACCAGACAACTACTTCCCTGCGACACCAGAATCTATGGCTGTGAGGTAATTATTTCATGTAATTAATTCATAAAGCATGAAGGAGCGGATGCGCTTGTTGGCGGTCGGCGCAACGATACTAACTGGCGGACAAAACTTTCGTCCCGTTGGCAAATAGATATTTCTTCTATGCACTCCCACAGTCCACTGTCAATAACCGTTGTTCGACTCCTCATGTATTGGTAAACGAAGTTGTAGTCAGTTATTTATAAACGTAACATAATCAGTAAAACGTCAGCAAGTAACAGCGGGACAAAGTCCTGTCTCCATTTTATTGATATTGGTTTGAGTTCATACTCGATGTATAAGATTAGGATGAGGATAGTCGCCAGTGATTTTTATGTTCAACTTTGGAAGTTGGGGCACATATTATGGACCTAACAATGAGTTCTGCTAAGCCTTTATGTTTTGGCCGATACTAATGGGAGGTTTTTGCTCAATTTTTCAACTGTACTTTTAACCAGCTAATCAGGCAGGCGGCAAATGGTGACATCTTAGCCAAAACATTATTTAAAGTGTATATCATAGAGCGCCGTGGTTAGCCACGTTCTAAGTATTGGCTAAGGCCACACAGAAGAAGCTATAAAGAGCTAAGGATCATGAATTCAGCAGACATATCTAAAGACTAGAAAAATATGGAACACCCCAACTGTATGCAATATATTTTAAGTCCTATCAAACCAGGAAAACCCATGCGTAAAGTCTTTATAATAATTTTCGACAAACAGGAAAACAATATATAATTTATTGATGAACGATGTAGCTATATTAAAATGATTACAGTACAACAGTTTCATATCACTGCCGGAAAAGTAATGTTAAATATGTACGACTATTTGACTTCATTTTCCTGCGGTTTGTGAAGGTCATACGGCTTTATAAATAGTACCTAAATAGATTCAATGCCTTTACTTCAATTGAAAATCAAGGGGCATAAAGTTAAAAATGCCAAAAATACCAAAATATCACATTAGGCACAGGTATAAATTATTCCAAGGAACCTCCAAATGTTTTATTCAAACTCGCGTATAATTTGGTAAACCACTATCTTGTTATCAACCCTTGCCGTATTATTATTTGGTGAGCGGGTACCCCTACTGTGCGGACCATATTTTTGCCGACCGATAGAAAGTTAAATCTACTCCTATTAATTTCCTTTTTACTCATATCGACTGTTGAATGATTCAACAGTGTTGAAAAGTGTCGCATATAGGATATTCATCGAAATTGTAGTAAAAACGAAGTCACCTTAAGTATATTCCAATACGAAGAATCGCACGATATAGGTATTGATTATCTTGTCACGTAGTAACCCCTGGTTCCATTCGGAGCAACGTGTTTTTAAGGCCTAATCTAACCTAAAGAGCCTATACTAGGTCGACAATCAGTCAAAGTTCTATACCAAATCTCGTAGTCATATGGGGCAATGGTAGTACTAAAATCTTATTCATTGATGATCTAACCGATATTTACGAAGCACTTTAATTTTTAGTCTTATTCCTGGCTGTAGAAAAGGTTTTTTGACTGAATTTTTTATCATTTTTTAGATTCGAAAGATCAAGTTATTCAAAAGTGAAGTAATGTATTTATATAAGCTTAGTGATCGCAATGCAAGTTAATGTATTTCAAACTCGTGGTAGGAATAATATTAGAAAAAGGATGCAAATAGTACACTGTGACGTCATCAGAACTAAGGTGGGTGCGTGCGAAAGAGAAAATGAGTGTCACCGCTACGCTACATAAAAATATTTCTCCGTTGTTTTACAACCAATTTTAATGCTGTTTCCACATAAATATTTTTTTTTATTATTCCGTAAATTTTGGGCAAAATCGAACATTGTAATTAGGAAACATACCTATTGTTGACTAAACCAAGCAGTTGTTATATATCTATTCTAACGTATTATTCCAATTACTATGTGATAATGAAAGTTAGAGTTATGTACTAAAATACGTTGTTCATAATACTTTGCAAATTACCGTGGCCTATATTCTAAAGTGAGTATTGTGTGTCGTCGTCCCTTCCTTTATAAATATGGGAGGACGTAGTAAAGGTCTGCGCATGAGTTAGAGTACGCGCTCTTGTTATTTTTATCATAGCGTGTGTAAACACTGAAATTGCGCCACATATATATCAATGAATATAAACGGATGTTCGTATTGTTCAATCTAAAAATAGCAACAATAGATTTGCGACTAAAATTAATTACACTAAGGTTGTATGCATTAGTTGTTTCTAAACGTAATAAAGGAGAGGTCGCAACTCGCAACGTCTTACCAATAACATTATTACTCGTAATACGGTCAGAAATATATTTTTAAAAGATTTGCTTTTATAAAAGCCAAATAATAAGTACATACAATACCGTGAGTCTTAGTCTGAACTAACTACCTACTTATTTATGTAGGTCTAGTCAACGGTTATTATATTTGATGCTGTTTTGTGCCTCACAGCGGCGCATCCTACTCAAATATCATTTTGAAACAGTATATCAAATGGCTATCAAGTGGCATAATCGTCAATACAATTTGTAGTACAATGCCCGGTGTGCAGAACACAAAAGTAGGCGTGGTACATTGTTCAGTATTGATAAAGTTGTTTATTTCTCCTCAATCAGATGTGAACTATCAGTATCAGCACGAGCTAATTAAAGATCCGCTTTGTGGACCTACATATGTATACATGTACTTAGATGCACGTCTCGCGAGATAAGGAGCGGGGGCTCGTCCGTGACATCAATCAATCACAAGCTGAGAGACATAACAAATGTTTACGTTCTGTAATTGCATCGTGACGTGGGTGTTGGAGATAAACAATTTATTTTTCTAGCAATGTACTACACGTTATCTGTTTAACTATTCGGGGAATAGTAGCCCTGGAATGTTCTTGATTATTATATTCGTTTGTTAATTAATGTTTTTTTGAAGTTGAGCTGTTAGGTTGACTATTGAAGGGGCAAAACAGTGCAAACTTATATTGTTTATTTTTAGCTCTTAGGCATAGCGTTTTATTTTAATCCTTAATATATGTACGAAGCAAAATAGGTATAATAATTTTCGGGGGAGTGTTAAGTGATGAAAATAAGAAGTATTTTAATAGAATTCTAAACAACTTTTATTTGATATAATCTCGATTTGTAGAATTTGACACAATTGGCTGCTCCGCCAGCTATTGTTCAACTTCGTCGCGAATATCGTAGCTTTTGTACCTGCAATAAAAAAACTTTATTTAAAATAAGGTTATGCGATTTGTAGACACATAAACATAAACATAAAATTAGTCTATTTCTTTCAGATATGCCACATTCACTCGAAGGAACAGGAAAATACCAGTAATGCTACACGCAGACAGTACCGATAGAATCCGCAATGCTAATCTCGATCCGCGAGGGCCATTTTACTTCTTAACGCACGGGTTCCTGGAAGGCGGTCATAAAATATGGGTAATTGTTTTCGTATTACTTTGTACTTTTCCCTTCTGATAACTGTGAACCTTTGACATACGTCAAGGGCACAGTTTATAAATAATATTCTGGTAACCGATTATTTCTAGAGCAATTTAAAATATGGATTAGATAATGTTTATCACTCAAGCACCTCGAAGGACAAATTATAAAATTAGAGTTTTCTACCGTTAAATTACAGCAAATATGGACTCAGACAGAAGAGAAACGGAGAAACATTTTAAAAACTTATGTATTTGTTCAAATAAATTAGTTTTATTTGATAAGACATTATTTTTTATAATTAATATTATTTTTAGATACAAAACATGGCAGACGCACTTCTTGATATCGAAGGCAATGATGCAGCTACGGTTGTCATCGTGGATTGGCGTGGTGGGTCTCAACCACCGTATGGTCAAGCCGTAGCCAACATCCGGCTTATTGGTTCTATGACAGCGCATCTCATTCATAATATCTATGTAAGTATCGTTATCTTATCGAAGCCAACAGGCGTGAGAGACAAAGCGAATGTACGGCCTCTTACAGAAGGTACCTCAAAACGACGACTTCCAATCATAGAAATATTTTTTCAACCATAACACTACTCAAATTAGTGTGAAGGGTGGCAACATGGCTTTCACTACACTATCTAATAAAATACGTGGAAACAAGTAAAAAAAGTTCACCAACGTCATCGGACATCTAATCGCCAAGTGGTCATATCTAACCCCTAACACTAATTTGATATACGCCCACTAAAGATAACCCGAAAATTTATAATTCACAATAGAATTGCTCGGTACGAGAATCGAGATCGATATTTGTACAAGTAAATGTTTTACATAGCTTACGTCTATGAATGTTACGTTTTTGAATGTATAAGCGAACGGTACATTAGTACTAGGCATGGTTATCCGAGCTTTATTTCTCCTAAGACGTTATGGCCGGCGGGCTTGTTGTATGCTGAGCGTAGTGTCCAGTTCCCTATAACTAAGGATAGATTTTTTAAACCGAAAATCTTAAATAGTCATACTATATTTATTTTTTTATTTGCAGGATATTCTGGCGTTACCACACATAGACAATTTCCATTTCGTCGGCCATTCTCTGGGTGCTCATCTGGGCGGGTATTGCGGGCACGAATTACAAAAGGTATTTTACTATTCTACACTACTCACAAAAATTAAAGGATATTTCTTTTGATCAATTTTTTTTGGTGTTTTTTGAGAGTCTGTATCTTGGAGAAAATTGATTGTTAAGAAATTCGGAAACTAAAACTTGGGAGCTTGAAATGTCTATTTTGCAGATTGTCTATTGTGCTCTATTTCTTGATTCCTCGCTAAGTTAATAAGCAATCGTAAGAAAACCAACGAGAAAAAAAAACCAAAATTTTTCTGGTTTTCAAAACCGTGCATTTACTTAGGTAGTGTCTTTTTGGTGACATTATTATAAAATTCCCGTAGATAATTTAATTGCCTTTAATTTGATATACGAGAAATCTCCGTGACATGATTTGAAGCTGACTTATGGTAAATCAAAGTAAAAATGGCCTATCACACTTTGACATTGGATTACTCCATGAATATCAATCATGGGGTAAACAAAATCAGAATTTTAGTAACTTCAAAACATGTTCTATAAGTTGGTATTAAAGTCTTATGATAATAAACAGTATTTCTAAGTAAAATTGTTGACTGAAAAAAAGGTGAAAAAACGGTTATTTATGGATATTCGGAAAACACTACATATCTTTGGATAAAAGAAACAAACGAAGGATATCGTCGGTAACTTTTCAACCTTAAAGTATTCTAAAGACATTTTGAAAATTTCAAACTGCACTGATTTGATTATCTTAGTGTTGGGAAGGTTTGAACTAACTGTATTCGTCAAAATTGTCGTAATAAGCATTTTTCGTATATGATCGATTTTCGTCACTTCAGAATGCTCAAGTTACAAAATCATTAGCATGCGTAAAATGCTCATTACGACGATTTTTGCTGAATACAGTAAGTTTAAACCTTCTGAACACTAAGATAATCAAATCGAAGCAGTTTGAAATTTTCAGAGTGTCTTTAGAATACTTTAAGGTTGAAAAGTTACCGACGATATCCTTCGTTCGTTTCTTTTATCCAAAGATATGCAGAGTTTTCCGAATATCCATAATTAACCATTTTTTTACCTTTTTTTCAGTCAACAATTTTACTTAGAAATACTGTTTATTATCATAAGACTTTAATACCATCTTATAGAGCATGTTTTGAAGTTACTAAAATTCTGATTTTGTTTTCCCCATGATTGATATTCATGGAGTAATCCAATGTCAAAGTGTGATAGGCCATTTTTACTTTGATTTACCATAAGTCAGCTCCAAATCATGTCACGGAGGTTTCTGGTATATCAAATTTAAGGCAATTAAATTATCTAAAGGAATCTTATAATGATGTCACCAAAAAAACACTACCTAAGTAAATGCAAGATTTTGAAAACCAGAAAAAAATTGATTTTTTTTTCTGGTTGGTTTTTTTACGATTGCTTATCAACTAAGCTAGAAATCAAGAAATAGAGCACAGATTTGGAAAATAGACATTTCAAGCTTCAAAGTTTTAGTTTCCGAATTTCTTAACAATCAATTTTCTCCAAGATACAGACTCTCAAAAAACACCAAAAAAAATTGATAAAAAAAAATATCCTTTAATTTTTGTGCGTAGTATATATACACTCTCTTCTATAAATGAAAATAAATAACAAAACTCGCCATTTCTTAAATAATAATCAAGTGTTTCTTAAATAATTTGTAACATTCTAGCTTTGTGATTTGAGATTATCGAAGTTCTCCAGTTTGCGGCTTTTGAGCACTGCAATTGAGTAAACAATCTCATGTAGGTTGATTTTCTCTCTTTCAGAAGTACAACTTAAAATTGGGTAGGATAACGGGACTGGACCCCGCAGCGCCTTACTTCAGTAAAACTGTGACACTGGTGCGTCTGGATCGTTCTGACGCCAAATACGTCGATGTTATTCATAGCAATGCGATGCCCCTTTATTTCTCAGGTAAGCTTATGATTAGTAAACTTAATATTTACATCATATTACTTGATACTTTTGCATGATCTTAGGATATATCCGTTATCGGACGAGATGAAAGAGAAATTGTTCGAGTGGAGAAACGCCAATAAACCTACGAACACAAACAATGCGTGCCGTGTCTTTTGGAGGCACTTTTTGTTCAGGAGGCACTGCCCCTGCAAAGCCTCCGCAACACCGATTTCCTATATATTATATCGCTATTACGGCTGACAGGGGCTGTTGTGGTAGAATTTCAACGTCCTTTTCCCATAGAACAATCTTATGTTATCCGGACCGGTGTTATGTTCAAACATTCTCAGTTACTTCATGAAATATACGAAATCCCCAAATTTGAGCCTCCGAGATTTTTCATACTTAAAATTAAATCAAATGTGTCGCACTGCATGTACATTCAATTTGTTACCTTAATTACTTATATAAATTTTTCAGGGTTCGGAATATCGGAGCCAATAGGTCACGTGGACTTCTTCCCGAACGGCGGGTCTACCCAGCCGGGCTGCAAGAAGTCGGACTCGCTGAACGACGGCGCGTCCTACCAGCAAGTGGTCAAGTACGTGGGTTGCAACCACGAGCGAAGCCACGAGTATTTTCTAGAGAGTATTGCCCCGACTTGTCCGTTCATGGCGATACATTGCGAGTCTTATGAGGTGAGTGGATTTAAAGTATTTTATAAGACACCTTAAGATACAGACTATCAAAGATACAGTAGAACTTTAATTCTCCATACATTTAATCCACCCACGGGCGGAAAAGAAGAAAAACACATAGGCTAGGATTTAAGTGCCTGTGGTTGGCACAGAGACTACTATTATTAAAAAGTTGGACTGTCGTCTACCATCTCGGCACAAAGCCGGTGAAAAGGAAGAACTCGTATACAGATTGGACATACATATGGTCATATATATTTATTCTGTAGGTTACCCCGTAATGTTTATTTCATTATTAGAGTATCAGTGATAAGCCAATATATGAGTTCCCTAGGATCAAATGTGTGACTACCGGCTCAGCAATCCGGTGTAGGTTTATGGTATTTATTTGAGTACTGACTATAAAATTAATTCAATTTCCAGGCGTTCCTAGCCGGCAAATGTACTAACTGCGACACGAAGCACTTTTGCATCCCGATGGGCTACTACTCGTCCAGCATGTACCGGCGCCTGCAGCTGGGTGGCCTCGTAGACACCAATTCGCATGTAGCGCTCTACTCGCTCACCGGCAGCTCCAAGCCCTACTGTAGTGAGTACTCTCTCTCTCTCTCTCTCTTTCCGGAAATCCACTGCTGAACATAGGCCTCCGGGAGTATACCCTATACTTACTACTTATATTACACTCCAGTGCCTATTTTTTCAAACTAGAGCAACAACTTGGGGGCCTCCATTAATCACGTGATGTTTTTTTAGCATTTTTTACCCTCCCCCTCCCCCTAGGTGATAAGTGGTGAGGTTTAAGCCTAACCCCCACCCCCCACTCAAAATCACGTGTATTTTTAGTACCAACAAAGAATCTATTTTTTTTTCGAATATCATCTTTCAATACAGGTATAAGTAAAGTACAATCTAGGACTTCTTTCGTTGCCTGATAACGGCGAGTCAAGTTCACACTACAAGCCGCTTTTTGGTTTAGAAATCGCGCATTGACGAAAAAATAAATACACGTGATATCTTATAATTTTTATTTCTTTAATTATATCATCTATAAATAAAATAAATTTAAAATGTTATTCCTTTCCAGGAGTCCATTACGAAGTGGTGCTGAAAGTATCAAACTCTACAGAGAGCCAAAGCCACGGTCCCGAGTCAGGGAAGCTATCTATAGTCTTAGTCGACAGAAATAACAACAAAAGTGATCACAAGTTCCTCAATGAAGATCAGTAAGTTATCATTACTATTTACGTTTCAAATATATAACAAACTCGTGATGTGTACCAATCTTACGTAATGGGCCATTTATTTATACCGAATATCAAGTGCAGTGCAATTTAAATAAAAAGCCACCGGCAAGAGCTGGTAAAAATCTAGTTGTAATAGGCATTAAATAAAGGCACAATATATTCGTGGTTGCGCGGTAACTATGATTTGAGCACAAATTAAATAAGACGTTATTATTAATGAAATATCTACTTTAATTTACTCGCGATACACAAACAACGGTCCTTTTATATCAAAATAAAATTGAACTGCAAATTATTACCATTGAGTATTGCACGAAAATATTTATAAAATTATTAATTACTTTATAAAGGTTGCAAGAAGTTAGTAAACTAATTAAAGATGTTGCATGTTTTTAAACGATAAATGACAGCTAAATTTAGTTTCTGTTAAATTGCAGCGTTGACGTACAATACAATTGACCCATTGAACAGGATTTTAATATTATTCATTCGAAAACAAAACAATGATTACAAGTAATTGTTGTTTATAAAATAAATTATCCATTATTATGTTTTTTTTTAATTGCACTTTTTTATGGAATTACGTGTATTGATAACGAGACCTTTGAAATGTGTGTAATTACGGCGCGAAGTCGACAGTAATATTGACACTTCAAGATTAAGTTAATGATAATGTTATTTTAAACAAACAAGTTTTTATAGCGTTTCAGCAAATTCTGAATAAATTTAGTTTTTATTTCAAAAGTTACAATTTATGTATATGCATTTGTATGGCATGTTCGTACAAATCAGTCCGGACAAATACGGTTATGCACGAAAACCCCACCATAGTGACACACGTACGTGAGTCCCGTTTGAAGTACAGCCAGTGTATACCCAGCTTTTAAAATTAATATACCCCAACAGTCACATACACAGTGTTAGATCCCCCATATTTAAATCGAGTATTGTGTCGGGGGTCTTTGGAATTTCGAGAGACTTTTTGGTCCGACAAACACCCAGACCCGAAACAAATAGGTACTTGTAGTTGACACAAACATTTATCTTGGAGCGGGGATTGAACCCGCGGGCTCTCATTTCACAGCCGGCGTCTAACCGACAGGTATTTGTTTCGGGTCTGGGTATTTGTGAGACCGAAAAGCCTCTCGTAGTTTCTGATACCCACGACACAAGACTCGATCTTAGTGTGGGGTCAGGACTATGTATGTGACTGTTGGGTGTATTTATTTATTTTATTTATGTATTTATTACATGAATGTATAGTTCATTTAGCGAACGAATGCGATTCGTATGTAACATATTTATTATAACATCAGATGGTTTTGCATAGAAACGAAGATATCCGAATTCATCGCGCGCCCCATCGTAACCTCGCGCCCCTAGGCACGTGCCTAGTTTGCCTTAGGGATAATCCGCCACTGCTTTTAAGTATAAATAAAAAGAGTTTAAAGGATATAATTTAAGAATACCATTAGAGTATAATACTTTATAAAAAAATGATATTAAATATATAATTTTGTTTATAGGAAATATTACAAGCCTGGAGAAATCGAAACCAAAATGATTGCAGTAAAGGATACTGGTCATCCACCGATATTTGTAATAGTGGAATGGAAGTATGAAGCTAATTTATTCAATCCCATGACATGGCGCTTGTTGAAGTCACCTAGTATTTACGTGGAGTACATGAAGTTGTCTTCAATCGAATACAATACTGAGTGAGTAATAAATGTAACTTAAATCCTATTAATGGATTGACCTTAACAATAAATGGAAGTTTGAAACATGTATTTTGAATAAATTTATAAAAGTGTTTGTTATTTAGTGTTTTTGTATGTTACGATAAATTTTGTTTTTCTTTTCAGTATAACAGTTTGTCCGAAAATGAATAAACCAGTCGTCGCTAATCTGCCTACAATAATGAAGACAAAATACTGTAAATTCCGGAAGTAAACTATAATATGTTTAATTCTAAAGTTTAAATCCAAGCAATGCAATATGGTTACTGAAAGTATTCTAATAGTATTCTAAATATGTTTAAGCCAGTTATTTCAGAATAGATGGAAGGCGAACTATGTATATTTGAAACTAAAAATATATGTTAAATTGTATAAAATAATTTATATATTTAAGTAAACTTAACGCAAATATATGTTTTCATAAAATATTGGTGTCTTTTATGTTAATGCAATTACTGTGGGTCATAAAAATGCAAATATTTTTTTCTATATTTCGGAAATAACAATAATTGTACATTATTCTAATAATTTGATTGTCTTTTAAGTAGTGCATACATATATTTCAAATTTTAGCTTAGGTGAACTGTAAATAAATGTTTTTATAATTATTTGTTTTTATAATTATTGACGTTAGAATACGCAATTATTTTTTGCATTTTTAGTTTGTTTTTTATGTCACATTTTTTTGTCTTTTTTTTAGAGATGAAACGGATAGTAAACTCATTTGCAAAAAAAACGGGCACCTAAGCAATGAACCATTCAAAAGTTACTATTGGTTTGTTTGATAATTATAGGTAGTTTTACTTTCACAATTTTGTAAATTAATAAGCAAATAATCGGTTTCGACAGTATTATCATAAAATTTTGATAAAATTTATGGGTTTTAATGCTAAAGTTCACTAGTAGTGTATGCTCGCTAGTAGTGCATATGCTCGTGAAGTAAAAGTTAACAAAGATTTTTGTTTGTTTTTTCTTTAATAAAGTAAAAGCAGATAAATGTTTAGTAGCGAGTGTGACCCCCTCTAGCTGAAATCACAGTTTGAATTCGTATGGGTATGCTAGCGAAGATATCCCGGATACTTGCTTGCGGAATACGTTCCCACTCCGCGGTAATCACATTATTCAGCTCTCTGATGGTCTGCGGAGCCGGTTGTACTGATCTCACGCGTCGTTTCAGAACGTCCCAGACATGCTCTATAGGATTGAGGTCGGGACTTCGAGCTGGCCAATCCAAACGACGAATGCCGACCTCTTGCACATACGCTTCCACATCGCCAGACCGGTGGGCGCGAGCGTTGTCGTCCATAAAAATTGAGTCTTCGCCTAAAGCGGCCAATGCGGGTTGTGCATGAGGAATTAGAACTTCCGTTATGTATCGATGTCCAGTCAGTGAGCCGTTTTCAATGAAGACTAACTCTGTACGATCCATTGAATTTATTCCTGCCCAAAACATAACAGAGCCCCCACCATAAGGTGTGATTTCTTCAAAACAAGCCTCTGCAAAGCGTTCTCCTTGTCTTCGTAGCACTCGCCGACGTCGATCTTCACCGAACAGAGATATCCTGGCTTCATCGGAGAACAATACCCTATTCCAGTCTTCTTGAGTACATGACTCACAATTTCGAGCAAACCTAAGCCTGGCAACTCTGTGCTCACGGAGTAACTTAGGGCCGCGGGCCGGGCGATGACTGCGTATATTGGCCGCGAGAAGCCTCCTCCTGACCGTCCATAGACTAATATGCACATTTCTTACTTCTTCGAGGTTGTTCTTAAGGTCCACATACGAAGACTTGCGATTTCTCAATGCGCGACTCACAAGAAAACGATCATCCCGTGGTCGGGTACATGGTTTTCTTCCAGAACTAGGCCTTCTCTCGACGGAACCGGTGTCTTGATACCGCTGCCAGGTCCTTTGAACCGTCGAGCGACTCACACTTAGCCTCTGAGCCACGAAGCATTGGCTGCAACCCTCTTCGAGCAGCGCAATAATTTTGGTAGCTTTTACCACTTAATCTAACATTATTGAGACAGCTAAACAGCAATAAATGAAGCTTTGACAATTAAGAATATGAAATAAATTCATAAAGATTGACTAAAAGTTATGAAAACCGATATTATCTTTTGGAACTTCGCACCAAAAATGTAGGATAAAAAGTGGTTTTCTGTAAAAACGAGCATCAAACGAAAATTTGAATTTAGAACGTACTGTTTTAAACACCACGGCATTTTTAAAACCGGCCAGTAACATGTACAAATGATTGAAATCATTTTGGTACCGTATTTCTTTAAAGAAGAATTAAATTCAAAACCGCCCGTTTTTTTTTTGCAAATGAGTGTAGTTTGGCCGGATACCGGATATTCGGCAAGCTACTAGGCCGGAGCGCCGGATATCCGGCTGCCGGATATTCGGCCCTTTATTGCGTTGACGCGATCAGTTTGATTTGAATATTGGCGCGGTGAACGAGATCGGAAATATTCAGGCGCATTCGGGCCGCACGTAAGCGGAGATCGGGTCGACTCGGGGGCGTTCGAGTGTTGTTGTTTATTTCATTGTTTATCACTTGTCGAAGTGATTTTATGTTTGAATTCTGATAGATTAACAAGAAATGTCAATAATTAATAAAACAAACATTTTTGATTGTGCGATTATAAAAATAAACGGTGTCCATAGCCTATTGGAGTATGATTTGCCTCGTGTAAAATAATGAGATTTTTTAAAATTTTACTCTCCGGTATCCGGCCGGATAGTGAAAACAAGGCCGGATAGGCCGGATACCGGATAGTTACCGGATATCCGTTTCATCTCTACTTTTTTTAGATTATTATTTTTAGTATGATTTTTGTCAGTTTTTTGAAGTCGGTTATTTTATTGTTAAAATTTTGGTTTATTTTTTTATTTTTAGTGACTTAAAAGTTCGATAGCCTGAATATGGGTAGACCTAGTAAACGCGCTGCTCGTATGAGAGAGCGCCGTTTAAATGAGACAAACGGAGAAAGGGAGCAACGCCTGTCTTAAATAAGGGAATCTATCTCCAGAGTAATTTCAAAAGATACTTGTGAAGAACGCAATAATAGGCTTTCAAAAATGCGGGCTTACATGAAAAAGTTTTGAATCGTCCTTGAAAATTGATTTTGATTGCCGTTGAGACTTTTTGAAACATTCTTTTATTGGATATTTAATCCTCGAATGCTTCTTAGGAACAATTCAATTAGTATTTAATTTTGCTGTTGTTTTAGCAAGGCAATTTTCAAAGTATTGGTTTATGTAATTGAGTATTATTGACACTTAACTGTGTATTAAGGTTATCGTTTTTATTCATGTCATAATAGCAGAGCATATAACTTGATCTACAACACAAGTCGTATGCATTAAAAAATTCGTTTCTTTTGCTATTCGACTATTTATTAATCTCAAACCAAATTTCTCTAGGACACAAAAATATTTGCCTCCGTAGAAATGTCGAACCCACTACCTCTCGTTTCTCAACCGATTTTACACCCCAAGGCTTAGTGGAGAGTCTTTCATAATTCAATGATTAAAGTGTAAATCATTATTTTTTGGAAGATAGTTCTCACTACACCTCTAACCCTACACAATGAGGTCAGTCGTTCAGACCCCAAGATTGAGGTTTGCAATTGTATTGGCGATCGCTAACCCTAAATTGCAGTGCGGACACCATGATCGCAGGACGATTGTGTACTATTGTTATTTACTTGACGTTCATAGTCTATTTACCCCGTATACTCGTTTTATTGGTATGCCTTCGGGATAAATGTTTTTGGTATTTGAAGTCAAAAGAAGAATTGAATTGAATGTTGAAATTTCCTGTATCTTTTATACTAATTTGCATAAGTTGTATTACGGTACAGTTACAACTTTGAGGTCTCGGGTTCGAATTCCGGATCGGGCACAGTGGTGAATTTTCTGTTAATTATAATCAGCTCGGAGTTAGGAATTTGTGCCAGACATAGCAATAGGCTCGCCCTCTATCACATCGTGCGACGGAACACCTAAGGTGAAATGTGGGTGTCCTGGCAACACTACTTTGTCTACCCCTTCTGGGAATAAGATTTAATCGTAAGTGTGTAAAAACATCCATGCATATTTACTAACCAGAATATTGGTTACTTTTAACTTTCCAATAATTCCTGAATAACATTTAAAATTATTAATGTACTTTAGGGTAACTATTTTTCTTGTAGTAAAAGTAACCGTGCCAATAAGGTATATTTTCGTTCATGTATTTTTTGACAAATGTTTAGAGGAGGGTAGTTAGTTTTCTTGTGCCATCTTGCTGGACTACTAGTTCAGTTTCTCGTGAACGCTTGCAAAAGCAGGACGCATGCTCCGCAGCTGCGCAAGATTTCTTGCCTAGTTTAAATTAAATTAATTTGTGGATAATAATATTATGGTGAAAGTTACAAGTGTTGTGAAATGCTACAATAGATCGTCATTTTCTTCTACTACTATCGAGCTACGGGTGCTGAATTACGGTGAGTGATTTACACTTGCTTTATTATATTTGTCGTCGGATATTGTGACTTTATTTTCCTCTGAGTGTCCCATTTGCAATGTGTAGGACCTTACCAATTGTATAAATCATATTAGGTTTGTCTTCGTGTCATCCACTGAGCTTCGGGTAGCAGAAATTTGGTGAGTGATTTAGACTTGTTTTATTATATTTGTTGTCGGATATTGTATTTTCCTCTGTGTGTACATCCATTCGCAGTGTGTAGGACTTTACCAATTGTTTAAAATATATTAGGTTTATCTTCGTGTCATCCATCGAGCTTCGGGTAACAGAAATTTGGTCAAACGATGAAATTGTTTGTCAAATTATTAGATAGTGTACAGCTTCGTTTAACGCGTTTGTCAAATAGTCAAAATTTTCGCTTAATAAATAGTTATCTTTGACCAAATCTACGAACAGAACGTTTGATCATCTAAGCTATTGTTTAATGGAAACGTGAACCAAAAAATTTGCCAATTTGATCATTTACAGCGTTTAGACTTATTTTTTTATTATTTCTCGTCGGATATGTTTTTTTATTTATCTATTTTATGTGTATGTTGTTTGAATTGTTCCGTGTACAATATAGTGCAAGTGGTGTGTAGTACTACAATTGATCACTTTCTTCGTGTCGACCATCGAGCTTCGGGAGCTGAATTACGGTGAGTCATTTATACTTATTATACTACTATTATTTCTCTATTCATATTGTTTCTCGATATTGTTTACTTATTTCCAGATTTGTGTGTACATTCATTCGCAGTGTGTAGGCTATACTTTGCCAAATGTTTAAGGGTCGTTCCGTGATTTCGTGCAAATTTCGTCGTTCCGCGGAAGTTAAAAAAATGACAAAAAATCAAGAATTTTATTCAATAAAACAAATCTAGCATGCTTTTTTAATGGTATTCAAAAGAAGGCACTTTTCTATCTTGTGTAGATTTATAGATATAGCTTCTTCAAAATTGCGCTATGGATGGCAATTATTATACATAATTGCGTATTCTAACGTCAATAATGTACAATCTATTCAATGTAGGTACATATTATAGGTACGATCTATGTGTTTTCCTCGCAAGATTGTATTTATATATTATGTATCCAGTTAAACTTTACATCTAACTCAACACATACCTTTGAGTAACAAATAATTATAAAAACATTTATTTACAGTTCACCTAAGCTAAAATTTGAAATATATGTATGCACTAGGTACTTAAAAGACAATCAAATTATTAGAATAATAACAACAACACATAACAATCGGCAATGCCCTCAATTGCCGATATCGGTTTCATTACGGAATGTTATATGGCATGCTATTAAACTGTATTAATATGATTCTTTGTCACTATTACATCAGATCTTCATGATTTATTGGTATAGCCGCCGAAGATATTGATTATTTACATGTTTGTTCATTTTATCAACCGCCCCCCTCGCCCCTTCCCCTACTTTCATCCACCACTGTAACTTTGCTTTTATACTGAATCCAATGCAAAAAGAACCATTGGAATCGTACTCAATTTTGAGGAGTTCTACTCTCGAAGACCGAAGATATTCATCCGATTTTCCTGATTTCTTGGTGAGATCAAAGTGTTAATACGTTCTTTCTGATGCAAAAGAAATCACTAAAATCGGTTAAAAGCTGCCGAAGATATTGACTATTTACATGTTTCTTAATTTTCTAACCCCCACCCTCGCCCCTTCCCCTTCTTTCCACCACCACTGTAATTTTGCTTTTATACTTAATTCAATGCAAGAAGAACCATTGGAATCCTACTTAATTTTAAGGAGTTCCCCTCTCCAGGTCCGAAGATATTCATCAGATCGTTACCATATTTTTATGGGACCAAACGGCAAGCACCAGCTTTCAATTAAAGAAAGAATTATCGAAATCGGTTCACCCAGTACAGAGAAATGAGGTAACAAACATAAAAAAAGCAACATACAGTCGAATTGAGAACCTCCTCCTTTTTTTGAAGTCGGTTAAAAATGAAAACATTTCCAACATTGTTTCAATTTTGAATTTCGAATAAAATGTAACTTAATATGAACTCTAATTGAAACAACATTATGAATTATATACACCGGATATATCCAGAATGCGAGCGAAGACGAAGCTAGTTGGCAGTTGGTTTGTGCAGTACGTTGTTTGGTGACTGCAGACACATTGCAACAAAAAATTCGCACATATAGCGACAATTTCTTTGTAATTTTTTCAGTATCGGTTCGGATCTGGATGTTTGTGAGATTTTTATAGGCTCTTGTAGTTTCTGATACACCCGGGCCACGATAAAAGATTTGATCGTTGTATAGGGTCAGGAGTCAGGACTAAACACATCATACATGGGACTGTTGGGTGTATTATTTAATATAATGAAATACATAGCATATTAAATTGATTATTGTGCGAATCAAGGAAAAGCTAACGCTCAGCAACGGGTATTTTGCTGCCTATGTTAATTTTCGTTATATTTTTCCATGGTCTAAAAAAATATCTGCAGTTCATGAAATAGAGATGTCGCTGTTTGCAACCAAAATTACTGGTTGAGTTCCGTTTGAGTTTTCTAATTTGACGTCTATCTGACATTGACGTTAATGACATTGTGTTGCGGCTTGTTGGGCTGGGTGTTGTTAGGACTAATTCAATACAATACGTAATACTTTATTGGGTTATATCACACATTGCAATCAAATTCAGTGAAGCGGTGTACCACACTGCGCTACGTTTTAAATAATGGGCGATACAAGGAAAAAGAAGAAGTTCTATTTTCGCAAACGTAGAAACAAATACTTCTTGGAACCCGGTTTCAGAGGATTTTTCTGCACGTGTAACTTCAGAGAGAAAGATTGTGTAAAGGAAGTATACAATTTGTTAAACGAGTACGCTGACAAATTGTACCCAGGGCTTGAAGCCGAGAAACCGCCGACTTCAGCCGCGCCAGTTAGCCCCGCTCCAGAAGGTAGTTCGGAAAGCGACTCCGACGATGAGACTGATATTGGTGATCTACTAAAAAGACATGTTGACGCATTGAAAAAAGATTCACAGAAATCTCTAAAACACAAAAGGTTTCAAGTGGTTGAAACTGGTGCTTCCAATTGCATCTTTGTAAAGACAAATTTACCGTCACCTGAAGAGCTTACAGCTGCTATTATCAAAGATTTATTTGCCACGCGGACACAGAAAACTCGACATGTGCTGCGCTTGCTTCCTATCATGGCGACTTGCAAGGCAAACTTGCCAGACATCATGGAGTGTGCTGGAGGTTTGTTTGACAAATATTTCCTAAAAGAGCCGTCTACATTTGCAGTTATTTTCAATAAACGCTTCAATAACAGTGTGTCTCGAGAATTGATCATCAAAGAGTTGGCCGATCTGATTGTTTTGAAGAATGGTGGCAACAAAGCAGATTTAAAGAATCCAGGGCTCTGTATAATAGTAGAAATTATTAAAGGCATTTGTCTTCTGAGCATTGTCGACAATTACTTCACATACAAAAAGTATAATATAAATGAAATATGCAAAGAGGAAAATAAGGATACAGAAGCAACACAAGCAAAGAAATTCAAAAGTAATGGTGATTCCAAAACAGTGGATCAAAGCGATCCTCAATGATTTTAAATGTACTACCTAGATAAACTTTGTAACCAATTTGTATACCTACTTCTGAGTCACTGAGGCGTCTAGTTTGTTTACACCAATTCTTAAACCAAATTTTCTACTTTCTATACTTTTTCATTAATTATAAATATAAGTATATTAAAATAAAATGCAACTTATGTGTATTTTTTTTTGGTAAACATACCTTGACCATCTGTGCGGGTATTATATAAAACCAATTTGGTATTATGTAATACCATTATATCTACAATGTAAATGATTGTGATTATATAATGGGAATGGTAATAATAAACCGTTAAGTAATGTTAATACTGTTCTTCATTATGTAACAGCAGCTGTGGGCTGTCCATCTGTGTTCAACTATTACATGATCTGTTTTGCCTGTTATGTTTACTAAGATACGAGTGTATTATATTAATGTGATTAAAATAATATGAAAAACACATTATATTTCATATTCATTTTGTAAGTTTTATTAACATCATATTTAGGAGATAGATAACTTTAGTGATAAATTCATATTAGCCGCCATTCCCTTGATTCAAAGGTTGTTGCATAGATGGCAGCACTGCCACAGGTGCACTTAACGCACCGTGGCTTATACGTTTTTTATTGTGCAAATACTATTTTGTATACTTAATAGTCCTTTATTTTATAAGCAACAAAGCATTAAACTTGGAACTCGTTTATATGCCAACTTTACATTGTTAGCAATGGTTGCTATATTTTTAAGTGTAACAGCGAATTCCGAGAGAGGTCGCTACTTGTATTTTGCATGCAAGTGTTATAAGATGGTCTGAAAAAGGTAAGTAATACTTTTTTGTTAAAAATATCCGAATTGATCCGAACACCTGCTTGCAAAAACCAAGAGGAAAATATGTTTTCCATTACTTCTGGGAAAGCAAAAAGCGTGAGCCTTGCATGCTTACGGACATTGTTGCCCTGTCCCTGAGAAACCCTACGCACCAGCCAGTCGAAGAACGTCACGCTGATAACCAAAGTTGTGTTTTCCTATTTCCTTTCACGTCCTATTTCCTTTACGTCGGAATTCATACTCCCCTTAAACACAGCACCGATTATGGCTTTAGAAACGTCTTTCGTGCTAATAATGCAATTACTAAGTTACCTACTAAAATTTGTTCGTATTTATTGGCGTCTACATTGGAAAATCAATAGGTATCGTATGAAGGGTTCTAACTAAAACTATCCCAAAGTTTTAGAACTTCTAGCGAAATATGTTATCATTTATATTCCGTTATTTGTACGTGTTACATGCAAAATGTTGCCCAAAGGGAATAGAAAATTCCAAGAGTTAAGACTACTCACTAAGGGTTGAGATAAAAAATATATTGATAGTTCGCACACAGTACGCTATTTCAATTATGTATTGTTCGTGACTATTTCCACGTTTCTATCTCGAAATTACGACACTAAAGTGACCTTTATAAATGTTTGACCCTTACCTTTTATCTAAAGATAGACACCATTTTTATTTTAAAGGAAAACGTTGCTTATACAAAGCACACGGGATAGACGTAGGTAATATTAAATGAAGAATGTTTTTGTATAAAGTCGAATGATAAGTTATTCCAGATATAGACAGAAACGAATTATTTTATATTAACAAAATGATTACCTGTGTCAGCAGGGGTAGTAGGTACTATTTAATTCGGGACACGTACATCCAATAGCAATAATGTGGATTATTTCAAGATTGGCCCAATACGGATGTGACAATCATTAATCAGTAAATTAAATTAATTATTTTATATGATGGTCCCTTTACATTCTACATTCTTTTAGTTATCAGACTTGCAGCATATGAAGGTGTTACAAAGTTGACATGAGCAGAGATAAAAATATATTTGTTTTTAAAACATTTAATATTTGGGTGAAATATATGGCGTCATTAAAATATTCATCATAGAATAGGAATATGCATGTACTTTTCAGTATTTTTATACGAAAGAACAAATCAATAAAGTATGAATTGATTATTATTTGAATCACTTGCATAGTCCGTATTGGCCAATGACTTCAATTACATGTCGTGAGATAGTACCTACATTTATGTTTAAACGACTTACGACCTAAAGGATACATCGCCGGACGACTGATTGTTATCGAGTTAAGAGCGGGCCATTAGGTGATGGTTACGGAGACCTTTGATTACAGTTGTCAGATTCAATTAGATGTAATCCTGACTTCAAATTACAAACTATTTCAACGTGACGTAGGTAATAACATAGTTTACTTACTACTATAGATAAGCTTCTCGTGGGATTATTAAAAAAAACAATGCAAATTAATGCATTCTGGTACTTACACTGTATTTTTTACACCGCACGACAAAGTACAATACACTTGATGGTTAGTGGGATGCAATTAAAATAGAGGGTTCACCGTTTCACCTAATGATCGATCTTTTCGGAAGTAGATAAGTATACACAGGTTGAAACATTAACGCAACGTATTTTCGTCGCTGACTTTGACGGCTTTTCATCATCGTGTACGGTGGTCGCCAATCAAGCGGATATGAATTTCCAGCCATTTACTATAGGCTTTTCCGGAAATCTCAACAAACGAGCGAAATGCATCAACATAACGTTGGCAACATAATATTTCACGTAGGTACATAGGTTTTCTGGGTAGTGGTGACGAATTTGGTAAAATTGCACTTTTATACTGTACCTTTAACGCGCTACAGGTACCAAGACTCTACCATTTCATGATTGTTTATGAATTTAGCTATTTGTTTGTCATATTTTTTATACTTATATAATATCATTGATCTTGTTTTTGGGACCTATTTTTATGTATTTTTGTTTACAGTCGCGCAAAAAAAAAACATTCAAAGGTAATGCCAGTTATATATTTTTTATATTTTATTCCGTTTACCGTTATATCAGTGGGTCAGTTATAGAAAAAGCCTGATAATTAAACTATATGTCGGCCTCACAAGATAACATGCAGTGCAATAAAACGGTTGTTTTTCTGCAAAACATAGTTACTTATAGCAGTCAATTAAAAGTTTCCAAGGGTAGCCTCAGTTGGAATACGGCCAGTGCGAGTACACTCGCTAATAAATTGCGCTTCATGATAAGAATATTTGTGTGCTTGATTTCCTGCTAATCATTATTAATTGATGTCTCATCTTCATTACATTCGTACAGAACAATAGGTTGCGGTTTATTTGAAGAAATATATTAAGATTATAATTATATTGTTGTGAGTTGTTTAATATGTTTCTGGAAAGACAAAACGCGAATAATAAAGTTTTATTATTCTAAGTAATTGCTTATTTTTGTATCAATGGTTTTTGTAATGATTATTTTACGTCTTACTGTAAAGTAAAATACTTTAGGTACTCACCTTTTAAATAAGTTTTCAGATTTAAGGTGTGGACGTATATTACAATATTCCTTATAAATTATCCAGCGTTACCAAAAACAATGAGATATAAGATTGTTCTATAATTGTGATTAGGACGAGAAACTAATTATATTGTTCCTCGAGCTTTTATAAGAACGGAATATTTTTTCAATTACCTTTTCTTCAGTATTAAAGATGTAAATATAACCTACAATTCCCGCAAGAAACAGGCGTGGGTTACTAGATAAGAGTGGTAAAATGGATAAGCTATACATTAATAATTTGGGTAACGCGTTTGTTTTTGCGGAGAGCTAAATTATTTGTCTCAAAGGAGATGAGGGTATCCATTACTTAAAGGAATCTTTTTTAAAAAAAAGGCCGTGATAATTTACGACACTTGGGGATGAATTAATGATAATGAATGGAATGTCGATTTATTGCGGGTTTCGGCAACATTCAGATATTATTTTATCAAATTCGTAGATTTTTCAGGTGTGGGTGTGAGAGCTTAGGGTTCTTTCTTAGTATTGACCTAACTATCGAATCCTAACTCGATTCATGTACCTATCAAAATTTCTACTGGTTTTTTCTAATGAATTTTACTGCATCCAATCTTTCAGTCATTTTTATGCTCTGATTCTATTGTATGCATTTATATTGTTTGCAATGTTATTATAATCCATATTTTCTTCATTTGCTTATTTATTACTCAATATATAAGATTACAAATAAACTATAAAAAATCTAAAGTATTATATTGAAAATAATTGAAACGATACAGGTTGCATAATTTAAGGGTAGATAATAAAGAAGCCATACAGTAAAAAACATAACAAAATTGAAGACACATCGGTCACAACTCACAACTCTAATAAGGTATAGAAAAAAAGCAGTGTTTGAGGCCACCCCTTGAGTATTCATCGGACTGCAAGAGTGGTAAGTAGTGCAAGTGCAAGTGGGTAGAGGCCACTTCCTCACTTTCACAGCTTCTATTTTTATTAGAAAAGAAGATTAGTTTCAGAGAAGGCATACTAATTTACATCCAAAAGGGCGAGTGTTGGTAGATGCATTAGCGTCCTTTGAGCTGTGTTGACCCTCGAGCAATACAACTTGCCACACCAAACACGAAGGCAACGCTGTTACAACTTACATAAGTAAGCTGAGGCCGCGACATTATCCGAACCTCGTTTCGGTTGTAGTTTAATTGGTTGCAGCGTTGAGTGTATTATCTGCGTCATTTAATTAATTTATATATTTAATTAATTAATTAATAATATGGGACGCGACATATTGTGGTTTCTTTACGTACTTTTGCCTACATACCTTTGCATAAACTAACTTTGGCGATAACTATAATTTTGTGTTGTGATAAAGCCACGCTGTTGTCACTTTGTTTGACTTTTCACATTTAATTCTATGTTGTGTAACACACCATAATAAAATAGTCCTGCTGTAATAAGTGTAAGTGTATTCATTTCTTTTAATTTTGTGTTGTGATAAAGCCACGCTGTTGTCAGTCGTGACTCAGCATGAATTGGCAGGCGCGTCTGGGGCGTAACCACTGTCTCAAGGGAGATCGACGTGAAGCGACAGCTTAACTGTCGCGTTTCTTTCGGTGAGTGAGATTACCAAATGCCCAATACCCATTTCCTCATCCTTTTTCCTTCCCGCATCCCTCCCAATCTGATAAGCCATGCACATCTATAATCCCAGCATTGTGGATATCCATGGGCAGCAGTGATAAGTGATCATGTACCATCAGGTGACCAGTTTGCTTGTTTGCCGGACCTATTTTATAACACAAATATCAGAGTAATATTACGTCAATTTATTTATTTATTTATACTCTTTATTGTACATATCAAGTTACAAAGGAATGTGATACCAATAAAAAAATAAAATAGTACAATCGGTGACCATATCGCATTGAGCGATTTCTTCCTGGCAACCTTTGGATGAACAGGAGTTTGTAATTACTCAATGTTTTGTAATTACTTACGTTCAATGTAAAGTAATAGTTTCTACCCAAAATAGGCAATGTAGCACACGCGTTTTTATCTGTAGACATAGTTGTCGAATGCTCCGTACAAATAAGAGTATTTTTCTAAAAACTTTTATTCTAAACACAAAAACCAATCCGCTTTGTTCCTCCGATAAAAAACTATACACGCTGAATTTAGTAACGATTGGTTGCTCGTTTGTGGAGTTATACAAACAAACCAACCTACGTATTTTAAATATTCCTATAGATTAGCTTTTGTTCACGATTCAGATGGCGATTGGCGAACAGTTCAATCCCGTGGGAAATAGCTTATGTTTGCAAACATCGGATCACAGTTTGCTATTCATCGTTTGAATATTTTTCAGCCTATCGTTGCGTAGGTGTGATATCTGCATTTTTCCTTGTTTTTTGCTTTTATTCATGTTGTGGACGGACCTTATGAAGGTTGCAGGAAGTCGCTGGATGTAGACTCTTTCCAACAGGTCATTGTGGAAATCATTCACGAAGGCCTGTTCAGTGATGGACATCATGTGTCTGAAAGTGATGTAGACGATAGTATTAACCATCACCCTAATTTCATAGAAGTTAATTGTTCTAAAGGGTACTTATACCAATTGACTGCATTATACTTATTAATACTCGCTATCGCTATATAGGGAATTATTACTGAATACATAATGTTAAAAAGCAGTGGAGTAAATAGTTCCAGTAGATACTCGTGGATAAATGTAATTCGAGTCATGCAGCAGTGGACATCCGCTAATGATATCCCTTGACGGTCGTTAGGGCAGTCTCCTCGTTTTTATTTTTTCCCTTTAGTGATTCAGTCAGCGGGTTTCCTTTTTTCGACGGTTCCATTTTACGTAGCCAATGAAAAATCCGTCATAGCAACAAATGGCGGTAAACTGATACTCCATTTATTTTTATTAATTAAAATGGCAAATTTTTCGTGTCTAACTTTAATCCAATTTAGTCTAAAAATCATTGGGCTTTGTTTCGTGTTTTGATGTACTTTTATGGACATTTTTTTAATTGTAGGTATCCATTTATTTAATTCAATTCAAAGCTTAGTTTAATTTTTCACAAGAATTTAGATTCTATTTTCTTCTGCTCTGGAAACAAACACAAATATAACCGTAAATAACTACATACTATCCAATAAAATGAATTACAAATGTAAGTAACCATAAAAGATAAAACCCTCAAAGAAAACACTACCTACATGTTTATTCTAAATCAATCGCAGAAAAAGTATGTATAAAGGCCCGTTTAAAGATGATTGATTTCGTAAGTCCACATATAGGGGGATTCGATTTAGTGTTAGTTCAGTAAAGATAGATCTTCTATCTCGTGTGTGAGTTCCACTTAAGCCGTGCGCTCGGTCTGCCGGCGTTGGAATAACACAAAACGGACACCGGCAAATCCAACCCGAGTCCCGGATTTGTAACAAAGTACGGCTTATTCCGCTCACTTCTACATAATATGGTCGAAACACTTGGAGCGCAGATGCCGGTTGCAGATTTTCAATGTGGTTTCAATTTAGCAGTGTCGTCTTCTTGATTTGGTGTTAACAACCTATTGCCACTTGGTTTAGTTGTGTTTAAATTGGTTTTGTTAAATTTTATTCAATAGCAGAACGTACGCTTCTGTCTCTTCTGACTCTGATATTCTCGAAGAAATAAAAAAAAGTTTGCTATACCAGTAGATATAAATAAAGTAAACGTTGTTTTTTGCCTAACACATAAAGTATTAAAATCCAGGGACAAAAAAGTGTTTCATAAGCCAAACATCATAAAAATATCATTAAAGAACTTTGCCGCCACTTGAATAAAAATAACCCAATAATTTCAAGGATACAATTATTAGAACACTCAAGTACACCCACTGAGCGTAAATGTTTTTGTATTCATCATCTTGAGCCAAAGAGCTTGCAAAAATAATTAAGAATACATCAGTCTGAGAAAATACAATAAGAATAATAAATTAAAGAAAATAAAAATGTTTTCCATTTCGCGCCGTCAAGCACTGATCCAATGGGCGTTAGGCAACAGACAAGCCACATGCAACATCTAAAATCCACGCGATGTCTTTGTTCTGTTTAAACAGTTTCAGAACATGTCTGCAAAAATGGTTTGCGCAAATATTTTACCTGAATACATTTTGACAAGCACTTCAAATATTTATCGTTGAATAAGTATGACAAATGATGGTATAATTTGTTTTTGAAATAGAACTGATGTTTATAGTTGATGTAAATTGTAAACTATTTATATATAATTAAGTCTTGTTTTAGCTTACCCTTGTAATAAATTTGCTATGTAAGGGTATCAACATACTATTCTTTAAAACCCGTATAAAACTGTTTTCTATTGTGCCGCTATGGAAGTAAATTATCTTTTGTCCATTACGAGTTGTCTAGTAGCCAGTCTCAAACGCTAAAGATATTGTTAAAAGTATGTTGACATCAGGGAGCCGTGCGGTGGTAAACACATGATCCAATTTTTACCTATATTTTATAAAAAAAAAGGTTTACTGGATTAAAAGGCGATGGTATGGTTTACCTTGTTATTTTTATTAATATTTCTTGAAACAATTTCCTACCAGAATTCTAACATTCACCAAATTTCTAAAAACACAGTTAATACCTCTACAAGGTGGTGGAAATATACAGCTTACAGCTGTTATTATTGAAATTTACAACTGGATTTAAACGAGATAATCAAAGTACTTTCAAATTAATATTTTAATACTTAGTAAGAAGAGTACATAATCATGTATCCTGTATTGTTGCACATAATTTGATATTTTTAGTCATCGAACTGAATAAACAATGAGCTTGTATGTGCTGCCAATGAATGTTATCATGTCTCTACAAGGTTTGAATAAAGTCAGTACAAAAAATACGTAATTGTATTATTTTAAAATCAGTTGCGTTGAGTATTGTACTCCAGAAATTGGCCCTTTAACTGGCCTACAAAAGATAATCCGCTTAGTCAGTCTCCAATACTAGAGGGACGACGAATGAAACCCTGATGCGATCATTGACCTTTAACGTAATTCATTTTGCTCTCAAGAGGCGATCCTATGGCGGTGCCGAATACAAATCAGTCCGTCAGATTATATTCCAATAATATTTAGGTGAACATACATCAGCCTAGATATTATATTTTTTGAGGCCTGTTTTATTTTTGTGTGCCAGATAGCTTGTTAGTAGGTAGCAAACCGGACGCGGACTGCTGAGATTGAGGTCGCGAATCTGAGGACCTTTGACTTTTCAAAGTCATTTGTGTGTTTTACTCAATTAACCCGAACTCTAAGGATAAACGAAAACGTGAAAAAATCTGCATAGCATAGAAATCTTTTCCAAGAATTTATAAGGTATGTGAAGTCTGCTAACTCACACTGGACCAGCGTGGTGGGCCATAGAGGCCCGTGCTTTGCAGTCGCACGTATATTATATTGGTCGAGTTATCATTATTATACAATATATACAGGGTATCTCAAGACCGCGACCGAAAACGAAGCCAGGTGGTAGTTTTAGTGGTTACAGACACGACGCAAATAAAAATTTCACCAAAACAGCGACATATACTATTTTAAATTTTTTTAAAAATCATCTTGTTTGGGTGTTAAAAACCTAGTTTTTGCGAAAATAATAATTTAAACCCTTACGTACCATTGAGTGTTGAAAAATAAAGAGGTCTGCATCATTATTTTAGGAAAACTATGTATTTATCACCCAAATATGACGATAAGTAAAAAATTACAAAAAAAAAGTTGTCGATCTTTTTTGCGAATATTTTACTTGCATTGTGTCTGAAGTCACTAATACTACTTACTACCTGGCTTCGTTTTCGGTCGCAGTCTTGATATACCCTGTATATTAACATTTAGTATTTTAGTATTAACAAGACGACCAAAGTGCAAGGAACGTAGCAAAAACCTTCTTCAAAGAACTAATATCATTATTGATTTATGTTGGGTTCGCTTTGAGGTGATAAAGAATTCTAAGAAAGTAATCTTCGTTTTTAGGCCAATCCAATATTAGTCGGGCGGCTACTTGAGGCGCATATTTGAACTATATTTTGTTTCGCATACGGGATGGCAAATAAACGGCTTAGAGCTCTTAGTAATCTAGAATATTCATGTACTAGTATAGCGAATCCATGGTTTAAATCAAACATTCAAATTATTACAAACCTTACAATACAAACTGTTAGAGGAAATAAATTTTACAAACATAATTTAGTTTAAATATTATTTTATGTCTATAAAGATATGGCAATTATTTAAATTGTAAACCTACATACGATAGATAAGCTTATTTTGCTGAGTAAAGGATTTAAATAGTGACACTTTAATAGTCGAAACAGCAGACTGGTAGCTGTCTCAAAGTTTCAAAGGATTCTAACTTTACTTCGCTGCAAAGATGTCAAGAAGATAATAAAATTACTTTCTTATTAGAGTACGAACCAATTTTATTATAACCTAAAATATTTTTTCATTTCTTAGCTAGAGCCGACTGATATTTATTTTATGATTAAAAAGCTGAAAGCTTCAATAAACGATTCTGTGAACAAATTGCAAATTACTCAATATATCCTTTTCTCTTTGTTACCCGCTAAAACTAAGCCTTGTTCGTGTGGCTGTTCGCGATTTTTCACTATAAAAGTAATATAACCCAATTTGGCGGCTTCACATCGCGACAGGCTGCCACCAATTACTGGCCTGGCAATTTGTCCTGTCACTCCGACAGACGTGTGCGTGGGAACACGACACCATCATCGGCCCATCCATCCCAACTAGATCATGTCCGTGTATTAATTTATCTTTACGAAAGAACATTTATGCTGCCAATACTTCTAAATTGACAATTTATTAATTAAAGTCACCTATTTCTATGGACCTTCAGCTTTGGCGATAGTAATGCGACAATCTTTAGCTGAATTTATATTCACAGTCATCTTTGTAACGTGTTTTATTTCGGCACACGCGACTGAATCAACATTTTTGATGAAAATATTAATTTTAAGATGTTTACTCAATCTTCATTATAGGGAAAATAATCTTTAAATAACGCGTCAAGTATTAATTTTGATACAGAATTAAAAGAGATATTAAATACCAAAATTAAAACCTTTGGCAAATAATTTAGATTATTTGAGGTCACACTAATGTTAAATACTCTTCGTTTGTATTTGATAAATCCGGGAATATTTTAAAAATCTTGTTTTTTTTTTCAGAATGTATTTACATTTGGTTCAGATTTTCAGACATGATTTAGTAACTTTGTAGAAAATTCACGATCTGTTATTTCGTTTGATTGATATTGGATCTGATATAGGATCTGAATATGAGGATTTGTGGCGTAACTATATAGTCGTACCAAACATTAATCATGCGGCTACGTTTCGACTTTATATGAGTTATAAGTAATTGTATTCGAGTTCACACTCCATGCGTGGCAATTACTTTATACGCCGCAAAAATAAATTTATTTACCATCTCGAAAACACGGACAATTTATTTATTTTATATTTTAAAATTGTAATAATAACTTAAAAATTATTAAACAATGTTAATTTAATATAAAAAAGAAACTGTTTTATATGTAGATACATAATATTGTTTATATATTTTTATGTATATAAACTAATGTACATACTAGTGACCCGTAGAACTAGGAAAGGGTACAGCTATTGCATCTATATTTTTAAGATACGCAGCAGTAAAGCAGTTAGGTATTATGTACTTCACTTTTGTATTTTTTTAATCTTAGTAATCCTAACTAGCAGCAAGCGCTTACATGTGCTTAAAGATCGATGTGTAGTCATCTGTCTGTGTACTAAGATGGGATTTTCCATGTTGCGTTCAGTATAAATTGTTTTTAATTTTGATACTTTAAATAGTGTTAGGTTAGTTTTATTCTGTGTGGAAATTACTTAACATCTTTGGATCCCTAAAACACATGACATTTACCTAATATACTATATCAAAAAAGAGCAACTGACAGATTTTTGTGAATATTTTTATTCCAACATCCTAATAAATAATAATATGATGATTTTCAAACCGAATACTTACATTCAGATAAATCCTACGTGGGACTTGAATCCACGCCACAGTTCACACAAGCTGCCTCTAGGATAATATGACACACGTATTTGGATGTATTCACATATAAAGGTACAACCAGTAACTACCGAGCGAAAAAAATTGGTTAGTGAAAGACGGGAAAACTAGTTTAAAATTGTCACCCAAGTCGCTGGTGCGAGCCGCAAGGAAATTTTATAATAATATTTTTCAGCACAGATTTAGGAACATACTGGCAGACAGCCTCTAAAAGCTTTGGCGTATCAAGTTCTACAATAGGTTAAAATGAAAAATAAACTTTGTACTTATTCTTGAAGTTTGCTGAAGTTTTTATAAGAATATTTACGCAAAGTTCACCAAGTCACAACAAAAGTACTTGGGCTTACACAATGCTCTACTTACATCGTTTTATTAAAACTCATTATAAGAGAGCTGTAATGTGTTGTGGTTGTAACTTGAATATAATGCAGAAGATCGCTTTTTTATGGCTTTTTTATAGTGAAATATATGATAAAAACATTATAGTGCGCTTGAGATGTTTATGAGTAGTTGTAGATTTGCGTAGCCACTTAGTAATCATAATCATAACAAATGAGATTTTTAAAAATAAATAATTAATTTGGAATTATCATTTAAAAGACACGCGGACTGAATTGATGGTTTTACATACATGCCTATGTTGAAGAAAAAAAATATTATAATATTACTAGCGGCTATTGTAGGGAAATCTACTATTTCGGGAATACCGAATGATAATGTGTAGTAACCGAAAAATTACACGTTTTGGATCGATCGATATCGAATCTAAATAATTACAGTTCACAGCTCGCAGTTCCCAATCCACTCAATATTTTTAAAAAACAATTAATAAAAAAGTTGCCTATGTAGAGCCTGGGCAAAGTTTTTATCAGCAAGATTTCACAAGTATTTAAAAAAGCAATTTATTATTTAAAGAAGATTTACGAGGTGTCATATTCGTTTTCAATAAATACATATCTGATAAGCCTCCTTGAGAATGAAGTTGTGATAATAACACAAAATATTTATTATTTCATTTATTTATATTGCTTAACTATAATACCATAGCATCTCAGCGGTAATATCGCTTAAAGTCTGTCTCAGACAGAATTAATATTGAAAAAATAAACTTGAAAATGGAAATATTTTAGGGATAATATTTGCTCTCACATTTAGGCTCGGTTACATCAAGTAACTATAACAGCATTATGTCCGTTTGCTCTACCCGTCCTTTTTGCTTTCCTGTCATTATCATTGCGTATGGCATTCAGCCTGCGTAGATCAAACTTATATGTAAATGGGCTTTAAGGGATTCACCACAATGCGACTGCGGAGCACCTGACCAGACCCTGCCCCCATGTGATAATCGAATGCCCACTTCGCTGTTTTCGCGGCGGAATGTCGGTACTACATAAATACACTCCTGCAGCAAGCTGGCTAAAAAACCTGGACATAGAAGTTTGCTCTCCTGTCTCCTCCCATTTTAAAACACCGGCAATACACCTACGAGTGCATATTCACAGGCAGCTGTAATCAGTTATCATCAATTAATTATTTTGCTCGCTTGCTGGACGTAATAAAAAACAAGCCTAAATATAGTACATAAGCGTTGTATAGTGTTGTAGACACGGCGTAGCAAGATAAATAAAACGCGGTCCGGCGCCGTATCCGCCCTCATCAATATCCGCTCCGCCGTGGGTTTGTTTTGACACGTTCTTTGTCAACTCTCCTTACTATAACGTTCCCTTCCGTCCATTACAATATCAATCCACGTATATTCTAACGTAGACTTTATATTTTGTACATTTTGTGTATCCGTATAAAAATATTTTGCTGGTGGTGAGATTTTTGTATCCGTCTGGATAACGACCACTGTAGGTAATCGTGAAAAACTCATCGTAGCGATGCAAGTATATTGGGTTTTGCATGTATATATAATATTTTGATTTCTGGGAGGCCAACATAATTGTATCCGACCATGTTTCGACGGAGGATATTCAATCTGCTCTTCACTACAATGTATATAGTCACTTCACAGTGCCAGTATTTATCCAAAAAATAATTGAAATCCAATTTTAATATTGTTTGCACAATGATTTCACCGACAGTTTGGCAATCAATGATTTAATTGAATTCTACATCAAACGATTGCCTGATAAATAACTCTGCGTTTATATCACATTTCATTACATTAGATCCGGCACAAAATAACAATTTAGCAGTACATTCTCGTAATAATTAAATGTGAATGTTCCACCCAGTGGTTTGGTATTAATGTTTAATCGCACACTACATTGTACAAGAATAAGTTGAGCACATCTCGCGTAAGACAAAGCGTCTGTGGTTAACTTGTAGATGCGTTTTACAGCCCATAAACATGACGGTTACACGCCACAATGTTTTTGCCAAGTTCATTGTCATTACAACGTTAAATTAATAAACTAGTTGTACAAACAAAATATGTGCGCTTTAAATTTAGCAGAAAATATTTAATTAATTATACAACGTTTGGCGGAAATGCAATGAACAACAATTTGCTCATTTCGTAATTGCAAACACACGCAATAATTGGACCGATATATTGGTGAAACACAGCGTTTCTATATTCCACGCTCGCTACAAACTTATTCCGCCATTTTTTTATAGTCTTTGCAAATATCTAACATTATTTCATATACTGCACGTACTCAATGAAATTGATGTTTTGGAGGTTAAAATAATCCTAGTTAGATGATCAATGACTATTATATTCAAATAATAATGAAAAGATAACATTAAAAAATATTAAACGTTGTACCGAGCAAATATCGAATAGAAAATAGAAATTCTAGATAAAATATTACCACCCAATATGTTTTTGAACAAAGTTAATAAAGACGGACTTGTTTATATCTCCAATATATATATCCCTTCAGCCTTCAGATACGTATAGACATTAATTTAGGATCACCATTAAAGGTATTTGTTAGATTTATAATAGCTAAAACATCCTATATTTTATTACTACCTATTACGTAAGTATCTACGTAATATCTATATTGCTAAGTGTCTACACTTATATCTGTATATAAACGGGCGGCAGATCTAATTTGCAGTTCACGGTCCCTTATTCTCCCAAGGTATATTTCCGCGGAGATACAACTTTTTTAAAAATTTCCAAGTCGTTGAGCGTAAGTTGTTTTTCTTAATGAGTAACAATTTCCTCCTCGCACAAACGAAATTTTTCTGTAATAACTTCTTTAAAATTGTGGGGAACAAAGTCCTGCTGTGATGAAGGTGTGATCTGAACGCCTTAGCGTCCAAATAAAGCGCAATTAATATTTTAAGATAATTAAATTCTCTTCTTCGATGAAGAAAAACATCGTGAGAAAACCTGCAAACCACTGAAGTTTTAACAAAAAAGTCTATAATATGTTAAGTCCGCAAAGCCGCACTAGGTCATCTAGGTGGACTATAGCTTGCAGCCTAAGCCTTCACATTTGTACTCTTAGTTGTACAGGAGCTTTTTTACAGTGTGCGGTAATGAGCTGATACATTACAGTATTTTCTTAATTAATTTGCGGCACAAAACGGTGTTTTTAAATTGATATTAAAGTAAATATTAACACAATCTCATTATTGACTGTCACGTTGTATACAGCTGGAAATAACAATTGACTTGGTTAAATTGGATCTGGCGGATTAAATTTAATATTTTACCAATAATCATGACGTGATAATTATGAATTATAATTAATTTTGTAACGCGCTGATTTGTTGCATGGAGCAGTTTGTAATAGATTTAATTGTTATTTAGTAATTTAGCTTTATAGCTTTTTCATTGGGATTTGAGAATGTGTGTTTATATGAAAATAATTATGTCAATATTCGTCGTTTTCCGATAAATTACACATTACGTACGTGATATACAATGTACAATTTAGATAGACAACTTTTGATCTTGCCTTTTGTACGTATAATTTGTAATCTACAATGGTACAAACGATATCTAATCTATCTGTTGTTTACACACCCTTAATTAAAACTGAATACAATTCACCGTTTACTCTTTATATTTACTTTTTCTTTAAAATAGGTCGCTGTTTTATAGCTCGAAGACATCAGGAGGCTTAGTTATAAAATAAAGTGTGTCAATGCGTGTTCAGTGAGGGCGAGGAAGGTGCATGGACGCGTGTCAATGGATTACCTCACATCACGTTTTTATCCTATTTCATATTTGTATAATAAATATCGCGAGTTGGCGCTTTAATGGAAACAAAGTTTAAAGTAGATGTTAGTGGTTTCTTACATTTACGCGAATGTCACAAATAGAAATTAAACTTTTTTTTAAAGGTTCTTATTGCGGATTTGGTTTTGTTTTTAAATTTTTACGTTCCCGAAGATTCGATTACTTTACAGTTTTCATGGTCACGGAACGGACTGCAGTAATAGTCATCCGCTCAGATTACTATCCTTAAGTTACAATAATCAAATTAAGTAGTTAATTTAAAAAAATGTACAAATAACATTAAATTAGCTTGGAATATATGTTATTTTATTGCTATTATTAAAGTATAGTGTCCTATTGATGAGTAAAATTATCTCCTCCAATGTGGTAATGTTTTTGGAATAATTATCATTTAAAATTATTTAAGTATTTGTAAACTAATTAATTATTTGACTCACAAGCAAACAAATCAGAAAAGAAATAAATTCCTTTATAAAAAAGACAATGAATATATTACAATAGTAGATTCAGATTAGTCTGGGAAGATTGCAGAAAGTGACTGGATGCAGACCGCTTTCAACAGCTCGATATGGAGACCGTAGGAGGCGGCCTATGTTTAGCAGTGGACTTCCTGAGGCTGAAGAGCTCTCTTTTTGAGATAGAGTGGGAGAAGAGACTAAGTTTTTCTAGCGAATTAACTAAATGTGTATACTTAGACCAATCTACCACAATGACAACTGAATGTGTTTAAAAATACTGTCGAGAACTTACTTTTTCGTTACAAGTTACAAATAACAAACTTACCCTACGCATGTACTAAAATTATTATTCATAAAACTACTGTGCTCACTTTATACGCTATCATATATTCATACAAACTACGTTTTAAAGTGTAACAAGTCACCGTTTCTGCTCATTTTTGTTTACAGCTAACATAAAAACCACACCAATTAAATCCGAACTCACGCTGTGGGAACATCTATATGACAAATATTTATACATAAAATTGGATGTGAACATACATTGTTGTTTGTAATAATTATATGTATTAATTATAAATTATGGCCTAACCCATCTCCATCGAATTCACTGTTGTGGAGGAGGCCCGTGTTCAATGGTGAGTGATTATTCTCTATATATACGGTATTGTTTATAATATTATGTGTAATTATGTGTTTCATTTATAGATTCATATGAGTAAATAATATTAAAATAACACATATCCGCGGATGAATATGACATTCATTGAGGTTCCAAAGTTCTGAGAATTAATTTATATTTATTCAGTTTTGGATTCCTTTGAGTTTATTTATAGCTCCATAAATAAATATTTCCAACAGCGATATGCGTGAATGATACAGCCACACTCTGTCAATCTGAGCTACATTGTGAATGGGCTGATAAACCTATGTTACAGAAATGACGAAGCTTTGCTGCCATTGATCTTTTCGTCAGAAAATTGACGAAAATCCAAGAATACTATCCTTCTTCGTTACCATCCAATTTGTCTTCAATCCTGAAGAACATCAACTACGATTTAAAACTGTTTATGTATTCCTGTCATTTTTTTCGATCAGATGAGACTCTTGCTCGTATGTAGTTGGTTTGATATAAAAATATGGCTTATTGTTGAAAGTGGGTTTAATTTAATTCTCAAATTACGTAGATAAGCAACAAAACCGAGTAACGTGGTTTTTAAGTCCTAAATGTTTTGCGCCACAAATAAAAATTGTAAGTATATGAAAAAAGGGTCACAATTACATATTTTTACCGCAACTGTTTACACTTGTGTGTGCCAGTTTTTCACAGATAAGAGCAAGCGTAGCGCAACATTTTATACATCAAGGGTATTATAGGTAATCTGTATCCTTGTTTATACGGTTGGAGCTGTAATCTCACAGGAAGCGATAAATAAAGCCTGTATAGGGACGTCAAAACTTCAGTCTACATTCCCTTGGTTGTGGCAACTTTTATGCTTTGTTGTAATTGAACGTTAGGCGGGATAACTACGCACCAGGCGAAGGTCTGACTTATCGGATGACGGCTCGGTAAAACTTTGCGCCAACTTTTGGCTTATGTAGATCTTTTCAATTTCTCGTCTTTCGTTTTACGGACCGATGTTCTTCGTTTCAGAAGGGTTTTCAATGTGTATCTTAGGTTTATATCCTTCGTTTAATATATTTAAGTCTGGCAATTTTATTTGTTATATAAAGTACTAGCTGTTATTTATTTATAAAGTTTTCCATATCACACAATAAAAACAAAATACTATGATCACAATAGAAAATAAAAAATAGAAATTATATAAAAATTACATATAGTGGTTAATAAATAACACCATTCACAAAGGAATTAACCATATACTTATAATAAATAGTAACATTTTGAAAATGATAGCACTAACGAAAGTAGAAATGGATTCGGTCCTGGGGTTCAGTCATGCAAGCGTAAACGTGCGGAGAAGGAGTAGAGACAGCGGCTTGAGTCAATGTCAAGTCAAGCTGTCGCTGTTAAGTAGATGTAAAAAATACGACGGAAGCATAGGAGACCCAGTAGGTGCAAATACTTATTAATGGCTCCGGGCTAGAAGGCTAGCGCCTCGCACAGGCGGCAAGGCTGGTGTTTCGCCATCTCCTCTATATCTAACGGAAGCTTACCAGTTTCCCTCTTGGAAAAAAGAGGTGTAGTCGCGGATGCGAAGACAAAAGCGGGTGCTACAAACGAAGCTAAAACAGAGCCGGAAAGGAAGGTGGAAATGGAGACTGTGGGAACGGAGGCGCTGAAATATGAAGAATGCCTTTTTAAATGTTTGATTTATGAACACAATGATGTGATATTATTGTATTAATGTACGTCTTTGATCAGTCATACAAACATAATATGCTCTACATAATCAGTGATAGACGGCGTAATTATGGTTAGCAAATTAATATTAAACGCAACTAGTACGAGTATCTACAGTCAGAGTTTAATATTTTTTTGCTTATAATTAATTTATGAGACAGTAATATAAAAAGAGAAAGTCTATTTAGAAAACAGCACATTTAAACATTCTTCAAATTCTCATTCGTGTTTTTCTGTTTTAGGTATGCATGGTGTATCAAAGTGGAAGTTGTATTTCTACTTCAATTTGCATCGTGGGTTTTGAATTTAATTGAAGTTTCCAAGCTCAAAGCTACATTAATTAGTTTCGCAGCTGTTTAAAAAAAAGACGGTCACGTTGACGTCGTGAGTAAATAATTATGAGGTGGTAAATACGTTTTAAACTCACTGAACTGGATTTCACTTAAACTCAGCTCCCGAGAACAATAACTTGAGTGATAAATACCGCATAGTGGCGCCCATAAGTCTACCGCTGGTTCAATGGATTTTCCTGATACCATTGTAAGAGAAACCTGGATAATCAATTTCGGCCATGTAGATCAAAATCCAGGAAGCGTTCACGAAAATTGGTTTTAATATTGCATAGCATTTCTAAATAATTTCTTGTGTGAAGTTCTGTGTTAGAATCTAAATTCTGTACCATGTTCACAATAGCTAATTTAATTCCACGGTATTTAATAAGCATATATGGTTCCGTGTTCCAAATAAGACAAGACGGTGTAATTTTAATGAGACTCGCAGGAAGAATTAGTTGAAGCGAAGGGCTGTGTGAGAGGGGCCGATGACTGTCGAAGAGGCGTGATTGAACGCCGCCTCCAAGATAGAGCAGGCTCGCAGTCGAGAGCAGCCCTTAGCACATTGCTTACTGATGTTCCTCGTTTAAAACACGTAGCAAAATATCAAGATACATGAAATATTCTCAGTAACTTAGGGTAATCAGTCAGCTTAGACATCGATAGGTAGTTGTTGGCTAATTAGGTGCTGGGTGGTTATTTGGTGCGGAATTAGTGGGATAGTTAAATGACGTGTTTTATGTTACTAAAACAGTCAAAGCGTGTATGGCCTAATGACTATCCTCCAACGTTTTAGTATTAAATGCTGTAACAATGTGATTAAAATAATAATAGCATAGTGGCAGGCATTTTCAATATTTAATCATCCAGACACCTTCTACTCGTATTACAAAAATGTAATAATATTTGAACGTAAAAAATGTTTCCTCATTCGCCAATAAAAAGTAATTTGCATTCAATACCCATACAGAAGTTGACGTTTTGTTTGTTCTCAAAAAAGACGTACGTTTGAAATACGCGCGCCCCGTAAGCGGTTTAACTTTTTCACAAACTTTTTACTCGACATAAATTTATACAAAAGCCAGAGACGGCGATAATGTCTTCCATTTGTTAAAAGACTAGAATTACAAACGCCGCCCCTGACGACAGAAAAGAATAAAAGGGTTGTCTTTGTTGGTAGCAAGAGGGATACATTTTATGCAACCGCCCGAGCATCGCACGGACATTTTTGTTGTATAATCACCCTATTGTGCCCTTTCTACCTTTTCGCTACTTCGCCGGTTAAGGAGTGTTTCAAGGTTTTATTGTTCTTTATTAAGTTATTCATAGAGGATTTAAGAGTTTTATAAGTTGTTTTAACTTCTAAGTGTAATTGTTGAGACATGTTGGTGACAGCTATAGTGTAGACGTAGCAGTGCACTCGACTTGTAAACTGTGAGATTCTTGCTTTCATTTTCAAGATTAAATGCCACGCTCGAATCAATTTGATTCATTTTGTTGTTTGCTCTCACTCAGTTCCGAATTGTCACGTAATTCACACAAAGAAAGTATTTTCTATTATTATTAAAATTTGTTTCACATCAGAGACACCCCGGTCGATTCGTCCAATTAATATTGTAGCTTTAACTAGACTCTACATTTATTCACGTGAAAACACATGTAGAACAAAACTACAAAAATATCGCCCTGGCAAATATACTCCACTGGACCTACACATTACAAAGGAGAAACAAACACGAAATGTATTTTTTGCTGTACATTGGGAGTAAACTAAGTGGATGATATTTTCATGTAATTAATAGATTTGTGATGTAAGTAAAGGAACCTGTATTGGGTTCCCCGAGGCGCAGTGCTCTAAAGCTCCATCAATTGGATGGCGGCACCGTCCAGCGTCAAGATGTGTTATTAATTAATGTAGGACAAGCTCTAATACCGTTGAGAGACGAAAATGTTTGTCGGAAACATTAACGAAATTAGTATTAAAAGTTGGAAAAAAGAAAAAAAGAGGGGCGGCGTTGATGATTAATTATAACTTCATGTAATTAGTTATCCAATGTTTTACTTTCTATACTTTGAGGTAATGGTAATATTTGTTTTCAGCCGTAGAAATTAATATCAAAAGTTGGAATTATCCGCTTATTTTACGTACTGGAAAACGCCATATTGGACGTCTATCGACGATTGGACAGCGTTCCTGACGATTTATTAATTGACCTGAAAATGTAATTTACCGTATTTGAACGCCTTGTCGGTCTCACCACGGACCGACATTAAATTTTCACTTGAGTTTATTAAATTCGTAAAAAAAATCACATGACGTTTTTGTGTTAAAAGTACAAATTAAACTTAACCACGGTGTGATGTATAACGGGTTAAGTCAAAACAACATGATTCCACGCTTTGGATATTTTAGAAGTTCTATTGTGCTGTAAAATAAATAAATAAATGGAATGTAGGAACACCTTCGATAGGTAATATTGAATCATGAATTGCCATTCCTACCTAGCACTCGGATTTAATTTTCAATAAACTAAACGTTTCAATGCATATTGATTTTATAATGAGACTTACATAAAATTAGATAGATTTTTGCTCTGAACACGAAATAGAATTCATATTTTAAAAAGAAATTGAATTATTGCAATAACGAAGTGGTTGATACCATATTTAGTATTTGGATGGATTGCTGAAACGATGGTGGCTTTTGTATCTCAGGAAACATATCTCAAATTTGAAAAATTAAGTAGATATGTGTAATTTTCGGAGCCGGAGTAGCATCATAAAGATATTAGCATACTTGGGTGCACTAAATATTTTTTACCTTGTACCAAGTCTAAAACCCGTAAACTTAACTTACCTAAGGTCCTTTGCACACAGCGTATTTTAAACCCGCCGAAGATGCGCATTTTACGAACGCGCGTTATGGCGCGGCGCGACGCTGTAGTGACCAAAGATTTAATATTCTAAGGTTTACTGACTGCGTCTGAATTGCGTTTAAAGTGCGTTAGCGCGCAATTTCTGCGCGTCCTCAACGCGGTAAAAATACGCCGAAAAACGCGCCGAAGATGCGCATTTTACGAACGCGCGTTCACGGCGCGGCGCGGAGCTGTAGTGTCCAAAGATTTAATATGTTAAGGTTTACTGACTGCGTCTGAATTGCGTTTAAAGCGCGTTAACGTGCAATTTCTGCGCGTCCTCAGCGCGGTAAAATACGCCGTGTGCAAAGACCCTTAAGTCTTAAATGAGGTAGTTATAGCACGGAGAGACGGAAATCATCACTATATGCAGTCATAGGAAGGCCACTGCTGGACATTGGCCTCCCCCAAACACTCCCACAGTGACCTGCTAATAGCGACCCAGTGATATTGTAAAAAAATGAAGATATACATTAGTCACGTAAGTTGACGTTTATGACTAACTTTGATCACCAGTTTGAATAAAATATGTTGTAAAAGATGCATCATAAGATATGCCTGGCCAAAGTTTAAAATTTTAATTAATACTTACTTTTATTAAAGTATTAAAACAGTATCATTCCACAGAACATAATCTTTGAAGTCCTTTCAAAGTTTCGGTTAGTACATAATTTACTGGCTTTTTATCGCATTATTAAATTTTCGACCGAGTAGGTAATTCTGCATAAATTTAATTAAATAAACCGTATATAATGAAACAAAGCGCACATCCTTAATGATATTTTACAAATAAAGTGACCATGCGAAATATGTTTAATAACTTTGAATCTATTATTGATCGCAAAACTTTGTCATATTTATTCGTATTTCCTGTAGGAATTACGTAAATATACTCGTATTATGCTATTTAAATAGTTGCATTTTATCCATAAAAAATACTGTTTATTATAAAGTTAACTTTCACTACTGCTACGAGCCACGACACCGCAATAATAAGAACTTTTATTTGTTTCTAGTAATGACACTCCACTTCGCTACCCACTTACGCCGAGAAAATATTTCATGAACAAATTGTATGGCACATCACATCCGTATTTAGATTCTTATTGAACGAGCATTTACGCCACGTCGATGCCTCAAGTGACGAGTACGTATCGAATTATGGAGCAAATCCGCTTGTCATGCGTAAACAATGTGTCGACGCCGTAATGGAGTTGCTCACGCAGAAATTTCTTTTTGAATAGCATTTTGCAATTTATTGTGGGGAAAGATAGTCGATTATATTAAGGGAAAATTACTGTAGCACGTAGACCGGTTGGTTTTGTGGAATGTTGTTTTGTATACTGGTACGATTGAAATGAATAAGGATATATTAATTGGTTCACAAAACTCGACAACGGTACACAAATAGCAGTAGATATCAAATAAAATGTTGTTCTACACGTACCATAATAACATTAAATAATTTATCAATTAAGTTAGATAACACTTTATTGTTCACCATTATATATTACATACAGGAAAACAGTTTACAGTCTTTTGAAATAGTGTATCAACTATGATTATACCATATAACATTAACTATACATCTATGGTTATTTAATTGTGTTAATTTGTCTTGGTAATTACAATAAAAAAAAAAACTGGCGGTCATTTCGCTGTAAGCGATCTCTTCCAGGTTCTTCCAAATTTAATTCCTAAATAATAAATGACTAATAAATAAAATATCTTTAACAATAAAGGTTCCAAGAGGCAATTGTCTGCAGACAGCTTCTAACAAGTCTCCGTGGAAATGCTTGTGGAAAGCGATGAACTTTCCGAGGCTATATACTACAAGTTATAACTTAAAACTATATTGTCCCTTTTATAAAAAAAAACTGCAGTCATAAGCAATACTGAACAATGAAGTTTACACTATGGAATAAAATTACAATTACAAAACCAAAACAAACTGAAATTATTTCTCCACAATCTTTATATAATACCTAATCAAGTAACATTTACTACCCCTTTAAATGCAATTTGTACAAGTAATTATTATTAAGCTAGTTGGTAATCCTATAGAAAACAGTACCAAAATACTGTATCCACGTTAATGCAGATTTCATAAGAGAACATTGCATTGCCAAATCAGATGCTCGACTAAAAGGATTTAATCCTAATGAGCGTTTCATTTCTGTGTTCGCGAACCCTCCAGAATACATACCGTGCTCCGAATTTAATTTATTATGCCTAATTTAACGATATTACACTGTAATGAAAACGATCAATACTGCCTGACCAAATTAAGGTTTAAATGGTGCAGCTTGTTCACGCTTAACTTTGGCGTTTGTTTTATTGTATAGCGAATAAATATCGAGCCGGTGTTTATGGTTTTAAGAATTTCTCTGTATCTGAAGTTAGGCTTCTTAGGAAATTTCATTAAAGCAGTAACGGCGTTTTGTTGAAAATCTTAGATAATTTCCCGCTCGAAGTAAGTTCAAAGAAGTTGAAGCTACGGTATCACAGTTCGCAGAATTACGGATGATGCGATGATAATGAAACAATATTGTTATTTTCATAATTATAATTGGCTTAAAAAATAAGTACCTACATAATTTATTCATGCAGAAAATCTACACAAAGTTGTATCTATTTGGTTATGTAAGCACAATTTTGTAATGCGGGAGCAACTGTACTAGAACAATAGTCGGAATTTTGCGGCTAATTTAAATATGTTTGGTTTGGGGACCGACAGGCTTACAAAAAGGCATTGGTGCATCGATAGGCCGCAGTCTAAAACAGGCGATGTTTTCACGTGATCGCAACTTCCTTCCGGGTGTCACCGACGAATGCCACTAAATAACCCTCGCTTTTTATTGAACTACAGTTGTATAACAGTTTCGTTTCACCCACAATTTCGATACAACAAACATTTTCGATGCTATTCCATTATCCTCGCTAATATTGCTTTATTTGTCGAAAAGGAGAAAAACATCAATTAATCACCCAAGTTTATGATTGAAACTCATCACTTCCTCTCGAAATAATAAAAGAAAGATACTTTCAAAGTTTCAGTTAGCTTATTTGGCCGTGATTAGTTCTAAACCCGTTTCGCTGACAAACTTTTATGTCTGTTTTATTTTCGCTGCCGCTACGAAACGGCAATATTGACTAAAAAGTGGATTCTATTTTGTTTTGCCGGGTGAAGAGTAAATTTAATTAAGTCGGAAGGGCTCTTGAGTTTTTTCAATCTGTAAGGTTGGCCAATTAAAAAGTTGCCGAGACTTGTATGTACCTCGGATCGCGACAACCGGTTGGAGAGTGCTTAAACTTATTCAGTAATTGTGCTGTTACATTAGCGTGCTGCGACTACAGCCAATGGTAAATAAATGTTATGGTTCCCCGCTCTTTGCAACCACTAATCTACACAGTACACTACACTTATTTGGTAATCTGAGTTTGTATGATTTTGTAATTCAGTACGACACATTTTTGTCCTTCGCTCCAGGTAGTTGATATTAACGTTTTCATTTCTACATGAGAAATAAGTTAAAGTAATTTATGTTAGGAAAAAGAAAGTATAAAATTAATATAAAAATATTTCTATTGTGTCAAAGAGCAAAATTACGTTCCTCTTTTATCGGGAAACATAGTCACAAAATAAAACAGAGACGCTGTCCCTAAACTTCAAACTCATGAGGTATTTCAATAATACGAGTACGTCTTCGTTCGTTCGTTTCTGATGGATGTACGATTGAAGAGGTAGTTGATTTAAAAATCTCTCATATTTAAGTCTAATAGAAATAATTTAAAAAGTTTCAGGTTAAGTGTTTCGTTATTAAATGAAATTAATTAAGAAATTTATTTATTTTCAATGCGACTGTCCGCTACGGCCTGAAATTATTTATTTAAACTATAATTTCAATGAATTCATTAATTACTTATATTAAATAAATACAACCAACAGTCACATATATGGTCCTGACTCCACACTAAGATCGAGGCTTGTGTCGTGGGTATCAGAAGCTACGAGAGACTTTTCGGTCTCACAAACACCCAGACCCGAAACAAATACCCGTGGATCACACAAATATTTGTTTCGGTGCGGGGATCGAACCCGCGGCCTCTCGTTTCACAGGCGGCGTCTAACCAACTGCGCCACGGAGGCTGTCAATAATATTGATAAATATATTTTGTTTTGTAAGAAGTTTTCTACAAATGTAGCCAAAAATGCTATTTTAAAAGAGCAAAAAATAATCAAATGTAAAAAATGCTATTACACAAATTACAATCGGTACTTCTACGCAGACGCCATTGTCTCGATGCAAAACAAAGCTAATTATACAAAGAGAAGTTTTTAACTGGAAATTGTAAGCATTTAAGATTACTCGCAGAAGAACGCTAAGAACTAACTAGCACTAGTGGCTTTGATGGTACGGCAAATCGCCTTACTACAGTACCGATGGGGCGGCGGATTTTTAAATATTTATAAAATCGTTTCCACAAACGTTAAGCTTTGTAAAAAAAAATCTCGAACTCGCTTTTGCTATGGTACACGAATATTTTATTTGCCTTTAAATATGTCGGGCCCTAATAAAATGCTTAACATGTATTTTTTGTGCTTCGCACCGCAAGAAGATAAACAGAGTTGTATGCCGGTATAAATGTTTTGGAAATGATCTGTGGACTTTAGATGTCAGCCGCGTTTTGCCGTGCTTCATTTTCGGATGTAATTTGATAGATGGAGAGCTTATCAGAGTGACCGAGACTAATACGATGCAATTTTTTTATCGATTGCCTAGCTTTTTGTATCTTATGTATTTTTATCATTACTTCTACTATAATATAGCGTCATTAAAATTTGTCTCAATCTCGAACTTTAATAATATGATATCCTTGAATTAAAAATGTATTTAGTAAAATCGGATGCGGTTATTTCTGGCTATCTAAGACTATTTGTAAGTTAGAGTACATTACAAATTTAGAATTCAACATGTATAATAAAACATTTGAATATATTTGAATAAGAATTTCACATACAAGTATTAATAGTCATTAGTCACAGAAAAAAGGCATAATGTATGGCCCTACCGCACACTTGATAATAAAGTGAATAATTAAAATAATACGAACGTTGGCAGGCTATACAAAATATTTCGTAATCAGGATTTTTAATGTATATTTAGACGCAATTCTCACAAGATATTTTCCTTTAAGATAGAATAACGAAAATAGAACAATATTACGGATGATATAAAATATAATTAGGTAACTAGGTACCTACATTATTTTTAACACATATTTAATTTCTACAAATTTAAGTTTTGGATTTCTGTTACTTTAGTTGAGTGTTTGAGCTCTTGAATATTGTAATAGAGGTGTAGGAGAAATGCTAACTCAAAAGTAGAAAGCATATTTTATTGATCATGTAATTGCTATTGAATTAGAGCCTTATTCATAGACAGTTTTAAAACCTATTTTAGTTATCATTTGTTTTGTCTTCTTCGCTCAAACTAAATTACAAAATTGTTCGAAAGAGACAAAACATTCGATAACTAAAATGTGTTTTAAAACTATCTATGAATAAGGTCGTTAATGTTTTTCACTACAGTATACTTCAATTAATAATAATTTAAAATACCAGAGGTTAAAACAATTTCAGAAATAAATATGAAGGTAGAAATCACCGCGCTTTTATTACATTCTATCATGGCGAAATTATGCAGTGCACTCACACTGACGTGGTTCTTGCATAGCGTTCGCATTCAATAGGGATTTGAAGTATTGTCCGCCATTGAACGAAATGAAAATTAAATCCTTTTACCACACCCAGCATAATAAATAGCAAAATGAGTTTACATTAAGCTCCACATTGTTTACAGCTTACATTTAAATATGTGGATCTATCCTAGTTTCACTCTTGTGGTATAGTGAATTATCTTTCAGAAATGTATGATTTGCTCCAAATTTTGTTTGAGTTAGTTCCTGGAGAAAATTCATACATAAACTCACCTTTTCCCCAGAAGGGGTAGGCAGAGTTGCTGCCAGGATATCCACGTTTCGACTTGTGTGTTCCGTCCGTGATAGAGGCTGAGCCTGTCGCCATATCAGGCACAAATTCCTGACTCCGGGCTGATAATATAAACAGAAGAATCCAATATCACTTTGCCCGACCCGAGACTCAAACCCAAGTCCTCAGCTTTGCAATCCTACCGTAGGACAACTGCGCCACCAATGCAGAAAAAAAGGAAAAAAAATTGTTAAGATCAGATGGATAAAGTTAATTTGATGATATACCTACATAATTATGTCACAATACAAAGTTTCCTGTGCATGTCGTGTAGTCAACCCGATTGCAGGACCCACAAAAATCTTTACCGTTTTCTTATCAGGCTCTTACCGTACTCTACCTTAAAAGATCAGTAATGTAAAGTCTACGCTAGAATCCTTCACTCCTGTGAGTCATTATTGATCAAGTATACTCCCAATTCCAATTGCATATGAAATAATTTTTCCTATGCAGTATTTGCTACGTATTATATTTTAAGCGAGGTCAAAGAAGCCACAAAGAGCCATATAAGTTTCACACTACCCAAGTCGAGTTCAACTAATAATTGGTGTGCCCCAAAGATTCATAGATTTTCTTGTTTACAGCGCTACAGTACTCGCGTGATTGCGAGAAACTGTTCCCTGGGTCACACTAGATATTAAATCTCAAGTCTCTCCGCTCTGCATGACCACGCAATATAATTAAATAAGATCGCAATGGACCTTTGTATTCCTTCGCTAAAATAACCGTAAAGTAATTTATTTAGTATCAAATAAATACTGAAATAATCCACCAATTACTTTATGTTTTTGTTAAGCAAATTTAAGTATTAAAATATAATATTATTTACACTTTACAAGAACATTTATGAAAAAGCAGAAAAAGTACAATACATAATTTGTCGCTATTTTATACAAACAGTCAAGGTAAATTAAAAACGTATGAATGGAGTATGAATCGCGACGCTCGTTAATTTAAATAATCTGTACGTCAGACAACTACGGCACAGGTCAATTAAAACTTACTCATAATATGTACTTGAATTTGCCTTTTTTCGAGATCAATCCAATCATGTATTTTATTAATACAATCATGAAATTTATTTTGTTTGAGTAAAATATTTAAGTTAACGCAATTTATTAATTAAAATGTTTGGACACAAAGTATACACGTAAAATTGCGTAATTGGCTTCGGAACACAGCGGCAAAAATCAATATTTTGGTTGGATCGGAACGAGGAAGGGTGAATTTATTTCGTGCCCCTCTGAAGGTGCTTAATCGAAGACGCGCTAATTTATGTGTGTCGTTAGTACCAAGGCATATAAAAGAAATTCACACACAAATATAGAACGTGAATAGAAGAGGGTCTCAGCCTTTTATCCGATTGAATAATAAATTAATTGCATCGTTTCAATATCATTCCTTACAGGAGTAGATGTGGATGCTTTATATTCGTATAGGTTTCAGTTTTAGGAATGCTTACGATATGTTGTCGTTTTTGTATTGGAATATTAAACACAGTACATATTTTCTCATAACAGGATGTGTTAACTATATGTTAGTTTATGGTAGTCAGTTGTGAAATAGCGCCACCGAAGTATCTTTTATTGCAACTCTTGTACTTTGAAGTCAACTGTGATAGGCATGGAAAATAACGCCCAGAACCGAAGCTTAGCGAGCCTGTAAGAAGACTAACTAAGCTTAAGTTAAAAAAAGAAACAATGATTAATTATTTGGATACTACAACGCCCGTAAATTGTGTCTCTATGGAAAGTGCGAAAATCTCTTACAATTAATATTAAATGCATTGCGGTGATAAACTCTACAGAACACAATTGTTGAGGAAAACAATATGAACCTTCATTAATCAGTTTTAATTAATTCTCTTATTAATTAAATTATATTTCAGCTTAATAACAATCGCAATATCGACATATTTATCGCTATATTCGGCGTAAAATTCTGAAACAACTTGCGTACTTTCGATGTAATAGAATTTTCAAATGAAAAATAAAATTGATATAATTTTATCATCATCCATAGCCTCAAGAAGAATAATGCTTTAAACACCTGTTGAATCGGCCTGAAAGCAGTAACTTAAGTGACCTTTGCCAGCTTTTCTTTTTCGCTTGCATTGATTTTGGTGGTATTTCAATTATTCTCTTAATCGGTAAATATCCTCCTAAAGTCCTGAATGCGTTAAAATTCGAATGATAATCTTAACACGTCAAAGTTCAATACTGACAGTACGTATTACGTAACGTAGAGTACGTTGCAAAGACTGGCTGCAGTAAAATTCCATTATTTATTTAGTCAGAACCCGTGGTAAATGTTATGACAAATAGCCATATATTAGTAGCCTAACCTAGAACACATGTGCTATGTATAAGGCCTAATTCTGAGAAGTAAAATGTAACCAAAATACTTTTTGCATCCTTCCACATAATCTGACACTAAAGCTTCAAACAAATGACAATTTCTTTTTGTCTAAACGTAACAGCAAAAATAGTCTCAAAAAATATGATATTTCTCATGAGCAGCCACTTAATATTAAAAAGTAAATGCGCCCAGTCACAGATAGTGACGCACGACGACACAAAGAAGGTACAAAATTAAATTGTGTCGACGTAATTTAGTAGGGGACGCTTCAACATGGAATTTTTATTGCGTCAGCATTCTCGGCCCGGCTAACAGATTAAGACATACGATTATTCCACCCTCCATTGCTAATATTGTGCACAAGATTTGAAATAAACAACGTTGAGTGGCTACTTAGGCGTTTGCGATGTTGGATGATTTTTGTTGGATATTAAATGCATTTTTTTAAATATAGGATTTTAAAATCTATTATCAACATTCTGTTTTGTTTCGAAGTTAGAGCAAGGCGTCTGTAAAAGAGCGCCACTAAGCTGTGCCTCCGGCTCGGCTCATTAATTCGCTGCCGTTCGCTTTTATGCTATATCGATACCGCTACTCCATCAGCCGAAGGATTTTGCGCTTTTTGTTAAGGTCTAAGAGTCAATTCACGTTTTTTTACATTGCTACTGGTAACTATTAACTATAGTACGGCTCAGATAGAGTATCGATAGGGGACAAACGATTTCTCTTTTCGATACAATTATTCCGTCGTGTTTGCCAGGTTTAGGCCAAGAAATGTCTTTTAGTTTTCATGCAGTAAATTATGGAGCAAATTACTGTGATAATTATAACTTTGTGTTAATTGCTATCGAGGCAAGTTTAAATATCATAACGCAAGCTTGATGAGGTGATCGCGTGAAAATCCTCAGTTTAAACAACAAGCCTTCAAACAATTCTTTAATAACATAATGAGATTACAATTATTGGACACTTTTCCTCTTTCTACTTCTTTAGTCTTTGATTTATTATTTTTTCAATGTCATAACAATAAAAAATCTGTATTATAAATGTTTATTCAGAACATATGGAAAACATATTGGACACATATTATATACTCCAAACATAGATAGGTCCGCGAAGATGTCTAGACTATCCTATGCTTTGCTTGTTCTATTAAAGGTGATGTAGAAAACAAGTCAGTCAGTTTTTGATTATCCGAGCAGTACACAAAGAGTTTCTGCCACATTTATCGGGATAATCTGTTGATACAGTGGGACGTCGTCCAATTCGTCTTGCAGTGCGTGTTCAAGACTTTTCCATTGTTGCGCGGAATTGTTGTTGTAAAATGAACCGCTGGCGACGCAAAAAACTAAATATTTTTGTCTAAACTCGGTCAAGAGAATTCCGCACGATTTATGGCAGCGGCTAATAAATTTATTTCGACAAGATCTTGCATAAACAAACCCATTACAAACAACTGCCATCAACAATATCGTCGACATTATAAATGGCGAACCGCGAACTGAGACCAAACCGTTGTTATAACTTTGTTATCTAGATGTTTTCGTAAAATGTGACAAAATTATTGTAACGATACGATGAATGCTTTGTTGTCAAACTTTAATGAGGATCTCTGGCTCAGAGCCCTCTCTAGAGGAAAATAATACGTTTTGTATTGCGTGCTTATGGTTGCCACCCCTTAGTCATGCTATGGATATTGAAGAAGGCGGGCCATACCAATGGCAGAGATAACGCCAATGAAGAGAGAGATAATGCCCACCCTGAAATTAAACATTTTATAATATGATATGCTTGGGGTCATTAAAATGTGTGCCATTATTGATCCTTATTTGTAGCAATGGCAGGTGTGAAGGCGGGACCGACTCCAGAAATATGATATGATAAGTTATATTTGTCGTTGCCGTTCTTTAAAGAATATTGTCTTCGGTAATTTCACTCACATCAGAGGCAACAGTAAAACCTTACTTTACGTTTGCATATTAATATACGTCAGCTCCATTCAAACGAGAAGGTATTAAGTCAAAGTATTCTCATTACAGTCATAAGTCAGGGCGTTAGCAAATGATTGATGAATTCTAGATCATGAGTAGTCCCGAGGGGAACGTTACGCTATCTGGCTTCATTAAATGTCGAAAGTGGCACACGTGAACGCTGTGTTAAAATAACAGCGAGCTACGCTTCTATTCTGCTTTCATCATTTTTGCTTGAAACAACAAATCTCACTAAAACGTTCGCGGTGTATGGAAATCCAACAGTTATACAACCGTCGTCGCATAAGAAAACATTAAGGCCACAGTCGAATCTACCGCTACTACCAATACACTAAAACTTTGCTGTAACAAGAGGTTTATAACCCAATAATGACCGGATACGGGATACCAAGTATTAAGTAATTAGATAGTTTATATTTCATTATGCAAACATGTTGTTCCCACCGCGAAGGGATAAGGGAGATGATGAACTTGTGTCTATTTATTTAATAAATATCGCAAACCCCTTCGCGAAGGTTACATTCTCGACTCTATTGTGAATACAAATAACGTACCCAATTGTACAAGGAAACAAAATTTAGCAAACGTACCGAATAAAATATTCAAACCAAACATTACGAGATTGATGGGACGAGATACAAAATTATAAGGCGAAGTAGAAATACAGCAGAGCTGCGGTTGACTTCTTACCTTCATTGAGGTAATCTTGTGGGAAATCAAGGCGACCGCGTCTGAGCAATCTGTTATTTCTGCGCAACACCATCATAACTAGATCTGTTCGCTCACTGTGCACTCTTAGACTTTTATTTCGCTCAGTGGCTCATCGTCAGTAGCTGGAATATTAATAAACATTTATATGAATAATCCCGCCGTAAGTTTTTCTTATATTAACTTCTAAACACAAATAAAAGAAAAATTTTATAAATACGGAAATTATTTGCGCTAAAATTTGCATACTGAAATATACATACGTAGTTAATAAATAAAAAACCTACACACGCGCCGAACTAAATGAGTTTTTTATGCTGAAAAAGCGTTATTAATTTCTACGTGAAGGGTGCACTGCGCTGCAGAAAGTAAAACTTTCCTTTAACTACCGCATTAATGGCGGCTTTCAAATATCTAGCGCTTTTTTTACCACAAATTTCAAGTTATTTGGAGCGATCGAAAAACATTTACAAACGCGCGCTACCCCTGTACGCGTATTGCAATCATTCCCGACAATGTTATAATATGAATATTTTATTTGAACGACCAATTGGCTGTCGTGCAAACATTTGATATTCACTGTGAGCTGCGAAAGGTTTGCTTATTAATTGGATTGTCGTGCCACGGTCCGTACCCAACGACAGAAAATCGGCCGGTGTGAATTGCTCTTAATTCGATGCCGGACTTTCAATAAAATATACGCTGCTTTTCGATTCAACCGCACTGAAATGGTGTTTGAATAGTAAGCAAAGCATTAAGCCGAAGATTAATTCGATATAGTCTGTTGAGATTTACGTTCGTTTCCAATTCGGACCTTATCACTGGATCGCAATATGGCGGTGACATCGAGTACTGCTGCACAGAGTTGAGTTTCGTTCGCCTTTACCATTTCTGATCGATAATCCTTTTTGTTAGTTTGCAACGGATATAGTTGCAAATCGAGGGAAATCTTGTATTTTGTGCAAAATATTCTGAGAAGAGACAAGCTAGTAGATTAACAAGGCAAGGTTGAAAATTGTAGAGCATACGGCGCGCAACACTGAAGTCGGACGATTTAGAAAGATTTCCGAAAGGAAACCAGATATCGATAAGTGCAGGTCGAACGTCCTCCCCCAAGGTGAAGAAACGACAAAATTGAACGTTGCTTGTCCCAAGGGCTTTTCAGATGTGTTTCAACACTTTGGGTAAAATATATTTAGCTAGGACCATCAGCTGTAGCTGATGATGATTAAAGTTATGATGATTTCATAATCATAATCAATTAGTCTTATTAAATTAATAACTATTTTCAACATAACGCTAACGCGGCGTGGCTATGCATCCACTCATCATATTTTGAAAATAATTTGTGATGACATGTAAATATGAGAAGTGAATTAGGTTCTAACCGCGTTAAAATCTAGTTTCACCCAATTTTGTTTTGTAAATACCTGTTGTAGCTCAATGTTTAAACAAATAAAACACAGGTAATAGAGTTTACATATATTTGTGCCGTTATTTTGAATATTGAAATAAATGAATGTGTATTTTTAACTGTATGAAGAGCGATGGTTAAATCATACAGCAGAATAAATTATCTGGTGCCACACTCTGTATATTTAACCCGTTTTAAAATAAACCTTTTTATTTATAACTTTATCTAGGACACTAGCTCACACATGGCTTACTTCATGGTGGCTGGCGTGTAATATTTTCTAGCATAAAATTATTTCGCTTTATAACTTGGTCTAGCAAGAAAAATCGTTCTCTATGATTTGATTAAAAGTTGTCTGTCCTAAATTTATACCCTATTCGGCACAAGAGGAATAATAAAAATACAAAGCAATCCATCAAAAATAAAGCTTCGGGATTTTCCGTATAGTTCATATTTTTAAATTTAAATTGCCTTCGAGGATCAGATTCGTCAGACTTTAAGGCAAAATTAGCCGTCTAGGTTATTGAGTTAGCCTAATTTATTTCGTCTCGCCTTAAACTCGTCGTGTATCATCATTTAGAAGTAAAACGTCCGAACAAAGAACGGGAACATCTCTAAGTGAGTTATGTATTACATGAACAATAATATCTTTATCATCTCAATAAATATACAAAGCAAACAATCTAACCGAGTCAACAGACAGCGGGCTGCAAAAAACCTAACAAGGAGTAATTTAATTTTCTCTTGACATGATGGTATGTGTTTTGATTGGCATAATACACAGGCCAAAAGTATCGGCGAAATATACGCACGATCTAACAACATTATTGAAATACGCTCACCTGAAGTTATATCTAGGTTATAAGAAGTATGTAATGTCACGTATGTACATGTCTCATAGGAGTACAAGCAAGCAAAGAATACTGATTTACACTCCACTATATCACTGGGTTATATATATTACACTCATCAAATTCTTCACGCATTTTCGTAATGTTGATTGATCTCCGGTTCAGTATGTGATCGACTTAGCTTTGATTAACTTAGTGCATTTAATGCCTACCTACATACAAGAATACGTTTTCATATATTATGTCTATAAATGATACAAACTTTAAAACGTAATTGATATTAGTATGAACTAAGAACAGGATTTTTTTAAAAGACGTAATTAGAGACCGTAAGAAAGATCCCTGATAATCTACGATGAAATATGTACTCGAAGTTGGTAATAAAAAACCTCGTCCATGTATCTATGCAGAAGGGTGTCAATTCACATTTCTGACGACTATTAAAATTTTTAATATACAATTAATTTAAAATCGTAATAAGTTTCTACTACAAAGCGATAAGTCATTATAGCCATTAAAATTCGGACGTCAATCTGCCGCTATATTAAAGAAACTCGGAGAAACTCATAAAAGTTTTTAATGACAGCCCTCGGCGCCTAAATCCTTCACTTTATAATCTTTGTGTTTTAAATTGTTGAATGATATCCGGATAGAGATTCTGTAGAGAGATTCTTAGTCTATTGTTTGGTTTGTATAACCGCGACACGAAATGGGATTGAAAACGGGACGAGCTTATAAACTTGTCGAATATTTGAATAAAATGTAATGTGTGCAGATTGTTGGGTTATTTCATGAGAAATTGTCTTCATTTTCTTTCCAATTGTGGATAGCTCGATGCTTTCTAATAATATTTTTATATTTGGTTATGTGTGTAGTTTTGTTGCCTTTTTGTGATTGTTAGCTGATGTGGACTGTGAATCGAAAGCCATGATTACTGCGTTGAGAAACCTTTCTTATATCTGATTTACAATTCGAAGAATATCAGTATTTTTTTCTTTGAAAGAATAGAGATCGGACAGGCGGCTGATCCTACTTCCTAGTTTAAATAATTCAGTAGAGTGTATATAAAACGGCGCTGCATCAAACCTACGTAGATGTGGCGTAAATAAATATATTCAGCGACTTATTTTCCGCTCTAGTTCGTTTACGTTGCCACACAACAGGCACCACTAATAAAACTTTTTCTGTAAAAAAAGAATTTTTTTAACTCGCGAAATTTATAGATATTCCAGTTAGTGAAGCCTTAATTAAGCCGAAGTTATGTTGGGACACAACACGTGCAAATAAAACTGGTTTCTTTCGGATTTTCATGAAAATATCTAGTATTTTTGTGTGCGTTCGGTTTATTTTGTATATCTACCGTATTGTTATTTATTACAAGTATTATTAGAATTATAGTAATTTCAATGTAATAATTATAAAATCTAATGTATATTCAGATCTAATACCACTGTAGTTTTGCTCAATATTATTACATAACTATCCAAATCTACAAATATCGAGATTTGCTTTACAATTTTCCGTTTATACAGGATCGATGAATTAAAACAATCATCTCTAAATCATGACGAGTGACGTCACATAATCTGGTCGTCATGGCTACCGAACGGGTCATTTGTTCGAGCCAAACTCGCGTTGGTGATATAGTAAGCTGCAGTTGGAGCCAATTTCATGTTACGGTCATAGGAAGTGATAGTTGGACCCAAACCTGTGTTGGTGACAAATTAAGAGACAGTTGGTGCCGAATCCATTTTAGAGTCATAGTAAGAGACTGTTAGAAACTTAGACCCAAACCTACGTTGATAAGCCAGTAACCGATAGTTGGACCCAAATCTGTGTTGATGATACAGTAAGCGACAATTAGAGGCAATTCTATGTTAGAGCTATAGTAAGCGACAGTTGAACCCAGGCCTCTTTTGGGGATATGGTTAACAATAGCCAGGAGCCAAAACCGTATTGGTGTTATAGTATAATAGTTGGTACTTGGAGCCAATCCCAAGTTGGAGATACTGTAAGCGCGGTGATACTGCGTCGTATTGGCGCGGTATTGCAGTTCAGTTTACAATAATATAATATGCACGCCCGCTGCAGACTCACGTACACTCTCATTTCGACTGAACGACAATGGCTCGTTCTCGCGAAACATTATCACCTCGCTTGTTTCGTGCACTCGTCGGGCTGCGCAAATATTATAAAAGGTTTATGAGCAACGTTCATTTTCTTCAGCATTCGGTCCGAATTTGTTGCAATGTTAATGTAAAATACGTAATTGGGTTATTTTATGCATCATATTACTTTTCCAGTATACAAAATGAGCAGTATATCATAAAGATCGAACCGGCCGATATAAAAGAAAAATATTCAAATTAGAATGCTCCGCCCCGCATCGAGTGAGGAATCGCAATAGTTGAAGCGGTCAACGTAACGACGGTCTGCAGGCCTTCAGTAATTGTTATCCATAATAGTCGGGTTGGCTTCCTTCACCCAAATTCTGCCAATGACGTTAACCCGCACAGGTAGATACGATTGAGGTGGGCTCGACCCGAACAGGGATACGGCGATCTTCGCAGGTACTTGCTAATTAAACGGTGTTGCCGGTTATGTTCACGAATCCACCTGGAATATTATTGAAAACGGTAAAATTGATTCGCAAATCGAAGCAGTCGGAAAGTTATGGACAGCTTACGAGTGGAGCCATGGGAAGGTTCAATAATGTCGAAGGGTTGGATAACGATGGCCCAAAGTTTTAATTAAACAGCAACATCTGTAGGCCTCGTTACTGATACGACAATTATTGTTACGAGCACATGCAAAAACATATTTGCTCGGTCGCCTACATTATTGGGTTCCATTTCAGTAAATTGTCATAGTGCTGCAGACATTTACTGAACAATGCTCATGTTATTGAATTTAACCGTAGCAGTTTGCAGCGAAAGAATAAACCCGGCTAGGCTGAGCGTTTTCACAACTTTAAACATTGAACAACATAATATATTTTGCCAAGCCACTCAATGAGTACTCAATAAGTTCTGCCGGTGGATATTCTGTTGAATGGAGGGCGGTAAATAAAAGTTAGTGTGAGTGGCGCGGGAGGTTTGCGCTAGATGCGCCTTATCCTGGCCGCTTTACATAGAGCGGCGCAGCTCTGTGTGAGAATCGCAACAATTTTCCGGAACATTTCCGGACGGGCTAACGAACGGAAACGCAGGGGACGCGGCCAATTGCCGGATAAATGCACCTCAATTACTATATTGCGGCAACATTTTTCCTCCTAATACCCTTTGGCTTTCGCTACAAAAATCTTATTTATTATTCAGTTGTTATCGAGGATTTATGTAACGTCCAATAAACATTTCATTGTTGTGGACTTAGCATATTTGTAATTCTTTGTAATATTTTTTTCTTACTGTCAGTTTCATTTATTTTGTGGGTCATAATACGATTACTTGTCGAAACATAACATATTATTTATAAAAATGAAGGCATCAAAAACATATAAACGTGAAATCAGATCTGTGCATATACCCAAATATGATACATGCAGTAACGTCCTATAGGGGTAGGTAGAGACTACACATCGTCAAGCACTACGGCCAAATATATTTCTTCTACATTTTCCAACTTTCATTAATATCTTGATGCAACCTATTGTTACGAGCTCTTTTAAAACAAGTCCTCTATCTGACGGACCGTTCGGAATGACCGAAACTACGCTACACTTCGCTTTCGTGCCATAAATCTCTTTCGCCAATTTTCTTTGACAGTCTCCGTCGCACAGTTGGTTAAGTCGCCGGTTGCGGAATTAGAGGTCGAGAATTTGATCTCTGCATCAAGACTAATGCATGTGTGATTTTTATTTGTTTTGCGTCAAATTGTTTTGAGATACAAAAGCCTTTATTTGTTTCTGATACTCATGACACAAAATGTGTGTCTTGTAGTTTCAGGACTATATGCGGTTGTTGGGTACATAATGCTTAAATATTAAAATAAAATACAGACATAAAACAATCCAGTTATCAATCGAAGTCTCATAAAATGTATGTTACACAAGTCCAAAGTATTGACATGTGAATACTGTGTGTTACTAATTCTAGGATGTCACGTTCTTTGTCGCCTCGGGAGATAGACGGGTGTCAGCTCCGATCGGGGTCACCCACTTTTCGCCGCGATTTATACACGTCCCAGACCTGATAGAAGCATTACCTAATCCAGAATTTACTTCGGATTAAACCGATTTACTAATAAGCGTCATGTCTTGTTTTCTTTGCGTAAAATAGAAAAAAACATGGTTAGAATTAAGGCGATTACACGTTTGTGGTGTAGGTAACTACTAGTGAAGCGTTTAATTTATTTTTTACATTTACTGTAATAATTTTATTTTTCCTCTTCTTTTTTGGTGTCAGGGTTGTTTTGCTTCTCATTCTGTGCTAATTCGTCCGGTCTTTGGAGTTCTCAGTCGTAAGAGCAATTGCTCATTCTTCTTTGCTTAAAGTAATATTGGTTATTAATGCGAATGTATGCTGCTTTTTTGGTCCATTGATTCCATTCAGTAATGGATTCATGCATTTGAAATGAGTTTGTGATTTGAAAAGTCATATTTATACTACTTGGCAACTCTAATTGGATATTTAAGAAAACGTGAGCAAAGCTAGGCGTTATAACTAGTGTTCAATATATCTTTTATGTATGTATCTAGAGAGCTTGGAAAAATCCGCTTTAGCAGGGAAAGTAAGCAGAGAATAACCTCCCGACGGATCTTTAAGCCTTTCTGATAAAGTTAAGACGATCACGGGGCGTCCACTTGCGGCGTGCTTAGATTAAATAAATTTAACGTAAAGAAACATGGAATCAAATCAGAATTGGAAAATGATTAAAATACATTGCGCATTCAAATCCCTTATTAGAAGGGAATAAGAACGATTTATTGACTATATAAAAACAGGTATACAATTTGTAAAGTAGTATTCACAGATACGAATACTAATAGCGAGTAAGAATACTGAGGGTGAGCATCTCGCTTGTTTTTGTTGTCAACCTGTTTTTACTTTTATATCAGGTAAATTAATTCGAAGAAACACTTCAATAGGCAAATATGACGGGTTTTCCACTATCATGACACATTAAAAGTGGTATAGCCACGCTGTTGTCAGTCATGACTCAGCATGAATGGGCAGGCTCATCCGGGACGGTACCACTGTCTTACAGGAGATCTATGTGAAGCCACAGTAAATTCGGTGAGGGAGATTACCGGATGCCAAATACCCCTTTCCTCCTCCTGTCCTTTTTCCTTCCCTCTCTTCCCCTGATATGAGGAGTCGGCAACACATCTATGATCCAAGCGCTGTGGATGCTCATACACGGCAGTGGTCACTTACCATCAGGGCACCTGTTTGGTCGTTTGCCGGATCTACTGAATAATAAAGAAATAATTGCCGTTTACTTAAAATTACTTCTTATCATTGCGCTTGTCTCGAAAATTGCGCTTTGTGTCACAAGTCACAACTTCTGTAATGAAAATGAGTTTAAATAAAACATGCCTTCCTGTTCTTTGTTTACCAATAAGTAAGGCTAAAGGTAAGGTTTTTGATGGGCCGGCAACACATCCATGATCCAAACGTTGTGAATGTTCATGGGCAGCAGTGATCACTTACAATTAGGTTACCTGTATGCTCGTTTGCCGGACCTATTGTATAAAAATACACAAGATTTCAATGGCCGCCGAATGCTGTTACTCAAGTTGGTTGATTTACGTCTTTCGTCTAAAGCCTATAGCTATATAATCCTTGTAATTATTTTTGTTACTTAACTAGTCAATAGAACATTTTGTTAGTTCGAAACGAAGAAAAATATATTTCTCATAGCAGCTAGAACTTGACAAATAAAAGAGGAATGTGCGAGCATTAGGTTAGGTCGTTATTTAGGTCTAAGAGTTGGGTTTGCGGCGCAGCCTGGGTATAGTGACTAATAGTTGTACTCGAAAATATATTAGCCTATTTAAAATCTACTCAGTATGATTCAGTGACGTTGATTGGATTGAGATTTGTAAAGCCAGGGCTGAAGCTGAGTTGGATGTTTGGCTGATTAATTTGAGGATTATTTTTGCTGGAAATGTTTTAGTGATAGTTTTGTACTGACAAATTATTACTAAAAGAAAAAAAAATATTGAAATGATTTCTATTAACTGTTAAAGATTTTTTTTTGGGTTTGTACTTGCTTCATCCATCCATCAGCCAAAGGACGTCCACTGCTGAACATAGGCCTTACTACATTAATGAAATTTTAATTACAGATTTATTTAGATATTTTTACGTCCAAGATATCACCGAAACCTATTTCTGTCTTTCAGGTATTCATTTGCAATACATATATACATACATGTATACATTGTACTTACTTAAATAGTTGGAAATCTGAATCACATTCATGATTATACATGAATGTAAACATACCTAATACGACACAATTATACTTCATATTATAATACCACAAATACAAGGAATTCCTAAAACAAATAAAATGCATCTTTCTAAATAAAACTGAATAAAGCTACGTGAAAGCTACATGAATAGAATGGAATATCTTCATAACAAATGTACAGACATTTTTCACATTCCCTTATAAAAAATAGATAATAATATTTTAAGTTCGCCATTGTCATTTCACTGGTATTTCAGCTTAATATATTCGTCCGGCGGATGGAAATAAAAAAGTCGGAATTGCGCCTAATGTGCCTTTAGAATGTTCCATTCGGAGACAAATAAGTTGAAATAAACTCGGCGAGGTAACACAGGTCGCGCTCGCGGCCCCTCTCATTATTCCTGCGCCCACTCCCTTCTAAGTGACTTCATTGTCGTTCTCACTTCCTTCCCTTGTCGAGACATAATTTCAATTTAGGGTTTTTTGAAAAATATTCCTGTTATTCAAGCTCTTGTTTGTCACGGTCACTTGCCAAATATTATCAAGAATTAACAATTAAAGCCTAGGTTTGCTCCCGGCTTATGAAAATTCGGAAATACAGATTTTTTAGATATCAAATTTTCGTCCAAGATATCACCGAAACCTATTTCTGTAATTCAGATATTAATTTGCAATTTATTTACGTCGGTAGGGTAAGTTTTTGGCTAAATTACCGTTTTTTCGGAGCAGCGACGTCTAATAGTTATTTTCTATTCATTGGAAACAGTTTTTGTTTTTTAAAACACTACTTTCTTTTTGGTACCCCTGCCAACGTGAAAACCTTTCACGATGACACGCTAAAAAAACATACTTTCGAATTTATTATATTTAGTAAGGATTGAGCAAATATTCAAAATGTTCTTTATTGTAATGAATAAAGCTGTATGGACTGGTACGAGTGAAAATGTACTAGCGTTTTACTTTGCAAGCAAAGTTTGGTAGAAATCGGGTGCGCGCGAGATATTTATGACTTCCTCTTAGCTCCCAGAGGCTCTCGAGGTTCAAAAGCTAATAAAACGATGTCACATAATGCAAAATTTTATACAAATCTTGGACAAATTTTAACTTTAAGCTGCTTGAGTACGACGATGTGTTGAGTTATAAAATATTTGGAAATTCACTTTAGTTTACACCGTCATCAATTAAAAGTGCAAGAAAAACCTGTTTTATGTAATATTTTGAAGGAATGAATTGGCAAAAAAAATTTTTAACTATAAAGCCTGAAATGACTAGTCTTTTCTCGAGTCGCTGAAATTGCTAAAAACCTTCTAGTCCAGAAACCTTGTAACGTGCCTAGGAATTTCAGGTATTATGTGTGTTCGGGCGCAACGACAATCATTTTCTCAGGTGAACCATTTACCCGCTCGCCGGACTTATGTTATTAAGTCGAGCCGGTGACTAATGCGCAATAGTGCGCATACTATAAGCAAATCAGACTAATCCTGACTGATTTTGATAATCTCAATCAGCTTATATTGAAACTAAGTAATTATTACTAAGTGAATTTAGCATAATATTCAATGATATCTTTGGTCACGTGCCAGCATGATTGAACTGGAACTGTTCGGTCCTAGGATCAATTCCCAGGTTCAGCGATTGACTTTGTGTTTTCAACTTGAAAAATGTCAGAAACTATCTAACATAAGATTTATGTTCGGCATAGCGGTACGCTCGTCCTCTGTTTTGGGAACAATATCGACGAACTGTCTTTGAATCAAGCCTCTGCTTTTCTCGATACAGCTGGGTATTACAGCCTAACCGTTACCGAACAACCATATTTTCTACAACATATACAACAAACTGCTACATTTTTGGTATTAAAAAAATTAAATACCAAAAATGTAGCAGTTTGTTAATTTATGTGCATTTGTTACGTGGGTCGCGAGATAGCTGGTGTTTAAGTGAGTTAAGTAGGCGGGCGTGTGAGACAGGAAGCAAGGTCTCGCGGAGGCTCGGAGCGAGCACCTCGTTTAGATAAACCGACTCGTATACGCCACGCCGATTTTCACACGACTTCAAATGTAATTTGAAAATGTTACCGGTTGCGAAACAACTTTTGCCCTGAATATATTAATGTACTCCGTTCACACATTTAACTGAATCTAACTGTAACTATTCACAGCCGTGGTTGCTTTAAATGAACATTAATTTACAGCGAATAAAGTGTTGTTAAAATTTAAAATTGGAACTAGTTACGAACGCCGCGAATACGTAATAGACTTTCAAAAAGTATTCGCAGACAATCAGACTGAGAGTGCCGGTTTGAAAATTAAATTACTGGTATTTCCGGCGACCGTCGACTCCACATGGAATAGCAACGTTAAAAGTCAAATATCAGCGTCGTAAAGGCTCAATAACGTTTTACATTCAAAGGTCCGTTCACACCATCGCACAACGCTTCTCTCACGTAACATTCTTAGTGGGAAATCGCTTTGAAAATTCCCTATCGGATGTGGAATACTGTTCTGAAACTTAAGCACCCCAGTGTGGCGGAGATTTAATCGTGATGGAACCTAGACTGCGAGATAAAAGCAGATATGTGAATTTATTAACAGTTTTTCATTGTAGTATCACGTTCAATGTTATAATATAAAATGTATTGTTATTCTTCATTCGTTTAGTTTTATTCCTGTGAGACATCCGTGTCAATTTATGACTACGATTTCTTATTTCACATATATTTTTATATACCAAAAAACCTTGTAACTAGCTCGTGTTAAATTACGTTGCCGGGATCTGAATTCAAATGTAAGGATTATACTAGCGTGAGTAAAGTTGGCCATAAAAAATATTAATAGGTACTTAGTTATTTTGTTTTAATACTGAATTATTTTATTCGTAAAGTTTGCACCTATTTTTTGCTCTGCAAAAAATGATGTATTGCGGATAAAGTGCGACTGTACCTGTTCTAATGATCATACCTTAACTAAGGAGTACAAACATCCCACTCTAAGAAGAGTGTACTATTTATTGAAAGCATAAGAGCATATACAATAAATTTATCAAACGATAAGCTGTTTGTTAAGTACTTTTTAGCCAATGCTTTACCGACACGTATATAAAGAAGTCGTAACAAGAGTGCAAGTGGCTTATTTAAAACGTCGCATACCTCTATACGGTACACAGAAAAACGTAAAATATAGGGGTGATCATTTATCAAGATGGTCACAAGGTCACGCGCGCCGGTTGCCTATTACCTCGCGTCACCCGTCGAAGTTACGTGCCAGTTTATCAGACTGTAAAAGAACTTCGAGAGCGGTAAGTGCGCCAATACGCGCAGATAAGAAATGTTACCGACAATCGCACCGCTTCAGAGGCCATTGTACGTAATATTCGCGTTTAGTATGAATTTCATATCGTGGATACGAGCCGCCGCGCGCGGTTGACGCCGATCGTACCGGAATTATTCAACAGCTACTATTCTTTGTTGGCAATAATTCTTTGTCCTATTTCAAATATGTTATATTCTATTAGTCGCATCCATAGTGACGTGTCGTGAATCAATTCCAATTTCAACGTCGAGGGACGTTTTTGGCAAGTGATGCGATCACTTCAAGCAAAAAGACCTTGCTATATATCAATGTAAATATAGCACGTACGAATTTCTCGCTTTGTTGAATGTTGCAATAGCCGTTACATCTGACGCATTGCAGCGAACACATAATCATTTGTCAGTTTAATTCATATGTATGTTGCTATGTATTGAAAGTGAAATTATATATTTCATACCAGGGGTATAAAGCAAAATAAGCTTTTGTGTTTTATTCTCCGGTAGTTTTTTTTTAAATTAGTTACCATAAAGAACTACAGCATCAATATAATTCAAGAAATAATAATAATATCTCAATCGTGGATTATCTTTGGATAAATAGAGAGAAACAAATAAGAACGAGCGTCAAGATTAATCACTCCGATGCTCAGCTCTTGACGGCCTCTACCAACTTTAAATTGAACTATTCTCATTTAAACTTACATGATTGTATTTTATATGTATTTGGATAAATATATTGTGATCGATGTCGCATAGACTTGGCTTATCATTTTATGACCGCCAGTCTGACGTAAACCCACATGGAAAACAAACGAATCATGATAATTTTTTATCGTAATCTTTTTTTACAATCAGACTTATTTAGATGAATCTTATATCGAGTACCTACAGTTAAACGAATAGAGTAGTTGAGTTATATATAATTTTTTAAAATCAGAATATTCTCTACATGTATTTCTAAACTGAAATGCTTTAGCACATTTCTTCAGGTACAATGTATCTTCATTATTATTTTTATATTTTCATTACCCACAAGGTTAATATTTCACAATATAGCAGGCAGATAACAGCAAACCCTCGCACACCGAACAGCTTCCAACAAAATTGTCTTGGCGCAAATCGTTACCCAAACGTACGGCATCGATATTGTAGAAGTCAAATTTTGCAGGCAATGTTACACGTGACCCGAGTATAATTCCTCCCATTGACAAATGTTCGCATATTCAGGTGACGCAACTCCGGTCTGTCATGTATTCATGCTCGCATACCTAGGAACTAGTTAGACGTATTATAATCGTGAATCACTTCTTGCTCTATTGGAATATCTCCCTATCCAACAGGGTGTCTGTAGTTGTGTAAATTTTGCTTGGTCAACTGGGGTCTAACTGCCGGTGGCTTAGAGCCTGTCGAACTGGCCTATGTGTGTTTCAGGTGTCAGTGTTTCGCGTGTTAGGTTTATTCTTTGTGTATTTGGATAAAATCAGGCTATCATATAAATAATTGTGGATACTCTATCTTGATTCTATAGGGTGCTTTGAAATGACTGACGCGAGTACGCTCCCCGGAAATCTTGTAGCATTCGAAGAGGTGTAGATACACTAACTGCTCGTGAATATTCGCAGGCTTGAAGATGGCGACCACCGTACACTGTAATTAAAAGCATTATCACCCACGTAGATGCGTCGCATTTTTGAAGCTAAACTTCTTTTGGGACGTTTGAAAATGAGAGTAAAATTTTTACGATATCGAAAAAGCGACATGATGAAGTTTAAAGTACCAGGAACACATAGAGTTGGCGGTGATTATTTTTTAATTTTCGTTCATCTTTTACACGTATATCCAGATACATACCGGCATAATTGAGGTGTCTTAGCAGATAAGAGTAGGTATTAAGGCACCTGATGGCATATACAATGCGGTTCAGATTTCTATCCGATGCATTGTAGTCATTTTGTCGTCTCAATGTACTGAAATCATAAAACATTTACAACCATATCCATAGACAGATTGAAAACTTATTTTAGTCATCGAATGTCTTGTCTTCTTCGCTCAAACTGAATTCTAAAGTCGTTCAATAGGGACAAAACATTCGATAACTAAAATAGGTTTTAAATATGTCTGTGAATAAGGCTATTCTTAAATTAGAAATGCGGTCCCCGATGGCCAGAAGTCTTGTAGATTGCTTTCGAAGTTTCATAGATGTATCTATACTGCGCCTTTCAAACATTATCAGCTTCCACGTACAGGAAGAAACGTGTTAAACTCCAGTTGCGGTTAATATAATCAAGGAGTGTTAAGTTCGCGTTCTGTTTGGGAATTGTGATCGATATCAATGAATGGAAAGTAGTTTAACCAGCTATTCTTGTAACATATTCCCATATGGACTTTTATATAACGAATATGCTCAGGTGTAATAGTTATGTTGATGATTAATGTTAAAAGTTATTAATTAACACCTGCATTTTATTTTACGAACGTAATTAGCAATAAAAAATCCTCTTATATGATTTAAATAAATGATGACACATTTTATGCGCAGTTTATGATATCCGAGTAAGGAATTGAGGCAATGGATAAAGCCCAGATTGGACACAATATTTTTGGTGTAAAATACCTAGTTATATGTATAAATATAACCTATCCTACCAATAATGCAGATTCTTAGAATAATACTGTGTTAATGTTTTTTATCGTCCTACACTAGTCTATTGCTGGACATTGGTTTCTATAAATCCACACAACTGAGCATTATCCTCGACTTCCCCCATTCAAGCACTGCTTCGCTTCGCCTGAGGACTTCCTCAACCGCGCATGTTACTTGTATAAAAATATTCTTTTATTTGTGTTTAGTCCTCACCGACATGCGACTTGCGTAAGAACTAGCTTGTGAAATAAAATATCTAAAGCTAAGAATAGAACTGAGTTATGATTTTATGATTAAAGTAAATCTATATTAAATTACATTTGCAGAGTTCTGAATGAAAAGCCCTTGACAGGCTTTCCCTTTGATAAATAATTGATAGTCTTTCTACCATGATTATTGAATCCCGAGTGAATAAGATGGGCTTAATTTTGCAGACTGCCGTGAGATTACCATCACACGACAGTAAACACCCTATTTGCACTGCACTGCATCCCTCCACTGCATTGTAATCACTGTCGTTGCAATATAAAAAATTCATTCACATCGAAAATCAGGAATCGCTTATCTACATCGCAATTCTATAAAAATAATCGAATATTTATACGAGTCAATTATACGCAGTGTGTTGCGCGACGTCGTTCCGTCGAATCCGACACAATTTATTACGTTATCGACATCAACACTTCCAACCGGATATTATCTCTTTGCACAATATCCTGCGCGTAATAAAGGCAGCTTGCATACACACTAGCAGCGTACACGTACTCAGTTTCACTATACGTAGCTATTTAAACGTGTTGGAATATCTAAGGTAGTAAATATAAATAAATATACCCGATATATGCATAATCCTAAGTCCACACTATGGGTAAATTTTTATGTTGTGGGTATGAGAAACTACAAAATACTTTACGATCCCACAACATCTAGACTCGAAACATATATATTAGATTACGTAAACACTTGTCTCGGTAAGGTAATAAAACGCGCACGCATTCGACAATTTCTTTCCACATCCGGCGTGCGTTTTACCAACTACGCTAAAGAAGCTGTTCAATAATTTCGATTGGAATGATAGGAGAAGGAGGAAAGCGATTGCTTTAGAATACTAGTCCTTTCATAGTAAAGGGTCGATAAGGATTTCCGAGCGACCATCTACTACATGTTCTCGCCCAGCTAGTTTCTTAATTAAGTCAGTACTAGTAATATTGAAGCAATAAGATTATGATTTGCACTTCGGAATCTATGTGGTATTTAATACGTACTTGGGAATATTGATATATATCGAAATGAATATTACACGCATGAATCTAGCGCTTTATACTCAAAAGTTGCCATGAAATTATTTTGTTAATATTATTATATTATGACACCTTTTAGGAAGACCAAAGAAGCGCTGGCTTGATGTCGTCAAGGAAGATATGAGGGTCAATGGCCTCAATGGTCCACAATAGTAATTGAGGATGCCGAAGACCGGGCGTAATGGAGGAGCCCCAGCCGGAAGGTAGACCCTGGTACCGGCCGGGATAGCGCCAATTAGAAGGAAGGAAGGAATATGAGACCTTTATTGGATAACAGATGTGATACAATTAATAGAATAATAATACAGTACAATTTATCAGTTGAGTAAAATGTACTCGAAATTCATCTGCAGGTCCCAGGCTACATAGATCGTTAACAAACGTGTCGCTTCAGTTAACTAGTAGTGAAAATTCAAACGACCACCTTTCCAATTTATAAATTATTCTTGACATTTATTCTTATAATCCGGCTATCTTACTTAAAAGATTTCTAGAGGGTTAATCCTGAATAACTAGCAATACTATTTTTTTTCTCTTATGTCCATCCCATGGTAGTCGGTAAGAGATTGCCTCGAGCGATACGACCGCCATTAATTGTACTTTAATGCTAAATATTCGATTAGTTGTTAAGATTTATTTAGTGTACAAAAAAGAATAAAATAAATACTATTTCTCCCGCCAAACAGCAGTGTAAATTCGCTGTTGCGTTCCGGTTTGAAGGACATTGTAGCCAGAGTAACTACTGGACATATTGAGACTTAACATCTTATGTCTCAGGATGGCGAGTCAGTAGAATTCCAAGCATTGCCTTGTAATTCATGGTGTTGTTTGGTTTTGCTACTGTCCATGAGCGGTCGTATCGCTTACCATCAGGCGAATGGCATGCTCGTCTCGCCATTCATTGCAATAAAAAAAAAATACTAGTAAGTATTAAAGTTTTATCAACATTGTGATAGATTCAATAGGTTTTGCGTCAAAGAGTAACAAGCATCCATTCACTCTTATAAATGTTCCCATTTATAATATAAGTGGGATAATTAGGTACTCGGGTTGGTAAGAAGACACCCACGCGGTAACTAAATCCTTTTACGATGATACCACTCCACTTAATCAGTCAGCTACAGAAGCACGGAAGTAATCAAACTTTATAACGAGTTACGTAATTATGTACCTACTTCATTTAGTTTAATTTTCTTATATTAGGTTTAAAATTAATGCATTGAAAATATAATGTTATTTTATATGTCACGTAATACCTAGGTCTTATAAAATGTTTTTATTTTCCAGGCCCGAAGTGGATATAATAAATACCAATATCCGGGGCTTAAGAATACTCCTATAAAGTTATATTAGATTACAATGAACGAGGGAACAAGATTTATGTTGTTGGAGTCTGTGCGTTGAAAACAAAACGTTAACTGCATGAATGCTGGCTAAAACTTTATAATTAATGATTCGTTAATCTTCTTGAGGGCTGATATGGGAATGGAAGTTTCCGCGAGAGCGACTTTAACATTTTCCTTGGCAAATATTTTTCCCAAATCTTCTACTGGGGCGTATGCTCCACGGAAATATATTTATATATTTCTATTAGACAAATAAGAATTTACATTTAGCTAGGGAAAACGAAAAAATAAATACGAGAATTTTCTCTTAACACAGAATCCAGGAATAAATAGGAACAAATTTTCAAGTTTAGACTTTTTAGCAAATTTCCTTAATTATAAATGAGTTAAGGCCATCGATTTACAATAATACACATATTAGCTTTTAGTTACATATAGAAAGTTATATGATTTTAAGACTACAGTATTTTTTATAGCGGAGTAGCGTCCACCGAGCTTGTAAAGGTAATTGATCACCGACGAACCATCCCAGAAGGATCAATAATGCATTGTCCTCCTTTGAGAATTATTGAGTCGTCGACAATGATATTACCAACATTAAGTGTAACAGTAATGTATTAAATTTAATATCATTGTAGCACCATGATGAATTATTCATGGCATTGGTAACTTATTCCACGTAATAACAGTATATTATGTAGATCACAATACTAAAATTGCAGTATATAGCCATTTGAGTATTGGCTTGAATATTTGAACCAATCATGACATTTTCAGACGGCTAAATGTCCATACTTACAGACTAAAGCTAATATTTAAAGCAACTGCCAAGCTTACTGTTCAATATTATATCCAAATCAATAACATTTAGCTATATTTACAAACACGAGGTGAGTGCAGTTGTAGCCCAGTTTCATACTTTGCAATAGCTATCGAAACTTCAAATAAGCTGTAGTGACAGTGCTCGCGGCAGTTCGACGGAAGGCACAGACAACCGGGCCCAGTTCGGATCGCCTTCAAGTAAAGCGATTTGGCGGTAGATTAAATCTATTGGATTGTGCACAAGTGGAGTTAGATGAGAAAATGATTAATGCTACGAATGTGCGCTGCGATTTAATCCAGCTGCAATTATTAACGAGCTTAAAGCCGTAATATCACCCAATGCCGTAAACATATTTGCACTACCATCACGTAATGTAATTTGCAATTAATATTGTTATTTAGGTTGTGTGCTCGGATAATCATACTTTAGTTTGGAAAAGTCCCTCTTGTGTTAAATCTAACATGATCATTGCAATTAACCATGTTACAGTATCTAATAAAAAAATCTAAATGTTTGCCAGTATGTTTCTAAATCAATGGACGGTCTTCTAAGGTTTGTTCCAAGCTGAAACGTGATGCAATTGTATAAGTGTTTGGATTACAACTGCGCGGTAGACAAGGGTCCTTGCAACTTGCGCTGAAGCTCACAACTTTCTCGTTGAGAACACCTCAACCTAACTTGCGCTTTTGGTGCAAATATTGTTGAGCTCGACAACCTTAGAATTTTATGACGCGACGCATAATCAGGTCTCATTTACCATTTTAATTGGACGTGAAATATTGGTTCATCAATGTTTACAATATATGTATGTTGTTTAGAAAATGCCTTTGCGTAAATAACACACCTTTGAACATGGTACAATACATTGCATGACAGCAAGATTTACAGATTTGTTGCTTGTTTGTAATAAATAGAATTCCGAATGAAAAATGATCGCACTATAAGAGGATGTTGAGCGGTTTGTACCCGCTATTGCCAATTGCTAATAGTACCAGTTATCAATTCTTATGCGAAAATATCAGTGTTATAGGGTACAATACGTGTTCAACTATCAGGACGTGGCCAGTTCAGTGTTAGACAGTTCGAACGTTACATAATATCAAGGGTGCAATTCTCGAAGATGCTGAAGTAGGATATAGTCAAAGAAAGTCTACATCTCTTTTCTTTCTATTTAGCTTAATACTAAGTTTACTCAGGTTGGCGCAATACGTTCTTCAGCTAAGTCTGAATCGTCTGCCAGGCTTAAAATTTTCGGAAAGTAGAAGTTTTAGTCTACCACCTGCCCTAGTGCATGGTGGCCTGTTGGTAACGGACTAGACGCGGCTGCCAACAAGTTCACCATTGTCGCGGCTTCAAATCTCAGGGCACATCTCTGATTTTTCGATGTCATGTGTGTATTGATAGTCAATACTATGCACTACAACATTGAAGAAAAACATAGCGAGGAAACCTGCATACCATAGCGATTCGTAAGAATTTCTATGATACGTAAAATCCGCCAACCTGCTCTAATGAGGCTTAAAATTCACATACCTTCAAAATTGGGTCAAAGAAAGTCTAACGATCAAGCTGAAGCACCTTAACTATCCCACTAATCCGATAATTATAAACATTTCACTCTGAATTCAAAGTAAAACTTTGTAGCAGCGAGAACCGTTGTTCACAACTCTAGATTACTTTCAGAGAATGATCCGGGAGTCCGGCGGCGAGCAACCACTTCTAATAATAAGTTGGATACACAGAAATCTTTGAAGGAATTCTCAATGATAGTTGCAGTGCTCGAGTGGAGCACGTTTCCCTGGAGCCGCGGAGTTTGAAGAAAGATAACAGCTGCGAGTCGCGGGCTTGCGAACTCCGCGACTTGAGAATGTTGCTACTCGCTCGATGCCATCTCAATTCTCGAGAAAGGCTTAGCGGCCATACTCCACCGTTGAATCAATTTTACTTGGTGTTTGATTCTGAAACAAGAATAAGATAATAAACGTCTTTTAACATTCTTCATAAACTTTCATTTTAAGCGCTTTCATAATGTAAGGTTTAAAAACATCTTTCCACACAGCGACTTCGAAGTGCCTTGCCGCTGGTATTGGGTAACTTTATAATTGACGGCAAAAGCTAACCATTACGCGGACAGCATTCTCACCAACCTCCGGCACCCAGAAATGTCAATAAAGTTATGTAAATCTTATAAGTCCTTATCGTATGAACTATGTAGTATTACTAAGAAATTGTACGCTAACAGACTGCCTCGGTGGCGTAGTTGTACTGCAGTATCATAGCAAAGCTGAGGGCTTGGGTTCGAGTCCAGGGTCGGGCAAAGTGATATTGGATTTTTGGATTCATTATCAGCCCGGAATCGGGACTTTTTAGCCCGATATGGCAATAGGCTCCCCCCTATCAAATCGTTGGACGGAACATACAAGGCGAAATGTGGGTATCCTGGTGGCGTCTCTGCCTACCTCTTCTGTGATAAAGGCGTGAGTTTATGTATGTATGTATGTATGTATGTATGTATGTATGTATGTATGTACGAACGCTAACAATAAAAAAGAAATGAGTTGCAAATACAAATTGTTAGATTGTCATTTATTAAAATTGGAATAATGAAGATGTCGCTGGATACAGTTCGCTTTCAATTCACAATGACTTCAACTAGACCTCCTAAGTCAGGTCTACAGTGGACTTTCTGTAGCTGAAGATGATGATAAAAGATGAAACAGTATTACCTATGTGATGGTACCTATGATTTGTAATTTAGTTATGGCATGTAAGGTAAATAAACCGACCTGATTTTAACTTGTATCTTCTATTCGAAAACGAAATTGCAGAAGAGCAGATACAAAATCAAGACTTAACACAACATGCAGGAAGTACTCGTATAAATGTTTACTCGATGGAAAAATGAAATTCGCCAACTCTTTGCCTTTAACTTTAATACTGTTCTACAAGACTTTTACATTAGCCTGCTGCGAATGCATGTTAAAATTCTTGTTCATTTTTGTCCATTTGAATGTAATATCGAATTCACTTTTTTATTGTAATGTATTGAGTAAGAATAGAAGATTAAAGCAATAAGATTACGTAAGCGTATAAGTTCAAGCCGCTATATCTCTAAAAGGGTAGTCGGAGATGCCACTAATGCTAGTTTATTAACAAGACTACGATAGGAATAGGAATACCAGTTCCAAGTAAATTGTAATAAATTTATAAGAAAAACCGAGAATCGAACCCAGGACCTCATGTCAACAACATGTCAATATTCCTAGAATGTAGGTCAATAAGGGCGAAATAAAAGAAATGGCAACAAAATCGTTTACAACATCATCATCTTAATAATAATTAAAAAATGAATTAATGAGCATTTACATATATTATTCCGGATGTCTTTATGCGTCTTTAAGCCTCGCCTTAAATACCATATTACTGCGACCTCTCGTTTATCAGCTTTGAGAGTGACAGATACCCGTAATCCCACTATAACATACACGTTTTAACATGGACAAATCACTTTGATATACGGCTTCATACAAGGTACGTATGTAGCACAAGCCCATAACTACAATTTCGTGTGCCGTTATTGTCAGGCATTACATAGGATGTGGTCTCACAGAACCAGACCACACACCAAACACAGCTCGCATCTACCTATCCCAATGTGTGCAGAGGGCGCCACTAGTCCTCAATAAATGCACGTGTCACTGCTGACAAGATATCTTAGTACGTAATTAGTCTGTTGGTTTATCAGTAATTATTTTAAATTTAATCTACATGGTTACATTTATGATATTTAATAAATATATTTGGTTATATGAAATTAGACCGCTGTGGGAATTCTTTGGGTCATATCATGCAGTAGACATTGTGGTTGTAGATGATGACGTGTAAGATAAATTTTATAAAAAAAATTCTTATGAGAAACCAAAAAAAGATGATGCGTCACTTGTTTCAAAGATAATATATACTGTCAGGGTAAATCGCTCTATAATTTTTATCAGCCTATGTTTAATCCTCACAAAATAAATGTGAAATATAATAAAAACCACAAGACTACTGTCTTGTGTCTACTGTCTTGTTCTCAAGAACTCGACGAAAAGTACAAAAATAAAAAGATATGCATGATAATCTTGTCATACATAAAACTATTCATTATACAAAGATTTGACAACTTCCGTGGCGCAGTTTGTTGAACGCCGGTTGTGACTTGTGACACGAGAGGCCGCGGGTTCGATCCCCGCACCGAGACAAATGTTAGTGTGAACTACAAGTATTTGTTTCGGATCTGGGTGTTTCTGAGATTGAAAAGTGTCTCGTAGTTACTGATACCCACGACACAAGACTTAATTGATCTTAATGTGGAGTCTGGACTATGTAAATGACTGTTGGGTATATTTAATGTATTATTTTATTATTTTAACTTCCTAATAGTATTACGTTAAAGTCGTTCCCACAACTTCGCTATTGTGTTCCATTTTACTAAACGGATATAAGTTTTTCGTTTTCTAAACTGCGCAACTAAACTCCGACAATTTGTTCTGTTTTTGAAAGTTTTTAAAATATACATAAGTTTAGCCAGTGCGGCTGCACTTTCGCGAGTTACTTTATACAGTTATCTTTGAACGTTTTGTGGTTGTTTTTAAAATATTAAGAACCCTTGGGTGTATGCTATTTGTTCTTTACTTTCACTGCAAATATTTTGCTGTTTTTTTTTTCTTCTCTTTTTTCTATCTTCTATATTCTATAGCGTCTAACTGTTATGGGCTGATAATACAAATCTTATGATAATACAAATCAGTCGAGCAGTTTTAGTTGCCAAGAGAGCGCATAGAAAGCCATTTCCGACAAGAGGCGCATTAGGTCTGACCCGTCATTTTACCACACGTTCCCAGTCATCAGTAGTATAATTTTATTAAAATTATTTGGTAGTAGGCACGAGAAGGAACTGGCAGTTATGTGCCTCGTCAAACAGCACTGGCAGTAGGCAGGCAACTGGCACGCATATTTGTGCTTATTCTCGTCATACATGAGCAGTTTTGCCCGCCAGGCGTGAGCGTCAGGCAGATCTGTCGGTTAAATCCGTGCCTATAAGGCTTGTGTTTAGTTTACGTTGCAGTATGCATGCGTTTCGCATTAATACTCTTAGTTTGGTAAAACCGATAAAACTTGACATGTGGAATATAATGCAATGAAAAAATGTACCGTATTTTGATTGCAGCATTTTTACAATGGGTAGAAGTACAATATTTCTACTCGATCGGAGAGCGACAACTGTACATGGTGGAAAACCTGTCATGGTGATAGGCGTAGTGTCGAGTTTTGGTTCACCCTGTGTATTTTCGACTTCGAGCAGACCGACATAATTGTGTATCCAGGCGACTTTCGGTGGTGGATTCGATACGATTGTCTATTTGTATTGCACTTAGTGCATTAAGTGTGTCATCGAATGCAATATAGTTTTGAGCATAAAAAATATTGTGACCAACATAGCCATAGGAAACATACCTATTTCGTAATTCGTTTAATCTTCTAAAGTAAATATACCGAATTTATTTTCGAGCACACAATTCCCTTTTACTTACAATAAAACACAAAGCGTCCAATACACAGGATGTTCCCTAATTAATAGCTAGTACAGTTGTTGTAGGTATAATAGTTTCGTTTCGCCGAATGGAATGGTAGTCGCGAGGTGGCCTTTTGTAAGCGGCCCACACCCTCGTTAGTGACGCCACTTCAAAGCCGCGCACAAAGGGACCCCACCCTTACACAGGTAACAGTACCTTCACAGCTTATCTCTATTTTACGATATTTATAAATGTTGACTTTGGAACGCTTTCGAATAAACACATCGGCTGTAAATAATTCAATGGGATACAAGCCTTGTGTAGAGGCAATCAGAAAAGCGGGATTTGTCAGTATTACAACACCCATTCGGACTAGTCGAACCCCAAATACAGGGTATATCAAGACCACGACCGAAAATGAAGCCAGGTGGTAGTTTTAGCGGTTACAGACACAATGCAACTAAAAATTTTGCAAAATAAGCGCCATTTTTTTTTTACAGTTTTATAAAAATCATCGTGTTTGAGGGGTAATAAATACCTAGTTTTGCAAAAATAGTAATTTAAGCCTTTACGTACCATTGCGTTTTACAATTTTATTTTGTGAAATTTTTACTTGCATTGTGTTTGATATCACTAATACTACCACCTGGCTTCATTTTCGGTCGTGGTCTTGATATACCCTGTATATGTTTTTGTGCAGCAGATATAATTGTTTTGGGGTGAGATTCGAACTTACGACCTCTCGTTTCAAAACCGGTGTTCAACCAACTGCCCTACGGAGACTGTAATCTCTCGTTATTGTAGGAAAAACAAGAATGTGTAGGTAATTTCATTATTTCCAAATAAAATGAATATTCAGTTTCGATTGCTCCATTATTGTATTTATTGTCACAAACATATTTCGCAGCGACAACTCTAAATCTGGTCGTGGAGATATAATGATATAATACTTTTAGTGAAGCCAATAGTTCATAAAAGTGTTCAAGCGAAAATAAGTAATGAAGTTCCTTCATTAAAAGTTTTTAACTTATTTGAAAATTACTGAATATTTTATTGGGAAAATGATATTGAGATTTCTCTCGCTGAATACTTAAGGGTTTTGCGTAGTAGTGAAGATGAATGTAGTATTTATTGCGTTTCTGGTTGTTGAAATTAAGTTATTGTCTTTACATGTGTTATCAGCTTAATCTTACATGGTTACTTTATTTTTGATTATATAAAGGGTTGCAAGATAGGGCCATTTAATCAGGCAGCTGTAAAGATCCGCGGTCTAGGTAAACTTACAATACAAAAAAAATATGAAATAAATACTCCGCTGATACCAATTAAAACCTTGTTCATCAATATGAAATGTCCCTGTGGTGTTTCACACACTAAACACTAAAATGTATTTAATCATCATGATCGTTTTCAGTCCGCGGAAATAAATTGTTGTATTTAATATTTTTCCTAAGGACTTCTACAGCGACCTGTCGGAAGCGGACTCCTTTAAACTAATAATAATAAATAAATACACCCAAAAGTCTCAAACATTGTCCCACATTAAGATCAATCAAGTCTTGTGTCGTGGGTATCAGAAGCTACGAAAGACTTTTCGGTTTCACAAACACCCAAAGCCGAGACCAATACTTGTGGGCCTCACAATCATTGGTCTCGATGAATCGATGGAATCAGCGGCCTCTCGTTTTACAACCGGCGTTTAACCAACTGCGCCACGGAGGCTGTCGAATAAATTGTACTAGTATACACCAAATCCTATTTACACTTGTATACTAATTATTGTTGCATAATCTCGATATTACTTATAAGCAATAACAACAGACAACAAAGTTAAGGTTTAAGTCCGTCAGCAGCAGTACTGTTATAAATTATTCCAACTTGACTCTTTGTGGAGAATTAACAGGGCAAAGTTTAGAAACTATGACATTACCCTTAAGGTTGTGTTCCAACAAACAGTTTTAAAGTGTGGTTATACGAGGGATTTTCTCGGTTCCCTTAAAACCGTCATTAAGTGAAATAGAAAACAAACCTTTGTAATGTTCCGTTGTTCTATTATTCGTAAATTTTAATGGAAGGTTTCATTTGTAACGCTTTGATTTCTATCTTTAGATTATTGCACTGTTGGATATATACCTCTTTGGGTCCTTTAGCCTTTCCGGTGTGTCAACATAACTCTGACGTCTTGAACATCGACGACGTCATCAGCTGATCATGTAGCAACTTATTTAGCCTCTCGCTTCTTTTGCCAACACCAGTTTTTGACTCAAACAAACTTTCCGTTTTGCCTACCTTAACTTTAGTTCCACCTCTAAAACTTTCATAGTAATAATCACATCAGGGATTAAATAATTTTGCAAATAATTTTCATCATAATCTTTAGGCTTAAAAAGTCTACGAGAACCTCCACAGCGACCTGTTGAAAGCAGACTGCAGACCTGAGACTTTTATTATGTCCTTATGGTTGAAAGCTAGAAAATAAGCGTCCTCTTTATCATCAGCTACTTGATCTCTATCCCTCTCTCTCTTAAGCTACAGGAAGTCCACTGCTAAAACGCCTCCCCCAAGGATCTACACGTGTAAGGACATACGAAAGTCTAGATAGATAGAGTATATATTATGGGGATATGTCCATTTCCCGACAGAAAGCTACAGTGTACGTGTTCATTTCAAAAGTTCGGACGTGAATTAAATTAACTTGTCTAATTGGATGACAAGATATCCTGAACCACTTTCATGGTCTGTAAATCTATGCGTACAGACACCCTTTTTCACGGTGTGCTGTTTAGTTACATTTATTTAATTCAATGAAATTTAATTACCTACTTACATAGAAACAAGTTTAAACCCGGTAAATATAACTACTTAATAGAAGGGTCGAGGTAGTTCATTAGCGCAATGAATTCATACAGAATACAATATTTTCGGTTTTGATAACAACAGTTTTATATCACCACTTTTGCCGGGATTTATTTGAGTTGGTAAAGGATTGGCAATAACTTGTTTAAAGTCAGTATACGTAATACCTGCACTGTGATATTAACGTTGACTTAATAAATAAGCTGGTGTTATCCATAATAGTAACATATATTTGAGAAAAAATTTCTGTATAACGTTGTTGAATTTCTTGCACAGTTTTTTTGCACTTATAATTCTTTCTGAAAGCGCCAAGCGGTCGCTATTACTCAACAACCCAAAACTTCGTTTAAGAAACTAGTTGAATAAAGAACATTTTCATTTAGGACTCATTTATTTAGTTTTATAATCTCTTTCCCCTAATGGTTGTGTACATTAAAAGTAAACCGTGAGTTCATGAAATCGATTCCCAGGTTGAGCTATTATTTAACGACTTCACGATAGGCAAGTGCTACTTTCTGTGAAGTGTTAAAGTTTATCAAAGAATCGTCGAAATTTAAAAACCTAATTAAAAATACGTAAACTATAAGTCTAAGGGCATCCTGTAATTAATTGCAAATATGTGCTCGTACACAAACTCTAAACAGGTGAAGGAAAACATCGTGAGGATACCTGCATACAGTAGCGATTTTAAAGAATTTCTACGGTATGAAGTCCGCCAACCCGCACTAGGCAAGCGTGGTGGACTATATGGCCTTACCACTCTCAATCGATTCTCTCGATTGTAGAGTAGGCCCGTGCCCAGACGTATATGGGCTGATACAATACAATTCAATACAATACAAACCCTAAATATTAATAATATAATTTAACTTTGAACACAGCCCTCCAAATTGTCTTATAAACTCACAGATACCATTAAGATCTAATCTATCTCAGAAGTCTGTCTCTCATACGTGATTGATTAATTTTAATACGGGTTCATAATAAAGCAGTTTATCGCATTGGCATTGCTGATTGATATTAAGCGATTTTGGCGAAGCGTCTCGAGTCCGCCTAGCATTCGGCACAAGTATCTATTATTTCCACGGCAATTATGTACAGCGCCTCGTTTTACTCACAGATGTACTTGGAGTAGCGGTGTGTGTTGAATAGCTCGATCGTGCCAGAATAATTTATTTTCTTCGTAATTACCTGTCTCACGACAGAGACAAATAGTTATTTATTTATTTCACGGAAACGCTTTGAATGCGGAACTCGGAATGTCCCCGCAACAGACGCGAAAGCATTTCATATAGCGTGGGTCGTTTATTACAAGATTTTGTGATGCTCGCCTCCGCAATCAAATATTTCATTTACGTAGAAAAATGACGGGCTTTATCCTTTATTAGACGACACATCTGCCTTATTAATGTCGGAGATGTTAATTCTCCAAATTAATATCATAATGTGGCGTGCGGCGTGTTGCAATTAATTAGGCTCTAGTGAAGTATCGATTTCATTTATTAGGTGCAGTCCGCTTTGAAAACCTCATTGCTGGTTTGGTAATCGAAATTGTAATCTAGTTGAAATCGGATTGTCGCCAAAACAGATTCAGTTGCCCTCTGAACCAACGGAATAAGGTGTGAGTCGAGAGGCGAGGATGTTACACGATACAGGAGCAAGGGAGATAGAGGCAAACCGTAATCCTGACCAACACAACTCACCGACAGACTTAGGAAATGAAAGCCAACCGAACCAAAATTCATTAATGTTATCGTGTTTGCTGTCCTAACACTTGCACAAGGGAATGGAAGCGTCGGATAATTAACACCAATCTAAAACTGTTTCTCTGTATTGCGTACAATTGTGAGATTATAATCGTATATTGCATAGATTTATTTGTAATCATAAAATTTCTATCATAATAAAAAAATCTTTATCGTTAAGAAAACTGGCATAATTAATTACTACCGTTTAAGAACACGAAATCACTTCCTTCCGATAACAATTAATAATGAGAATATTTTGAAAGAAAGAACTAGTAATTTTATTTCGTCATAATTCTTACTTCGGTGGAAACATGTCTTATTTAATTTAACGAAGCCACAGCGAATCAACAACTTGAAAGAACAACGTACATTCAATTAAGATATACAAAAAATATAACCCGGGCCATTTACGTCTCCCTGTATGGCACGTGCCGCCGCTACAAAAAAGAGGTCGGTTAAGAGGAATCAGACCACTTTGACCAAAGACGATGGCCTGGGTTGGTGGACTTCACATTCTAGAAAATCTAAATATGATGATGATTTCCTCAACATATTTTATACCGTTACAGCGGTGGGTAGTTCATACTAATTTAAAGCTTAAGAGTTTAATTGTTTGTTTGAACGAGCTAATCTCAGGAAATACTGGTTCGAATTGAAAAAAAATATTGTTGGATAATCTATTTATCGAAGAAGGCTACAGGGTACTTTTCATCCCGAGAAAATATATCGGGACTTTTATCCCGGAAAAGGTTTTTCACGCGGCTAAACCTGCGAGCAATATAATTATCGTGTCGGCATCAAAAAGCCCCTGAAAGCTCAGTGAGCAAAAAAACAGCTACGTCCACTGCCTAAGCTTGAGTCCACTGTTTCAATCCCCGCACCAACAGATAACTCAAAGTACATACCAGCACCTGTGCCATGTTATTTACTTATTCATATTTCATTATTATTGCTGTTTAAAATGCAACGAAGACATACCTGAGTGTTCTCAATATACCGAAGATGTAAACACAATATTACAGTATACAATATTCACTTTGCACTGCTATAGTTACAGTTTATTATTGTTAGATAACCGTACAGACGCTTCCTGATACACGCCTCTTATTCCAGCGACCTACACAATGGCTGATGATTACGACTGACGTGACATGAAGTTGATAGCCCCGTATCTACATGGCCTAATTTGAATATCGCTCATAAAATACACTACACCGACTCTCGTGGCAGCGTGTTTAGGCAGTTAACCGTGGGGTCATAGGTTCCCAAGTTGAACAGTGTATTTTGTGTGAGTTTTTTGTTTTGTAACATCTCATATCAGTTCTCTGGAACAAGAATTCGCACCCGATATGGAGTTAGATCCGCCCCCTATCATATCTCAACACGGAAATAAGCTCGGCGAAACATAGGTGGCACTAGTAACTTCGCTTACCTTGAATATAGAAGCCAGAGCGAATGTATGTGTATGAAACATAATTTTACAATATCGAATAAATTACAAAATACGAGCTATTTTTCGAGGCTAAATAACTTTTAGCACTTTAAGATGTCGAGGCTTAGACGACTTCAATCTAGTTAATTCCATAATAAAAGGACAGCTCCAAGACGCTCCGGCATTAAGGAGGTTAGGTTTAGTATATACATTGAAGCGACCCTCCATTTTACTGTTTTTACAAGAGAAAAAAAAACTGTCTTAGACTATAATCTGCTTTTACGAGCGACATACATAAAAATCACCGTATCGACTTTCCGTCTAAGTTCGAAGAATATTTTTATTTAGGTTAGTTGTTTAGGTATATGTTGAATGTGGATGAATCATTTCTTTTTCTATTGCATAGGTCCGGCAAACGAGCAAATGGGTCAACCTGATGGTAAGTGATCACTGCCGCCCATGAACATCAACAAGGATACAGATCCTTGTTGGCAACAGTGCCAGCCCATCAAATTGGGAGGAGAACGAGAAGGAAAAGGGATGGGAGAAGGAAAGGGGTATTGGGCATCCGGCAATATCACTCACCGAAGGAAACGCGACAGCGAAGGTGCCGCTTCACGTCGATTTCCTATGAGACAATGGTACTGCCCCAGACGAGCCTGCCCATTCATGCTGAATCATGACTGACAACAGCGTGGCTCTACCACTTCCAAAAATGTTTTCTTGTTAGATTCTTGCAATCCATTACTTATAGAGTCACATAGTCAATGATGATTTTAATTTTCCGTGGCGCTCTTTATCAAGACGTCAGCCATAAAACATGTAAAGACTTTTATATTAATGTGACGTCATTACTTGTGTATGACTATTGGATGTTTTTATTTTATTTTAGGGATTCGGTACGTACCCATACCAAATATGTATTAAGATTTTTCATAGTTTATAATTTGTAGATAAGTAAATATCTACAAGTAATATTTAAATAAAACTATTTTTTACGGATTTTATCGCGATTTGGTTTAATTTTTTCATTTTTTAACTTCCACCCCGTGACCACGAAAGCTGTAAAGCAATCGAAACGTCAGGAAGTTAAGCAATGTAAAAAACCAAATCGCGATAAAATCCGTAAAAAATAGTTTTATTTCAATGTGTAACAATCGCGTAAATCTAAGAAACCATTATCTTCAAGTAAGTTGTTTGATTTATGTATATTTTATGAGAGTTCGATGGTGTAGTGTCCTTTTATATCTTAGCAACATTAATCGGCCGCTATTATGTAACTCACTCATTCCTTTTACCCTTGAGAGGAATCCTTTGGACTTGAGCTATTTATATTAAACCGATCTCAAGAAATGATTCCTCGTTTTTATACATATTTCGAATGAAGCGAAACAGTTTGTTGGATTACCTAGGGAATTAATACCTCAGTATTCACTCGTATACTCAGAATGTGAAAAAATTACATAAGGCATATATCTACAGAATTTAACTAATCCATTCTCGTAATCCGAGGTAAGTGGGCGTATAATAAGACAACACAAAAAGCAAAATAATATGTAAATCATACAACGCTAAGGTTTAATTACGTGTTTCGGAATGAATTTGTACGACCGAATTATCTAAAACAACACATGTATGCATAGCAATTTGAAAATGCTCTTATGGTTCGCAAACTGTTATAGTGTTTATCTCTTTGCACCAGAGTGGCGTTAGAATTGTCCACGTGATTACAATAAACGTTGTTTGTTGGCAAATGTTCTGTTTTAAGTTATTTTCAGTACGTAATTTGCTATGCGCACTTAAGAGATTAATGTTAGATAGAATTTTACTACCGGTATCGCTGTGCCATGCATCTGGGCAAATTAAAAAGGCTCTCTTGTTTAGTGAAAGCGTAGTTTGTTAAGTGCACATTTTTATGAGTTTCGTAATAAAAGCGTAGAGGGTGCTAGTTACGCGTTATTCTCTTGTTTCACAAACAGATTAATCCAGCTAATCATATTACATTGCGCTGTACCTTACTTAATACGAGTATCCGGATAGGGAACGTGTTAATTTACGTTGCAGAAAATATTTTATGTTCCTTATTTTGAATGTTAATGTAATATAAAATACATTATTGCATGAAATATGGCAATGTGTATAAATTAAAGTGCTTATTTATATAGTTACCTATATATGTAAATTGTGTAAGTGACTTCCACGTATCAGTGTAAGGAGTAATAAATAAAACATATAAATTACAAATTATAATCGGAATAAAATATTTGAAATGCATACTAAGTGTATTATTGTATGATAATATAATATAATCCATATCCTGTCACCGAGGGGACAATATAAAATTGACGTTGAATGATATTGTTTCCATCAGCGCAACATTTATTTTCCGATATTTATTTAATGGAAATGGAAGTAGTTTATTGTTAGTGTGGATAAATACAGTGTGTATTATGAAATCATATATTTAAAACTACGTAAAATGCTGGCATTTTTGTGTTTAATAAACAATGCATGTGAATAAAAATGAAAAGTCCATTATCTGAGTAGTGTATGATCGTTATCCACGTTACTTCTCTAATGTATAAGCGATGTATAAAATGATCGTGTTTAAAGTATAAAATGCCCCGTAATATTATAATCTGAAGCGGAGTGACGCTTTCCCGGGAGCCGATTTTGGGTCAAGATGAATCGTGCGCCATGTTCCATAATAATTTGCAGTGCGGTAACAAATTATTATCAGTTTCGTACAATACATTGTTTTAAAAGTAAGGGAAATGTAGCAGTAGATAATTTAATTTAAAATCTTTCAGAGTGGTAGTAAAATTACATACAAAAAATTCACTTGGCTTCCTCTGACGAGGCAGGCCAAGATACTACTATAATAATTAGGACCTCCCACAGTTCAGTGGGGTTATTTTTTGTCTTGAGATATGGTAGTATGAGAGCCTATCACTATGCCACATAATTAGTGAAAGGATTACTTACCCATTTGATACGCAATCAACAGAAAATAAACATTTTGTAGAAATAAATTAAGAAACTCTCAAGTCCATGTTGAACCAATTGATGTGTGTGGTGAGCTATAGACGCAAATTATTATGAAGTTGAGCCAACATAACATTAAAATAATACACAGGCCTGAGATAAAGAAGCGAATTAGTGTATCAAACGTTTTTATGAAAAAAATATGCCGAAAGCTGTTCTTCAATACAGAAAGGTTCGCCAATTCTTTTTTGAGCCGCACCGTCAAGCTGTGGAATATTCTACCGTCACACGTGTTCCATTCTTCTTATAATCCCGGGTCCTTCCGCCGTAGTGCGAAGAAAAATATCTGCAGGCTGGCATAATTGTATCGAATGGCATGGGAACGTCGTCTGATGCCATTCGATATTCTGTCTGGACGGCATTTGAGCTTACCATCAGGTACACCGTGCAGTGTGACTGCACTTATGCCGCGATAGATAAAAAGAAAAGATATCCTCGCTCAATATCCGAAACAAAACAAGATCAAAAATATTATACACCATCATTCGCAAATAATGACATAATGTAATTGCTGAATTATATTTTCGTGGCTACTATTGAGTTAAACTTAATTGGTGTAGAAACTGCTTTCACATATTTTGTGTTACACAATGCTACTATTGTTAATATTGTCTTGCACTTTACTCTTTTATTAAATTGTTGTTTGATTTATGGTGGATGAAATGTTCAGCGCCGTAATTAAATAATGAAAATTACGATTCTGCGCATAAATTTATCGTCAGACGGTAATGCTCGTCTTATACTTTAAAAGTCAGTTGTCTTATGAGGATTTTAGAATTTAAGTAACGAAACTTTCACATTGCTTATTATGATTCTTGAACGCTTTAAATGTATTACAACGTGCATATGTTGGGTTCAAGCAGTCGTCAACAAGCAAATTAATAATATATTTTTGTACTATATGAAGGGAGAATTAGAAGGTGAGATCAGGGAGGCGGTAATGATTAGATATTCGCGAATTTACTGACCAAAAGACATGTTACTGTAAAACGATGTCTTCATGTGTTTTGTTTTCTATAAAATAGTAGTGCCTCTTCGGTGACAACGGTTCATTCATGTTGTAGTTTAAACTGCTGCACGGCCGTTAAGTCCTTAATTTAGCTTTTAATGGTTCCATTATTTGTCTGTAAGTCTGTCACTCAAGAACGGTCTTCTCAGGGATGCATGGAGCAAATTGGAAGAAGTATAAAACTTTACGTCTTAGGTCCTTTTAAATAAATTAAGCTTCTAAGTACTAAGTACGCTAAGCCGACTCATACTTGGCGGGGCTTTTTAACGTTCTCTGTATATTCAAATCTCTATTACAATATGCAGTATAACCACATATTAATGTGTAACTACAAATGTAACGCTCGTATACCGGGTGGAGGAGACATGACATTAATTGAAACCACATACAAGGCATCGCGTCAGCAGTTCGTACATTAAAAATCATTAATTTAAATTCAAATAACCGGATATTATGGAATTATGGATTATTATGAAACTTACTTAGTATGTTTGAAAGATAATTTTTTTGGCTCATTTTAGTTCGTACTAGATTCTTGGTGGCACGTAAAGTCCACCAAACCACACTAATGGCTCGACCAGAGTGGACTATGAGCAAAGCCCGCTCTATCGTACTCGGTTGTGAAGGTGTCTCGGGCTTCACAATATGGGGCGCTTATGGGCTGATATAGTACAGTTAATGTGGACGGCCTGGTTTACCGTACTTTCAAACGAATTCCCTATGTTTTATATTAAACTAAATATTCCGGATAAATAACATCCCTACTAATATTATAAATGTTAAAGTGTGTATGTACACGTGGGTACATACATATATACTCACGTTCCGTTTTCACGCTAAAACGGCTGAACCCATTTTTATGAAATTTAACATAGCGATATATTGGACCATGGAGACGGACTTAGGCTATTTTTTTTCCGAAAAATTGTAGTGCACCTGTGGGATGAGTCAGGAATTCAAATTCGAATGGGACAAGAGAGGACAGGATTGCATGCTTTTCGTCATGGTGAGAATGAGATGGGACCGAACGGGATATAATGGGATGAGACGGGAAAACCAATATAGTCGACGGCTGCATTGAGTTTAAATATAAAACAGTTAGTTAGTACGCGAAATAATGTTGTTGATGTGGACTTGACTCAAAAACAATCTGCACTCGGGCGAAGCCGGGCGCGACCGCTAGTATCAAATAAATGTATTAATGATTCGTTTACTTTTGTCGGTTAACATACTTAATTTTGAATCACATGTATTTCCTGTACAAATATCCATATTAATCCGTTATATTCAGGGTATCCCAAAACTAAACGATAAACCAATATATATAGATAGTCATGTATACATAGAAAAAAATATAGCACTATCCCTGATAATTTTCAAGAAACAGCCATTCTAGTAACCATTTAAAAACATCTACTTTGACCAAGACTTTTATGCATTGTGTCGAGGGATTTCCATCTTAATACATAGGTATATAAAAAAAATGTGTCACGTTGTTTAACCGCGATGAACTACTAAATCGACTTTAATAAAATTTTGCACTCGAATTGAAAATAGTGGGCGCCATGTTGAACTTTTTCCGATTGGTATCCGATTGATCAAAATCAAAATCTTGAAAAATATGAAAATAAGCAAGAAAGAGGAGACGAAGTTAATACAAAATACTATATTATACTTGTATTATATCTATTTATGATTATGTTTGTTTATTTGAGGTGCCGCTTTTTCAAAATCTATATTTATCTCTTTCTATCGTAGGTCACCTTTTTTTCAGTATACGAAGTGTCAAAGTTGATCTCAATAAATAATTGAAAAATTCTTGTTTGAGGAATTGATCATATTTTTTGAAAAATGGACTTGTTTTAACTTGATTTTATATGTGGCTCTGGCTTATATATATGAAATTGCATAAGCTCAATTTAAATAATAAATTATGGAAATCACTCGTTATGGAACTATGGAAAAATGAAAGGGAATTTAATCAATGAAACTGAAGTTATTTTTTCGTAATTGCGGATATCGGCAATGTTTTTCAATTGAGCGTCTCCGAAACGGTTTCATTCCATTAAAATAATACTGGAAAGCGTACAAAATAAACAAATAATTTCCAGTAATGCTAATATTATTAGTCCAAATCGGTTTTATTTCGTATCAAAATCATAACTGTTCGGATTACTTGTAAGTATTGTTTTCATGCTGGATACGGATTGGCAGTTTTCTTCTTAAGCTTAGTGTCTACTGTCGACTCCAACTAGCGTACAGTCGAAACGCATTATTCTAAACTTTATATAGTAAATTCACCCTTATTTCGACAGCCTAATGCACATTTTCCTATTGACATAAAACAAATGACTCACACGTGTTCCACGTTATACGCGCGTTTGCGAGGGAACGTGAGGTTTTTATATGTTGATAGAGATATATGCATTATATTGTTGACATACGGGTGATTTTCCTATGTAAACTATTATATTATTGCTTCGCTGCGTTTACATTCTGTACTAGTGTGAAACGACCTTTAGTAAGTGGCGATCTAAGGTTTAAGTAGGTAAATGAAATCGTGACCAAAATTTAAAATCTTCAACTTTGCAACTAAAAGACTAGTCTGCGAAACAACTACGAGTCAAAGAAATACGTAAGTAAATAGAAAGTTTATTCTAAATTAAATTACAATTATGCTTTGAATACTAATGCCTCTGGAATAGTTTTGTCGACGCGGTGAGTAAATTGTTTCTACTTTTTTTTTGTTCGTTGCAAGTACCGTTTGAAAAATAATTAAGTTCAATAAATAAACTTGGATGCGTTGACAAAGATTCTGATTCTGGCTTACATGACACAGTGTGATGGTTAGTGAACTGTTAGCCAAATAGTTTATCACAATATGTTATCCCTCCAATTGCAATGATCTTTGGAAGAGCTCAATGTTGAGTAATAGTTCAGCTAAAGATCAAAATACTGACATGTAAATCAATACACCCAACAGTCACACACATAGTCCTGACCCCATACTAACATCAAGTCTTGTGTCGTGGGTATCAGAAATTATAAGAAACTTTTCTGTTTCACAAACACCCAGACCCGATACCTGTGGAACACACAAATAATTGTCTCAGTGCGGGGACCGAATCCGCGGCCTCACATTACACAGTCGGCGTCTAACCAACTGCGCCACGGAGATTGTCGATGTGATCATTAATTTTATCCAGATCTGTCTTATGACCCCAGGTACCACACTTTTGAAATAAATCCACGTGGTTGTGTTGACAAAAATCGCGATATTATAATTGCATATCGTATGAGTATGTGTTTTACCGCTCAGTTGAACTTCGGTTGGTTCCGAAGTTTTTTTATTTTCTTATATCCATCCCATGGTTATCTCTAAGAAAATTTCTAGAGCGATAAGACCGCCATTTGTTCTATGATGAAATATGGTTTAATAACATTTCTTTGGTGTACACTGTACAATAAGTGCGTGGTGGCCTGTTGGTAACGTACCAGACGCGGCTGCCTACATGTTCGCGGTGGTCACGGGTTCAAATCCCAGGGCACACCTCTGACTTTTCGGAGGTATGTGTGTATTGATAGTCAATCACCACGCACTTTAACAGTGAAGGAAAACATCGTGAGGAAACCTGCATACCGTAGCGATTTTAAAGAATTTCTACGATATGTAAGTCCCCCAACCCGCACTAGGCCAGCGTGGTGGACTATAATATGGCCTAACCACTCTCAATCGATTCTCTCGATTGTAGAGTAGGCCCGTGCCCTGCAGTGGGACGTATATGGGCTGATATAGACACTGTACAATAAAGGATATAACAGGAGATTGTCCCGCCCTCGCACCCGCCACTGCAAGTCGTGTAAGCCAGGATCAACAGTGGCATGCATTTTAATGACACTGAGCATTGAAGCTCAGCGAGTCTCCGGAAATGTCTAATTCGTCTTTAAACCGCAACGAAATCAATCACAAAGTTAAATTAAAAGGAGGAATTGGAAATAAAGGATATACAGGGTGTACAAGAGAATGGCGCACTAGCTAAGATGGGTGCAAGGGCATAATATTAATATGATAATAAAAGAATAATATTTGGAAAATACTTATCCATTTTGGGGTTATGACCGTTTAAAGTTTTAAGTATTATCATCACATTTTCGCAGAAAAACAATTGAAACGGGTAAAGAACAAGATTTTAACATATACGTATTTTTTCGTTTCGTTATTAATTAAATGGTTAACGAAATATACTACGAAAACATTTTTTTTCAGCAACAAAAATTTCATAGACTTCGCCTTAACATATTTTACAAATAGGCCAGGTCATTAACTCTCAGCTGTATACTTTATCCTTCTCTAATTATACAAAAATGTATTTTTTGTTTCATTTCTAAGAAATAAAACAGTTAAACAGGGGCGTACTTAGATTTATAGCGTCAACAAATTCACAACATAATAACTAGGTAGGTATAGTTGCATCGTGCATGGATCGAGTGTTTTGTCATTATTTTCCTTAAGGTGTCACAAATCTAAACTCTAAGATTGGTATCTTCTTAAATCACGCTGGTCCTCGGTTAAACCATGTTGTACCATGCAAATTTATTAATATCAAACGTTTTAGTAATACGTTATTTAAATTATCTAAGTAATTAATATTCATTAAAATTTCTTTTTACGCAATTACACTGATAAATAAAAAATAAGATATTAAAATGATTGCAGAATTCGGCCCATTTCTTAAAGGAAGCCGAAGGTCACTGTGTACTCGTCGGAACTTTGTCGGAACTAGCGCGGCTCGATTATTCTTCCTTTGAGCTCGCCGCTTCCGAGTTTGAGTGACACTAATACCATTGGCGGTGTTTTGTGTGCGTAACTCAAAGGATGACCGCCACGTTAGGGTGTGTTCACACTTCACACTTAGTACAACTTAATTTGGTTAGGTACTTGGATAATTAGAGTTACGTAAAAACGGAAGATCATAATGGATTGATAAAATGATCGTTACTCTCCCCAGAGATATTAATATTATTTAAATGTGTTAAAATAGTTACATAATTTAATCCATTCAGTTACAAGACTGCCTTTGATTATGATTTAATTAATATTAATAATGATGTTGCTTTAAAGTGATAAAAATGTACTAAAATCTCATACTACAAGCGAAATTTAAAAAATCATTGTAGCCGTATAAATGGTGTTTACTTAAGAAATAGCATATTATGATATTAAATTAGTCATAACAGTAAAAACGTGTATCAATTTTGGAAAAAAAATATTATGAACTGAAATAGGTGTAAAGGTGTCTAATGTGAACAAGCCTTTATCTTTCGTTTTTCGAAAAAAATATTTTGTATTTTATTAGTTGAATTCGGACTACGTTCGGGTGTACATGTATTTGTCGTGTATATTAGTGTTATTAACTCGTTTTCAGTTACTTTGATTGAATTTTATCAATTTTGACGTAGGTACGGAATATCCCATGGTATTTATTGTGAAGTGTTAGTTTAATATCTAAGTGTATTTCGGGCATTGCAATGATGATGGGTTCGTGGCTAAAACTTTAGTGAGTTGTGCAAAATTACGCCAAGTTGAATCAAACACGTTGCATCGGAAGACCGACGTCGGCTCTATGTACACATAGTACATTTACGTCTAATGAAGTGAATTATAAACGTAAAAGTGTTGTATGTTATCAAATTGTGGCAGTGCTTTCGTGTTGGATTTTGGCAGGTCCAGCACTTACCTCCTTACCTAAGGTACCTATTTACGACTTAAATTATAGGGTCAGTTATTATTTATTTTGTGATCATTAGTGGGACTTAAGAAGTACGCTTGAATTATTGTAGGTCTTCTGCCCATGTTCTCTAGATACCATATTCTACGGTTCGTTCAATGCTAAATTCTTATTGCCTAACTATGTACACTAAGTGGCGTGGCAATCATGTAGTTTTAATCACCTATTATGGAGAAGTATTCCTACTTATCTGTTGTGGAGCGACCCGTCCAGTTGTAAGGTTCTATCACTTTGGCGTAATATGTTAAGGGGAAGCACGTGTGATGGTAATTCTTGATTTCTCGGTATCTTTGTTATTATCAGAGAACGCTACGAAAATGCATCATAATCTAGACGTAATCACGATTTACTAAAATGTATATTAGCAGGTGCGCCATTCTCTTGTACACCCTGTATAAATAAGTAAATCACTTAGCATACCAATTACATTTAATGTTTAATAATGTACCCAATTAGTGCCACCAGATATAGTAGAAATTCTGATATGCTCGCAAGCGGGTGTACACAAACAATAATGAAAAGTAAATAATTCTGAAGTAATGGTGTCTTTTTAATATTAATAGTCTAGAAAATGACTAAACAGTTTCCCTAAAGACGTTGTAAACTCATTTTCTGAGAGCCAAGCGAGATCAAATGAAATCATAAACTAATTATCAAGAGCAGCAATTCAAAATATAATTATGTATATAAAAATTTAATTACTGTTTAGTTAAGAACAAAATAAGGCACAAGTTCTCATTCGCAATAAATAATATTCCAAAATTTGAAATAAAGTTTTAATTAAACAAAGGTTGCCTCGGTCGCCGGTTTCATAATAAAACTGTTACAATAAACAACAAATTTTGAATATGGCTGCGAGCTACTGTCACACGTATTAAATTGTTTAATTAATTAATTTTTGACATAATGTATTCCAATTATTTTAGATCTGATTCGTGATTTCACCACACACGGTGTAGGACGTCGACTGTAATCCAGATTTCATTATATCCTTCGGTTTTGAACGCAAACTGCAGGCAAGCGTCTGGTCCATCATATTCTCGCCATACATTATCAGTTTTGCCTGCCAGGCATAACTGTTTGGCAGATCTTTCGAGTAAATACGTGCTTCTATAGGTAGGTCACAAAATAATACAACAGCCACAGTTGGTTATTATACACTGACAGCTTGCAAAGTTCTGCTGACGAAATATTTAGAGCTGTGTAGAGTACTGCCTGACTAGATATCCGTATCAGCCCATATACGTCCCACTGCAGGGCAGGAGCTGTTCTACAATCGAGAGTACGATTGAGAGGGGGTAAATGTTGTCGGTAACGACGTAGCTAGTAGCTAACTCGTTTATGCAATTTCGCTAAGTATAAATAATTAGAACACTATTTTTAGTCGAAGACAATAAAAAATTACATTTTATTATAGTTGCATGTATCTTTTGTATAGATTTAATTAGTTCATAAAATTCATTCGCTATTGAATCAGAACAAAATAATTTTAGTTCCTGTTTTATTATGACGATACATTTGCTGCTGCGTTTATTTTAATACCATTAATAACGATAAATATTTCTGCCATAACGCTAAATAAATAATATTATAAAACCTGGTCACATGTTCACTATAAAAAGCATAATAAATAGCACATCATATTTCAATACCGAGATTCATTGTCCATTCATTCATTCAGTCGCGATCCTCGGCCTCAAATCTAGTTTTAAATGGATATCTAATTGGTAAAACGCTTTCATCTCGTAACGAAATGACGTCACAGTATACAGGATAAGCGAACGGTATCAAAAGCCACCCCCGGGGGATGTTGCACCTGCCTGTCCTTGTTTAATTAAAGACCCTTTTGAATTTTTAATGTCATTTCTATGTGCATTTCATTTCGCGACGCTACTTCTGTTCGCTATTTTACCGCAGCACTTAATATATTTTAAAGAGACGTTTTGAATTTAAATATGAACGTTTTAAATATTTTTTGCTGTATTTATTCATTTGTGTCGCAGTTAACACGGAGTATACTCATTAAATGTTTGTTTATTTTGACCAAGCGACTGGACTTTATTAAAAATGTATTATATATTATTGAATTGAACTAATTGTTTTCGTAATATTTTAAATTTAATTTGTATCATCTTCGTCATCTTCTTCAGCCAGTGGAAATCAAATACTGAACTTACACCACCGCTAAGTTGTGTGTGTTTTTTCAAAACTCGTCTCGCTTAGCAGACGAATTAACGAGCGCAAAGCCAAGCTTCTCACGCTGATGACGCCCGTCCTCAACCTGTGTCCCCTCCGTGAGGACTCGTCATCTCACGGGTACCAGAACCTCTTCATAAGCCATGAGGGGACACCACAAGCAGATGAAGACCAGGTTTTGGACTATGGAAGGTGTTGTTTGTAGGCCTTACATCCCTTTGCTAAGAGGTCACTCTTACTTTGCCTGATATAGATTTACTAAACATCCGCAATAATAAATCAAATAATAACCGTCATTGGTTGCTACTGGTTTGATAGAATTAGTCGAAAACTAGCTATGAAGAAAACTAAATCGTCGTTTCGTTTTACGCTGTTTTAAAAATCTCTATTCATTATACCACTGCGTTTATAAATGGAAAAAGGTTTATGGAATTCTGCGTGTTAAATCAAGTTCTGCAATAACAAAAAAATCGCTACAAATCGTTCAGTTGTTTAACATAATAGAGTTTTGCTTCATGTTTGTTTTGTAATAAGGCAATCTAACAGTGACATTAATATTCGTGCTTGCATTTTCCGAAGACGTAGGTAGATGAAAATACAATAACAACACACCCAACCGTCACACACATAGCCGTAGCCCTATAATAAGATACTAGTTCTTGTGCCGTTGGTATCAGAAATTATAGCAGACTGGTTTTGACACAGTTCCGAAAATATATTATTTTGTCAACATAAATAAATAATAATACACCCAACAGTCACATACATAGATATTTGTCTCTGGCAGGAATCAAACTCAAGGCTTTTTGTTTCACGGCCGCGCCGGCGCGGCGCTCAACTAACTGCACCGTGAGAGCTGTCAAACTATGCAACTAGGTGCTTATGGACACATTTGGCCGTCATTGCCATAATAATATCAAGTCTACGAGTATTACTACATAGAACAAACATTACACTCAGATACAATTCCGGGCAAATCATGTGAGGGCTTGCGGTAATATAGATTATATTATACACCTCACAATATCTAACTCACAATAAGGCGACGGACAATGGCTGACCTGGGGCGAATAATTAGCAAATGTCTCCAGCATATTTCGAAATATTATTTATTCAAGGCGATAATGTTATTTCAGACGGCCATCTCACAATTTTATATTAAGGGTAGAATAGGGTGTGATCGCTTGGGTCGCGAACGAATTTATATTGATGGCAATTTTTAAACATAAATTTCTTACGCGTTTTTAAATTTAAATAAATATTAGGAGTGAAATAATAGGCATATCAAAAACAGGGATCACTTTATTTTAAGTTTTTACGTTGAAGTTAACCGTTTACATCATGCCATTTAAGCAAAACATCACTATTCCTCTTAAAATGTCTAATATAATTCTAATTTATTTACAGTATAAAATTCACTACTAAGTCACGTCGCAGCGTTACCCTCACCTGCATAGTTTCATTTAATTTCACTAAAACTTTAGTCTAACACTGACTTGAGACGAGAAAAGACAAGTTCTTATTATATTTTCTTAGTCTTCTAATCATCGGATTGACCTGAAAAGAGCACAAAGATTTTAAATTGTCGCAAATTTCATTACCGACAACGGACCAGAGTTCCTTTTGTGAAACTAAATTAGGACTGCAAGAAAGTTCACCGAGCGGAACTTCAAATTAATATATTGTTTTTATATCCAATTTATTCTCTTCATCTCGCATTTAATACACGTTTTTAGCTGTGTGTTGTTTGATTCTTTCTTAAGTTTATAAGCACATATGTAGTTATGCTGTTAAAGAAACTACGTATTCATCATACGTTGTTGGTATAAAAGTAGAAACAAAATTATTAATTTGCAAGTTTACATTCCAACTTATTTTAGTAACTTTGTGTTTCAGACTTAGAAAAATATTTGTATGTATTCGAGAATTAGCAGCGACTGGATGCGTAAAGCAGCAAACCGGGCTCTGTGGCGTACCTTGGGAGAGGCCTATGTCCAGCAGTGGACTGCAACGGGCTGATGATGATGATGATGATTCGAGAATTTTAATTCATATTAATAAATATCCTTTAAGAACTATAAGTTATATATTTATATTTAATAAAGTTCCTTACCAATGCCAGTGAAAAACACAGCTTAACAACGTAAATATATCCAACAAGGAAGAAGTCTTGCGTAGAGCTGCAACAAAAAAACATTTATATGACATTGTAATAAAGCTGCTAGAGATGATATCGCGGACAAAAACTGTGCGCGCGTATCAAACACGCAGGAAACAATGAGGCGAGAGGGAAAATAGTGTTACTGCTTAAGAGTAAAAGAGATAGAACACAAAACTGCTGTACCGCAGTTTTGCTGCAAATATTTTATTCGCTTTGCCCGCTCTAGTTTAATATCTCATTGTCACATACAATATTCCAATAATCTAAAAGAATAGAAGCATACAAAATCGTGGCGATATCAAACAGGCGAGCTGTGTATCCTTGCTATATCAAGTATGATTTCGCCACCATTGTGTACAATATGATGCACACAGGCGCAAATTAGTGCAGAAACTACTATATAGTGCACTGTTAATTTGATAGAGTTCACTGTATGCGCAATTAAGATATGGCCCAATGAAATCATGTCGTGTTTCACTAGAGAATTGACGAGCACTTCAATGAAGGAGACGTCCCGCAAATTGCATTTTGGATGGAATAATAATATTTGCTGAGACAATGTAACTAAATGAAGATTCCTAGAGGTTCACTAATCCTTACCACCTCTCCTCCTTTGTTCCTCACTTTCTCCATTAATTTCTAATTCAATTGGAGGTGGTTTTTGATGGCGACTTAATAGTGTTAAAGTTGCATAAAAATTCAAATATAGAAGACGTATGTATGATTTAAAAATCGAAGACAAAATCTAGTTACATTGCATTTAAATAATGCAAGTTCTTTTATCTTTAACTACCGACATATGACGTAACCTGTGGCCCGGACGTGGGCTGCACACTCGCCGGATATTATTTTTCCGAGCACAGTAGCGCGAACCATACAGTGTTTTTTTCTTTTTTAATCCCTTTGTGCAGTTACGATTGAATTATAGCTGCCAATTGTGGTTATTGCCGAACAATTGCACTATGCTATAGCTTGCGCAACTGTATCTAATAATACAGTTGTGAAATTCATAATTATTGTTCCAAAACTTTTTACGGCGTGAATTCGATATAAGAGCGAACAGATTTATGTTATTTTTAATTCTGACTTAGTAAAGTAACTACACTGCACCTCATGGTAAGTATTATGTACTCAAAATACCACTTCAAAAGATGAAAGGCATTAGATACAATCAAGCTTTTTCTAGTCCTGCTTGAATTGTCTAGATCAACAAATTTATAGAAGTAAGTATGTAACTGTAGATTCGAAATACGCATGTTTTGTTATAGGATAATGGTAAAAAACCATCCACCCACGAATACTTACAATCAGTAAGCGCGCCGGCCTTAGAAACACATTGAAGATAGCCAGGTGTAAAGAAAAGGACAAGTCTTTGGACAACCAACAATCCCGCTTTCAATCCAATCTCATGAACCCATGCTATACAATAAAACACGATAAAATTAATAATGCAAAAAACAATTACCCGAATTAGAATCTCGGCTGCCCATGACAGGCGCGATTTGAGGCCTCTCTTCATCTAACAAAAGAACTCCACTCGCCGACCACACGGATAACACGTGCGCCACACACGTTACGTTCAACCGGCCCTGCATTAAAAATTAATAATTTAAGTGCTTTCACGGGGACATTACGGTCGCCAATTGACGATTATTGTGTGTGATTTTATAATTAAAATGGTTACAATATGCATTAACACTCAATGTTGGCTTAATTGATAAAACGCTTGTTATTTCATTGGCAAGTGTTTGGTATTTCAATCGTTTTTTTCGTAATCGTGTCGTTAAGCGATACGACCGCTCATGGCCAGTAGAAAACCAATCAACACCATGAATCACAAAGCAATGCTTGGCATTCCACTGAGCTTGCCATCCTGAGAAATAAGATGTTGAGTCTCATTATTTCCAGTAGTTACTCTGGCTACAATGTCCTTCAAACCGGAACACAACAGTGCTTTCACACTGCTGTTTGGCGGGAGAAATAGACATTGCTGTGATACCTACCCAGGCGGCCTCTCACATATGGAAGACCTACCACCGTTGTGGTGTTTTAAAATAATAATCTATGTTGTGATTAATTCATGTATATACTCCAAATAATTCCATGAATAATAAACTTCACCGTTGTAACTTAGGTTTGTATTTGCCTGCAATATGTCTTTTTAGACGTGTGACTAGTCGCTTTGCGATTTATATTGATATCTCACACCGACCAATGTCATAATAACCACTGACTCCATAAAAGATACATCATTATATTTTAAAAAGACACCAACATTTTCAACATATTTATTTAAACCTTTATATAGCTATTGAAAATTTTCCAATGATAAACTCTCGGACAGCGAGTTAATAAAATCAAAACAAATGTGTCGAAAGTATTTGAAAATATAAAGTTACCTTATGAAAATGTACAGACTGCACTCTCATAACAAGCTGGCTGAACGAGGATGATTTATTAGATTTCTCATCTTCAGCACTAATGTTCAATTTATTTGCTATTTGCTCTATTCTCGGCGCAAGACGGGTGCCCTCCTTGTTTTTCCGATTGCTATCAACGTCGGGAATGCCCACCACGCCGCCGATATTGCCCGGAATGTCTATTACATTGTCGGTCACCGGCTCCTCGTAGCCCGAGATTGCGTCCCACGGACTGAATATTATTCTGTTTGCATCTTCGAGCGATGTGTCGGTTATCACAGGTTTCCTCTGAGGGTACGCCGTGTCGATCAACGGGATGTTCAGCCCTTTCACCTGTCAACAAACACCCGGTAATGTGCGATGAAAATCAATACGATGGGTTTATATGATCGTAAGATAAAAGGAAGTCTTTTGGTGTCACATCAGTGTTTATTTATCTGTGAAAGATTGAGTAATGGTTTCGATGGCCCGTAATTGTATTGACAGTCTCGATTTCCTCGATACGGTTTTGTTTGTTATCTACAAATAATAATGCCCCGTTTTATTATGTTAAACATTCTTATTTTATATCTTACATCATAACATTTTTTATTGTACCTACGTAAAGAAAAATATAAAAGCTTACAATATATTTTTCATGTCTGTTTCCATCTAATGCTAGTGTTGTAAACAAATTCTAAACAAAAATTGAAAACGGAAAGAGTGGAAATCAAGAAGCAACTACACAGATGAATATCTCGCCGACATTGAAAAGTTGAGCTCTAGAACTGGAATTCCGGAGTAGTTTCAATTCTTCAGCAAATATGTCTAGTCTACTGACTATTTAGCTTTTCAGTCGGAATCTCGATGGGAATCCGATACTTCAAAGATACTCAGAGCAAACTCTTTCTGTAGCGGCCAACTTCGGAGCGCCGGATAAATATTTTTAGACCGTAGTACATGGAATAATTTTGTAAATGTTGGGTAAATAAAAAATATAGATAAATATTTACCTCTTGGCCGTTGAGGAGCCAGGTGAGGTTGGCGGGGGGGTCGGCGGGCGGCGAGGTACAGTTGGCTCGCAGCATGTCGCCCACCGAGTACCAGCTCTTCTGCGCCTGCACCACCGGACCCGTCTCCGGTAGCTCTGTGAGATAGATTAATTATTAAGCGAAAATGACACCTAATGCTCCATAATGTATTAGCGCATCGCGAGCATTGTTTAAGATACATTATAGAATTAAATCGGAAAACTTAACACACTTTTGAGGCTAAAATATATTTTTCCAGCACTAGGCGCGGTTGTCCGCCAGATATTAAATGCATCTAACGCAGAAACCACAAAGTTTATGCTCTGTAAATTCGCAAGTTAATTCTAAACAGAGTTAAATAGATAAAATGCGGCAACAGTATTTGCAAACTCCTTTAGCACTCCTGTTTGTGTTCAAATAGAATTCTTAATAACTTCAGTCCGTTGCATGACCGACTCACGATGGATATTATGATCGAAAAATGAAGATTAAAGCATAAACCGAAATCCTATAGCGGGCTTCATCAAATTAAAACTGTGACACGAACTATACAGAAAGTCTTTGACTAAAAATTGCTTTCCATTTTTTACCCGACTTCGACAAAAACAAACTTTGATATGATTTTACAGTGTATATGTTTTCATCTCTAAAACTCTCAATATCTTGTAGCTTGTGTATATTCTCGATAAATATTCTTGTAGCAAAAGAATTGCAACCTCTCACTACGGCTTTACTTTTTAATTTCCAATTCCTTTCACAACATCAACTTCATGTAGAGAACAGATTGCATGTATTGCCTCTCACTAAACGGAGATATTTTACAAACAGGCGATGCCAACACATGTGTGCGCGTGTAACAATGTAACAATAACATTGTTGTCCACAGCGATACAAGTGAGCATGATTGTGTCGCGACAGCGGCAACTGCGATGAATGCTCACAACTGTCTATTTCCTATCTAACAAGCAATTAACCTGGTTCAAACAGCCGCCCGTGTGACAACCCTTATTATGATTTTCTATTTGAAGATCACTGCGATGAGAGTGCACGTATCGCTGTTTGGAATACTTACGGACTCGCAATCAGCTTGTTATGTTGCCGCGTCGAGTTATATCGCTAGTTGCCGAAGTTTTCATTTCATTCCATTCGCTATCAGAACTAAAAAGCGACGACTACGGGTAGCTAAACGTGTTAAGATTTTCTGTGTCAGATTGAAATTCAAATTGTAAGATGGCTAAAGTGTAAGATTTTTAATGGAATAGAAGATTTTCGGTCAGAGGGTCATTCTTCTGGCAACCTGTCCGGCTGTCTTACAGAATGGCACGGGCACGCACTCCCGGCCCCTCGAGCCACCATTGCCGCATTCCACTTCCCATTCCGCGGCTTTGGTGTCCTCCCTCCACCCTCATCACTGGTGGTAGGGTTTGGGATTGAGTTCTATTTTTTGTACTCAATGCCAAATCCGAGCGGGTTGGTACCACCGTCCGGTCTATTTCTGCCGCTAAGTAGAAATGCGTTCCGGTAGAAGGGCTGGATAGCCGTTCCCTCATCCGTTCCCACCCTTCTGATAGGTGTTGGTGGATCCAGGCGATGCTCGTTGATGTGGTTGGGTGTCGGGGCGGGCATTAGCTTGGGGGACGCTGGTATGGAGTACAGGGAGACCCGGTGGGAACGGTCACCGCCGGCCGCCTGCCGGTCAGTAGGGGACCTGAACCCGGGGGCCCACTATTGTTAAACTCCCTCCCCGGGAAGCTGTCCCGCCAACCGGCGAAAATCCCGTCATGCAGTCGTCGTGCCAGAGTGGGAGACTGGAGTGGATCCCGGCGACTGCACGCGGGGGGGCACCGGGGGCCCTTCCGTGCTTCTCGCTGGCTCCTCCTATTGCTGTATGCCCGTCCCGCACTATATCCTCCCTTTCTCGGGTATCGTCCTGGGTCAACCACGCTTTTTCCTTTCCCTATCCCACTCTCTTTAAAATAAAAAAATCGGAAGGAAAAACAAAAGTAGGCTCTCCACGGCGGGAAATGCATCCACATTTTCTGTGGACTTCTGCAATGTCAGGGGTCTACATAGCAACCTCGACGCCGTCCACCACCATCTAGAGACGGCGCGGCCTGCCCTGCTCTTTTTAACGGAGACGCAAATATCCGCCCCTGACGATGTATCGTACTTAAATTACCCTGGTTACGTATTGGAACATCAATTCCTACGTAAAGCCGGGGTGTGCGTCTTCGTCAGGGGTGATATCTGTTGTCACCGCCTTCGGGGCCTCGAGCGTCGGGACCTGTCCCTATTATGGCTGCGGGCAGATTTCAAGGGTAAGACCCGAGTCTACGCATGCCTGTACAGGTCCCACGGCAGTGACACGGGATCTACTCAATTATTTGAGAGCGTCCAAGTGGGGACTGACAGGATTCTCGAGCAGTTCCCTTCCGCGGAGGTAGTGGTCCTCGGTGATTTCAACGCTCATCACAAAGAGTGGTTGGGATCCAGGACCACTGATCTCCCCGGTCGGGCTGTTTACGAGATGGCCTTGGCTTATGGTCTCTCGCAGCTGGTAACACAGCCCACCCGTGTTCCAGATGTTGAGAGCCATGAGCCCTCTATGTTGGATCTTCTGCTGACGACACACCCGAACGGATACAGGATAGTGGTTGATGCTCCACTGGGATCGTCTGACCACTGCCTGGTCCGTTCGTGGGCCCCTGCAGCGGGTTCCAGTCGTTCTTTTACAACTGGAACTCGCACGGTTTGGCGGTATATGTCAGCAGATTGGGACGGACTCCGAGAATTCTTCGCGTCCTACCCATGGGGGCGGCTTTGCTTCTCCTCTGATGATCCTGACGCCTGTGCGGACTGCGTCGCGGAAACAATTGGCTTGGGTATGGAGACCTTCATACCCAGCTCAAAAATACCCGCAGGGCGTCGCAGCAGGCCGTGGTACAATCGTGCCTGCGCCGTTGCTGCGCGCCTCAAGCAGTCCGCATACGCGGCGTGGCAAGACGCCAGGAGGCGTCGGGATCCAAATTCGAAGGAGGAGAAACGGAAGTTTAATGCCGCCTCTAGATCCAACAAAAGAGCCTTAGCTAGGGCCAAGGCGGAGCACATCCGCAGAATTGGCGAGCGGCTCCAAAGCTATCCCTCTGGAAGCCGTGCTTTTTGGTCGCTCGCTAAGGCTGTGGAGGGCAATTTCTGCCTATCCAGTCTCCCACCACTGCGTAAACCCGATAACAGTTTGGCCCATAGTGCAAAGGAGAAGGCCGATCTCTTGGCCCAATTCTTTGCCTCGAACTCGACTTTGGATGACGGGGGAGCCACACCGCCGAACATCCCCTGGTGTGAGAGTCTCCTGTCTGATATAAAAATCACCCAGCGTGCTGTCAGACGGGAGCTCATGGCTCTCGACATCCATAAGTCGAGTGGGCCGGACTGTATCCCCGCAGTGGTTCTTAAGACGTGCGCCCCTGAGTTGACCCCCGTGCTAACGCGTCTTTATCGTCTTTCCTACAAAACCAACCGGGTTCCGGCTTCGTGGAAGGTCGCCCATGTCCACCCAGTCCCCAAAAAGGGTGACAGATCGGACCCATTATGCTACAGGCCGATTGCTGTCACATCCTTACTCTCCAAGGTCTTGGAGCGAGTTATAAACACTCAGCTCCTGAGGTATCTTGAGGACCACCAGCTGATTAGTGACCGCCAGTACGGTTTCCGTCACGGTCGTTCAGCTGGTGATCTTCTTGTGTACCTCACGCACCGTTGGGCGGAGGCTTTGGAGAGTGGGGGTGAGGCGATTGCGGTCGGCCTTGACATAGCGAAGGCGTTCGATCGAGTGTGGCATGGCGCCCTTCTGGCGAAGCTACCTGCGTATGGTATCCCTGAGGGACTCTGCAAGTGGATCGCCAGTTTTTTGGATGGTCGGAGCATAAAAGTCGTGGTGGACGGCTGTTGCTCCGAGACCAAGACCATTAACGCTGGTGTTCCACAAGGATCGGTGCTATCGCCGACACTCTTCATCCTGCATATCAATGACATGTTGTCTAACGACAGCATGCATTGTTATGCGGATGATAGTACGTGTGACGCGCGATACATCGGCCATCAGAGTCTCTCTCGAGGTTCCATTGAGGAAAGACGGTCTCAACTTGTGTCTGAAGTCGAGAGATCTCTGGGGCGGGTCTCCGAATGGGGTGAATTGAACTTAGTTCAATTTAACCCCTCGAAGACACAAGTTTGCGCATTCACTGCGAAGAAGGACCCTTTTGTCATGGCGCCGCAATTCCAAGGAGTTACTCTCCAAAGATCCGAAAGTATTGGGATCCTCGGCGTCGAAATATCGAGCAATGTTGACTTTAGGAGTCATTTGGAGGACAAAGCCAAACTGGCGAGCAAAAAGTTGGGTATCCTGAACAGAGCCAAGCGGTACTTCACGTCGGGTCATAGATTGACGCTTTACAAAGCACAAATCCGGCCCCACGTGGAGTACTGCTCTCACCTCTGGGCAGGTGCCCCAAAATACCAGCTCAACCCACTTGACTCCTTACAGCGACGAGCTTGTCGAATAGTCGATGATCCCAATCTTACGGACAAATTGGAACCGTTAGGACTGCGGAGAGACTTCGGGTCTCTCTGTGTGTTCTATCGTCTGTTCCATGGGGAGTGCTCCGAGGAATTGTTTGAGATGGTACCAACGTCGCCCTTCTACCATCGCACCACCCGTCACCGCAGCAGAGTTCATCCCTACCACCTGGAAGCGTACCGCTCCCGAACGGTACGTTTCCAGCGTTCTTTCTTACCACGTACGTGCAAGCTCTGGAATGAACTCCCTGCATCGGTGTTTCCTGAGCGCTATGACCTGTCCTTCTTCAAACGAGGCTTAAAAAGAGTACTATCCTTAAGGTAGGCAGCGACTTTGTTGTGCTGGACCCCTGGCATTGCGAAGGTCTATGGGCAGCGGTAGCCGCTTACCATCAGGCGGGCCGCTAGCTCGTCTGCCTATACGGCAATAAAAAAAAAAAAAAAAAAAAAGATAAATGGCCAGATCTTAGACCTCTTAATAGTAAGTAGGTAGTCATTTACTGGGGGTTATGGTTGTAGAACCATACGCCCATAATTACAGTCTACACCCATAGTTGTACGTTGCCTACTTTACCCGTTCATTCTTCAAATGTGAACGCGTCATGTTTTTATTGGTGTTGCAATTTTTTTCACCATGGAACTCGGAACTTCACAATGCAGCATTAAAGAAATAATTCATACATTTTACTATGCACATACACAAGCAAAATTTATTGATTGTTTACTCAACCAATTTAAAAAAGGCGAAAATATAACAACATTCATACATATAATATTCTAGATTTTAGTTGTAACTTTGACACCGCGATTTGCAAAAAAAGCCCCTCCCTGTCAAATATATTTGGGAATTGAAATGTTTCGCCATAAAAAGCGTTTGACATTCTCCAATACAGTATGAACTCTATGCAAAGAATCATATTGATCGATTGCTCCGTTGCTGTGTGAGAGGAGGATAAAAACAACCAGATTCGCCTTGAAACATATAAAATCGCCCAACAGTAGGTACTTAGTCCCGACCCTACATTAATATTAGTCAAGTTACAGGAATTGATAATTTTGGGGATTACAAACTATGAAAGACTTTCGGTCTCACAAAAACCCAAACCCAAACCCAAAACAAATATTTGTTTCGGGGCGAGGATCGATCCGCGCCCTTCGTTTTACAACTTTCTTATAACCAACTGCACCATGGAGGCTGTAAAATGTCCATTTATACCTAATAATATCAGAGTGGTAGAGCCACGCTGTTGTCAGTCATGACTCAGCATGAATCGGCAGGCTAGTCCGGCGTTGCAACACTGTCTCACAGGAAATCTACGTGAAGTGACAGATCACGTTTCATTCGATGCGTGAGATTGCCGCATGCCCGATACCCTTCCTACTGGCCACTGCTTCTCTCCCAAAATGGTCCGGGAACACATCTATCAAGCGTTGTGGATGGTCATGGGCGGCAGTGATCACTTCGTATCGTATAAAATAGTTTTATTTCAATGTGTAACATTCGCGTAAATCTAAGAAACCATTATGCAAACCAGTGATCACTTACCATTAGGTGACCTGTTTGCTCTATTGTCGTACCCGATAAATAAAAATATATTTATCAGGGATTATTCATAGCATAGAGGTTTAAAATTTAAGTAGGGTTATATGGGTCAGTGTTATATTATGCCTTATAACTCACTGCGTATCTGTAGACAATCTCCATTGTGCAAAGAAGGAGATAGGAAAAATATTTGTGCGATTACGTATTATTTACATGAATAGAATGCACGGGAATAATACTATTTGCATTATGTACTGCATTGTTTATATAATATAATATTATATTGCATTACTAAGTCAAATAATGTCCAGCTGTTTATTCCAAAATCTTAATTCTAAAACATTGGAAATTAAATGTTCGAATAGATAGAACCTTAAGAAAATCCGACTCTTTATGGGACGTTGAAAATCGTTGGAGTGTACAAATTGAGCGATATTAAATTCTCTATTTTAAGCAAGGCGAGTTCTGGCGCATTTCGTAGATAACACGAAAACACACCCGATTTTATAAAATACTTCTCATAAATTCCGAGCAAGACATTGCACAAACCAAAATTGCGAAATAATAATATACGCATATTTAATATTAAGAAAGTCTTTTCTTAAATCAACATATTAATTTATATCTTTATCAATTTAAGCAAACAAGTAAATGATTTTATAAAATGTAATTTTTATATCAGAATAACACAATTTTTTTTTTTATAAAACAAATCAGAATTCTTGAATGACACAGATGTTCAATAGCATTATAACTAACAATAATCTTGAAACAATTTTCATGTTCTACGGAAATCCCAAAAAGCTAGTATACGAGCTTCGATACGAGCTCAATTTCGTTTCAAATAACATCTGACGTATGCATTCAAAATACGAACATTGAATACATATCGGCCAACATCTTCCAAGATGCAAGACACGAAAATTGATACATACACACTGGTATTGTATGTTTGCAATGCTCTACTCAATTTACCCTCAGCCGACTGGAGGCCGTATATCTAAAGAGCGGCGGCAGCTATGCGAGATGATTTACGTGCAGTCAACTCAGGATACTAATTAAATTGTCAGTCCAATATGCAAATTGAATGCGAGGATTATATGGTCGGCTGACGGACAGGAGCGGCTGGCGTATAACTAAAACATCGAAGGATTTGGCCACGGCCCTCGCACGTCAATAAGCTGTGCGGGCGCGGCGGGAGTGTGCATACTGCACTGCACACTGCACATTGTACGCTCTCACTGCGCGTCTAAAACGGACACTGCATATTCATCTTCCATACGCGCCCCTTTCATTTCACCAACGAATTTTGTAGAAAGCGGTTAAAACGCCGAACAGACAAAATAGCGGCCCAAACTAAAACTCGACATGCTTTTGTTTGCCAGTAGCGCCCTCTATTACGACGAAAGCAGTGGAACTCGACGCCGAGCAAAGTTTTAAGTGTTTACATTCCTGTTCTGTCGCTTTTTGCCAATTCTACTTAATGGGAACGCAGGGAGTTTTGCAGCACCTCGTTTAATTCGGCCGTCGTGGGTGTATTTTACTGTTTATTTAATTCGTCAAGATTTCCCTAAAAGCTGCCTTACTTTCATAAACAAACAAGTCTGTTTTCGTTCCGAACAAATGTTCCAGCTTTCAATTATCGTGTTATCACAAACGCAGAAATAGGCTGCAGACGAGAGAACGCGCGATTGTATCTCATTTGTGCGTGCCCGCCCAATTATTATAACAATTATATCTCGTATTTTAACAAGTGCTCGTGGAATAACCGCGATAATAACTTGCGGTCACACTGTTTCACATATTATATTTTGCGCTCATAATAAACAACCAACGAGCGTGATCAATGTGTGCAATTATGTTACTGACATGCGTTACACAACTATATTATTCCGCGGCTTTGCCAATAACAAATATTTTGCTATTTCTATCTTTAGTCTTTACTCATAAGCCGGTGTTTATGATTTCATTTATGGTTTAATTTATAGAATAGTTACCAAATGTAGAGACTATTTCTCAGAAACAGGAGACTAGACTATAACAACATTGTCATATTTTATTTCAATTGTTCTATTTAACAGTATAGTGACACAAATTAAACATAAAAACAAATAATAAATATCTAGTTCGTACCGGGGCGGGGCTGAATTAAATAATACAGAAATTGATATAGGTAAACTGTTCCTAAAACATAATTAAACCTTTTTAGAACGTCTGTCCCTTCGTTGCCCTCGCCGCAAATCCAAATGAAAGGTTAAACTTTAACTTTATAATTAATAGTTTAACATGTCATAGTTTAGTTTTGAATAGAGACAAATATTAACATTGACCTCTAAACAATTGTTGATAGCTGAACGTTTTGGGGACTTTTGAGAATAGTTTTGGAGGGAGTCATAATTTAAATAATGATATTGTCGACAAAAATGACGTTTTTGTATATATTTTTTTCATACGTTTTTTTTATTCCTGTGGATAATAGGAAGGGGATGTACGAACGAAGCTAATCAGCTTCGACGGTCGTTGTATCTGATGACGTGTTCTTGGAGGGAGTACAAATCCAGCAATCTGATTTTGTGGGTGGATTATGAAACTGAGGATTTATAACAATTATAAAAATACCATAAAGTTTTAAATACTGGCACAACACAGTCCTTACAATGTCCCAAATGGTATCTGCAATACAAGGAGTATACAAGCTTGGTTATTTAATTTGACATTGAAAATAATGATTTTTTTTATGTTATAGGGGCAAACGAGCATACGATTCACCTGATGGGAAGTACAGCCTCCCATGAACACTATAGAGCATAGAGATGCGTTGCCAGGCTAAGGTGGGAATACGCTCTTTATCGCTACTTACCGTTACTATACTACGGATATCATACAAATACATACATACATACATAAACTCACGCCTTTTTTTCAGAAAGGGTAGGCAGAGGTGCTACCAGGACCTACGTTTCGCCTTGTGTTCCACGATGTGATAGGGGGCGAGTCTATCGCCATATCAGGCACAAATTCTTGATTCGGGCTGATAATGAATAGAAAAATCGACTATAACTTTGTCCGGCCCGGAATTCGAACCCGAGACCGCAGCTTTGCAATCATACTGTAATACAACTGCGCCACCGAGGCAGTCTTCGTATATCCTACAACTAGCTTACATAATTTCTTAGCAACCGATTAGTATTGCGACACACCTATCTAATCGCGAGCCGACAAGCCTCTCAATAACCGTAAATTAACCAAGATAAACCTTAATCAAACATCCCTTGTGTTCGATTCTCGGCATTTATTGCCCAACAATAGTTCTGATTTACGACTTAGGATTGCACAAAGGCGCCGCGGGGATATTAGTTTTATTTATATATTGCTCGGACTTCAAATGAATACAGCATCCAAGTTCACGAGGTTATCGGGAGCTAAATCAGGCGGTGCTGGTTTAATTAAACGCATTTCATATGTACTGGAAATAATTAATGTGGGTATTTTCATTCGGGCATTTGAGCAACATTTTCTTTATAATTCTGCGTTATTAGCTTTATAATTCTATGTTAGCTCATTTTTATTATAAGAAGTAAATAACTACCTTAAATGTAATGAGTATTACACATAAAGGTTTTTTGCAACCCTAAAACAAAACAGGAGTAATAAGATTACTTTCATTTGAGCAATACGATACCTACGAAATAGAATTTTATTTCGTTCCCGTCTTAAATTTTTAAAGGCTATTTTCTAAATAGACCTTTTTAATATTCATCAATTTATCTATGATTACATCTTTTTCGAAATTTCTTTCAACATGATCCTCAAATCTCAAGATTCATACTTTAGTTTCGGATAATATGTACCTGTCCCTGATACGGTGAAGTATGTAAAATTATTCTGAGTTTTTACAGTTACCTTTTCTTACTATAAAAATATCAAACAAAATATAAACTATCGTCTAAAGACCTCTTCGGAGTGAAGAAAACGTCTATAAAAGAAAATCTATAATTTTATTTGGAACAGCGCGACTGAAAGTATCAGCAGGTATTTACAATTCGATTTGTAAAATTCACTGTTTGTCGCAGTACCTGAATTTATTTTAATATATCTTAGCGCTGAGCCATCCTTCAGTAAAAAATATCTTACATTTTGACCAAGACTTTCTTGAATTATAAATTTTCTCTTTTATTCTCAGCTATTTAGGAACTCACATTTATAACAAAAAACCGCATTGGACTAGCGTGATTCTCTATGACCCGAATCTTCTCAGCGTGAATGGAGCCCTTTGTGCTGAGCAATTTCAAAAATTGTTTCTTTGAGCAAATTGAAAAAGCAACTATAGTTCAGGATTTGTGCTGAACCGCCTCTCAAAACTTGCACTACGTGCTCTGTGCAGCGCTGTTTATTAAAAGTGTAGTGACGCAGTGTAGGAAACTCAACTTTCAGAAAAAGGCAAAGGCAAAATAAATATTGCGACTAAAAATCAAGTATCCACTCCGGAATTTATTTTGTGTTTTAGGCTGTAGTTTTTGCGGTTGTATGTAATAAAATCATGTTTCGAATTTGCCGCCCACTCAGAATTGCGCGCAAGGCAAAGTCCCCAATAGCGCGGCGTACAAGGACTGCCAAATTACTCGCGGCGACTTCAGTGTTACTATGAAAATGATTTAAAATACATCCTTGAATTTTTTGTATGTTTTTTAAGGTGTGTTTGGTGTCTACCAAACATAAATTACATAAATCACTGGTCATATAAAATCTGCAAAGGTGAACTTACTAACACATGTTTTAATTAAATAGAGCAGCATATATAAAGTAATTGACATTAATTGAATACTTTAATTAATTATTTCACGCTTAAATAATAAATGTTTAGATCGGTATTTGAGGAACGGCTTATTTCGCGTCTTCAGATCACTTTTCGATTTCTTTTTTGTTTTTTGCAATAATGAGTCAAATTACAATAAATCGAATCTTGGACTCTACGCTTATACTAATCTTATCAATCCTTACAAACTTAGTCTCGATTAACCAGTGTTAAACTGCATTTAAAAAGTAATTATTTTTATCACCTTAGTTTTTTCTGCTAATATGAACGCTACTTCTAACATTAACATTACCTGAATGATAAAATGTAAATGTCGTCCCCTAAAAAATATGTTAAGTTCAAAATATTATTAACGCCAGTGTAAAATTCGCTCGTAATTCTCCGTGATTTATTCCGTACTCGGTCTTAAATTTAAGCCTGCAAGAGCACGATGTCGGACAAAAATCGCAATTTTCTGTAAACTCGAAATAAATACTTATACATGATGCTTCAGTATCTAATACTTAATCGACAAATGCACAACAGACAGCTATGTTCCATTGAATAAATTAAACTTATTATGAATATTTTGATTACACTTTTGTAAACTTAGACAAACACTCGTCAGAATAAGACATTTCCATGTAAGAAGGTTTAAGGCAGCCATTTGTAACCAAGTCTTTAGTTTTGAGCGTTTTACCTGTTAATAAGTTTCTTTCTTTTATTATGTACGTAAATAATAAGGCTACACTAAGTTTGTATGGACTGTCAAAACACAAATATCCCTACATTCGACTGGTAGAAAAGCCTAAGGCATTAAGTCCACCCATATACAATTTGTAAGTAAGTCCGCACTAGGCCAGCGTGGTGGATTATATGGCCTAACCACTCGCAATCGATTCTCTCGATTGTAGAGTAGGCCCGTGACCAGCAGTGGGACGTATATGGGCTGATACCATACTATACCATATACAATTTGTATAAAGTGTTAAATATCAATAAATAAACACACACGCTAGGACAGTGTATAAGTTTTGTTATTACTGAACGGGTAAATGATAGACATTCCAAGTAATATACTCGTAGATCGGATTGAAATGTTTAATGAACCTCTTTGTTTGATGATTGGGTTTGTTGGACTAATATTCCAATAATGTCTCAAACCTGTTATAATTGATATTAAAGGATAAATCCATGAACTTAGATATCGTTGCTGAAGGGCTTCGTCAAGTTAACCAACTTAGTAGACTAGTTATGCAAATGTAGTCCTTATTACAAGAAATACTATCTTATTGAAGTAATTTCTAACATATTTTGGATTATTAAACTCAGAAATGGTATTAGATGACGCTGTTTTTTCAGCTAAACAATGAGAACATCGTTGGTTTAAAATATAACAAGTCAATTATAGAGAACATAGATGTTGCAGATTTAGTACGAAATTAATCACGATACACGTTTATTTTCTACCGCACGCTGGTAAAATTACTTAAAATTACTTATGTCCTCGGATTTTTCCCTTTCTGTGTTGCTACTAGTAATGATTGGTACACCTTCACTTTCCAAGATTAAGTAGTTCGGAACTCTAGAAATACCGTCTTTAGCTTTAATGTTGCCAGGGTAAAAAATATTACTCAAAAACATGGTTTAATTTTATTAAATAAGCTACTTATTCTGGTAATTTTATTGCACGCTGGCAACGAGCGTTCTTATAATAAGCTGTGTGTACGCTTTATCTAAATAAATTTAATTTTATCTGGGTTTTACCGGGTTCATACTAATTCACATCCACTGCATATTTAATTAAAAACACATAAAAGCCTTTGTTTCAACATTAATACAAATGAAAAGCACAATTCTGCAACACTTAATTTGTAGTCTCCTGTCACCTTCATTCATATATCTTTTATTTTTAATTAGCGCTATGAATAAGGAAGGTATTAATCGCTGACGTTGCATTACAAAAGTTAATAAATACATTTTTCCTTTATCACAATAAATATCTGCGCACCGAACGGGATAATTAAAATAATTCCGCGATTCATCAACAATAAATATTTTTACATACATTGTTACATATTATTTACTAATACCCACATGACGAAATCATTTATAGATAACTTAAATACCTTTATCTAGTAATTGTATAATTTAGTACAAAACCTTCGAAAAATTCAAACAATGAGCCGCGATTCATATATTCCTATTAAATTAATTTGAGTCGATATAAATAGTTTAAGAGAAAAAAGTATCAGTTTTATTTTCACCGCTCTACTACTCCTTACTTTCTAACCAAATTGGAGCAGATATTAACTTGAAAGTCTTAAATGACTGTAGGTCTTACTTCGCTTTAGTAAGGAACCCTTGCGAATTCTACTTGCATTTGGCCAGTTTGTTTTTATGTTCACTGCGCTTTTTACAATTTATTTTAACACTGTCGCCTTACAAATGTCCTCATTTAAGTTCAGACCATTAAATGCAAAAAATAAATATTTAACAGTCGAAAATCTTCAATTGCAATTGTACAGCATCTGCATAGTCTGCATGTCTCTTGTCATTACCAACAATGGCAATGATGAATCGTCATTACCAGCCCATAATCAACGAATACTGGATCGTCTGGCCACCCAACTACAGAAAAACCAAGATTATGTTTCAACCATTTTATGTCCTTTATATACAAAAATATATACTAAGAATAACAACATTCAGAATTTCTTAACCTACAAAAGGAGTTGCGCGAGCTTTAACATTTTCTGTTTTAATATAAAACTGTAAATGCAATAAGTATCTACACACATGAATACAGAACGTACACGATATTAATCCACAATAATCTGGTTTCTACTTGCAGCGCCGTGTTAATTAATAACGGTACTCGAATAAAAGCATGCTTGTTCTCGGAACTCGTATATACTCAGTAGTTAACAAATATAATTTACGAAGTTAAGTGATTAATGATCATCTTGTTTCTATTTCACTTATTTGTTATATGCATTGGCTCTACCACAAATAAGAAATCGTACAAACTAATCTGTTAAGTTTTTGTGTCATGGAAATAACTGGCACGATTTTGTTTTTATTATATTTTCGATACGTAAATCTCTCAATTTGTATTTTAAAATAATCCACTTTAAAAGTGAAGCAAAAATCTTTAAGAAGGGTATATCAATATTTATTCTTAACTCTAAAAGCTCTAATTGAAACGAAATAAAAAATAAATTATTTTTCTCATCTCTTAACTAACGAACAAAAACTATTTTATAAAACGTATTACTTTCATAATGAAGTAAATAACATTAATTTTTGGAAAAGTTAATTAACTAGGGCCTCGGGCGTTGTTTAGCCGATGTAAACGTAGCGAGCTCAGTGTGATGTTACTTGATCATATTAATTTATTACACGAAGATAGCCGTATTCAGAATTAACGCAGAATACTTGTTATTCCGGAATTTGTAACAATTCTGTTGACATGCGGATACACCACCACACTCAACGCAAATTGAAAACTAGCATTAATTGAAACTCATATTTACTTTTATTGCGAATACGTTTGTAGATTATTATATAAAGTGTGAACATTGGTGTTTTTGCGATATTTAGAATATTATATTTATACTATAAAATACAAAGCTTATTTAATCTGGTTTATTTAATATTTGGTTTTTATTTGTAATATACAGTATTGAAAAGGAAAAAAAATATATTTAGAAATACGTTATGGAATTAATTTATCATGTATTATCATCATCATTACCGCGACTCTTACACCACTTATCAGCTTTGCTCACTCATTTTTCTTAGTGAGTGAGATTCACGGAGACCCAACATATTCTATTATTTTTCTTCACTTTTTAAACGGCCTTATTCATAGACAGATTTATAACCTTATTTATATGCTTGCTTATTTTAGCTATCGGATGTTTTTTTTTTATTTATTTATTTATTTATTAAAATACAATGTTACAAACAAAAATAAATAATACTTCCACGAAACCGGGCTTCGGTTTGACCGTGGAGGTGGTGAGTCTCATTTACACATGTACAATACATTTGCATTAGACATTAAACAAAATAAAAATAAAAACAAAATAACACTTATGAAGTTAGAATTTTAAACAAAATAAACCAAGTATCATTCATAAACTTTATAACTATAAAATAGAATGAAAATAAAATAAAAACAGGATATAACTTTAAACAATGTCATCTTCACTCATACTGAATTCAAAGGTCGTACGTTCGATAACTAAAATAGGTTTTAAATCTATCTATGAATAAGGCCGAAAGTTCTTATTATTTGGCGACCGGTCGACCCAATTAACGCGGCTTGATTGTATCCACATTTATACAGGATGGAAAGAGCAAGACGATTTAGCAATAAATTGTTTCTTAGTACAAAACTGCACTGAAATAATATCTCTTGAGATATTATGATTCAATTCAATTTATATAGATGCATAAAGTAATTTTGTCTGGTCAAAAGAAAAAAAATACCTTTATTTATTTACAATTCTCTAGGAGCTTTTAATCGCGATTATCTGCAGTTTTCACATTAACTATAGTTGGATTTCAATCTTTGTTCTATATCCCTGAAAGCAAAAGGCTTAAAATCCGTTCCCAGAATATATCAACTTTATTCTTTATACATGCATTTTTAACTTATACCGTTGAATTTTTCAAGTGGGCGTGGATGGCTAAATCCGAAACTATGAGCAATAGCGAAAAATGCTCAAAGGAGTCAAGAGTCCGATTTCGACGAAAACTAAAAGTGCATATTTGGATTTAAAAAAATAATATGCCTGGCGAGGTATTGAAACCGATATTTTTGAAAAAAAAATCTCATGCTGTATTATTTTACCATTCGGTAATATTTCTATTAGGGATCAAATTCTGGAAAGTAAAAGTATGCGGAAATAACGTGTTTTTTTTTTCAAAATCGTCGGGTTCGATTTTTCGTTAGATATACAAGTATTGATTCTTCAAAAAACCAAGTATGTAGTTTTAGTTTTCATCAAAATCGGGCTCGTGACTCCTTTGACGATATGACGCTATTCCTCATAGTTTGGGATTTGCCATCCACACGCACTTGAAGAAATCACTCTGTATAGGCCAGCCATTC